>JAWWNI010000717.1:0-600000 GCA_034642065.1 Darevskia nairensis | reverse complement strand
GAGAAAATGTACAGAACAATAATGAAGAGCCATTTTTTAGTATCCAATTGGTGAAAAGTATGGCGCTGCAATATAAGGGACCCAGGTGGCGCTGTGGGTTAAACCACAGAGCCTAGGGCTTGCCGATCAGAAGGTCGGTGGTTCGAATCCCTGCGGCGGGGTGAGCTCCTGTTTCTCGGTCCCAGCTCCTGCCCACCTAGCAGTTCGAAAGCACGTCAAAGTGCAAGTAGATAAATAGGTACCACTCTGGCGGGAAGGTAAACGGCGTTTCCGTGCGCTGCTCTGGTTTGCCAGAAGCGGCTTTGTCATGCTGGTCACATGACCTGGAAGCTGTACGCTGGCTCTCGGCCAATAAAGCGAGATGAGCACCACAGCCCTAGAGTTGGACACGAATGGACCTAATGGTCAGGGGTCCCTTTACCCTTTTTATGGCGCCGCAATAATAGTCCACCTGTATCTCCCTCTGAATCAGTTTTAGCTGAGCTGCAGACAAATTTCAGTATCAGAGGTCAAACACAAAAGTCATCTATTTAGGTACAAAATGTTACTAAAAACGCAAAAACTATTGATTGTGCCAGATTAAGAAACAAACGATATCCTAAGAATCTGGAATGGTTTTGAGTATTTTCAAATGGCACTTGCTATTCTGAAATATTTAAACGCAATCAGAATGTTAACAGAATTTGAAGAAACCATATTTAAAAAGGAAAGAGCAGATTATCTAAGAACTTGCCATTTGCTGGGCTGTCTGTCAGTATGCTTTTTACTATGTTTTCATCGCTGACGCTTTGTAGCGTGTTTCTAATGTCGTACACCGCCCTGAGATCTTTTGATAAAGGGCGGCATATAAATTGAATTAACAACAACAGCAATGTGAATTCATAAGGAATTTTGTAGTGAATAGTTATGATAACTTTTATTTGTTTAAGTACTTCAGATCACACACACACACACACACACACAGAGAGAGAGAGAGAGAGAGAGAGAGAGAGAGAGAGAGAGAGAGAGAGAGAGAGAGAAATGTGCTGATGTAATTCCCTTGCCTAGAACTACAAGCAACTGGAATCCCCATTCTGTTTGGATATAAAAAGAGATCAGGGATCGTACACCTGTCTCACTGAGCAGCTGAGTTATCTTCAGTTTAGATCCCAGTGCAGAGGCTCTTTTATCAGATACCATTGGGGGTGGGGGTGGGGGATGGAGTTCTGACTGCTACCCTGTTAAAACCTTAAAAATATACAGTTGTAAATCTTTACGAGTTTGCGATATTGGCCAAATTAACAGCGTCGGTAAGAGGAAACTCTATTCAGAAAGTAAATAAAGAATGGGAATGTGTAGAGTTATATATGGAAAAATATGGAAAAGCAAATCAGTTAATAGTAAATATAATGGATTATGTATTGCAAGGTTAAAGGATAATAATATTAAAAGAATGGGTACATTCAGAACAAAAATAAATAACACAGTAGAATAGGAGACGATATAAATAAATACGATCGCATATTGGGAGGGAGGAGGAAAGGGGGAAAACATAAGCAATCTTTAAATCTTTTTATTATGTAGTAATTGTTTATTTGTGTGCTTTCAGATATTTGTTTGATATAATTTTTTCCTTCTTTTTGTTTGTTTTTGATGTTTGTTTTGATATAAATTTCAATAAAATTACTTTAAAAAATAAAATATACAGTTGTCTTTCCTCTTCACTCCCTTCCCCCTACATTGCCTCAGCAAGGAGACTCATTTCTTAGTGACAATATAAACTTAGAAAGCATTTATAACTGTCAGGGAGGGTTGATTTTAATTAAGTCATGTTTTAAATCACCAAGAAAAAAGTCTAATTGGAACCACTGACCTCCTGCCCCTCTCATATTTTATTTTCGTTTGGTGGGGTGGGGTGGGGTGTTACTGTCTGAGAGTACAAATTACCATTTTGTATTTTGTTTTTATGGAGGATGTAGGCGTGTTGCCTGTTGTTTGGCATCGCCACTTCTTCTTCTTCTGGGAAACTAAATGTTTTGTGATACCCGCGGCAAGTTTCTTAAGATTTCAAAGTGTGCCCCAGGCCCAAAAAGATTGAAGGCCTCTGATATAACCATCAAAATACAGTACCAGAAGACGTGCCCATGCACACAAAAGCTTATACCCAGAACAAACTTAGTTGGTCTCTTAAGGTGCTACTGGACAATTTTTTCCCCTATATTTCATCAAAATACAGGGATTCATGAGCAGATAACACCCCCTGCTCTGAGGAGTGTCTTGCACTAACACTGCAAAAACTTCATGCTCCAGTTAAAAGGCTCTCTCTCTCTTTCTGCAGTTCTTTGTAATTAAGATGTTGGGCTGATTAGTGGTCATTTACAGATGGCTGGTTGGTTTTGTTTTGTGCAGTTTTAATTATTTGTCTTATCTGCTTCGTTACTGAAAGCCATGCTGGAGTTGTAAGGTAAAAGCTACAGTACAAGTTCAATTAGTTAGTTGCATAGTTAATTAATGTTTTGTCTATTATAATATGCCAGCTGTACTCTGGAAGCTAGTGCCAGATAGTAAGCATGTCATCGAAATCATACCAATTTCTGCCACCCAGAAGAATGCTAATGTGTGATTTCTTACGTTCACATTTTAAACAATATTTTTACAATTTTACAACGTGTACAACGTACACGCGTTACAACGCTTTTATAGAAAATCTGTTATTGCCTCGTGATTTGGGTCTGCGCAGACAGAAAGCAAACTATATTTTTGTTTCAATCACAAATTATTCTTGCCTCTCTCCATACAGATAAAAGAACTCTGAGAAAGGGCTTTTGTTTGGAGGGCAAAGACCAAATGGCTTTGGAAGCACAGGCTAGCACTATCTAGAACAAGATTTTGCCCATGAGATGGTAATTAATTCGTTATCAAGAGTATCTAACTATGAATAGTTTTTGAGAACTGAGTATGTTGCAAAACATAAAAAGGTAATGGTACCCCTGACCGTTAGGTCCAGTCACGGACGACTCTGGGGTTGCGGCGCTCATCTCACTCTATAGGCCGAGGGAGCCGGCGTTTGTCCGCAGACAGCTTCCGGGTCATGTGGCCAGCATGACTAAGCCGCTTCTGGTGAACCAGAGCAGCGCACGGAAATGCCATTTACCTTCCCGCTGGAGCGGTACCTATTTATCTACTTGCACTTTGACGTGCTTTCAAACTGCTGGGTGGGCAGGAGCAGGGACCGAACAACAGGAGCTCACCCCGTCGCGGGGATTTGAACCGCCGACCTTCTGATCGGCAAGCCCTAGGCTCTGTGGTTTAGACCACAGCACCACCCTTCTTAATTTGCAGAGCAGATCAGAAACAAAAGCAAGAGATTGGCCAGGTGGGCTTAGTGGAGCATGTGCTGAGATATTGGGTGGTCCCTGCTGTCCTGCCAATGGAAAAGGCTGCCCTTCTGACTATGGATAAAAGGAGGAAGAGGAGTCACCGCAACGCAGACGTTTGACGTCACATGCAAACACCTGCACGTAGTATGCGCAATGTCACACGCACTGCATGCAGGCATGTGCGTGTGACATTGCATGTCCACGTTGCGGCGGTGGGTGTCGCGAACCTCCCTTTACGCACTCTGTGTCACCCTGTTATAAATGTTTGTCAGTAATGCAGGTGCACTGGTTTTATCTTAAACCCCTCACACCCTGCCCTCCGAGGTTCGACTAAAGACCGACCTCCTTAAAACGCTGGAGATCCCAGTGACAAGAGTGTTCATGTCCAGTTATACCCCCGGCTCCAGGCTATCCCGATGAAAACCTTTTAACCTAAAGCCCTGGGTTCTAATCACCAAGAAACCCCTCTTTGCTGTCTCAGCTAGATAGCCTCTGCTAGCTACACTGTGGCGTTTAAGGTTTACAACCTCTTAGCCCCTCCTTAATGAACCTCTAGGACAGTGGTCCTCAACCCCCGGTCCGCGGCCCGGTACCGGTCCGTGGATCAAATGGTACCAGGCCGCCCAAGGAACATTAAATTATTTCAATTTTATTTACTGTGGTGTAAAAATGTTAAATCACTTTATATTCATTTTTGGGTGTAACTGTATTTTATTTTGAAGGCATGTTTAAATACAATTAAATTAAAATTATGACATCAAAACAATCTAAAATATAAACAATCAATGTCCCCCCCTCAGTGGGCATCAGTAAAATTATCAAACGTTGACCGGTCCGCGACGATAAAAAGGTTGGGGAGCACTGCTCTAGGACACAGACTGTTTCTAGTATTGTCCTCTCTCTGAGATCATTACACTGAGCTTTGGTATAACACGCTGGACCTCATGGACGATGATACTTCGATGGTTTAAACAAGAACTAGTTTTTATTGTTTAACAAGCATAACGGTTTCAGACTTTATCACATGTAGTTCATAGTTTCTTTACAGTTTCTGATGACTCCTATAGCCTACCCATATACCTCCCTCAGTCTACTCTATCTATCTCCTCCCTTCTCTATCTCTCTCTCTCAACTCCCACACAACACCAACCAACCACCAACTCCTCCTGACCAACTGCCGTTCCTCCCCTTTAAACCTCCAGGAGGTTCCGCCTCTCTGGAGTGAACTGTCAATTAACAGGTTCTATGTTTAACCTTGTAATCGCTGGGGAAAACTTAACATTCTACAAGGACAAAAAGGGCTGGTTCGCCACAGTGGGCACCCACAATCCTGAGGGCGAGATGGCGTCCCCAACACATGATGATTTGGACAGACGTATCTGTGAAGCCATATGTCAGGAATGTCCAACTCCCAAGAGACTGCGATCTACTCCCACTATAAAAAAAACTGGCTGTGATCTACCCATTGGATTGACCAAAGTTGTTGAGCTTTTTGTGGGGGAGGAAGACCCAAAGTCGTTGAGCTTTCCACGATCGGCAGGTTGGACATGCCTGCCATATGTGAATCAGCAGAGCAGGTCCAAGGTCTCAGCACACAAGCACAGCCATGTTAGGGACTCCACTTTGGATTGTGTAGGGTTCACTCCTTAGCCCATGGGTAGGCAACCTAAGGCCCGGGGGCCAGATCCAGCCCAATCGCCTTCTCAATCCGACCCGCGGACGGTCCGGGAATCAGCGTATTTTTCCATGAGTAGAATGTGCCAGTATGGTGTAGTGGTTAAGAGCAGTAGACTCGTAATCTGGGGAACCGGGTTCGCGTCTCCGCTCCTCCACATGCAGCTGCTGGGTGACCTTGGGCCAGTCCCACTTCTCTGAAGTCTCTCAGCCCCACTCACCTCACAGAGTGTTGGTTGTGGGGGAGGAAGGGAAAGGAGAATGTTAGTCGCTTTGAGACTCCTTCGGGTAGTGATAAAGCGGGATATCAAATCCAAACTCCTCCTCCTCCTCCTCCTCCTCTTCTTCTTCTTCTTCTTCTTCTTTAAAATGCATCTCTGGGTTATTTGTGGGGCATATGAATTCGTTCATTTATTTATTTTTTCAAAATATAGTCCAGCCCCCCACAAGGTCTGAGGGACAGTGGACCGGCCCACGGCTGAAAAAGGTTGCTGACCCCTGCCTTAGCCTCTTCTAAAACATCATGGACTCGGGTTTTGTTTTTTTTTTAAGATATAGGCATAATCTTTGTTTCAAGCTGTTTGACAAATTCAGATCTTGCTTTACACTTGGCTGCTTAAAAACAGAAACTAGCTTGGAGTTTAATTAAAAATACAGCACCTATAATCTTTCCCACTATCTGTCCTCTTCTCAGTCAACAAGAACTCACGTGATCTCAACATATATTTTCTGTACAGAACTACAGAGGTCGTGCTGCCATTCAGTACGCAAGTATGTACAAATCAGATTTATGATTCTTCAGGAAAAATCCTCAGATGTATGGTATTTTGACTGTGACTTGAACAGAATAATCTAATGTAGTAACACCGCGAAAACGGAAGGTTAAGTGCTTTCCCACTCCACACATTCCAGAGTGTGCACAGACCTTTTATTGCTCAATTGAGGCAGACAGGCAGAAGGAAATTTCGCCAACAATTGTTTAGATTCAGCCTTGTTATTTTTGAGCTAAGGAGCAGTTATCTGGCTGGAGATTCACACAGGGCCTTTGCAGAATTGTTGAACCATGTCCTGGGAGACCATTTGGCCACAACAGAGTTCACAGTCATCTTTATTAACACACTAAATATAATTGCAAAAAATAAAAAATAAAAATGAAATTCCAAAGAGCGACAACTAGCCTGGACAATTTCCCAAAATGGAAAAAGTAATATATATACTGGATCGTAATGTTTATTAAGCAGTTAAATAAGTTTTAGTAGCCCCCTGGGTCGCATTTATTTTATTATTTAATACCAAACATGTTGGCTTTCTACAAAGATAAGATTTCTTTTGAACTAACACTTGCAACCCAGAAACTCTGCTTTGTTCATGAACAATGTGTGCTGTCCACATTTTCAGGTAGTACAACAAAAGATGCAGAAGGAAAGGTTCCTACACATAAAAATAACCAACAGACCACTGGTGGGGCAGGAGGCTGCTGGATGAACAAGAAATTAAGACACTTCGGTGGACATTTCAAGATGTTTTAATTGATCAAAATGGTTAACATTGATGAACCAGCTAAACATTTTCCTACAAGTTCCATAGGTTTCCATGTCATCAGGAGGCATTAAGGGGATGTTTTTGGTGAATGCTTCTGGGTGAAAAAAGGAAGACTGGTTCCTTACATGTTGGCCAGCAACTAATGGCTTTTTCCACCTGCCTTGCCCCACCCTCCAACCATACAGGTAGGAGCCTTCATAAGAGAGTTGTTTCCAGAGGAAGAGCTGTTTGGTTGCTATTTTGCTAATATTAAGATCGATTTATTGATTATAAATGCTGTGTTGATTTGTTAATCATATATGACAGGCATGTCCAACAGGTAGATCGTGATCTACCGGTAGATCACTGGACATCTGCGGTAGATCACTGGTAGATCATTGGCTCCCCCCAAAGAAGCTGAACAACTGACAACTGTGGCTCCCCTAAAAAAAGCTCAACATTTTACTTCCTCCCTGAAAAAAACTGAATCCCCAAAAAGGGGGTAGATCACTGCCAGTTTTTAACTCTGTGAGTAGATCGCAGTCTCTTGGGAGTTGGCCACCCCGATATATGAGTTTTGCTTTAATTGTGATGTTTAGCTTATTTTTTAATTGTTGATTTGTTAACAGTGATTTACAGATTTTAACTGTTTCACTGGTGCTGTATTTGTGATGTTCTATTATGTTCTATCATGTTACTGTCATTTATTTTTTGTAAGCTGCTTTGGGATTCATTTGAATGAAAAGCAGCAGAGAAATATAATCCATAAAATTAATCAGTCAACTGGACTTACTACATTTTGAACTCATTCTTACGCACCACCTGACCCTTTCACTGTCACCTGCTGCTGTTAGCATATGCTAATGTGATTGTTGTAATATAGGAACATCACTATAGCATGGCGGGGAGGCATCTTATTGGTTCAGTTGGCCAGACCTTACCTTCCCCCACTCCACAAGACAACTTTGACAAGTGGACAGGACCACCCGCCTCTCAATCATCTGTCATCATCATGACATCAGATAATTGACATGTAGCGTCACAGAAGCACGCCAGTCAGTAATCACACAGTTCAAAGATGGAGTTAACTCCTTATTAGCAAAACCACAATCTCCACAGACTTGAGTGTCATGCCTAATGAGCAGAGCAGCTCATTCCCAGTGGTCTTCCTCCATGAAATTCAGTTGCCAAATCTGAAATTCCCTGCCTCCTCAGGGCCTTTTCCAAGCAATCAGAGACCGTGCTTGAGCGAAGCCAAACTCTCCTCCACCCTTTTCATGCCTCTTCTTGTTCTGGAAGCCATGGGAGGAGGGGAGCTTATCACAGCAGGAGGGGGAGACACCCCTGACTCTTCACCAGCCAGACTCATCTCTGCCTCTTGACCTCCCTGTTCCCACTCGCCTGCTTCAGCTGCTGCCTCTGATTCTTGACTGCTCTCTGCCACAGACTCTCCCAGCTCACAAAGTCTTGTTACCTCTTCAGCTTCCGACATCTCCTCTTCCCAGTCTTCTCCCTCTGATCACTCATTGTTGTCCCACCACTACTCCCCAGGCTCTGTGCCTTCTTCCCTTGGTGATTCCCCAGCTGGTTCCTCCCACCATTCCTCTTCACCCAACCAGCCCATGACATATAGGGAGGGAGATACTGACCAAGCTGGATTGAACCCCTTGCACATTAGCTGATGCACATGGGGTGGCGGGTGGAAGTGGATGTCCAATCCTGCTCTCTTCAGGTCTTGGGTGAGTGAAAGAGCTCCCCATATGGAACTCTCCCCCACACCCGAACAAAGCAGGATTCAATTCTATGTGTAGCAGCTTATATGCAGGGAGTTCAGTTCTGATTTCTGCAGAGATTGGCTGCATGAGCAGGCAAACCAGCCACTTCTCTACCTGCTCCACACCTCATGTCACATTTAACAAGAAGTGTGCGGAAGGTGGGTGTGGTTTGGGGGAAATGGCCTCGCAGGCCAATGATTCCCTACCCCTGCAATAGTGGCTGCTAACAATGGACTGCATTCAACTGGCTTCCAGTTCTTGTTGCACTGAGCTGTACTTTCAGTACATGGGGCTGGCAAGAGGGTTTGTCCAGGTAGCTGTCGTGCCTAGCTCTGATCTGGTACTAGAAACGGCATCCACAGAGGATGAACAATACACTCCACAGGTCAAGGACTTGACCAGCCAACAGGGTCCCCTGGAACCAGTGCTGAGGATATCATTGAAAAGCTCTTTGAGTTGAAAATTAATGAAGCCTTTAAAATGGACAAAAAACTTGGTTTTCAGAAAGAGAAGTCCAAGTTGGAAATGGAATTGTTAGAGCCTGGAACAAAAAAATCCAGAATGTACAACTTATTGCTGGAGTGGCATACACAAGATGGATTGGTAAAATCTGCAATGATAGACTGGGCTAAAGATGTTAGTCACAACATCATGATGGTAGACTGGGAGAGACTGTGGAAGAAAGGAGTAAAATTTACTGCATGTAATTTGTTAAGAGAAAATATTATGAAAATGATATATAGATGGTATCTGACCCGTCAAACTTGCTAAAATCTATCATTTGCAGGATAATAAATGTTGGAAATGTAAGGATGTGGAAGGGACTTTTTATCATATGTGGTGGACCTGCCCAAGCATTAAGGCCTTCTGGGAAAAGATTTATAATGAAATGAAAAAAGTGTTGAAAAACACATTTATTAAAAAACCAGAGGCTTTTTTACTTGGAATGGTAAACCAAGAGATACCTAAGGAGGACCACACCTTTTTAATGTACCCTATATACTCGAGTATAAGCCTAGTTTTTCAGCACATTTTTTGTGCTGAAAAAGCTGCCCTCGGCTTATACTTGAGTGAGGCAGGCAGTGGCTCCTATGAAGCTTTCCCAGGTTTTTGTGGTAAAATTGGGTGCCTCGGCTTATATTTGGGTCGGCTTATACTCAAGTATATACGGTATGCCACAACAGCAGCTAGGATCTTGATTGCAAGGTACTGGAAAACACAGGATTTACCAATGATAGAAGAAAGGCAGATGAAAATGATGGACTATATGGAACTTGCCGAACTGACCGGGAAACTACGCGACCAGAGGGAGGAGACGGTGGAACAAGATTGGAAGAAAATTAAAGTATATTTAAAGAATTATTGTAAGATTTAAAGTTAGAAAAAAGTTGAAAGAAATGACAGTTTACAGATTAGAATTAGGATTAAGTAATGTAAATGTATAATTTATGGTTATGACTATTATAAGATAAGAACACAAGTAAGAATAGAAAAAATAATGAAAGCTGGGAGGAAATTACTAAAGATGATTGACATGGAAACGCAGCAGGGGAGATTGGAGGAAGTCAACCCAACATGATTAGGAAGAAGGATTGGGAAATTAAGATATTTGTTTTATTGTATTTTATATTTTGTTGTTGCTGTTGTTCTTCAGTCGTTCAGTCGTGTCCGACTCTTCGTGACCCCATGGACCAGAGCACGCCAGGCACGCCTATCCTTCACTGCCTCTCGCAGTTTGGCCAAACTCATGTTAGTAGCTTCGAGAACACTGTCCAACCATCTCATCCTCTGCCGTCCCCTTCTCCTTGTGCCCTCAACCTTTCCCAACATCATGGTCTTTTCTAGGGTGTCTTCTCTTCTCATGAGGTGGCCAAAGTCTTGGAGCCTCAGCTTCAGGATCTGTCCTTCCAGTGAGCACTCCGAGCTGATTTCCTTCAGAATGGAGAGGTTTGATCTTCTTGCAGTCCATGGGACTCTCAAGAGTCTCCTCCAGCACCATAATTCAAAAGCATCCATTCTTCGGCGATCAGCCTTCTTTATGGTCCAGCTCTCACTTCCGTACATTACTACTGGGAAGACCGTGTATTATGTATTATGTTATGTTATGTATTGTTTAATGTCTGTTGTGAAAACCCAATAAAAATAATAATAATAATAATAATAATAATAATAATAATAATAATAATAATAATAATAAAGCTATTTGAGTTGAGATCTGCTGAAGAACACTTGGAGCCACAAGCTGCGGACCACCGAGCCAACAACATAGCATGCATCTACCGACCCAGAGTCATTGCACAGCCCACGAGTATGGGGCCACCTTGTAAGCGAACAAGGTCTCTCTCTTGAGCTTTCCAGCTGCTGGATATGACATCGAGGTGCTGACCTTGGACTTTTGCCTGATCCTGCTTCTGGATCACATTTTGGACCTAGTCTGATTCTCTTTGCTGGACTTTGGTAAGTCTGGGCTACACTGCACCTGCAAACCTGTCCTTCTTGGTAACTATTTTGGACAGTGGCTTACTCCACCTAGAACTGGGACTCAAGCCACCCACAGGAGTGTGACAGCTGCAGTATCTGATCCACCGCAGGTGTAATGTGAACAGAGAATCTAATTCTGCTCCACCTGGCACCTATTTTTCAGTTTAATCTTCTGGCTTTGTGCTAATGCCCCAAACAAAACCCTGGGGGACAAATGATTATGCTTCATCTACAAGAGCCCAGAATTTCGTGGCACAGCAGCTAAACATTCCATAGGATGTAGTTGCCAGTTACTTCTGTATAACATACAGAAAATTACATAGGCAGAGGATGAATATATAGCCTCTCCCCTGTGCTTCCCCCTTTCCCCCACCATGGTCAGTCCAAGAACTAAGATTGAGGAAAAGAGACCCTGCTTTCTTGAAATTCAGTTCCTCATCTTGGCTAGCGTGACACTAGAACAGTGATGGCTAACCTTGACACCCCCAGATGTTTTGGAACTACAACTCCCATTATCCCTAGCTAACAGGATCAGTGGTCAGGGATGATGGGAGTTGTAGTCCCAAAACATCTGGAGTGTCAAGGTTAGCCATCACTGCACTAGAATGTGGACAAAGTTAAAATGCTGTGCACCAACAGATAGACAAGACAACTACTGTATCTTGCATAAAATCCTTCCCTGCTGTGTGCTAGATGAATTCAAGCAAACGCTCTTGCTTCTCAGATACAACTGATCCAAGTTACAATTCCATCAAACCAAGTAGAATTTCATCATGTCACTATACCGGCAGAAAATAAAATGAGACTTGCCTACCTGATGAATACGGAGATACAGGGGAACTGGAATACCATTTAGCATAGCTCAGTTACCTCACAGTCTAGTAATGCAAAATCCCCGGAGCTCCTTCTCAATGAGGTACAGGAAGTTTGTAGCAAAAAGCTTTCAAAAATTGATCTGGAAACCTAAGAAAGAGCTTCAAGCCTGTCCGGTATGACTAAGTAAATGAATATATATACATAATTTCATTCAGGCAAATAAGTTTATAAAAGCAAGTGAGCCTACTTACATCAGCTGCAAAAAACCTTTAACCAGATTATTGGGGGCTGAACAAAGATAAATTCATGGGCATAGCCAGGATTTATGCTGGGGGGGACGACAGGCTTTATGTTGGGGTGGGCAGAACCTCAGTTAAGTATTTTTATTGATTTACTTAATTTGGGTGGCAGCTGCGCCCTGCCCCACCCCAGCTACACCCATGGATAAAATCCTAGCTTTGTCTTCATTAATACACAATTCCTAGCATTGCTTATTCGGTTGTTTCCACATTGGTTTAAACTACCAAGACTCAGGATTGATTTTCTTGGGTCATTCTGGGTGTAATGGACAGAAATATGTTAATTTCGATAACTGCAGCTTTTTTGGGTAGGCGAAGTCCAGACGTTTACTACGCATAGATGCAGCAAAAATTGCCAAGCCTGCCACAATAGATTTCCAGTATTGATAGCCCTGTGTTGGTTAGAAAAATGCTAGAAAACTGAGAGTGCTTATAAAAATAAAACACCTTAGCAGTTCTTCATTTCCCTTACATCATTCTTCTGCAATACCAGGAGCGTTGTAATTCAATTCATTAAGACAAGGGTGATGGGGGAAATCCACTGAAACTGACGTACATGCCAAGTTCTGCACATGGTGGCTGTGTGCATTGAACATTTGTGTTGAATGCACAACATTGAAACTGCTGTGTGGTTATTCTGGCACACCCAGCAAAACTGGAACCGTGGTCATGTTATGTCCTGACAGACGCTGTGCCAATTTGTGGCATGGCGTGGCAAGTGCCAGTTTGGTCGTGTGAGACCTTGGGACGAGCTCAGGTATACACCTGGAGGAGCATCTCCTTTGGCCTCATGGTACTCTGCAGAGCTACAGCTGGATAGTACCCTACTATGTGGAAGAGTGTGAGGAATCACAATCATCATCCCTTCTGTAGGCATCCATCATTGACTAATAATAATAATTTATTATTTATACTCTGCCCATCTGGCTGGGTTTCCCCAGCCACTCTGGGCGGCTCCCAACAGAATGTTGTTGTTGTTGTTGTTGTTGTTGTTGTTGTTAATAATAATAATAATAAAGCAACAACATCAAACATTTAAAACTTCACTAAACAGGGCTGCCTTCAGATGTCTTCTTAAAGTCAGATATTTGCTTATTTCCTTGACATCTGATGGGAGGGCGTTCCATAGGGCGTGTGCCACTACCGAGAAGACCCTCTGCCTGGTTCCTTGTAGCTACACTTCTCGCAGTGAGGGAACTGCCAGAAGGCCCTTGGAGCTGGACCTCAGTGTTTAGGCCAGTGGTGGCTAACCTTGGCACTCCAGATGTTTTGGAACTACAACTCCCATCATCCCTAGCTAACAGGACCAGTGGTCAGGGATGATGGGAGTTGTAGTCCCAAAACATCTTGAGTGCCAAGGTTAGCCACCACTGGTTTAGGCTAAACAATGGGGTGGAGATGCTCCTTCAGGTATACTGGGCCGAGGACACAACATGAAAAAATACTGGTCTTTTAACTGTACCAACATGTCCAAAAAGCTTAATCTTGTATTTCAAAACCCAGATTCGTTTGTAAAACTGCTACAGGATTGTGTGAATCGGGATTAAGCTGCATATTTTGTGCTGGCTGCTTTCTTCTTGAGAGACAAAGCAGCTGTGCACAGGCCCCACACCAGACTAGGAAAGCAATGGCACTGAAAATCTCCCCAGCTGTTATTTTAACCCTGAAAGTTCCATTTACAGAAACTTCAGGGGAAATAGTGGTGGGGGGGGGGATGATTTTGGAAATGGGAAGGGAGGGGGCTTAACCTTTCTCCTCACAGTCTGAATCCAGTTGAGCCCCCTTCCCCACAGATGCTTTTTATCAAAAGAAAGAAAGTGGTCAATGCTAAACATGATTTTATAAAAAGCAAACATGGGGTAATATAGTTTAACCATCAAACTCGAAATGTTCAGTTCGCTTGTTGTGTTGCCCTACTGATGTTGGGTGCTTTCCTAAAAGTATATTGCCCTTCACAACAAAAGCAATTTTGTACCTCTCTTTTCCACTTGACAGTAGTACATCACAGTAACTGTAATGACATCTCCCAACGCTTTTACTATGACCCGGTTTCAAATATTACCTGCTGCATAACTGACTGGTAGATTTGCAAGAATCCCAGTAGAGCACTGCCTATGCCAGTGGTGGCTAACCTTGACACTCCAGATGTTTTGGGACTACAACTCCCATCATCCCTGACCACTGGTCCTGTTAGCTAGGGATGATGGGAGTTGTAGTTCCAAAACATCTGGAGTGTCAAGGTTAGCCATCACTGGCGTATGCCCTTGTCCCATGAGAACCAAAGAGGATCTTACACATTACCTTCCTCATTGTCCTATTTACTCGGGCTTTAGAGGTGCGATTCTGCAAATCATACCCAAAATTTTTGATAGTTGATGCTAACCCACGGATTTCCCACGTGATAGCGGTCTTTGTGATGAAGGCCATGAAAGCCAGAGAAAGTTTTCTGGATGACAAAGAAAAGACCCCTTCATCGTCTTCTTAACCCGTTCTTGTTGTACTTCTCTTTCTGTTTTGTGGGATGAGGGTCTTGCGGGGACAGTATGTAATGAATTTTAATATTGTTGTGCAGATATTTGTGTAAAGGCATGGTCCTCACAATAAACTGATACTTGACTGACATCTCCCAACCACTGGCTATTTGGGGAAAGGCAATAACAGGAGGCCATTGAGTAGGCAGGTCTACTGTCAGCTGCAGGAACAAAGGCTTTAGTGCCAAGGTTCTGATACAAAAAAAAGATTTTGCTCACCTCTCTGAAACCAGAAGCCTGCTTACTCAGCAATTTTTCCCTGCTGCTGAACAAGGTGTAGAGCAATCTTCCAAAGATCAAAGCAGACGCCTCCCCCCCCCCCATTTAAACATGTCCAAGTACACAATCAGATCATCTGTTTATTTTGGATTCCTACGTACCAAGCACATTGCTTTTTGTCAGCTCTCCCCACCCCAATTCATTCTTCTCTTGAGTGTGTAGGGAGAAAGGAGAGTAAACACAGAGGGCTTTTAGTAGGGTCACAGAGAGGTAACCTGTGGCAAAGCATAGCACAGGTTCCCTTTTCTTGCACCCCTACAAAATGCTGTCAGTAGGTAATGTAGGTGCATTTATGTGCATGGATCACCAACACACAAGTGCATTATGTAGTTTTTAGTATGCAATATCCCATGATGATAAAAGTCACTAACAGCCATATACATAAAATCATAGAATTGGAAGGGACCCCAAGGGACATCTAGTCCAACCCCCTGCAATGCAAGAATCTCAACTAAACCATCCATGGCAGATGGCCATCCAACCTCTGCTTTAAAGTCTCCAAGGAAGTAGAGTCTACCTGTGATGGCCTGGGATTCCGACTCAGATGCTGAACCTGAGGAATCCCAGCCTGCACAGGATTCCCCGCCTCCAGAACCAGCAGAGCCGGGGCTAGGGCCTGAGTCGGAAGGGTCCTCACCTGTGCTGGATCCTCAGGTGCAGGCATCTGGTGGGATGGAGGACCCATTGCCTGCAGGTGCTCCACTATCAGCCCCGTCAGGGGAAGCTGAGGTTGCCTCTGGGTCCGGTAACCCTCCAACCTCTCCTGAGCTGCAGAGGCTTAGGGCAGAGAGGCGAAGGGAACTAAGTTCCCGCAGGAGGAGTGCTCGCCTCCAGGCCAGGAGAGGCGAGTCACCAGAGGATTGGGGCCGCCCTATGCCTCGGGGCAGATAAAGCCGGCCAGCCCCAGCCCCAAGTTACAGGAGCAACATTGTTGGTGACCAGTTTCTGCTTGAAACCTGTCCTGCTTCCCTGCCTGAGCTCCTGACCCGCCCTGGTTCCCTGCTTGCCTACCTGTTCCTGACTTTGCCTGACTCCCTGCCCTGCACCCAGCTTCAGTGACTACGGACTGCCTTTACGTTGCACCTCTGACCACGGACCGGACTTGGACCTCACCTTTTGGGTAACCCACGGGACCAGCACACTACCACTTTTGAGGGAGACCATTCCACTGTTGAACAGCTCCTACTGCCAGAAGGTTCTTGAACTTGTAACTTGTAAAGTTCAAGTCCTACCCTCCAGAGCAGGAGAAAACCAAGTTTGCACTATATCCCATGTGACAGCCCCTAAGATATTTTAAAATGGCTGTCATACCTCCTCTTTTGCAGGCTAAACATACCCAATTCCCTCAACCGTTCCTCATCAGTCTTGGTTTCCAGACCCTTTTGGGATACCATACGTCCAGGGCAAAACTAGAAGAAGCTCAATAACTCTGCCCCCCCCCCCGCCAAAAAAATCCTCAACAACCTTGCCAAAAGAAGTTCAACAACTATAGTGTCCGGACTTTCACTTTTTGAAATATGGCAACCCTAAGACCCTTGATGATCTTGGTTGCCCTCCTCTGCACATGTTCCAGCTTGTCAATATCCTTCTTAAACTGTGGTACCCAGAACAGGATACAGCATACCAGGTGTGGTCTGACCAAGGCAGAATAGAGTGGTACTATTACTACTCTTGACCAAGAAGCTATTAAGGGGGGTTCTTTTCTGCAGCACAGCCTTTTCTTAAAAGAGATGTGGTTCCATTGTTCAAAAAATTAATGGGTTCAAGATAAAGCCACAGAGAGAGCACAATAAGGCAATATGGGCATAAAGAAACAATACACCTGGAGCACATTCCGCCAGGAAGTTCTCCTGCACATGGTTCATTGAAATAAATATACTCTTGCCCAGCTGAGCTTTCACAGTGAACTTTCAAGTGGATTGAGCAACCAATAGGCAGCTCTTTCAGCTTAGTCATCTAAATTTCTAGCAGCGGGAGTCACCCTTAAGGCCCTTTTTGGGGAGTTTTATATTCACAAATCCTTTTTCAGCAATCTATGGATTCCCCTCTATGTTTACTTCATTCTCATAAAAGCTTTTAGTCTCTGTATTTTTAGTAGTTCCTTTATAATCTGAAAATGTTTTTCCCCCCTCCTAGAGCTATGAATCAAGCCTGCCAGTTGTTATGTATCTTTCTAGTCCTCCCGCTGTGAAAGAAATCAAACAACCTACAGACAACTAAAGGTTTCCAAGAAGTAGCCCCGGGGCCCAAACAGATGTCATGAGCCACTTCCTACAAATTAGAAAAGGAAAGTAGACCCTCAGGTTAATTGCTGGGAGAGGCCACACACACAGCAAGCAAGGAGGTGAGCCTCGCACACAGAAACTAAGTGCTTGTTATTTTATTGCAGGAGATGAAGCATGAAGTCTATCATTACCAATTTATATGATTTCTCTTTTTGGTGAAAACTCAGTTGGACATCCCTTCTCACTTGTGCATTTTGTAATCCTGGAGAGATTGTCACCATTTCACTTTCCCCTGGTTGTCCTGATGCTGTGCCACACTGGGCTTAGCATGCCACCCAGACCCAGGCTCGTGGTTTAGCTCTCTTGGATGAACAAGAAGCTGTAAACCAGGGGTAGGCAAGCTAAGGCCTGGGGGCCGGATGCGGCGCAATCGCCTTCTCAATCCGGGAACCAGCGTGTTTTTACATGAGTAGAATGTGTCCTTTTATTTAAAATGCATCTCTGGGTTATTTGTGGGGCATAGGAATTCATCCCCCCCCCCAAAAAATAGCCCAGCCTACCACAGGGTTTCAGGGCGACTCCGAGCAGGTTGGGGCGCCACCCCTCGACGGAGGCAGCTCCGCCACCGCCTTGCCACCGCCAGGAAAGGCGAAGCTAGCGAGGTGGACTTGCGGGCGGCTCCGAGCACTCTCTCCCTCAACGCCGCCAATGAAGCCGAGGCACAGCTTGTGAAGCGCCTCCGCTTCGGCCCGGCTGCCGGGGGAATGGCGACCAAGCGGGAGGCATGAGCGGGGCGCGCCAGCCACCGCAAGTGCTCTCCCGGGCACGCCTGACACATGCGCTCCTGACTGCGCCTCCAGGGCTCCTGGCTCCAGAGCCACACCACGCCACACCACGCCGCGCCACGTAATTGTGAGCCCGGGACTGTCAATTGGCGCGCCCACTCAGCCAGCGCTTTCAGATGCTTTGCAGCTGGCAGGACTCGCTGGGGCGACCCTGAGAGGCCTGCGCGCCCTGGCGCACCGCGCCAGTAAGCCCAAATGGCAAGGACGGGTCTGCGTGGGCTGGTCCACCATCCCTCAGACCATGTGGTAAGGTAAAGGTAAAGGGACCCTGACCATTAGGTCCAGTCGTGACCAACTCTGGGGTTGCGGCGCTCATCTCACTTTATTGGCCGAGAGCTGGCGTACAGCTTCCAGGTCATGTGGCCAGCATGACAAAGCCGCTTCTGGCGAACCAGAGCAGTGCACGGAAACACCGTTTACCTTCCCGCCAGAGCGGTTCCTATTTATCTACTTGCACTTTGACGTGCTTTCAAACTGCTAGGTGGGCAGAAGCTGGGACCGAGCAACGGGAGCTGACCCCGTCGCAGGGATTCGAACCGCCGACCTTCTGATCGACAAGCCCTAGGCACAGTGGTTTAACCCACAGCGCCACCTGGGTCTGAGTTTAGCTGCAGGGAATTGTTACCCCATGTGAGTTTGTGTACTTCTTGCTGTTGGATAAGGAAAATTACGTTACCTCACGTGTTTCTCTATTTGTGCCGACTGCCAGGAAACTAAAAGCCAAATTTGTGGCTCGACTTTGAATGCCGTTTTTCTTTGCTTTGGCTTACAGCTAAGCAAACAAAGTTGTCCTGACTCTGCCTTGGACCTCCTGGTGGGTGACCTTTACAAAAGGCGAGCGAGACTTTGCTCCCCCTTCTCAATCTCTCTGCAGATTTCAACACCTTTGGTCATAGGGATCCTCCTAGACTGTATTACAGAGGTTCTGGTCCTACTTATAGGGCCATGTCCAGAAAGTAGCACTGGGAGACAGATTTTTAGCCTCTGGCTAAAAACACTGTGGGCTGCCACAGGGCCCGATTCTATCCCTAATGCTATTTAATGCTGGGAGAGAGCAGTCATTGGGAGTTGGGGAACAATGAGAGTGAGCTCTATTTCGGTACAACATCTGCATCGGCTGTGGAGGCCCTGGACCATGGCCCTAAGTGTATTGGTAGGGCAGGTGAGGGGAAATAAGCTGAGCTTGAATCCTGACGAGACAGAAGCACTGTGTGTGAGTTGTTCGTGTCCAAGAAATTGGTCAACGGCCTGCCCTGGATGGTGCTGAATTCACCCCCGATGGAGCATTTGGGTGTGTCTGAATCCAACTCTGTGGTCAGAGATCCTGGGAGCCTCAATTGTTAGAAGACCCTTTAGCCAGCTGTGACTTGTGCAATAGCTACAGCTATTCCTGGCCAAGAAAATAGTGGCCTCAGTAGCTCAGCCACTGGTGACTTCAAGATTAGATTACAGCGATGAGCTCTGTGCGGGATTTCCCTTGACCCAGAACCTGCAGTTACAGCAAAATGCTGCAGCACAGTTGCTAACAGGATCAAGACCCTGTCTGCACAGAACACCTCTGCTTACAGATCTATTGGTTGCCCTTTTGCTACCATGTCAAGCTCAAGGCGTTACCATTAGTATAGAAAGTTCTTAATGGCTTGGGACAAATTTGACTGTGGGATTGCCTTACCCCATATATGCTAACTATTTAAGGAGTAAAAGGTAAAGGTAAAGGGACCCCTGACCATTAGGTCGTGTCCAACTCTGGGGTTGCGGCGCTCATCTTGCTTTATTGGCCGAGAGCCGGCGTACAGCTTCCAGGTCATGTGGCCAGCATGACTAAGCCGCTTCTGGCGAACCAGAGCAGCGCACGGAAACGCCGTTTACCTTCCCGCCGGAGCGGTTCCTATTTATCTACTTGCACTTTGACGTGCTTTCGAACTGCTAGGTGGGCAGAAGCTGGGACCGAGCAACGAGAGCTCACCCCGTCGCAGGGATTCGAACCACCGACCTTCTGATCGGCAAGCCCTAGGCTCTGTGGTTTAACCCACAGCGCCACCTGGGTCCCTTAATTTAAGGAGTAATAATGTATGTCATAAAAATATCAAAATGCTTTGCAAAATAAAAATGTAAAACCATGCAATAAAAACAATTAAAAAGTTAAAAAACAGTTAAAAACAAGACATCAGTAACCATTGTATGGTTAACTCTTAATTCTTAATTAACTCTTAATTGCCTGCATAGGCCTGGTGGACTAGAAAAGTTTTCAGCAGGCATTTAAAAGTTGCCACAGAAGGTGCCCAATGAATCTCTGTTGGCAAGGAGTTCCACAGGACTGGGCTGGTGACACTAAAAGCTCAATTTCTTGTTGTTGTCAAACAAGCCTCACCAACTCAGGGAATGACCAACGGCACTCCTGCAGATGACCTCAGTGATCAAGCTGAAATATAAAGGTTCAGGAAATCCCAGAGGTATACTGGACCCAAGTTGTTCAGGACTTTGTAAGGTAACGCTTGAACCTAGTTTGGTAACAGATGGGCAGCCAGTGGCGTCACGTGACATGACCAGCAGCTCCCAACAGCAATCTGGCAGCATCATTCTGCTGGAGCTTCCGGACCAGATCCAAGGGCAGCCTCACATAGAGCGCATTATAGTAATCTATTCTCAAGGTTACCAATGCATGAACTACAGTGCTCAGGCTCTCCCTGTCCGGGAATGGCCGTAGTTGGCCAACCAGAAGAAGCTGGTAAAAGGCACCCCTAGCCACAGAAGACACTTGGGTCTCTAGAGACAGAGATGCATCCAGTTATCCAGTGCAACCTCATCCAGAACAGGTAGCTTGCCAATTTCTCAAACATGAGAACCACCTACCCAAACAGCCTCCATCTTTCCCAGGATTCAAACACAGTTTATTGGCCCTCTTCCAGCCCACCACTGCATTCAGATGGTTTGCATTTCTAATCAAAGCTTAATTTTGCATTTCAGCTTTGTTAAAGCCCAATAGCGGTTCATGAGTTGAGCCTATGGATTCAGAAGCAGCAGCACCATGAATGAAGCTTACTCCCAGGAAAGTAGGCATGGGACTACAGGCATGCCCAAGTTTTGGAAGGTATCACCCTCTCCCAGTTTTGTAGTAAAAATTATTAGAAAATTAAAACTGGCATCCTTATTAGCCAAAATCCATATTTTCCCAGTTTTTGAAGTTTGAACTAAAAAAATGACACGAAATAGATTTTGTTTAATATTTAAAGGAACTATCAAAAGCTGTGGAATGAATCGATGATGATGATGATGATGATAAAGTAATTTTGAGGGTTCATCAACCTATATAAATCCTGACAGTGCCATCTTATTAGTGTCTACACAGAAGCAAATATTAAGTTAAATGGGGCTTAGGTAAAGGTAAAGGGACCCCTGACCATTAGGTCCAGTTGCAAACGACTCTGGGGTTGCGGCGCTCATCTCGCTTTACTGGACAAGGGAGCCGGCGTACAGCTTCCGGGTCATGTGGCCAGCATGACAAAGCCGCTTCTGGCAAACCAGAGCAGCGCACGGAAACGCCATTTACCTTCCTGCTGCAGCGGTCCCTATTTATCTACTTGCACCTTGACGTGCTTTCGAACTGCTAGGTTGGCAGGAGCTGGGACCGAGCAACGGGAGCTCACCCCGTCACAGGGATTCAAACCGCCGACCTTCTGATCAGCAAGCCCTAGGCTCTGTGGTTTAACTCACAGCGCCACCTGGGTCCCTTTAATGGGGCTTACTCCCAGGTAAATGTGCAAAGCAGGGGTGAGGAATCTGTGTCCCTCATAATGTTGTTGAATTTCAACAGACATCAGCTTCAATTGTCATGGCCAACAGAGAAGATGTGATGTGGAGGAGGAACCCCCCAACCCTGAAGGATATGGAGTAATACAATTTCATCAGTGTGTTTTGAGAAGTGTAGATAATACTGTTACACTATTGTGTCAGGACTGAGTTTCACAGGTAGATAGTAGAAACTAGTGCTTGACTCTTAAGGCCAGTCAAAAGCTGTAAACCTCCAAATTTATCCACAACAAAATGAGGGTGGGAGGGAAAGATGGAGGAGAGAGATGGCACCAATTGTGGTTTATAGGCTGTTTAAATTATAACTGATACTTACTAGCTTCCAAGCTGCTAAGGTTACGTTCTAAAAAAAAAAAATCCATAAGTCAGAATTACAAATTGGTAAGTTTCAAATGATTCCACATACAGATTCTATAGGTTATCAGTTCTTTGCCTTCCTGATGGTAATCAATCCTGGTCCCTGATTAGTTTCACGGGATGAACCCAACAGCAGAACAAAAAGACCTTTATTCCTTTTGCTTATTATTATAAAACCTAATTCACTGGGAAGGGCAAGGTGGAGCTGGACGTCAGTCCTATCAAGTAACATTAATGTTCAGCCAAGATATGGACCCTCTGTTTGAACAAGAGAGACAGTCTTTGAAGAACATAATCTGAGCTGCCACAATGGCTAATGGAAAATTAGCTGCTCCAGTTACCTTATGGGATGGGGTCTAGTAAAGTGTATCTGGGCTCTCTTTTATCAAGATGCTGGATTTTTATTGATTCAAATGGTAATTGCAGAGAATACAAAATGCATCGTCTTCAAAGGGTAGGAAACAAGGAGAGAGGTTAGGTTTCTTCAGTTCACATTAAGGTTGCACATTTCTGTTCATTGCCATGGGTAAAAAAAATCCCATTTACTGTTTTATTCTCCCTTCCCCTCTCATTTCCTAATTACAGTTTTAAGGAAGCCCTATTCAGGAGCTCAATCCTCACACGGTTAGATTTGTGGGAGGGGAAGAGCAGGGCTGTGCTGCCTTGTCCCTCCACTGTATTCCCCTTCACCTGGCTACCCCAATTCTTAGTAAAGGTAAAGGGACCCCTGACCATTAGGTCCAGTCGTGACCGACACTGGGGTTGCGGCACTCATCTCGCTTTATTGGCCAAGGGAGCCAGCATACAGCTTCCAGATCATGTGGCCAGCATGACTAAGCCGCTTCTGGCGAACCAGAGCAGCGCACGGAAATGCCGTTTACCTTCCCGCTACAGCGGTACCTATTTATTTACTTGCAATTTTTGACGTTCTTTCAAACTGCTAGGTTGGCAGGAGCAATGGGAGCTCACCCCGTCGCGGGGATTCGAACCGCCGACCTTCTGATCGACAAGCCCTAGGCTCAGTGGTTTAACCCACAGCGCCACCCGCGTCCCCAATTCTTGGTACAAAGGCAGAAAAGCAGGGTGATGGCTCTAGGCATCTGGGCTCCTCAAGCAGCTCAGAACCCTGGTTGCCCAAGGTTCAAAATTGTGTTGGGCAGCCTACATGTATACGGACCTTCTCACCAACAGGCTGAGGGTGGCAGGACCAGAAAGGATGGATTCCCCCTGTCCAGTTTCTGGCCACCCACTGTCACATCATATAACACAGCCAACAATGCCCAGCAGGTCTCCCAACTCTCTGGAGGCGCTTTCCAGTGGGTACAAGGAGCAGCAGGAGGAAGGTAAACATCAGTCTGGTCCTTCATCTGTGCAGCCACTGAATAAAACTTTATTGTGTCATCTCAAGCCCTTCCCCTTGTTATACTTCGCCTTGCTTGAAGTCACCAGGACCATTTGTTTTAGCTGTGGTTTTCACTAAACAAACACATTAGGTCAGAAATGTCTCATCATATTTCTCATCTTTGACTTGCATCCCCCAATACGAATTATGAACACAAGCAGCCTTGAACCTCAGACTTGCACCGTCTCTCCTTATCTAGATTTGCAAAGGATGGAAGGCTGGTGACAAATCGTAAGTCACATTCAGGCATTATAAGGGATAATATGAAGGTGAGGGTGCAGTGGGGTCAAGTGCACTAGCTAAGCCCAACCTTCACCGCTATTTCTATCACCTTCCAACTCATGAAAGGCAACCATCTGAAGTTGGAAAATTGGGGTTTTGAACAGGGCTATAGCTTTGCCTGTTGCCCAAACCCAGCAAAAATAGATCTTCTATTGTGCATTTCTCCGCACCCCCATCCTTAGTGGATTAGTGTGCTAGTCAGGGAAGTCCTTCTCTCCCATCTCTATTTTCCTGCCCCACTCTACTTCAATGCATCATTTGTGAACTTCTCTCTTATAGAGGGAAACCAGACTGTGACTGCAGAACCAAGAGAGGACGGAAGGCCACAACGATCACCACCACTCAATTTTCCAAGTACGTTTGTGGGGTGCAGAACCAGGGGGTGATAATAACAACATTATTTTTGAGGCCTGCCTACCAGCACGGAGCTGAAGATGGCAACAGAAGGCCCGGAAGCGCACTTCATTTTGACGGTGCAGTTACATCAGTGGGTCAGTATTGCGTGGAAGCAGTTTCCACTTGCATGGATGGGTGTGCAAAGGAACCACCAGGTCCCATCAAGGAACAGTTTATGGGACCTAAGGTGGCTTCTGTTCCAGACCCTATGCTTAGCTGTGACTTGAAGCATATCTTTCAGATCCTAGGCCAACACTGGTTTTCTAACCACAAGAGAAATGTCAAATTATTTTTTACACTGCAGAACTGTTTTAACAATAAAGAACTCTCCAGACTAGCCCCTATCATTTTATAGCAGCTTGGCAGCTCTAGACTATTTCTTAAATAAAGCCTAAGGAGAAACAGGAGACTCAAATAAAAGACTATGTGATTTCCTACATTATACAGGGAGGAAATATCATTAATGATCTCTTCCATACAGAAGAATGGTCAGCAGTTTTTCCATTTATTTCTATAATACTCTAAAACAGGCTAAGAACATTAACCAGACTAGGAACCTGGAGAACACCAGGCTGTTGTAGGAAATAACTCCACAACTCTAGCTGAAGGGCCACAACTCTTGGCAACACCAATGGGTAACTATTCCTTTGGACTGACCCTACTTGTAGGATGTCTCCACGTGCCATTTCCAGAAAGCATAATACAGTCGTACCTTAGAAGTCAAATGGAATCCGTTCCAGAAGTCCGTTCATCTTCCAAAATGTTCGGAAGCCAAAGCACAGCTTCTGATTGGCTGCAGGAAGCTCCAGCAGCCAATCGGAAGCTGCGGAATCCCCATCGGACGTTCGGGTTCCAAAGAACGTTCGCAAACCGGAACACTCACTTCCGGGTTTGCGGCATTCAGGAGCCAAAATGTCCAAGGTGTTCGGGATCCAAGGTACGACTGTACTTGGTTGTGAGGCTCGGCATTCTTCCAGCTCCCGCCTTCACACCACACACCTTCAGACATCAGCCAACTATCAGCAAATCAGAAATCTGGCATCTGTTTTTTCGTTGCCTGCTAATTCTATGCTGCTTTATTCCTGGCCAGATCCTTCACTCCTCTTGCACCCCAAAGTGGAGCAAAGTCAGTCTTCCAAAGGATTACATCTAAATCCTGGAGCTTTTCCTAAACACTTTTCTAATTTTAATTGCCAGGGGTGGGGCAGGCAACTGATGATTCATCCGCATCCAAGCCATCACATGAGCTGTCAGGTTCTTCAGCACGCTGCCCAAAGAGATGTTTTATTATCTTTCAGAACCAGCTTCGATAGATTTAAATTTCCATTGCTCCTCCGAAAAGACATGCTACGTATCCCTGACATCTAAATTACAATTGGTGCTCACTTTAAACTATGGCCTTTATCTTGCTGCGTTTCAGCTGATAACTAAACTATGTAAAACAGACTTGCTGGAATCCAAGCAATGACACAAGTTATCAGGCGCAAGAGAGCATGAGGCTTGGGAACTCAGTGGAAACCTTCAGGGGCTGGAAGAGATTAAACAGGGTTTGTTGAGGCTGCAAGAATGCCAGAAATTCAGGCATCACACACACACACACACACACACACACACAAAAACTCTTTGCTGCTGCACAGTATGGTCACTTTAGTCTGAAAGCTGAAATCACTAAGAGACATTCTGGTTTTATGAAACTCTCTCCAAGCTGTAACAAGTTGTCTCCCTCGCCCCTCTAAATCTAGTGGATAGACACAAGGGGCAAGTTCTAAGAATGGCTGACCTTGCTAAAACCATATAATTTATTGGCCGACAGTGGGTTGCAGGCACATGTGCATGCAAAGACACACACACACACACACACACACACACACACACACACACACACATGCCAAAAGGCACCCTCCTTTCCTAAAAGTGTCAAGAGACAACAAAGGAACCAGGAACACCTTCACTTGGACAGTACTTCTGGATCATTTAAGTCACAGGGCTTGTAAGGGAGATCAAAGGCCACAGTCCTTAGAGTCTACCAAAATCACAGTCCATACTCCTGCTGAAATACATTAAATTATTCCAGAGTGAGAACCAGTTTGTACATTCAGCAGGAGTGTACTGTTTCAGCCCAAGTGAGGGGAAGGAAATAGCATGCCTGAATGCTCCCCAGGGGAGAGGGGGGGAACCCGACTCCATGCATATAGGAAAATCCTGTCAGAGAGAAGAATTCAACCCAGTTTTATCTGTTGGGTAAACATTCAAGCATGCAATCCTTTAAGTACTCTTTGTGGTTCCTTATCCCTCCTCATGATTAGCGAAATGAGAAGAAAACATGTAAAGCAAAATTTGGAATTATTTAGGGGAAATGAATTATGCAAACTATCACAATTTGCATTGTCTGGAGGGTCATTCCATATCAAGTGATCCAACTTTTTTACCTCATTTCACCCACTTTTATTAGTCTTTTGTACACTTGTTGAATGATCAAAACTAAGCTTAAATATAAAATATTTTACTATTTCTCAGAGACTAGTCTACATTCGTATTCGGGGCCTCATGCATGCAAGTTCTGTGCCTTTCCACATGTTTTTATATATATATATCTATATAAATTATCTATATAAATTTATATAGATATAGATATAGACAGATAGACAGATAGACAGATAGACAGATAGACAGACAGACAGACAGACAGACAGATAGATAGATGAGATTTTTTTTGTTGGATATATATAAAAATTTGAAAAATCTCATTTGTGATGAAGGGAAGCAAGACTTAATATTTTTGCATATTATCTCAATGAAAGAGGGGAAATTATACCCTTTTGAGCTCATGCTGAAAACTATTTGAAGGTGAGTAACATCAGGTCTGAAATTGGGTGTGAACTTTTATTATTCCATCTTCTTATATTCATAAATAAAGATGGAGTCCAGTTCCCTTATGAATAGTTTTAGTAGAGTCTGTACATCTGAAAAGAAAACAGCTTTTCCAAATAATTACTAAAATATGAAGGAATTGAGGCTACTTTATGCTGGGACAAAATATCATCCGTGGCTCCCTTTCCTTGTCTTCTACCGCTGCATCTTCCGGCAGAGGGAAAGCAAGAAGACAAGGGGTGAACTTCTGGCCCTGCCAGCATAGCATGCAGCCTTGCTCCACGCCAGGCATCCCCAAACTCGGCCCTCCAGAGGTTTTGGGACTACAACTCCTATCATCCCTAGGTTACAGGACCAGTGGTCAGGGATGATGGGAATTGTAGTCCCAAAACATCTGGAGGGCCGAGTTTGGGGCTGCCTGCTCCATGCAGTTAGGGTTCCAAAGATGTAACCAAAGGAAGATGTAAATGCACCAAGATTTCTTCACCTCAGGTGGCCATGCTAAAATGTGGGTTGCAGAGCAGAGCTGACGTCACAAGGCTGGTCCTGAAATGCCACCTTTGCCAGCTCAATGTATCAATACTGAAGAAGCTCTTTGTATGAAGCTGCAGTTTGCAGGGGCAGCCGGTGCCCATTGGGTTGGTGGGGCAGAAGGAAGGGACACCAAGAGAAGAATGACCATCAGAGTCAACTTTTCCCAGGTTTGTTCCCATCCTCCCTGTTGCTGAGTTCCACAAGGGCAACACTGAGGCGAAGGAGGAGAAAGGAAACAGCCAGCACCACCATTACCAAGACAGGATGCAAGTAAGAAAGTGGTGGGCGGGCAGACTGAGGGCAGGTTTGGTGGGGCAATGTTCCACTTGCCCCAACGGACCAGCCTCCCAACCTCCAGTGGGAGTTCTGTGGAAAGGCACAGACCTTGCATACACGAGGTCCTGAATATGAATGGAGACCAGTCTCTGAGAAATAAGCCTAAGAAGACACACACGCACCCCTGAAACAGGACAGTGCAATTAACAAGAACTACCGCCAGGTATACATGCATAGGAATTTACTATGAAGCATCCCTAATGAAGTTTAAGGAAAGTTCCTTAGAAACACCTACCCGCATCGTTACAAGGAGAATGTCTGACTCATAGGTGAAAATTCTGCTTTTCTAAGTGCTCCACTGTACAGTGGTATCTCGGGTTATAGACGCTTCAGGTTACAGGCTCCGCTAACCCAGAAATAGTACCTCGGGTTAAGAACTTTGCTTCAGGATGAGAACAGAAATCGCGCGGCGGCAGCGCAGCGGCAGCAGGAGGCCCCATTAACTAAAGTGGTACCTCAGGTTAAGAACGGACCTCCAGAACGAATTAAGTTCTTAACTTGAGGTACCACTGTATCCTCCTTTGACACTTTCCTAAACGTTCTGTGTGAAATAGAGTTACTATGTGAAAATAACACTTTGGTAGAATCATAATTTTCATAATAATGATTCCTGTTAACCAAGAAACGCCTGATTTATTCCACAGCTTGAAGTATGCACAGGGAATGCAATGCTATGCATGTCAAACAAGATAAAAGTGCCACTAAGTTCAGTTGGATTTGCTACCAGTTAAGTATATATAATATTGAAGCTTCAGACGGGTAAATACTTCAAGAGCAGCTCCTTTCCTGTGTGCCAGTCAAGACCTTCGCAGTGTCTCACCTCAGGAGATGTGGCCACCTGACATTTTGATGCAGCCATCATTCACAATTGTCAGGAAAGAGTGCTTGTGCAGCTAGACATTTTATGACAAAAAAATTAAATCATTGCTAGTAATAAGAAACAAATGTGGATCTGAGTAAGTATGTGGCAACAACCCAATCTACTTAAAGGTAGATAGCCGTGTTGGTCTGTCATAGTCAAAACAAAACAAAATAAAATAAAAAAATTCCTTCCAGTAGCACCTTAGAGACCAACTAAGTTTGTTCTTGGTATGAGCTTTCGTGTGCATGCCAATATTATAACTCTATTTCACACATGTTCTTGGTATGAGCTTTCGTGTGCAACCCAATCTACTAATAGTTTCACGCAGAATCAATTCAGGCAAAATAAGACAAGTTTATTTAGAATGGAAGCTTTGCTTCCATTTTTAAACTAACCCAAGTTCTCTGTTACATCCAAATTTAGGGAACTCCACTATAATTAGTAAATAAAAATTAGATAATAAAACAAGGGTTGATCCTGGCTTTCTTGAACAAGTCATTGTTTATGCTATTCAAAGTTCCCCAAGTTCATAAATAAGAAGAGAACTCTGGTTAATTTAGAAGTGACAGGTTTTATTCTCCTCACAACCAAACCACAGAAGGGGAAGGAGGTGGACAAGAACCCAAGACTCATATATGTAATGCGAAACCAACCATAGTTTATTATTTGGGGCGGGCGGGTGTGGGGGATTCCCTGGTCCTGAATGGGGTAATTGTGCCCCTGAAGGACCACGTGTGCAGCCTGGGAGTCATTTTGGACTCACAGCTGTCCATGGAGGCGCAGGTTAATTCTGTGACCAGGGCGGCTGTCTACCAGCTCCATCTGGTACGCAGGCTGAGACCCTACCTGCCCGCGGACTGTCTCGTCAGAGTGGTGCATGCTCTAGTTATCTCCCGCTTGGACTACTGCAATCCGCTCTACATGGGGCTACCTTTGAAGGTGACCCGGAAACTGCAATTAATCCAGAATGCGGCAGCTAGACTGGTGACTGGGAGCGGCCGCCGGGACCACATAACACCAGTCTTGAAAGACCGACATTGGCTCCCAGTACGTTTCCGAGCACAATTCAAAGTGTTGGTGCTGACCTTTAAAGCCCACAACGGCCTCGGTCCTGTATACCTGAAGGAGCGTCTCCATCCCCATCGTTCTGCCCGGACACCGAGGTCCAGCGCCAAGGGCCTTCTGGCGGTTCCCTCACTGCGAGAAGCAAAGCTACAGGGAACCAGGCAGAGGGCCTTCTCGGTAGTGGCGCCCACCCTGTGGAATGCCCTCCCATCAGAGGTTAAAAGGATCAACAATTACATTACATTTAGAAAACACCTGAAGGCAGCCCTGTTCAGGGAAGTTTTTAATCTGTGATGTGTTAATGTATTTTAATGTCTGCTGAAAGCCACCCAGAGTGGCTGGGGAGACCCAGCCAGATGGGCTGGGTACAAATAATAAATTATTATTATTATTATTATTATTATTATTAATTATTTGAAAAAGCCCTGCACAGGAATGAATCTCTGAAGGCAGGCGGCAGGAAGGAGAGCAGAGTCAACCTGCATTTTATGGAGACCTTTCTGAACGTCTGGAGCCAGCTCTGGGAGTACCTTCAAGTGATGCCATGTTTCTGCTGAGGGCAGTTATCATTTCCCTCCTCTGCAGTTTCTCCATGCCTTTCCTGCTAAAGGAATTGCACCGCAATTAATTTCACCCTGACCATTTCAGGCCTTCATCTCTCCAGTCGCCTGTTTTAATATGATGGTGGTGGCGTCGGCAGCAACCGCCCACATGCTTGGATTCTTTTCTCATTAGTCAGGTGACCTTTATGTTGATTTAACTTTTTTCTTTTTTAACAGTCTCCCAAGATTGATCTTTCCAACACAGGCCCCATTCACCTTTAATCTCAGCCTCTGTTTAACTTGTCAAGATTTCTAGTAAATCCAGACAGCCTGAGCAGTGTCTTTGCAGTATGTTACTCTTGCTTAAAGTTACTCCTCTTTGGCACTGGACCATGTACTCAAAGCAAACTTCATGAATGCACACAGAGCGCATTCAAACTCCTAATGGCAAAAAGTAAAGTCCACTTACCTTGCATCTGAAGTTCATTAGCATAACATATCTGAGGGCAGATCCTTTATCAATAATTCTGGGGCTCTGCTCCTTTGGGCATGTAACTTGCTTGTTGATTGGTATAAACCAAAACCAGGATTTGCCTCAGTATTTGCCAGCTGTATTTATCTCTGGCTGCAAAGCAGCAGCAGCAGCTCCAGTGCCAGACAAATGAGAGGAACAAGCAAAGTTCACTGCGCATCTCTTTAATAAGGAAGAGAGTGGCTCAGGTTACTACAATACGTAAGACCATGATGATAAGCAACTTGCAGTCCTGCCTCTTCAGTGCAGAGTGCAGTAGTGCACATCAACAACTGGCACAATGCAGGACTAAGAGCTGCAGCCTCACTCACATGACCAACTCAATTCCTCATTCCTAGCTCAAGTAGTCTTGGAATATTGTTTGATTGATTTTTCACCTGGACCTCTGCTACCTGCCATTACTTCCTGCCTCTCAAGAGGTACTAGTAGTAAATGTGAACCAAGTTATTCCCTAAGCAGTAACCTTAATCAGAGGGTCAGAACAGGGACTTTGCAGCGAGGCAAAACCAAAAGGCCTCTTCTGTCTGAGCTGCCAATCTCCGCTCCCCCACTTACTTCAATTAAGTGTTTATCAGTATGATGGATGTGTGGGGAGACAGCCACCACCAAACCCTAAGATCAGGTTGTTCAGAATTATACATTTTGATGTATTTTAATGTTTGTTGGAAGCCGCCCAGAGTGGCTGGGGGGACCCAACCAGATGGGTGGGGTACAAATAATAAATTATTATTAGTAGTAGTAGTAGTAGTAGTATCTGAAGATGAGTTGTACTTCTCAAAAGCTCTTCCGTCAAGTGCTACACCGCTACCCTGTCAAATAATGTTGCCCCAAACTTGGCCACGTTTCTTCATGTCCTCAAACTTGCTTCTCTGCCAACCAGGGTGGATAAAAATCAATGATCTTTTTTAAAAAAAATCGGGGATTTTTTTTTTATTTAAATCGGATTTTTTTGATTTAAATCGGATTTTTAAAATAAAATGCTTTTGGAGGAAAAATCTTTCTAAATACAAAGGCTATTCATCAGGAAATAAGGAATTGTTTTAAGTTTATCAAGTGTGTTAAAACTCAGTCTAAGTTTTTTTTTAATGTTTAACCACATCAGTTAACAAACATGGATACATATGCTATCATGTTATTGTTTTAGTTAAATAAATTGTTTAAATGGTTATTAAGGAAATGATTATTTTTCTCCTTCCAATAAAGTACAGCAGAAAAGTTGTCCAAATATAAACAGTTAACTTATTAAACCTCACCATAATTTCATAATTAGCTGTCTATGTATTTCTAGTAGTATAACCAAATCAGTAATTTTTGATATAACTGTAAAAACTACTCTGAAAATTTATTATTCCAAAAATGAAACCTTCATATGGTTGTAAATATTAAGATTATACCAGCAAGAATGAGTCTTTCTGTAAAAAAAATATTTAAATCAAGTCTTACTGACTAGTGATTTAAATCAAGCCTTACTGACTAGTGATTTAAATCGTGATTTAAATCAATTTGATTTAAATCAAATCCACCCTGCTGCCAACTTTTTGAAAAGGACTCAAATTCGAACGTAGCATTTTCAGTACAACTTTGATTGTGTACAGATAAATGCTCTGCTTATTTCATCAATTCCACTGTCATTCTTTCCCCACACCAAAAGCAGAAGGTGGGAGAGTAGACAAAACCTTGGTAGAATCCTTGTCTGCAGCTCAGAGCTGTCAGAGACTCACTTGAAACACAGGCAAGTCTCCACGCCAGCACCACATCTACATGTGATGGGCAGACTTGCATATCTTGCAGTGGGTGCATGGAACACTCTCTGGGTAGAATTGCTTTTCGCTGCCATTTGCATGGGGCTGTGACAGAAGCCCTGAGGATGAAGTCCTGTGGTTGAGATATATGTATATGCTGAACTATGTCGGTCAGCTTGTCAGTGGGGTTCGGAAATTGCCAGGCACATTTTGCACCTAGCTACCAGCCTCTTGCAACCAAATGAAGATGCCCAGGAGACAGGATGGCGCCTGACATCTCCACCATCTGGATGTGCATGCCTGGGCACCTTTGGATCTCGACTGTTTTCACTAGCAACACATCCTGTAGAATTCTATTCATTATATTTTATCTGCACGATCAGAATGCATTTCAGGAACCAAAAAGTTGTACTGTATTGAAAAATACGACTTTCGAGTCATCTGGCCCCATTTTGGCAACCCTGGTTTAAGGAGCCATTTGATGCCTAGCTTATATATCTGAGTTTCTAACACAGCTTGTCAGAGGCTGGAAGTGTCCTGGTTCAGTTCTCATTTCCAAGATGTCAGTACAGCATATAGCAACTTCAGTTGTAACACCAACAGAACTCAACATGCTGTAACAGGAGAACTCAATATGGTGAAATTTCAACTCACTGTCTTCAACAAACAGCACAAAATCATACTCCAGAATCCCAGCATTTATTACTATGGAAAACCTATCAGCTAATGTAATCTAAGAACCTGGTTCCACAGTCTACTAATCTAGCATGTTGTGAAGCCATTGGTGGACAACAGGACATTATTTCTGCAAGCAAATTCAGAGCACTCTGGTGTGTCAGGGTTCAAGGCATGAAGGTCCAGGAGCTGATGAAGACAGTCTAGAACAGAAGCAATTCGCTGTGAAAAGCAGCAGCACAAAATTCATCCGAACCCATCCATTGCTAGGATCACATTCCACTCTGAATTTATTCTTGCATCCTCCTCATGCTCTACTAGTGCCCGACTGAAGAATTCATTTGTATTTTACATGAACTGGGGTAGAAACAGATAATTTTTTAAGCTAATGTTTCTGTCCTGCACACTCTGTAATTATGGAAAGTAGTTTGTAAGGTCTAACATTAGAGAAGGACCGCAAAATTACAGAGGGTTTGTGGGCAACTAAAGATGAGCCCACCAAAGCAGAAACCAACGTGGTTCTGAACAACAGAAGAAAATTCTCAGTGAACCTCAAAGCCTATCAGAAAAGCAACGTGTGTGTGCTTTAGACAGTCAACGAGAGCAGACATTTTGCACTGCTTCATCCCTAAGAACAAAGAATCTTAGAGCTGGAGCTCAAGTCTGGGTAAGTGGTTTCCAAAAATTCCAATGTCAGAGGATAATATGGCTGTTCTGAGTTGAGGGTGCCGGGGTTCTTTTTTTTGAAAATTTGGAACTGTATAGGAAGCCCTAAGCTGCTTGTCCACACTTCACAACCAATTTTGTCAGCTTTAATTTTAAGCATATTCACCACGAAGCAAGTGCCACTGATTTCAACCGAACTTTCTTCCAAATAGTGAGTTTAGGATTGCACATTTCATGCACCTCGTGGTTTCCTTTTCTTGAGTCTCACCGCATCACCAGCAGAGGATTGAAAAGGGAATCTTAATTTCAGTGATTCCAACAAGAGGAGAAATAGTGTGCCAGCTAGATTTTCTCAAAGAACTGTTTTTAGCCTTTGTGGAGTACCACTTAAAAGATGTTGATGTTGATGATAATGATGATGATGATATAACACTCTTCATTCAAAGGCCACAGGGAAGTTCACAACATAAAAACACAAAATGAAAACACAAAATACATAATAAAACTATTAACAAAAGCAAGACAAACCAATCTGAAGAAGTGTGCATACACACGAAAGCTCATACCAAGAACAAACTTAGTTGGTCTAAGGTGCTACTAGACAATTTTTTTTAATTTTTTAATATATTTCTACTGCGTCAGACCAACACGGCTACCTACCTGAATCAATAACCTCCTTATCATAATTACCTGTACAAACAAATTACTGTACATTTTCAGTTAAACGCATGCAAAGTTCAAGTAGACCAAGTCTGTACGCTAAAAACCAGAGAAAAATCACACACATAAAACTGCATATAGAATTACATACAGCACCAAACAAGCCAAACCAACCCTTCAGAAACTAGGTGGAGAAGCTGAGTTCCCTCATTGTTTTATTTTTGGTGGGCAAATTTTGCTTCCCAAGTTTGATGGGGGAAGCCACACTCATTCATTCAATAAAAGGGTATCCACCATTAAACGTGGAGGTGCATGAACTGTTTTAATCTTCCTTTAAACCCACTTACTACCACCTGGAAGGGGAACAGCTGTCCACTTCTCTATGACAATCCTTAGCTCTTGAGTAAAGTGTTAAGGGCCAAAAGGAGGATGAACACGAATAAAGCTGCTTGCCTTTGCCCATTAAGAAAACCCAAAAGATTGTGCGAAGGTGCATAGGAGGTTCATGCAAAACAATGAGAATCTGCATACAGGGCTACAGCGAAAAACAGAGGAGAAAGAGGAGTGGTCAAACACATTAAGTGCTAATGCTAAATTTGCAGGATCTTCATAATTTGCTTCCCAAGTTTGATGGGGGAAGCCACACTCATCCTATATAATAAAGTCCCTGTGTCTCTGCGTCCATTCCGTGTGTCAGTGGAATTGCGCTACTGCGCATGTGCCTCACGGACACAGGGATTGGAGCAGGCGGAGAGGGGGGTGTGTCCGAGAGGCACGCGTCGTCAGTTGGGTCAGTGCCGCCGCCTCGCACGGAGCTGGGGAGGATGAGCTGAGCGCCTGCCAACATGGCTGAGGGGACAGAGGAGCGGCGGCCGTGAGGCGATGCGCGGGAAGGGGCAGGCGGCTGGGGGTGGCCGGCGCGGCTGCTACGGCGGCGGCGGCGGCTGCTCCGAGACGCTCCGACGGCAAAGGCGGCCGGGGCCGAGGCTATGGCGGCGCAGGGCAGACTAACCTTCTAGCGCCCGTTATTTTAACGGGCATCATATCTACTAGTTCATTCAATAAAAGGGTATCCACCATTAAACGTGGAGGTGCATGAACTGTTTTAATCTTCCTTTAAACCCACTTACTATCACCTGGAAGGGGAACAGGTGTCCACATCTCTATGACAATCCTTAGCTCTTGAGTAAAGTGTCAAGGGCCAAAAGGAGGATGAACATGAATATGACCACCTGGATAAATAGAGGGACCTCTATTCCCACCTTGCTTTTCCTGTAATTCACATCAAATTATTACACAAAGACTACAGCCGCTCCCAAAGCACCACTTAATACTGTCATACAAACCGCTAGCATGAGTCACTATGGGTTACAAACCAGAACTGCTAGACATAGCATTGAAGTTTCACCCCTGGCCTGCCTGGCTCCAGAAGGCTTTCCTCAAGGACACTGATCCAATCCCCCTCCCTTGGGGCCTGAATGCCGCCAGGCCTGGCTAGGAGACTAACCCAGTCCCTGTGGCTGTACCCACCTCCCCTGGATTGCAAGCTTGGTCTGAGACCCACGCTAACAAGGCATATCTGGTTTCTCCCCCATGTGCTGATTGAAACGACATGGTGCTTTGCACGGCCTTTCACAGACTCCTTATCTTTGCAAAGGGAGGGAGTTAAAACACAAGGACAAGGCAGAGTGCAGGAGGACTGTCTGCTTCTTTGGCCGCCTCTGGGAGATTCCCCCCCCCCTTAGACATGAAGTGTGAATGCAGGCAAGCCAACACGACTGTGGCGGGAACACTGGAAAACTGTGGCAGAGTTCAGCAAGACAGAGGCTTGCTACAGGCAGGCCGCTCCAGACACATGGGGAACTGCAAAGGTTTGTTGCTTTAAAGTTTAAAAAATGATGTGTTTGGAATGGAAACCCTGCTTTCCAAAGAGGAGCTGGGAAGTAGGCTCCTTTAAGGGGGCTGGGTTGCAAGATGCTCTTAGCGTTTGGCTTTGAATGAAATCTGCTTCAGAATTTTAAAGCGTTTTTAAATAGCAGGGAAACTCAAGAGCATGAACAGCAGTTAAGGTAAAACACAGAAGCTACTTCCTAAGTGCTTAGCACCAACCCCAAAATGTGTGAGCAACTACAGCAAACCATTTAAATGCCCCATTTAAAGGTAAAGGTAAAGGGACCCCTGACCACTGGGTCCAGTCGCGGACGACTCTGGGGTTGCGGTGCTCATCTCGCTTTACTGGCGTACAGCTGGGAGCTGGCGTACAGCTTCTGGGTCATGTGGCCAGCATGACAAAGCCGCTTCTGGCGAACCAGAGCAGCACACGGAAACGCCGCTTACCTTCCCGTCGGAGCAGTACCTATTTATCTACTTGCACTTTGACATGCTTTCGAACTGCTAGGTTGGCAGGAGCTGGGACCGAGCAACAGGAGCTCACCCCGTAGCGGGGATTCGAACCGCCGACCTTCTGATCGGCAAGCCCTAGGCTCAGTGGTTTAGACCACAGCGCCACCCGCGTCCCATGCCCCATTTAGTACCATGCAAGTCAGTCACTGTGAATCTCCCTGCACAGGAAAGTGGCTGCAACATCCACACCTAAACCAGAAAAGAGAACCTTGATTGCTTGGGCCATACATTTAACATCCTGATGGAGCAAAATCCTAGAGGGAAGGCATGGATCTGCTTAGGACTTTCTGGGTTCTATTAATAATAATTTATTATTTATACCCCGCCCATCTGGCTGGGTTTCTAGAACGACCTTAAATGGATCTGTTGTAGCCAGTGCTTTTCACACACCCTTTTCTTTTAGAAATAAATGGCGTCAGTACTCACCATGAAGTAAGTGCCATACTTTTAGCATTTGGGCGGGGCGCCGGTACTGCATACCCTTGAGTACCCCCAGAAAAGACGAAGAAGCACTGGTTGTAGCTTGCCCTCACACAGAGCATCCGACACAGCCTCCTTTATAAAGTTAAACTGAGGCAAGGGAGCAGCAGAAAGGCATTGCATTTCATTACATTCCCACATGTATCCTCTCAGGAGCACAAGAGGAAGAAATAGCTCAGTTGGGTTAGAGCAGTGTTCCCCAACCTTGGGCCCCCAGCTGTTTTTGGATTACAACTCCCATCATCCCTCGCTAGCAAGACCAGTGGTCAGGGATGATGGGAATTGTAGTCCAAAAACAGCTGGAGGCCCAAGGTTGGGGAACACTGGGTTAGAGCATGGTGCTGATAATACCAAGGTTGCAAGTTCGATCCCCGTATGGGGCAGCTACATATTCCTGCATTGCAGGGTGTTGGACTAGATTCTTGGGGTCCCTTCCAACTCTACAAGTGTGAGATTCTGTAATTCAGAACAGCCGAAAAATAAGAAAAGACTGTTGGTGTAGATAGCAATATTTAATCTAATAATATTCAAATCAAAGTATCAATACAGACTTGGGACCTACGTACCCGAAGGTGTGCCTTGACCATCTTTTAGCTGCTGGTGTGTTAAGAACTTGGTTGGTGCCCTTCTCTACCAAGGGACTTTGGACACTTGGAGGGCAGCAATCCAGTAGCTACACTGAAGCTAGTAATGAAGAAAGTAAAAGCCTTATCAGAGAGCCAGTGTGGTGTAGTAGTGGTTAAGAGCGGTAGACTCGTAATCTGGTGAACCGGGTTCGCGTCTCCGCTCCTCCACATGCAGCTGCTGGATGACCTTGGGATACTCACACTTCTTTGAAGTCTCTCAGCCCCACTCACCACACAGAGTGTTTGTTGTGGGGGAGGAAGGGAAAGGAGAATGTCAGCCGCTTTGAGACTCCTTCGGACAGTGATAAAACGGGATATCAAATCCAAACTCTTCTTCTTCTTCTTATCAGGAAGAGAAGAATCGTGTCATTCTCAAAATACCTACAGGAGCAATGTTTAATGAGTTTAACTACCTGGTTGGACCAAATCATCGTTTGTGAAACCGAGATTGCAAACCAGAATCAAACTGCAATATGCGATCCTTCTTTGGAGGACTTGCTGGTTGGAATGATCAAGCCAGGAAGTTATTTGTTAAGCCAAGCATAGGAGCAGCGAAAGGGAGGGGAGAGTTCTGTTTGAACTATCCCAAGAACTCAGCTTGGAAAGGGTGCCTCCCCCACCCACAGACAAACCAAACAGGAGTTGCTACTCCTGCTCTCCACTCACACAGAAATTCCACCTACAGCGAGCTTTTGAATGCTAGAACTGGGAAATGGGGTGTACAAACAGTTCATCTTTTAAGACTGTTTGAGGACTTTACTACTTCAGGTGGCAGGTGGGGAGGATTACATACCTGGATGCTCCCCCATGGGAGGGCGGGACCATTGGAGCATGCTAACCAAACTAAATGTTGTTTTCACACACACACACACACACACACACACACACACACACACACAAGGGGCTAATGGGCTGCATTCTAAGCCCCAGGCCAGCTTCACAGGAGCAGCAAAGTTGCAATCGTATGTTTCTCATGGAAGAGAGGAGTCAAAATGTGCTATTCCCACAGGCAGATCTGAACCCTAAGGCTGCTAACCTAACAATATGGTAGGCTCACATTTTCAATGGACAGAATTTTGTACACTGAACACCCTTGGAAAAGATATCCACTCTTCTGGCCTTGAGATAAAATCGTTCGGTTGAGATCAACAGCCTTGCATCACTCTGTTGATTAAAAAGGCTAAGGCTGTGGAACAGCATAATAACAAAGAATCCGAGGGGGTTTTGGCACTGATCCCCATGTTTTCTCCAAGGACTTCAGGTGTTTGCAGTTATTATTTCCTTTTTTCCTCCCAACAGCCCAGTGAAGGTCAGCCATGGTTGAAGCAGCGGTCTGAACCCAGGTATCCTTGGTCCGCATCAGACATTCTGTTTATTACACAGCACTGCCCCCCCCCAATATTATCTTCCAATATAATAAAAATGTAATGCTGTCAGAGTGCAGTCCCCATTGTAGGCTATGTGGTGACACATATATATTGTGATATACTGATGCATCATGATGTCTGTAAAGGCACTGGCTGGCTTCACAGTTTTCCCCACGTCGTGATTTTTGCATAGCGCACGCACACACAAACACCATGATTGGCACTACATTGCCAGGTCAAAAATTATTAAATTGATGCCATGATATGGACTTCTAACCGGTTTTGGACAATGTATTGATCTATCGCCCAACTCTAGCATGGACAGGGTGGATAAAAATCAATGATTTTTTAAAAAAAAAAAATCGGATTTTTTTTTATTTAAATTGGATTTTAAAAATAAAATGCTTTTGGAGGAAAAATCTTTCTAAATATAGTCTTCTATTTAAGTTACATTGCAGTCCAAAGGCTATTCATCAGGAAATAAGGATTTGTTTTAAGTTTATCAAGAGTGCTAAAACTCAGTCTAAGTTTTTTTAAAAAAATGTTTAACCACATCAGTTAACAAACATGGATACATATGCTATCATGTTATTGTTTTGGTTAAATAAATTGTTTAAATGGTTATTAAGGAAATGATTATTTTTCTCCTTTCAATAAAGTACAGCAGAAAAGTTGTCCAAATATAAACAGTTAACTTATTAAACCTCACCATAATTTCATAATTAGCTGTCTATGTATTTCTAGTAGTATAACCAAATCAGTAATTTTTGATATAACTGTAAAAACTACTCTGAAAATTTATTATTCCAAAAATGAAACCTTCATATGGTTGTAAATATTAAGATTATACCAGCAAGAATGAGTCTTTCTGTAAAAAAAATATTTAAATCAAGTCTTACTGACTAGTGATTTAAATCAAGCCTTACTGACTAGTGATTTAAATCGTGATTTAAATCGTGATTTAAATCGTTATTTAAATCAATTTGATTTAAATCAAATCCACCCTGAGCATGGACATGGGGTAGAGGGGGAAACGGGTGCAAAAGCAGAGCTGCAGAATAGAGGAGAAAAGTGGCTTCAGAAATGAGTCTGGAAAGGTGAAAGGGGGGGTTAGTAGTTGCACGGGTGGGAAGGGGAAGCTCTAAGGCAGGGGTGTCAAACTCCGGCCCTCCAGATGTTTTGAGACTACAATTCCCATCATCCCTGACCACTGGTCCTGTTAGCTAGGGCTGATGGGAATTGTAGTTCGAAAACATCTGGAGGGCCGGAGTTTGACACCCATGCTCTAAGGGGTTAATGTGGGGGGGGGGGGCAAAAGTGGGCAGAGTGAGCCCCCGGTTATTTATAAATATGCAAGGTGGGTGTTAGGCATAAACCCGGTCAGCAACACCCTGCAAAACATGCAAGCTAGAGCCCAAATTAAGATCAATTCACTTAGTAGATCCAAATCCCACTTTTCATCCAGACTCAGCTCCCAATCTGGCAGGTGCCGGTAGGTGCCACCTACATTCCTGGCTCTAGGAACGTCAACTAGTCATTGATGCCTATTACACAAGCACCCTTAGCTGCCAATCTGTATGAAAGCTGGGCAAGAAGGTTGCTTGCCCAGCCCAAGAAAAGCATGCAAAAGTCACTTTCAAGTAACAACAGCAGCCTGGTAGCTCTGCAGTAGTGCTCTTCAACAGTAGCCCTAGACACCAGAGGCATGAATCATGTCAGCAGCAGTATGCTGGGCCAGGATTGGAGCCTGTGGCTGCACCAAATATGGAAGCCAAACAAGCAGTCCAGGGGATGGGAGGCTCTTATACATGGGCTGGAAAAGGAGCTTGATAATGAGTCACGGAGCAGACCTGTGCACAGCTGTAGTAGTCTCACTATGACAGGCCAGGAGGCAAGGACTGAGGAGAAGACAACAGCTGGACAGGAAGCATGCCAAATAATCAGAGCATTAGAAGAACAGAAGCAATGTGACTATTTTTACATACGTAGCATTTTCCTGAAGATTAAGCACAATGAAGAGACATTACATGCTCAACTTGTTGATTTCATGGTCGCACTCCGTAAAACGACATTGCCCTGGTCCAATCGTGTTCAAGGGAAGCAAGCGAACAAGGTACCACCAGGTACATTGGTCTTCACGAATTTAGATGTTGGAAATTTCTGGACTGGGTAAGAATGGTAGCTTCAATATGTTCCGAAAGAAATTTGTTCGGATCTAGTTTATCGAAGTGTGAATTGTGTCTCCCAGGGGAAATAAAGGCATCAACTAAGGAGAAGGGAGAAGAGGCGGAAAATAAAGCAATGTTACTTAACACTGCATGTTCGTGGGCACCCTCATAGAATTGTAGATTTGGTAGGGACCCCCAGGGTCATCTAGTCCAACCCCCTGCAACGCAGGAATCTCAACTAAAGCATCCATGGCAGATAGCCATCCAACCACTGCTTGGAAACCTCCAGGGAAGGAGAGTCCACCACTTTCTGAGGCAGTCTGTTCCGCTGTCAAACAGCTCTTACTGCCAGAAAGCTTTTCCTGATGTTTAGTCAGAATCTCCTTTCTTATAACTTGAATCCATTGATTCAAGTCCTATCCTCCAGAACCTCATGCCCATAAACATAATATAAACATAATATATACCCAGGTGGCGCTGTGGTCTAAACCACTGAGCCTAGGGCTTCCCAATCAGAAGGTCGGCGGTTCGAATCCCCGCGACGGGGTGAGCTCCCGTTGCTCGGTCCCTGCTCCTGCCAACCTAGCTGTTCGAAAGCACATCAAAGTGCAAGTAGATAAATAGGTACCGCTCCAGCGGGAAGGTAAATGGCATTTCCGTGCGCTGCTCTGGTTCACCAGAAGCGGCTTAGTCATGCTGGCCACATGACCCGGAAGCTGTACGCCGGCTCCCTCGGCCAGTAAAGCAAGATGAGCACCGCAACCCCAGAGTCGTCCGTGACTGGACCTAACGGTCAGGGGTCCCTTTACCTTTTTACTATTTGTTTACAGAGGAACTACACACCTTATTTAAGAAAGGGGTGTGCTTGTTTCATAATGCATTTAGAAACCGCACCATTTAGCCCTCTGCATGTGTTCAGAAAATCAGCAATCTTAACACACCGGAACAAACTAGCTCTGCCCCATCACCCATTTCATCACTCTCCACCTTTGGAAGCAGAGAGCCTCTTCTATCCCTGTAGGCTTTCCTGAATGGTTTTAGAAACCCTGGGAATTTAGGGTTCTTGCTTGGGGAAAGTGATGAAGCTCCCTTGCCGCGGGACCACATTCACCCAGTGCTTTACCAGCTGCATTGGCTCCCGGTGGAGTACAGGATCAGGTTTAAGGTGCTGGTTTTGACCTTTAAAGCCTTATGCGGCCTAGGACCCTCGTACCTACAGGACCGCCTTGCAAAGGACCTTAAGGTCCACAAATAACAACTTGTTGGAGGTCCCGAGCCACAAGGCTGTTAGACTGGTGTCAACTATGGCCAGGGCCTTTTCTGTACTGGCCCCAACTTGGTGGAACACTCTGTCACAAGAGACCAGGGCCCTGCGGGATTTGACATCTTTCCGCAGGGCCTGCAAGACAGAGCTGTTCCACCTGGCCTTCGGGTCAGACTCAGTCTGATGGTTTCCTCCTCTTGGTTTTGTTTATGGGCGACAAATGAAGCTGTATTTTAAATTTTAAATTGGCTTTTTAACCTGTATCTTAATTAATGGTTTTCGTTTATATTTTGTTGTGATTTTGTTGTGATTTTTATTGGTGTTAGCCGCCCTGAGCCTGGTTTCGGCTGGGGAGGGCGGGGTATAAATAAAACTTCTTATTATTATTATTAAGATAACCCATTTTCCAAATGCCTGAAGAGGCCTTACCAAAACACTCATATTAAGCCAATACTTATAAATATTAAAATATAAAAACAGCAGAACATTATGCTGGGGGAATGAGGCAATTATTCAAAGCCACAGAAACCTAGAGGCAGGAAAGTATAAACAAACAAATGTGGCTAAATAGGCCATTGTTTCTTATGAGCCCCACAGTGCGGTTAGGATCAGGCTTGAGTTGGCAGGCACTGACCCCTGTCAGGAAGAAACAGGGTGGGGGCGCTGAATGGTGTGAACCTGAGTTGGAGGAGGGGAGATCTCCCCTTACCACCCTGACTTCAGTCACCCGGGAAGAGTGAGTGGGAATTCCAGGTCTCCACCCATCCCCCACCTTTCCGCAGGGCAGAGAGCCTCAGTAGGGGCTTGTGTGGACTTGGAGAAGCCAAGGCAGAAGGTAGAACCAGGGGCACCAACAATTCTTAAAGGGAGTGCTTCAAAAACCAACAGCCTTTCCCTTAAAAAGGTAAAGGGACCCCTGACCATTAGGTCCAGTCGTGACCCACTCTGGGGTAGTGGCGCTCATCTCGCTTTACTCGCCGAGGGTGCTGGCATACAGCTTCCGGGTCATGTGGCCAGCAGGACTAAGCCGCTTCTGGCGAACCAGAGCAGCGCACGGAAATGCCGTTTACCTTCCCGCTGGAGCGGTACCTATTTATCTACTTGCACTTTGACGTCCTTTCGAACTGCTAGGTTGGCAGGAGTGGGGACCAAGCAATGGGAGAAGGTAGAACCAGAGGCAGCAACAATTCTTAAAGGGAGTGCTTCAAAAACCAGCAGCCTTTCCCTTCTTAACAGCTAAAACATAACACGAAAAGTTGCATTTTTATCAATGAATCATGGCTATAAAATTCTAATGCTTTTGTTGCAAAGAATACTGGCTCCCCGTGTTAAAAGATACTGACATGGCACATACACAAAGCGGTTCTTGCTACCTATAACTGCTATTCGGGAGATAATGGAGGCTTCTTTCAAACGAAGCACTGCACAGTGTTTTCTCCAAGTGCAGCCAGGCATTACTGCTGCCCCAGACATTTACAGTCAAGCTTTTACTGTGAAACCAAACAATGGAGGAAGTTAAGTCCATGGAAGACTTCCAATACATACTTAAAACTCCTTTCTGGAGGTAGAGAGGGAGGGGGGCAGAAGAGAGGACCTCTGAAATTTCTTACCAGCCTTTCATCAGCTTGTCCCTGGTACTACATGGAGGAGGGGCAAAAAAAACCTCTGCGCTGGAAATTGAATACGTAAACACCCAAGTTTCTTCGGGAGACAAATAATGCGTGTTACTCATATCTTGTCACCTAAAGTGCTAAGACACATACAGTTTATAGGCACACATCTCCTTGTGCATTTGAATTCAGTTTGCATGAAAGCAAGTCTAACATAGGCCTCTCTGTGAATAAGACTTTTCAAAGTCTGTACATGCCAACTATAATGAATGTTGTGTTTCAATGATGTAACTGCATGACTGGATGTTAGAGGGGGGGAGATTTTAATGCTACATAAATATGGCACCACCTCCTAAGACTATTTACATAGAGCAGTGCTGGAGGGGAGTTATTTTAATTATGCACTTTAAATTATATCACCAAGAGTCTCTCAAAGGCTTGCACTGTATGAATTAAGAAAATAAAATTCTGCAGTTAGCATCAGACATCTGACAGGTGGAAACTGTTATCTTGTTGATTTACTGGTAAAAGTTTGTTATCAGAGAGATACAAACACCGAGTGGTAAATACACTTATTTCCTTAGCCCTCATTCCCAGATGTAGCCAAGTTTTAAGTCTGTGCACATGGAAATGCCGACATTCAGCCCTACATACTTTTGACTCTTTTCTTGTTTTTGCCATTGTCCAGTTTAGATTGCAAACACAAAGATGCTCACAAAACTCTCTAAATACATCATCACACTAATGATGCTGTGTGTGTGTGTGTGTGTGTGTGTGTGTGTGTGTGTGTGTGTGTTTGTACAGTGCTTAAAGTACTCTGTAAAGGAACCCCTGACCACTAGGTCCAGTCGTGTCCGACTCTGGGGTTGCGGTGCTCATCTCGCTTTATTGGCCAAGGGAGCCGGCGTACAACTTCCGGGTCATGTAGCCAGCATGACTAAGCCGCTTCTGGCGAACCAGAGCAGCGCACGGAAACGCCGTTTACCTTCCCGCCGGAGCGGTACCTATTTATCTACTTGCACTTTGACGTGCTTTCAAACTGCTAGGTTGGCAGGAGCAGGGACCGAGTAATGGGAGCTCACCCCGTTGCGGGGATTCGAACCGCTGACCTTCTGGATCAGCAAGCCCTAGGCTCTGTGGTTTAACCCACAGCGCCACCTGGGTCCCTCTGTATAAAGCACTGCAAATAAGCAATCACTTTTTCATGTCAAAATGCACAGAGATGGAGGTTCAAGACCTAGAATTTTAAACATAATGCAGCATGTCTCTAACTGACAGAAACTACCAGGAAGCTATTGAGGTAAGTGAATTTACTTAGGATTACAAGCAAGCAAATTTACTTTTCAGTAAGTATGTCTCAAATAATTGATTAATGCCCTGGTCTTACTTAAGCATCTGCCTACCCAAAAACCAAGTTCTTCTGAAAGCCTCTAAGTACATGAATTATCTGACCCCTACCAAAACACTGCCTTTTCAAATCTGCAAAACGAAACAAAAAATCCCACAGCTAACCTCTCTCATCATAACAACTCCAAGACAGACGTGTTTATTTCTTTGGCTGAACCACAATGTGTGTTCCTCTGCCTCTCATTAAGATTAGAGAGATGGTGAGGCTGGTTCTGCTCTCAAGAACCCCTGCATTAAGAATCAAGAATCCTTCTACTACTAAAGGGGAAGGCGACCGTTTCTGAATGTAAGGAGGTGCCTCAAAATGCCCTCTTCTTTCATTTTCCATTCTTCCACATTCCTAGAAAGTTGCAAGGCAAATTTCTTCCTTGAAAAATTGAATCCTTCAAATGCTGGATTGGTAACTGAATTGATGCTGCTGAAATGAAATGAAATGAAACGAAATGAAAATAAAAATTTATTATTTATACCCCGCCCATCTACCTGGGTTTCCCCAGCCACTCTGGGAGGCTTCCAACAAAAGATAAAAAAATACATTAAAACATCAGTCATTAAAAACTTCCCTAAACAGGGCTGCCTTCAGATGTCTTCTAAATGTCAGTTGTTTATTTCTTTGACATCTGATCATGGGAGGGCGTTCCACAGGGCGGGCGCCACTACCCCTAGAACTGAATTAGATCCTAGAACTGAACTCACTGCAACATGGTTGCTATTTCTTCACCAAAAAAGTTAACATCAAGCCAAGAAAACAGCTTCACGTTGGTCAGCATAATCTTCCTCAGATACTGACACCACAATCTCTATCCAAGGCTCCTAAATTTATTATACAGAGAATATCTCAACACTGTTTGCACTTGACACTAAGTCGTGAGGTAGAGAGGTTCAAAGCAAGCTTTTATTACATGGTATGTAATAGGCCAGGCATAGGCAAACTCGGCTCTCCAGATGTTTTGGGACTACAACTCCCATCATCCCTAGCTAACAGGACCAGTGGTCAGGGATGATGGGAATTGTAGTCTCAAAACATCTGGAGAGCCGAGTTTGTCTATGCCTTTTAATAGACCAATATCTCTGCTTGGTCAGCAGCAGTCAATGAAATATTAGAAGGCTGTTGAAAAATCTTTCTTAAAAGCAACATGAAGTACTGTATATTCCTGCGTATAAGACTACTTTTTAACCCAGGAAAATCTTCTCAAAAGTCGGGGGTCGTCTTATACGCCGGGTCATATTTCTTATACAGCGAGTATATCCCAAACTCTATATTTTAACTGGAAAAGTTGGGGGTCGTCTTATACACCGGAATATACGGTACTCAAGAGATGTTATTTTCCTGTTGTTTTGAATCATGCTGTATGAATAGGGCCAGCACAGTCCAATACAAAATAGCATATGGATTTTCTCACTTGAAGAAATATTGCTTGCCTCATGATGGAACTCCATACCAGTAGTTGCTACGATATCTGTTGCCAAACACTTCCCCAAAAAAGCCCCAAAGAGGTCATCTTTTAACACAAATTTAATGGGGCCTTGGAGAATTTTTTGAGCCACAAATATAATCCTCAAGGGAGCAAAAGTACTATATTCCTCCTTCCAGTAGTTATCACACACACAAAAAGATGCCATAAAATCATTAACGAAACTCGAAACACACATTCAAATCACTTCAAATCAAATCATTTCATTATTGCTCTAGCTTCATTATCATTTATCTTTCAAAGCTTACAAGATGTAAGCAAAGAGCCATTTCACATGGTCTGCATTTATATGGTTTGCAGATAATGTTTCATGTCACGAATGAGCTGGTTCTCTTGGCCCTTTATCAACTGTTACTGAAAAGCAGCACAATATGAATAGTCCTTTCATGGGCAGGGCTTTACACTAAAGCTTCATTGTGAAACTCACGGTTTTCACTACTTCACACACAGCAGAGGCAAACCAGGTTATCCTCCTAGCGTACTCAGCAGGGAACTAGTATCTTGACATTTCCACACTTTACCTCTTTTGGAGTAACTTAAAACATAGCAGGGATGCACCTAAAATGCAATGTGGGGAAAAACACATGCCCTCTTACATTTAATTTATGGGCCATTCCATGAAAAATGAGCCTGATAAGAAAAAAATTACTTTTTTCTTCCATGAAAAAAATTTTCTTCCATGATTCCAAACATGCAGTCTAACCATTTTTTTAAAGCTAAAGACAAAAGACGTTTAGTCTATGGACCTTCTTTTCAAAAGTCCACCCACGTAGCCTTCACAGAAATGTTCAAGTTAAAGGTTTTCTGACGATTGTCCCACCAGTGACAGCATTTCCCCCCTTAATTTTGTATCGTTAAATTTCTTAAACTTAATTTCTGATTGCATAGTTGTAACCAGATATGCTGAGTTTATCATTGATTCACCTCCCAATTCACAGAGTTTTTCCATAAATCAAACTTATCTCAAGCTCCGTGTCTTTTTTTGTCCCACCCGTGACAACACTTTAACATTTAATAAAATTGTCAAAAATATCCATAAAAATAATAAAAAAATTAGTAAAATGTTCAGTATCTTATTAAGAACATAGTTTAAATTTTGGTTGTTAATTTTTATGTATATTTACATTGTTACACATGTGTGAATACCAAAAAACATGGTCCAAGTGTCCCACCCGTGACAATGGAATGGCCCTTATGTCATATGCATCTTGGAAACCTCACTGGGTATTCTGAATCCTGCCCATCTTCTACATACTGCTAAACACTCCTGGATACAGAAGCCACCCACCCAAAGTGCTTCCACCTTCCCAGCGTTCAATCTCAGTTGATCAGCTCTCATTCATTTCACAACTCCATCCCTGACAATGTTCTGGACCCTATTTTGCCTCTCCTGGCTCAGATGTCACAGTGAAACAGAGCTGCGTATCATTAGCATACTGGTGACGCTTTGCCCCCCCCCAAAAAAAGCCTAATGACTGCTACCAACAGCTTCATGTACATGTTAAACAGCACCAAGGACAGGATTGTGCCTTGCAGCACACCAAAGCACAAGGACTGTGGAGTTCAGACACAATCCCTGATGCTGTGGTTTCTCCTGCGGAGGATAGGAGGAAACGGTCCTTGGGGTAACTTGGTGCTAAGCTGGTTACTAAAGGCAGGGATCCTTAAAACAGTCCGGAAATGATATCAGGATCCTCAAAGATCTGGACCAGGGGTCCCCAAACTAAGGCCTGAGGGACGTGTTTATCTGGCCCGCGGCGACCCCTGCCTCCCAATGCCGCCGCCTGCTCTTACCAGCGCTGCGCTGTGCTGCTGTCCACTTCCGGAGCACCGGAAATCGCTTGTGCGCATGCACAAGCATTATTTCCGGTGCACATCTGGGTCGGAGGATGCCCGTGCACATGCGCACAAGCTATTTCCGGTGCTCCTCCGACCCGGAAGTGAACCGGAAATAGCGTGTGTGCACGTGGATGGGCGCGCGCTCCCACGCCCTCCGGCCCGCCGCGCAATCAGCGCTAGAGACACCGGCCCGAGGCGCAGTAAGTTTGCTGACCCCTGATCTGGACCATCCTGCCTCTAGGACCCAAATATGCTTTACAAGACTCAACATTATGAGGCCGGCTTTTATGGCTCTGCAGCATGCCTACATTGTAATGCAGTGGCTGGCTGCAAAATGTCAAACCCAACTAATGCCAGATTCCTTTATGCATTATTGTTCCACTTTAATCACATGTAAAAACCAGATAAACATTCTCTGGCCCCCACCTGGGCTCACAGGCACTCTTCCTAGGAAATAAAAGAAGGCGAGTGGGGAGCGGAGCCTGAAGGCCTGCGATTTTTCTGGCAGGCTTCTGCTGCCTAGTAACTATGAGGAAGAGGGGAACGACCAGGAGGGGGAATCTGCCAGTTTGTGGATGCGGATGCGCACACATGCATGCTGCCTGTTTTTTGTGTGTTCTGGCACATTTCTGCAGGTTGGGGGGGGTGTTGCTTTGTTGTTTTGACTTCGGAGTTTTTAAAAGTTTTGTTGGGGGAATTGTTTTACCCATTCATTCTTTTTAAAAACTTTATCCCGTTTCCTTAGTTTTACAAGTAGAAAATGCCAAGCTGTTGTTGTTCGTTTTTCCCCTGTTGCAGAGTGTTGGGATTGTGGCTGCTTTGTGTGTGCTGCCACCTGCTTTTGGTCTGCTCCCTTTGTTTCCTTGCTTTCCCTGCCAGGCTGTTTGCATGATTGAGAGGGGAGTTCTGCCTGCTGTTTTTGGTCTGCTGGGGGGGGGGAGTTTCTGGTGGTTTTTCCTTGAGGGACATGGGTGTTTCTCTGAGCATCATTACTTTTCCTTTGGATTTTGCAATTCCCATGACATCTCGCGGGGACTCGTCAATTGTGTGGCTCGTGGGCCAGTTAAACGGCCTCCGTGGGCCGCCTCTGGCCCATGGACCACAGGTTGGGGACCCCTGGGTTAGGTCAAGAATGGAAAACGACTCCTCCTATTTCTTCTTCCTCGGGGGGGGGGGGTGTGGCAGGCATCCTCCTGTGCACTGTACGTTCCACAGCCACCTCAGAATGTTCTGAGGTTGGAGACTCCTATGGCCACATCCAGACACCTTACCTGAGGTTACCCATTCCTGAATAAAAGGAGAGATGCTGCTGTTTGCACTACCTTTACATAGAGAACAGCATTCCTCTTCTCGATACACAAAAGCTGAGCATATGGGATATACAATCCCGGTGAGAAATGGCTAGCTGCAAAAACCACAGTGCATTCTGGTCCGTGCCTCAAATCCTTCCTTTTTGTTTGAAGCCTCAGTAGAAACCTTCCTGCTAATCTTTTTCCATTTCATTAAAATAACACAGACTGTCTGTCTCCAGAGAAAGACTGACACAGGATGTAGAAAGAAATCTATCATTAGTAATACATGGAAGCATAATTTATATATGTGTCAAAGCCATTTTCTGAAGGAAAAAAATTATAGACCAACCCCCGACCCTTTAGGCTACCATACTGTAGTAAGCAGTCAGACATAACCCAATTAACTTGATTTGGAGATCTCGGAGATTAGCAAGTGGGCTCCGACGGAAAACCTCAAAGAACAACTTCGTTTATTTATATTTTGGCCAGTCTAGTCATCTGTTACCAGAAAACTCAGTGGCATCAACATTAATCCCTCCATGAAACACGCAAAAACAATGCCCATGTTTGCATCCTTTCTGTAAGAATCTTAGATGATATAACAATGCTTACTGAACTTTGTCTAATGTTCCTAGGCGGAGCAGAAGTGGCACCCCTGTTTTGCAAGAGGGGAGAAATGAGTTACAAACGGATTAAAGGATTACATACACATTCAAACAAACTGTCCTTATCTCAGCATCTCTGTGGAGTGCTTCCACTCAACAAGTTACTTGGATTTAACTCTCTTCCTTCGGGAAGAATTCCCTGTTTTAACTCCTAAGACAGGAAGTTGAATAAAAGAGATCCTTCAGAAAGGAGGAAGGGACGTAGAGAGGCAAAAGGTTTGTGTTGCCCAGGTTTGGGCTTTGTTTTAAGGAGTGAAGACAGTATTTGTACACTGTTTCAGTTCTTCTGGTCTAAGATCCACAAAGAAGCAAAACAACAACAACAATTACTTCAGCAAGAAATGTAAGATTTCATGGGAGTCATAACCCTCTGTATAACACAAGGTTGGTGCTGCTTATTTCCAATGTCAACTATTTCCATCCCTTGGAACAGAGAATATTTTAGCTCTATGAGTGGCAGAAGGTCAAAGTGACGTCAGTGGTGGGGAAATTAGTACGTTCTGCTAGCTTACAAAACATTTTGTGAACTGCAATGAAAACAGATAAATTACTGTATTTCTACAAACATCTACACAACATATAGAATTTTGTGGCTACAACACCACAGTGGTCAGTTTCCTACGAATACAGACATCCAGAACTCACTTTTCTGTTTCTCCCTCCCCTTACTGAACACAGTTGTCGAGAGATGTGTATTTGAAGTTTATTTCAAATACAGTGGTACCTCGACTTACGACGATAATGCGTTCCGACGCGATTTTCGTAAGTTGAATCCCCATAGGAATGCATTGGGGGGAAAATTCGTAAGTCGAAAAATTCGGGTCAAAAATTCGTAAGTCAAAAAAATCCTATTAAAAGCAGCCGCAACGTCTTTTCGTAAGTCGAAAAAATTCGGATGTGGCGGCCATTTTGTTTTACCGGAAGTCATTCGTAACTCGAAAAAAACGTAAGTCGAGTTACTCGTAAGTCGAGGTACCACTGTACTGAAAGTTGAATAACTGTCAGAACAAAACATTTTACTTACTGGAAATTGGAGAACCAAGAAAGGAGACTCGGTTATAACGAAGTCTTAAGACCATCGATGCAGAATTAATCCATAAGGTCCCATTGCTGCTGTATTTGCCAATTAGTGCTCTCAAAAGAGCTAGGATGGTTAAATGGCAAGATGACAAGGCAGGCTAATCAATTTTATTACAAAGCACATAAAAAATTATACACCCTGTAGAGGGATTAAAGAATAAGACAGCCCTCGCTTTGAATTTTACAGACGCAATACTAAAGGGGGGAAAGGATAGGAATTGAAAAAGCAAGCAAGCTACTTTTCCTAGGCTAGAGGAAAGGAGATTGTGCTACTTTTAAACAATACAGATGCCAAGCCCACCATTTCAGCAAATACCGTGTTTCTCCTAAAATAAGACACCGTCTTATATATTTTCCCCCTCAAAAAAACACAGTATGGCTTATTTTCGGGGAATGTCTTATTTTAACTGCTCCGCGTTGGTACGCAGCTTAAGCAGGCATCCGCAAACTTCGGCCCTCCAGATGTTTTGGACTAAAATTCCCATCATCCCTGACCACTGGTCCTGTTAGCTAGGGATCATGGGAGTTGTAGTCCCAAAACATCTACAATTTGGGACTACAATTCCCATCATCCCTGACCACTGGTCCAGTTAGCTAGGGATGATGGGAGTTGTAGTCCCAAAACATCTACAATTTGGGACTACAATTCCCATCATACCTGACCACTGGTCCTGTTAGCTAGGGATGATGGGAGTTGTAGTCCCCAAACATCTACAATTTGGGATTACAATTCCCATAATCCCTGACCACTGGTCCTGTTAGCTAGGGATCATGGGAGTTGTAGGCCAAAACATCTGGAGGGCCGCAGTTTGGGGATGCCTGGTCTTAAGGGAGAGGCGCCACATCCCTATGTCTTATTTTCAGGGTATGGCTTATATTTCTCAAATGTGTAGAAATCCTGCTACGGCTTATTTTAGGAAAAACAGGGTAGCACTCTACCAAGCAGCCAGGAAAGATTCAACACTCCATGGCTCTAACCCGCTTTAAGAAATGTTTCTGACACAGGGGCGCTTCAGGGAATTACAGGGAATTCAAATGTAGCCCCCTACATGTTTCAGATTCATATTACTGCTGCTGCTGTCACCTCCTCCCTCCGGGGGCCCTGGATATAGGAGGGGGCATTAGGCTGAGGACCCTTTCAAATCTGGCAACATCCAAAATGTGATTTTCCCTGCTGGCAGGCTAAAGGGGAAGAATTTGGCGAGAACTCTAGCATAATACTGTACGCTACACACCTCTCTGTTCCCAGGAATCCCTACAACAGGTACACAGGACGGGATTTCTGTTTCCTGCATTAAGGGGAACTGAAACTCAAAAAAATGTGGCCCCTCTGAGGCTCAAACTGGGACCTGGCAGCTCATCACTCATACCCTTAACCCAATATGTCGCAGCTTCAACAAGTACTGCAGCCCCGGCCAGTTAAATAGGTCTATTGTATCAAAAGTCTTGGAAGAACGGACCTAACAGCACAATGCTAACCATTTCTACACAGAAATAGATCTCACTGGAATTGCAACCTAATTCATTATTTTTGAGCAGCATCTCTGTCCAGCAACATGTTTCTGAATACTCCATTCACAAGATAACATCTTTTGCAGGACTGCCTGTACATGAAAGGTTCTGGGTACCACTGGGATGCCACAGTTACCATGGCAAGCTAACTATGTAAATGTTAATGCATTTTGCAAACCTTCCTTTCAATATACAGAATTTGAGAATCCCTTAAAACATTAAAAGATTGATGTAAGGACCATCTTCCCTTTGTTGATAGCAGCCATGTCCCCTCAAGAGTGTTTTATTGCATAAATACAGCTAAGGGATTTCAGTATTGAGGATTGATTCATCACAATAAAACAAGAAGGAGATATCAGAGTTACACTACTGTGGCATAAACAAAACATCTGAAGTCTACAGCCGCCTTCATCAGGTGCATACAGCTGTCTGACAAAGTGGGCTTAAAAGATTTAAGTCTTAAAAATGCCGTAATATTCCTTTGGGAGAAAGGGTGGCATACAAACCTATAGAATAGAATAGAATAGAATAGAATAGAATAGAATAGAATAGAATAGAATAGAATAGAATAGAATAGAATAGAATAGAGCTATCTCTCCGGAGTTTCTTGATCATGCCAAGTCCATTTGGAAGAAAGAAAAACTGTAGAACAGATATTGGTTTTTAAAAACCCACTATTACTAGGCAAGCGGATATCTCTCAGAATACCCTACCCATTCTGAATTCAAGCTTTTCAGTTTATCAGCTGTGAATGAAAGGTAAGTAACATGTTCTGGATAACTTTCTGGGTATAGGATTGCCATCTTTTTCCCGGTGAGCACCTATGGCTGCAGCATATGCACATCAGACAGAAATTCAACAGGTGATGCTTATTTTACCGTGGTATGTCTGAAGTGGGGAGGTCCCAGCATTTTGACTTCTGATTTCTGCCTGTCATCAAGCTGTCAAAGGTACATTAACCCCGTCATTAGAAAGTTGTAATTCTGGGTGGAAGCTTGTTTGTCAAATAAGAACAAACACAGAGCAAATAAAGTTGCTATCATACATTTAACTATGTTTAATGGTTTTCTAAATGCAATTTCAAAGCCTTGATTCAATTCATTCATGTTTTTTTGCCTCCTGGGAACCTGCGAGTGACAGGCATAAGCAACTGGCAAAAATGGATGATAGGCAGAGATGTTTAAAAGTTGGAAGTCACTTTTTTACTACCAGTATTCTAATGCATACTTTCAGCTGTTTCCATTTACAGGAATGAATACAGACAATGAGATTCTTAGTTGTTCTAAACTGCTATGTTTAGATGCTCACAAAAGTTTACATTATTTGAAAACACTTAAGAAGAGTCTTGCTTGCTTAGCTCAAATGCCCATGTAGGGCTGCGTTTTGTTTCTCGATGGAGCCAGCCAGATACTTTCAGGAAGTGCATAAGCATAGGATGAAGACAAAAGCTCTCTCCTGTCTGTTCCCCCCAACCAGTGGTATTCACAGGTATATTTGCTCTGAGCAAGAATATTCCCATTTAACTACCGTTGATGGAACAAATTTGTCTGATCTCCTTTTAAAGCCCCCTAAACCATTTTGCAGCAATGAATTCCATCATTCAATCATGTGCTTAAATTTATTTCCAGACAATTCCAATGGGTGGCTGCAACTTACCTTGCCATGAAAGAGGGAAGGAAACTCCCCTGAATCCTCTTGCCTTCGCATTTATAAATCTTGATCACGCCCAACCATTCAGCACAATCCTACGGATATTTACTCAGAAATAAGTCCTACTACATTCAGTGGGGCTAATTCACAAGACAAAACACACCTTCTAAAATGTCTTCTTCTGCACAACTTTCAAAGTTGCCTTGCACTCTAGCCAGCCTATGTATAGCATCACAGCCATGCAGCGTAATCCTTTGTATTCATTGGTGCTTATTGTTGGGTAAGTGTACACGGGGTTTCATCATTATTCTTTTTAAAAAATGAATGAATGAAGCCCCAAGTGCTATAGCATTTTCTCCTACGGAAGATGCTCAGATTGTTCAATCATTTTGATTGCCCGCTTCTGTACTCTGAATTACCCAAAGTATTTGAAATGCAAGGGACCCAGGTGGCGCTGTGGGTTAAACCACAGAGCCTAGGGCTTGCTGATCAGAAGGTCGACGGTTCAAATCCCTGCGACGGGGTGAGCTCCCGTTGCTCGGTCCCAGCTCTTGCCAACCAAGCAGTTCGAAAGCACGTCAAAGTGGAAGGAGATAAATTGGAACCGCTCTGGCGGGAAGGTAAACGGCGTTTCCGTGTGCTGCTCTGTTCGCCATGCTGGTCATGACCTGGAAGCTGTACGCCGGCTCTCGGCCAATAAAGCAATATGAGCGCCGCAACCCCAGAGTCGGACATGACTGGACCAAATGGTCAGGGGTCCCTTTACCTTTACCTATTTGAAATGCAGGCACCAGCAGGACATTATTCATGCTGGTTTATTACACTCTGTTATGTTTTCAATCCCTACACAAATTATCCCTAGGAAAAGTGCGTTTTTGGGTAGCTACTGCACACTGAGTTGGTGTTTTCTTTGTTCGCAAGATCTCTTTCCTACTTAGTCATCACCACTAATTGAGACCCTATCAGTATTTGCAAAGTAAGGATTTTTATTTTTTTTTGCTCCAGTGCACCTCACTTTACACATTACCTCGAATAACATGTAAAGTGTGGTGTTATTTGGCCCATTATTTTGGCCGTTTTAATGCCAATCCACACAGTTTGGATCCTTTCGCAGCTCTTCAGTCTCTGTTTAGATAGATCATTTATTTCGGCATTTGCGCCCATCATACAATACAAACAAACAAACGAGAATCAAATAAAACAGCGGCACCGTACAAGCCGCAAATAAGATAACACATCTCACAAGGGCCAATATTAGCATTTCCATAAAAACATATCTCAGAAGAATTTTAAAGTTAAAATTTAGGCACCAAACTAAAATCAATGTCTAAATTCGTTTTAAAAAAATATATTTATAACTATCAATAATCGGCTGACATTCCATTTCGTCTCTTATACGAGCTAACGGCTGTTAGGAATCTAGCAACCTGTAGAGTTATGTAAAGGTCCACATCTTGGAGCATCCAAGCAAGACGTAGGTCAGCTGGCTTATCAGCAATGGACTGAATTATCGGATTTAATACACTGGCACGGATCGAACTGTACATAGGGCAATTGAACATTACATGCTGTAGAGATTCAGTTGATTTATTTTCACAGGCACACATAGGAGAGACTTGGCCCTTGGTAAATCTGTGACTCAAAACGTTTGATGGAAAAGCATTAAACCCAGTCTCTGTTTCAGTCTCTGCCATCCTGAAATTTGGTGCCATAAGCAAACTTAGTTTACTTCACTTTTCACTCTTGGTTTCAGCTCATTTATGAATAAATGAAATAGCACCAAATACAGATATTTGGGGAACTTCACAACTTTCTTCTCTCCATTGCAAGAAGTGTTGTTGGTTGTTTTTAATTCTTATTATTCCTACCTACTACTTTCTGTTGTTTAACCAGTTACTGATCCACAGGGACTCCGGTCCTGTTCTGCCATGACTGCTACATTTACTTTTGCGGAATCCAGGAGACCAGGGGCGTAGCAACGGGGGGCGGGGGGGCCGCCCCGGGCTCCACCCCAGAGGGGGGTGACACTTTTTTAAAAAAAAATTTAAAAAAATTTAAAAAAAAAATATTATTTTTTTTTTAACTTTATTGGAAAAAAGAGATAATAAACACACACACACACACACACACACACACACACACAACCCCCCACACCTCACAAAGTGGCACCATCAGAGGGGGTGACACTTTTTATTTTTTTTTATTTTTATTTTTTTACATTTTTATTATTATTTTTTATTATTATTTTAACTTTATTGAAAAAAAGAGATAATAGACACACACACACAAAACCCCCACACCTCACAAAGTGGCACCATCAGAGGGGGGTGACACTTTTTAAATTTTTTTAATTTTTTTTTAAATTAAAGTGGTGGGGGGGGGTGACAAAAAAAAATTCCGCCCCGGGTACCACCTGGGCTTGCTACGCCTCTGCAGGAGACAAAAGAGAACAGCTTTTATTAGTTACTCCCCACATAAACAATTCTCCAGTTTCTTTCTCCACAACTCCTGCTCAACTTACTGCACCCCATATAAGCTTAGCTTTTCCTGCTCTGAGGAAAGATATAAAATAGTTATAAAACAGCATTGTTTGGCAGTAACTGACAAGCAGAATGAAATGGAAAGAGAAAAGCTCTCTGCAGCCCCAGAGTTGCCTTTCAACATCTCATTTGTAATGTGACAGAAGGAACAGCTGGGGGCAGGCAATCTTCTTTTTGTCAATGGAAAAGTGACAGGAGGACAGAAGGAACCCTCACTAGGAATCTGCCCCGTTATTTCAAAAACCTCCAGTAAAGGTTGACTGGGCTTCTACCTCTGACCTGACCTCCACCTTTAAGAAGCCTCGCAATCTTCCTCAGCAACTGTACAGCATCACCTCGCCACTTCTGGGCCTCAAGCACAGCCCAGTCCCATTTCTCTCGCATTGAGGAATGTGCACCAACGGTTCCAAGAAGCTATAAGCAAAACGCAAGGGGAGCTGACCTTGTTCCTTTGCATGTAGCAAAGTCACCTCAGCAATTACCGTATTTTTCGCTCTATAAGGCGCACCTGACCATAGGCCGCACCTAGTTTTTAGAGGGGAAAAGCCCCGTTTTTTTGAGGATCAGCTCAAATTTCTGCAGCTTCTTTTGCAAAGGATAAAAGCCCCATTTTTTGTGGATCAGCTCAAATCTCTGCAGCTTCTTTTGCAAAGGAGAAAAGCCCCATTTTTTGAGGAGCAGCTCAAAGTTGTTGAGCTTACTTTGCAAAGGGAAAAAACCCTGTTTTATGGGGTTTAACTCACAGTTCTGCAGCTTCAGGAAGCCATTTCTACAGTTTCCAGACAGATAATCTAATCAGCCAGTCATATGTCACTGGGGAAACAGCCTCCCTCTGCAAGGGGGCGGGGTTGGAATCTCTCTCCCTTATCTCTCCCCCCGATCATTTGCTGAGCAGCTGCTCAGCGGGCTTCCATTCAACACCCCCTTCTCTCTCTCTCTCTCTCTCTTTTAATAAAAAAAGCACGATCTGCTTTTGCCCCTCGGCAGTTCAGCTCCAGGGACCACACATTCGCTCCATAAGACGCACAGACATTTCCCCTTACTTTTTAGGAGGAAAAAAGTGCGTCTTATGGAGCAAAAAATACGGTACTGGCCATGGTTTGAGAAATCCACAATGAATGGACACATGTCAGGATAGGATATAGGGCAAGGAGACAGACAGCTGGGATACTGGGTTGATGAAAGAGAGCTACGGCCAGTTTAAGTGGCGCAACAGTGGGGAATGTCATAGGCAACTGGGCAGCTGTGACATCAAAAACCTTTGAGGTTCTCATTAGGTGCCTAAAAGACATCAAAAAATGCTTTCATGCTAACCCTTTTGGAGACTACTGTTCAAAATTTGCCAGGTGTCATGCGCATTTTGCACCTGGCTATCGGCCCTTTGCGACCAAGTGAAGATGTTCAGGTGTCTAGATGGCACCTGATATCTCCGCCATCTGGAGGTGCATGCCTGGGAACCCTTGGGTCTTGCCTGTTTTCTCACACTAACATCACATTCTGGAGAATTCTATCTGTGATGTTTTATCTGCACAATCAGAACACATTTCAGGAACCAAACATTGTCTTGAAAAATACAACTTTCAAGCTGTCTGGCCCCCAAATGGCAACTAGACAATTCCATTCTGGTAACTGTAACCCTGGTTTAAAGAGTGGTTTGGCGCCTAGCTTATATATCTGAGTTTCTAACTCTTTTGGAGACAATTATATACAGAGGAACCTCGTGTCCTCCTTGCGAACGCTTCGGGTTACGAGCTCCGCTAACCCGGAAGTAGATGCTCCTGGTTGCGAACTTTGCCCCGGGATGCGAGCGGAAATCGTGCGCCGGTGGTGCGGCAGCAGCGGGAGGTGCCATTAGCAAAAGCGCACCTCATGTTAAGAACGGTTTCCGGTTATGAATGGACCTCCGGAATGAATGAAATTCGTAACTGGAGGTACCACTATATTGGAATGCATTAGGCTTAGCCATGTGCCACAAGAGACTTTTCTGCTTTGCAGGGCCCATGGACCGGAAAGCACAGAAAAGAGAGCTGGAAAATGGCAGCGTGGCAAGTTGTGAGAAGCTGCAATGCTCCCAAAGTTCCCCGAACTGTGCTGCGACCTCCCGGCCAGCCACAAGCTGGCCACTGCCACTTCAAAGAACTAAACAGGACTTTCGTAAGTCCCTACAATCATCTGATTATGGGAGCTTCAAAGCACTGAGTCACCTGACGTGTGTGTTTCCAGGTGATTGACAGGTCCTGTCCACCTGCCAAATTCATTGTGTGCTGTCAGCCACCATTGCCTAGCATTGTCCGAGGCAAATTCATTGTCGCTTCTCCCGTTCTGCCGCTCCCACTCTGCAATTTAGCAGCCATTGCTTGCACTTTGCAATTCGTCTAGAAATCTTGACAAAGCTTTGCCTAACTTGGCACGGTTTGTTCTCCCCCCACCTACTGGCCCTCCCCAAAACCAACTTCCACCAAGAACAATGACTTCTAGTTTAGTGTCAACAACAGTTGGGGTTTTTACAGCTCATGCTACATGTACCTCGCAAAAGGGCAGTAGCTACTTTTAAAACCATAATCAGGGTATTGTTCTCTCTAAATGGACCCAGACTCCGCAAACATGCGTCTCAGCACAGTGCCAGAGAAGGGTGTGTGTGTCTTGTTTTTAAAACAGTAAATTATGTTAATTCATTTCCTCTGGCCAAACAGCGGTAATAAACTTGGGGGAGCGAGAACAGGAAAAGTAAACAGGAGTCGATTACAAGGAGGAGGAGGAGGAGGGTGATAACATGACCAAACGCCTCTTTTGAAAAGGACATTATTTCATGGTGCAGAATTATTCCTTGTAGTCTACCATTGCTTCAACTAAATGCATAAAAGTAACTTTCCCCACTTATTTTTCAGCTTGATTGACAGCTGGTAAATTCACAAGATCCAGGAAATCAGCCGGTATTATCTACAAGCCGCCTTCTTCATCCCAGCAGCTATCTCCCACATGGTATTTGACTCTCAAGGGCTACCGCAGCCAACATGTGGACTTGGAGCCAGTTTGTTGTTTTCTATCAGCAAAATAATTTCCTTAGTGAGCTACCTAGGTTGGACTCCCAACAGCTTGATCAGCACAGTTTGGGGGAAAAGGGCAGGCGCACAGTCATGGGAATTAGCTTGCCCAGCCCCCCCACTTTCTAATACATATACAGCATGGTTAAAAATTCTTGGAAGACTGCACTGGAAGAATTTAGTGGCTTTAGACGGATAAAGAAAAAATAAGCCTCGGATTCCACTTACTGAGGCCTTATTCTTCAAAGCAACAAAACGCTCCCCTGGCTTTATCTAGGGTGAGAAGACAGTAGTAGCTGGTGTTCCATACTGGTTACCCCCTACAAATGAATTAAATTATCCCATACTGTTACAAAAATATGCAGGCCAGGGTATGCCAAACTTAATTCTTGTGGGAGTAACACTGCCACCCCTATTTATCCTTTTAACATAGTATTCACACACCTTCCTACCCTGTTTGATAATGACTCAACTTCCACAGGGTTCAGTTCTCTTCAATGGTAAGGTAAAGGTAAAGGTACAATAACAGCAACTTCTAAGTGTGAGCTTAGGATCCAGAAATGACATGTTTGTTTGCATCCTTTGGTGGCAAGGACTGCATGAATGGCAAATGTCTAACACAGGAAGAACCAGAGTAAAACTCTCTCAGATGAGACATCTGATTAAATTCTCCTAAGCCAATTTCACACATTGAGCGGGGGAGGGACAAACGTTTTTCTGTGTCTTACTAAGCAGGAAACCCCAATCCCATTAATCCTTGATGAAATTAGTCTGGACAATGCAGCGTTTCCGATTGACTCAACAACTTCTATTGACATGCATAGCCAGCCAACAAGTGGAGTTTGGTGCAGGTCTATATTGTTAGTACAACAGGGCCTGGTCTATTTCTCTGTAACCAAGTAACAGAGAGCTGAGGACGAAACCATATTTGGCGGTTGCTTTTCAGCACAGTTCAGGAGGAAAGTGTTACAGAAAGTCACAACTCCTAAACAAACCTTCACATGTGCATCAAACAATGACTTAAAATATTTATATGGAAGGGAATGTGCACTAAATATCATTGCGTAATCTGAGCCACAAGTTGCTCATGGTCTGAAAAGATCTCTCTGCTTCCATGTCGCTTAGGGTCCCAACTTTCCAGGCTTACATTAATATGCCTTTGACACCTTCCTAATATTAGTTTTCCAATTCAGCTTCAGTTGCAGTGGGAAAGAAAATGTGTTTATTATTATTTAACAGGTGGTCCAAATAAATGAGCTGCAAGGGCACGTGATCCACCAGGCAGCCGAGTAACAGCATCATTCATTCATTCATTCATTCATTCATTCAATTTATATACTGCCCTATACCCGGAGGTCTCAGGCCGGTTCACAGAATAAAATCAAAATATGAAACCACAAAATGCACAATCAAAACAAAAACAACAACCCAAAAAACCCACGTCATTTTAAAAGGGCATCGGATGTCAATCAATCAAAGGCCTGGTTAAAGAGGAACGTTTTTGCCTGGTGCCTAAAGCTGTTTAATGAAGGCGCCAGGCGAACTTCCCTGGGGAGAGCATTCCACAGATGCAGAGAAGGCCCGTTCTCATGTCGCCACCCTCCGGACCTCTCGAGGAGGAGGCACACGAAGAAGGGCCTCAGAAGATGATCTCAGGGTCTGGGTAGGTTCATATGGAAAGTTTAGTAGTAGAGGACAGGTTTTACAATGAAAAAGGACCCAGGTTCAATCTCAGGCATCTCCAGTCAAGGACTCTATGGTAGAAGGGCTGGGAATAATTTCTGAGGCCTTGGGAGAGCAGCGACCAGGAAGATAATAGGATAGGAGTCTTGATGATTTCATCTGTTGTAAGGCTGCACTTGCTGCCCGTGAGATGAAAGATGGTGACGTCAGCCCTGCTCTCTGCAGGGGTCAGCTGTATGAAGCAGTTCCCCAAAGGGGCCTTGGCCACACAGCTAATCTGGCCGTGTCTCTACCTGCCTCATGCCTGACATCACATATGTAGGGCAAGTGGGTAGTTTGGGGGAAATGGCCTCGCAGACCCAATTGGTGGGCCTAATCTGGACTGCAGGTTAGAGATATCCCAACCCCTGCTGCAACACATCATACCTAGTCATTGATCTGATTGATTTTCCCTCCCGACCCCACAGAAACTTTCATCTGGTTCTGTTCCTATGGATCACCCCCATCTCTCATTCCTCATAATTTGGCCTTAATGCATCAACATTTTACAAGGCCAAGGGCAGAAGTTTGTATCTTAGATTCAGATAGGTGCAAGGAACCATCACAACCTGGTTTGCCAGCTACTTTACAGAACAATTAAACTGCACTCTACATGAATGGATGTGCAATGGAAGGAATGTGATCCAAGCAACACAACATACTACTTTTCCGGACTTTCCATAAGGGCCTTTTCACTGCTTACACGAAATACCATTAAACTAGGCAAGTACAACTTGACAACCCATTTTGAAACTGCCCTGATAGGCGTGGGGGACAGCTACATCATCCCCCCACCAAAAGTTAAAAACAACCACTGCCCAAGATTTTTTTAAAAAAAATTCTTTCTGGAATTATCAGCTCTCCAGTTCTTCATATACAAATACTGACAGTTCCAAAAATACCCATTAAAAAAGCAACAGAACCTGAGAGGCATCTAGCTTGTGACACATCTTCCATTACTCCTTCCACAGTCACTTGACAGGATACCTAAGATTGTGTAAATCTTTCATGAAATAAATTTAACAGGCATGAAAAGAAATCACTTTGTTTCCTGCCAAGAGTGAAACTTTTCTTCAGCAATTATGAGAGGGGGGTGGGGTGGCTGGAGACTCAAAAAGGACAAAAATCAAGACAAATCTAAGTTTTCTCCAAGAGGTCTCTGTTCCCAATTTACATTTTTCTTCCTTTACTGACGTTCAAAATTAAGTTTGAGCACTTAATATAAGAAGTAGCCTAGAGTTATTGGCTGGATTTCTTCCTGAAAATTGGATGGGTTCTGATGAAATAAAACTTAGGTTATTCAGAGCACTGCTGGATACCATGTTTCTACAAAAACACAAAGGGGAGACTGTATAATCAGGGCAACTAACCAAAATGCAAGGCAGCGATGTTTATCTGACTTGTGAAAGGGGGGAGGGGGAATGGGAGAGGGGCTTGGATTTTGAGGGGAGGCAGTTTGCATTAACTCATAAAATGTGAGCTTTGAACCAGTATAGTAACACAGACACTGCACTCGCTTTAGAAAGCAGCAACAATTTGCATGGTTCAGCTACAAAGTTCCCTGCAAAAGACTCGGGTCTGGATTTCCAAGGTTCTCTTGGGGCTGTGTCCTAGCCCGTTTCCCACCCTTGTTCTTTTGTCCCTGTCTAGTTAATGACGAATTCTTAGGCCTTTTGATGTGTTCACCTTTTTTTTCAAAATTGTGAAGCCTGAAGGTGTTTGGAAATAAAGGCACGCTCATCGGAGAGCCAAGGGTGACTGCAACTTTCTGTTGAGCGAACGTTCAGTGAAAAATGCAGGTTGGATGCCATGTAATGTATAAAACAGCTCTTAGGCTTGCAACACCACATCACAAAGTGACTAAGCCAGATGTTTACTAGGCCAGATGTTTAGTGCAGACCAACCTACTTACAACAGATGCAATAGGCAGGGAACAAAGACTGTGTATTGTAACCTCCAGAATATGGAAGAAGAGTTACTATATCTTCATAAAACACTCATTTTATAACCAAGAAGCTAATACTATACTAGCAGCGATCTATGAAAGAGTCTTCACAGCCCCCACAAGAGATAAATAAATGTCTGTGACCTGAGGGGGTCAACAGATACACTACTAGATTAGAAATGATGTAGATAATCACTTTTGTCAACTCTTCCAACAGAGCTCATACCTAGTAGCATATAGGTCATCCCATTTTACCCTCACAACAAACCTGTCAGGTAGGTTAGATCAGGCATCCCCAAACTTCGGCCCTCCAGATGTTTTGGACTACAATTCCCATCATCCCTGACCACTGGTCCTGTTAGCTAGGGATCATGGGAGTTGTAGGCCAAAACATCTGGAGGGCCGCAGTTTGGGGATGTCTGGGTTAGATTAAGAGACAGGGCCAAGGTCACCTGCAAGCTCCATTGCTGAGCAGGTATCAAAACCTAGGTTCTGTAGTCCCCCTGTTCCTTGCATTAAAGGATTTCATTTTGCCACCAGGGAACAGAGATATTTTGGGCTTGCTCCATCTTCGTCCTTCATCTTCCTTGCTCAAGCGCTGACACTGTTTTATTTCTCCCAACATGTTTTAAGTCAATGTGATATATTCAACTAAGCCATCCCATCACTGCAAGTATTCCCACTTGTGCCCTTCTCCCCACCACCACCACTGCCCCCCACCCTCCCTAAATCTTCTCCAAGGAGTTGGGGAAATCCCTAGAAACAGATTTAGGGGGCACAAAAGGGGAGGAGAATATTCCATTGTGGAAGCAGGAAATATTGCACTGATTGGGCCATGTTGGGATTATACCCATTACCTTGTCTTCAGGGGCACCGTTTTATTTTGTTTGTTTGTTTGTTTAAACAATTTGTATACCGCTTAATCATGGTTGTCTCTAAGCAGTGTACAAGACCCAATACAATAAGACAAAAAACTTGAAATAAAGCTATAAAATCAGAGTCCGGTTAAAAAGCTTGCTGGAATAATAAAAGTCTTCAGTGAACGCTGGTAGTTCAACAGAGAAGGGGGCCTGTCTCGCTTCAACTAGAAGGGACTTCCACAAAATTGGGCCCACTCAACGCACGACTCCTTGCGGATCCGAGCCACAGGGAACCACTAACAGTGGCTCCTGCAAAGACCTCAGTTGCTGGAATGGAATATAAGCTGTGCCAGAGGTATCCAGTTGGTAAGGGCCCTGTAAATTAATACAAGAACCCTGAACCTGGTCTGGTAGCATGTGGACAGGCAATGCAAGCTGTTGAGCCCAGGACTTATGAGCTGGCAATGGTCTGTCCCCATCAACAGTCGAGCCACAATGTTCTGCACCAGCTGGAGCCTTCGGACCAGGCCAAAGGGTAGCCCCACACAGACTACACTGCAATAATCGACTCTTAAGGCTACTAATGAATCACTGTCTACTATACTGTGGCAGGCCAATTCTCTTGCTATTTCTGCACTGGTGCCCTCCCTCCTTCCCAGGACTAAAAGCAACAGTGAACTTTGCCTGACGAACCATCTATTTTCTCTTAGTTACACTTCAAAAGGATTATACTTGCCATGCCAAAAATTGTGAATCGCTGCAATACAGATTAAGAATGAAGGTCTGAGTCCTTTCTTAATTCCAGTGACCCCTCTCACATAAGCACAGGCCACAAGTGCAGTTTTTCACCGCAGCAGTCCAACAGTTTCACCTTTCGACTACATTTAAACGATGAGATTCCTCATGAAAGGAAATAGGTCAGAAGGCTTTGAATGAACCCCCAAACATGGCAGGAAAAATAATAGGAAAACCCAATCCACTCAATCCAGGTCAAAAAGAGGCCTTCAAAATTTACCATGATTCCCTGGAAAATGAAGGAAGTAAACTAATTGGGTATATTGAGTAGTATCCAATGTAGCACTCATTTGAAGTCTATCAGTGGTGTATTTGTTAAAATGGATTTTAATAATGGTGTGAAATTAACCATTAAGTGACCTGGAAGAGCTTAGCTTCTCATTCCCTAACCACTGGACATGCTGGCTTGGTCCAATAATATTTGCAGGGCACTACCGTGTGCTGCTCTGGTTCGCCAGAAGCGGCTTAGTCATGCTGGCCACATGACCCGGAAGCTGTCTGTGGACAAACGCCAGCTCCCTCAACCTATTGAGCGAGATGAGTGCGCAACCCCAGAGTCGTCCGCGACTGGACCTAACGGTCAGGGGTACCTTTACCTTTTTTACATTGGCTCTTCCTGCTATAGACCATGAGAGGAACATGGTGTTTTCACATTGCAGGGATAATCCAAGAACTCCTGACTAAAGAGCAATCTACACAAAGAACTATTCCAGCTGAAACTAAACACATGCTCCTTGATGTAAAAGTGAAACAGAAGGAAAACATTTTGACGTGAAATAAAACAATTGTGGGTTTTTTTCATATAACCAAAGGAAAAGAGTTTCCACTAAGTACTGAAACACTGGGATTAATTTGAAAGCAGACCATTTGAAGGGGAAGAAACCATGATTTTACAATGCAGACTCGGGTTGGGTGCTACAAATTTATGGAGAAGGAGAAAGCTGCATTGATAACTCTCAAACTCAGTAAGTAAAAGGCGGCATTCAGAGTATTCCCCCAACCCAAGGCAAACTAAGAGGTCTTTGTGTGACTCTATCATGGAGTTTACATATAATGTAAAAAAAAAACAACTAAACTAGTCAAATATCAGATCCACTTGATTCATTTTTCTGGGAGTACCATAGACAAAGCTGATTTAGGCAGCAATAATATACCGGTACATGCTTACCTAGGACTAAGTCTCAAAGTCAAAAGGGTGTGCACCTGAGGAGACAACCTAGATTGTACTGCACAAACACACACAAATATGTTACAGTGATTGTTAATACACACGAAATGTTTGTTAATCCTATTTGCTGCCATAGTGTTCTGTCTAGTCAAGTTGTATGGGATCAATTTCAACCTGTTACCTCTGAGGATGTGGACAGGCTGCATGGATAAGTAAAACCAAACCACCTGTCCAGGTAGGGCTGGACAATGGGCTTCATGGGTTGGTGGATGCTTCCCTCTTGGAGGCAGCCATCTCAGAACCCCTTAAAGAGGCGGTTATCAAGCCGCTTCTCAAAAAAACATCTTTGGACCCCACCACTATGGCCAATTATCACCCAGTCTCAAATATTCCATTCCTGGGCAAGGTGATTGAGTGGGTGGTTGTGGAACAACTCCAGGCCCACCCGGAGGATGCAAACTATTTGGACCCCTTCCAATTGGGTTTCAGGCCCCATCATGGGACTGAGACCACCTTGATCGCTCACTTGTGGGGTGCCTGAGGGCTCCGTCTTCTCTGTCCACCAATATGCAGGTGATGCCCAGCTCTACCTCGTTTAAATTGGTCCCAGTGAAAGTGGCAAACGTCTTGTGTGTCTGGAGGCGACTGGAGGATGGATGGCAGTTAGCAGATTGAGGTTGAATCCCAACAAGACAGAAGTACTGTTTTGGGGAGACAGGTAGCAGACAGGTGTGAGGGACTCCCTGTTCCTGAATGGGGTACCTGCGCCACTAAAGGACCAGGTGCACAGCCTTGGGGTCATTTTGGACTCACAGTTGTCCATGGAGAAGGAGGTTAATTCTGTGTCCAGAGTAGCTGTTTAGCAGCTCCATCTGGTATGCCACCTGAGACCTTACCTGCCTGCACACTGTCTCGCACAGAGTGGTCAAGGTTCTGGTTATCTCCCGCTTGGACTACTGCAATGCACTCTACATTGGGTTACCTTTGAAGGTGACCGGGAAACTACAACTAATCCAGAATGCAGCTGCCAGACTGGTGACTGGGACTAGTTCTGAGTGCCATTCACAAAGACAGATGCCCAGTTTAATCTAAGCACATGCACATGTGATCACCTGACCATGGAAAAGCCACAGGATTGTTATCCCAGAATGACTCCTTGTGATGTCAGCCCTCTGGGACATTCGAAGGCTCAGAGATGAAACAAATTCTTGGAGTCTCTTGCAACACCTGTCCTATAATACTTCCAAATTTTCCAGCCCAATATAATCTGGTGTAGCCCGAAACTGATGCAAAAGCTTGCCCAGGGAATCTGGAATGCTTGTGTAATCCTTTCAGATTAGAGGAAAACATCACACGTGATGTGAGAAGTACAGGATCCAGGAATTTTAGAGCACGTCCAAATACACATGGAAAAGAATATCACACTCCCTTCGTGCCATCATCTGGCAATGTTCTTAATTTTACTTGAATCGACATTTCTGAGTTTAATTCTGTTTCATACAGAGAAATCCCATTTTGTTTTTGAATCTGCATTTTGCAGCTCAGTGTAAATGATCTAGCCCACAAAGTCCAAAAGGACTGTCAGAAGGCACAAATCAAGTGTTGCGAGTCTAGTTCTACATCATTCTTCTTCCCAAAGCTTCATATCTGAACATTCCAGAATCCTGGATTTATTATTTATACGTCGATGCATCTCTATGCTGAGGCCACAAGGTACGTTACAGAGAACACTCAAAAACTACAGGGCACTGAATCATAGAATTGTAGAGTTGGAAGGAACCACAAGGGCCATCTAGTCCAACCCCCTGCAATGCAGGATATCTCATTTACTCAGCTGTGTCTCCCATAATGCAACCATCTCCTCCAAAACAAGCCCAAGAGCTGCCACTCTCCATCCTCGCTCTCAAATTCATTTTACCCCAATCCCTCCTTTCCTCTCCATCCTTCCTATCCCTAATAGACCATTCCTGTTTATTAAGCCCACCAATGGGCAGCTACTACAAATCTGTAAGTGACTCCATTCTCCAGACACCACTGCAGTTAGTGGGAATGCAGTTTGTCACTCAAACCAACCTATTAATGTATGGTCAAGTTGCATAATAAAGTTGACATTATCTAGGAAGAGCTTCATAATTATGACACATACTTAAGACAGTGTGGCCTCTTAATGTCTTACCAATTGGGGAGCAAGAAATCTCATTTTCCTTACGTCTGGAAGTAGAGCAAACGGTTTACCACTCCATTATTAAAATCTGGCAGGGCCACAAATAACCATGCTGCCCTGCAAGCTGCTAGTTAGATGTTCCTGTTCTAACCCACCCAGTTATTCCTCCTTAACAAAAATTAACCATGTGACTTCACCCCATACTGCACTCAAAACCTGAGTGGCTGAAATAGGAAACTCTTATATAATTGCAGTGAACATCTACCTGAACCTATGGGGGAAGGAACAACACCACAGGCACACTTTAGAAACTGTGGCACTTTCTAGCAGAAAATGATTCTCCATTCATTTTGAAATATACTAAAGCTTCCCCCCCCCCCCAGACTGCAACAAAGCGGTGATCTTTAAGCCGGCCACTTTATCACACTGACATACCGTGTTCCATCAACACTGCATCATGGAGCTGTAATTATAGCTTTTTCTTTTAAAAAATCACAAATCTATTCTTAGCACTCAAAAGTTCACAAATGTTCAGCATTTGTCTCATGTATCACATTTCCTCTGTAGACAAAGTCCAAAAGAAAAGCCATTATGCTCTTAGTTTAATAAAATATCATTACTTGGCAGACCTGAAGGCAAGTGCCACATTGCATTTTGAACACTCAGTTAAACAACTGACAAAAAGTAATTCAAATCAGTTTCACATTCAAAGTAAACACAACACCCTTATTGCCTGTAAGTCATTCTGGATCCTTCCTTGAGTTCTGCATGATATATTAATCTAAATGTATGACATCGTCTCAGTTCATTCCGTACTGTGACTTCATTCGGACCTTCAGGTCTTTCAAAGTCATATACTATTTTCTTTTCATAAGGCATGCAGCAGAAATGGTAGACATATGCTAGGGAATGAGCACAATAGAGGAAACACACATTAACTAAGTGTACACTAATAATAATAATAATTTATTATTTGTACCCCGCCCATCTGGCTGGGTCCCCCCAGCCACTCTGGGTGGCCTCCAACAGATATTAAAATACATTAAAATATCACAGGTTAAAAACTTCCCTAAACAGAGCTGCCTTCAGGTATTTTCTAAATGTCGTGTAGTTGTTGATCCCTTTAACCTCTGCTGGGAGGGCGTTCCACAGGGCGGGCGCCACTACCGAGAAGGCCCTCTGCCTGGTTCCCTGTAGCTTTGCTTCTCACAGTGAGGGAACCGCCAGAAGGCCCTCAGCGCTGAACGGTGGGGGTGGAGATTCTTGGAGTAAGGCTTTGACTGGCTTCCTCCCCAAGTCATATCTGGTTCATCTACTTCCAAATTCACTGGCAGTGGTTCTCCAAAGTTTAGACAGTTTTCCCCATCCCTACTTTGAGATGCTTCCATTAAGCTATGACTCTTCCCTATTTCTGCAGCTCACAGGTGCAGTCCAGAACTATCAACGTCTATCAGAGTTCTGGCACCTACCTTAAAATGGTACGAACCAGTGCTTGTACCCATCATCAAAAGTACACTTAAGTAAAATACCTAGTTAAGGTGGCTTTCATTGAGCAGTGTTCTCAACAGGGCATTTTATGTGTCAAATGAGAAAAAAACATTTTTTGGTTACCAATATTCTTAGCGTCAACATGACTGCTCCAGCCCTCCGATAAGGAAGAGACAGCAACAGCTCCCCTAACCGTTCCTCTGTTAAGTTCTATTCTTTATAAGGAATTATACACTCTACTTCCTTGGTTATTGTTTTTCCTCAGCCTCCCTCTGGTAATGCAACCTGTTTAAGGGAATCTGATCACACACTGAAACCCCAGTGCTAAAATATGTGCTAGCTGTTGAGAACTGTCATTTGCCTGTCACTTGGGGGAACTTAATGGATTTGTTTGTTTAGTTTAGCGCTATTGGGAATACACAGAGCCCGGCTAGGAGAGATTACAGAAGGGGAGAGGCTCTCCTGATCCACCGAGGAATGCAATTGTTTTCCTTTTACTCCAGACTGAAAACTGGAAGCCAACTGCGTATTTTCACACCTAAGAAATAACAGCAACTGGAAAGCCCCCCCAGAGCACACCTGCCTGGCAGGAAAGAAGGACTAAAAGAGAGTATAATAGTTCTGTGAGACGCAATGCCCCATTTGCAAAGAGCGAGCAAGCTTTGTATGCAACAAGGAACATTATACTATTAGAGGGTCTCTGGAAGGAATTCAAATGCACACAGAGAGAATGTGTTCCAATGGGGCAAAAATACAGAGCATAAAACCATTTGCAGGCGGCCTGAGGCCCTCTCTCTACTTACCTCTCACAGAATCAGCAAACACAAGAACGCCCACAAAAAGCAGCACAAACTGAATTTCCATTTCAAAAGCTGTATTGTCTCTAGTTTCCAACTCGTTCTTCTTTCCAACCTGGAAATAGGAGAGCAGGGAAAAGGGGGGGGGGAGAGCTGTAAATATCAAATACCGAACTCAAAACTTTACATCAGAATTAAAAAGAACGAAAGTGGTCAGTAGTAAAGATCAAATTGCACTGCGGTAGTTTTAGAAACACACAATCAATTAAACTGTATGTGTTTTTTTCAAAAAGAATTACAATAATAATTAGCGCTTTAAAAAGATCCTTTGCACTTCTTAAAAGAGGAGTATCTGAAATAGAGAAAAGCTGTTTTTTTCTGCATAACTGCTAATAGTGCAGCTTTGCGTCAGATGGTCTTCAGCGGTGAGTAGCACGCGGATTCTCTGAAGCTCAAAGCGCACCGATTTAAATCGTTTCGTTTCTTAAGTACTTCTCCAGCAGTACCCTTGCTTTGAAAGACCATCCACGGCCGCGAATCCCGCCCGCTTCGCCTGCTCCAGCTCCCGCTCTCCCAACACGCGCCGAATTCCTCCCTCTTGTAAACTCCCCGATCTAAACGTTCTCTGCCCTCGGGACACACAACAGCACTCCGCGTCGAGCCTCCGACAAAGCAAATAATTACACGCTGCCATTACCTTACAAATTTGTAACGCCGGCGGTGCTGCGGGGCGGGGGAGGATGCCGGGGGGCAAAGATACACGTGCGATCGCCGCCAGAGCCCACGCACACACCGCTCCCCGTAAGGGGCGCGCAGCATCCCCACGACAGCAAGCATGCGTGTCTTTGGCGAAGGCCGAGGGGGCCCCCCAATTCCAGGCTGGCTTGATCGAATTAAAGTCTGCTCCCAATATGCTGCAGGGGGAGGGGGGCGGCCAAGCGAGCACAGCCTCGCCGCACAGATGCCCGGCGGCGGAGTCCGGACACTGCCCGACCCACAACCGGCATCGCCGCGGACGGGCTGCCCCGCGACGCCTCCTGCCTCCCCTTCCGACGGCGCCGCTCGCCCGGCCGAGGAAGCCCCGTCTCTGCCGCCGCCCTCCGGGGAGGGATCCCGCTTTCCCCGCAGGCAGCGAGGGGACTCACTCCGCTTCCCCTAAGGAGGAGGCTGCCGCCGCCGCCGAGCGCTTTCCCGACGGGAGCTGCCCGGGCGAGGCAGCCGCAAGCCGGCGGACACCTGGGACGCGCGAGCAGCCGCCGCCGCCTGCCTGCCTGCCTCCCCTGGCGGCGCTGCAGCTCAACCCTCCTGGCGGAGCCGCGGACTCGTACCTGGCGACGGTGGGGTCTCCTCACGCCTCGGGGCGCCTCGGCTGCCGCGCCGCTGGGCCGCCGGCGCGCGCTCCGCCTCCCGCGCGCCCCATGTGCCGGCGAAGCCCAGCCGCGCCGCGAAGCAGGCGGACTTTGCGCGCACTTGTCGGAGGCTGCTCCCCTCACAAAGGAGCCGGGCGGCCGGAGGCACCGGCTCGGGGCGCTCGGACGGAAGGGGCTCCGGCTTCCTTGGCGGCGGCAGCGGCAGGGCTGGCTCCGGGCTGCGAGCGAGCGAGCGAGGGTCGGAGGGAGCGATGCCGCCGCCGCCCGGGCTGCGTCCGCCTCAGGGTCCCGTCGCTTTGGGGGGGGGCGGGGGCGGGGCTTGGCTTCCCCTTCAGGCTGCGCGATTCTGGGCAGCGGCGGCGGCGGCGGCCCCGCCCACCCCCAAACTTCGCACCAATCGCGCCGCCGCCCCGCCCCGCGCTTAACCCTTGGCGCGCCGCGCCGAGAGGACCCCTCGCCGGCCCCGCCCGGCCGCCGGCCTGCCTGCCTTCGCGGCCGGGAAGATGCCGCGTCTTCTCCTCGCGGCCCCGGGAAGGAGCCTCTCCTCTGCCCGGCCCGCGGAGCTAGTGCTGCAGCTGCTACTGCGATGCCCCCCGGGAAGGAACCACACACACCCCCGGGGCTGGCGACCCACCTGCGCAAAAGCCTCCCCCGGGGAGCCCCCTGGGCACCGCGTTGGCGATCAGTAACTCTCTCTTGGTCCAGGCTTCCTCCATCACTTCCGCGCCGTCTGGGCTTCTCCGTTGTCAGCTCTGCTTTGAGTACGGGGGCGGCGGGGGAGGTTGTATTTATTTAGCTTTGGTTTTCTGATTCGTTCCGGTATATTTGCATTGTTGTGCGCCGCCCCCCCCCCCAGATACCCCCCCCCAGATAACTCTGTCTGCTGAAATGCAATCCTGGACGCCCCCTAGGAGCTCCCCCATCCATTTCCAACTGCGTGCCCCTCGGAGATCCTCAGCCTCACCCCCAGGACTGTGAGCCGCTCTTCGTTTCGAATGCCAACGCAAGAAAAACGAACGGGAGGGAAATTCGGTTTCTCAGCAACTAAAATATCGGTCTTACCTTTGCAAAAGAAGGAGTTGCTCTTCGTTGCTCCTCTTGGGGCACAATCACATGCGCAGTGAAATAACACCGCGGTTTGTGCCGAAGGCATTCTTGGTATCAGTTTTAATCTGCGTTCAAACTCTTAATAAGGCTAAGTAATTTGTGCTGGCAAATCACGAGCATCAACAGCAGAGCGGTAACTTGGGCCGAGCATGGGGTTTTTTTCCCCTTCCCCTCAAACCATTTATCCTTTTCTCTGTGACACTTCTCACTCTTTGTATTTTCCTGAATGGCTTTGGATAGGAAAGTGGATTGCTATTGTCTGCTGCTTTTTCCCATGATCTTCAGGAATTCAGAGAAGATGTTATCATACCCATTTAGTCTCTTTTCAGGAGTTGATCGCCCCTTTTCTATTTCATCCTCATAGAATGACTGACCATTTACCTTGGCTTCTGGCATGCAGACCATTCATTTATTAAGTCCCTTCTCCACCTGGTTCTAAAGTTTTAGCCCTTTATTATCTGCCATTGCAACTTATCTCAAGGAAGAGGAGAATTGCTTGGGCAATGCTAAAATACTTCTTGTGATAAAGGAACGGATACAGGTTGCATTTCTCTTCTCGTACATTTCAAAAGGAATTTGAAATGGATGGCTGTCACTAGTGTGTGTCAGATCAAGTTATAAAGTAATATCTATGTGTGGTACCATATTCCTGATGGTTCCGTGCAGTGTTTGAGGAGACCCTTTGAGGAATTGAACCAATTGTTGTGTGTTGTGTTGCAATCGTCTTTTGGCCATGCTGTTTTCTGTGCAATGGAAAAATAAAACTCCTTCTAACCATGACTGTGGGACTTGGTTATGGAAACACTCCCGTGGGAATTAGCAATGCTAGAGGCATATCACTAACGATAAGGACACATGTTCCGTAATAGTCCATTCCCATTTTGGCTGACATTTCATCTCTGGTGTTCTGTGCAGTTGACATCAAGCTGGTCAACAGAGACTACAACTCTCCCTGCTATACGACCAATATGAAGAAAAGCAATTACTGTAGTAACACAGAGGGCAATGTAATGGAAATGTTGTATTAAACCTTCGGATTCTAGCTATTCCTTTGAAGAACTCACTTGTTACCTTATGGCTGCCCATGTGCACCATCCAAAATAGGCACATAAAGCATGCTTAACTAACACATCCATTCAGAGCCTCAATGGGTCATAGTTAATCAACTGCTTTCCTAGCAGCCTTGGTTCAGTTTATGCTGAAAAGTCTGACTCCACCAAGGGCAACCCAGGAACCTGTTTCACTGCTAGGGAATATATGAAACGCTGAGTATGTACAGTGGCTTTTTCTGTCCAATTGTACAGCACAGACACACTTAGCCCCGGTCACCTCTACTGCTCCAAACTATTGACAATTCCAATTGCCGGAGTTCCTTGCCTCGAATATAATATAATAACAGAAGGCCTCCAATATATGTGCAGGCACATATGGTGACAGGTGGTTCTTCAGGTGCCCTGGGCCTAAGCCTTTAAAGGTCACAACCAACACTTTGAATTGGACTCAGAAATAGACAGAGCAACTGGTTTAGGAGTGGCATGCTGTCCAGTCCCAGTAAGGGGTTTCGCAGCATGCATTCTGAGCTAGTTGCAGTTTCCAAAGAGACTTCAAAGGCAGCACATCTAAAGAATCATTGAAAGGTCCAACCTCCTGCTGATGCAGGGAATCCACTGCTGCAGCATTTCTGATAGGTGGTCATCCGGCCTCTGTTTAAAAAAATCTCTGACAAATGTCAGTCCCTCACCTTCCTGTTCCACTGTCAAACAACTTGTGCTAGGAATTTTTTCCTAATCTGAGCCCATTGGTTCTGTTCCTCCAGATTGTTGGTGTCAGTTGTATTCAACCAACTTTTACTCAAAGAAGACCAATTTAAATGACCAGCCATGGTCATTAATGTCAATGGCTCAACTCTGAGTAATCGTTCATTGAATACAACCCAACCTTTTTCAACTGCATTTGCTCTGCACTGGACATGGTGGTTTAGGTGAGGTCTGAGTAACTTGTGATCTGGACACTTAAGGGTTTTTTAAATGGAATTTTTAATTAAAGTCCCACAAAATATCAACAAAACATAGAGTTTCTCCCCTCACCCCAAGAAAAGATTAGTTTATCAAAATTTGCCATAAGCTTATTTGCAAGTTTGGTATGGATGCCTGTCATCGGAATCTTCATTTGAGTATCAACAAAATTGTCCGCATCAGTTGCACTGCTCAAAGCATGCACACTTTTTGTTATTTTTTCAGATAAGTCCATGCATTCTGTCGCCATCATGTGTATAGGTGCTTAAGTCCATCCTAGTTCTGTGCAATGAGAAGTTGTGCAGTTTGACCTGATTTCCTTTAAATATTATGAACAAACCCAGAATATTCTACTGTATACATGCCAATTTGCAATATTGCTTATTTCCTCAAATGCACTTTCCCAGAATGGCTGTGCGAGTTCACATAACCACCACATGCGGAATGTTGTACCAACTTATCCAGCACATTGATGAGGATGCTTTGCCTATGTAGCTATATTTTAAAGGTGTCAAAGGCTGTCTATAAATTAACTTAAAATATATATTTTTTCTAATACGGGTTGACATTGAACTTAAAGGATTTTTTTGCCCATAAATTGTTCCAGGCAGCCTCTTCAATTTCAGTACCTCAGTCTGTTTCCTGTAATTGTTTGATGAGAACTATCAAATAGCTCATTGAGTATTTTGTACACTATTTACAAAAAAATTGTTGAATCCTCAGTTGTGTTCAAAATTGAATTTTCAAAAGATGTCAATAGCAGGAGGGCTTGTGACTTAACTGCAGAGTTTGAAATGAAGTGTATAACTTAGTGAATACTTAACCCATCTGGACACTATTCTTAATGTATCCTAGAATCGCATAACTTATTTTTAAAAATCCCTCCACATCACATTGCTGACTCATGTTTCATTGATGGTGTCACCAGTATATGCAAATGTCTGGCTCATCTAAGACTTTATTGAACCTTTATTCTCATTAATGATGGAACTCACAGGTGGGTATTATTTTTATATTTCTTTCTTGTTTGTAAAGGCAATCTCTGTATGAGTTAATACTGTATTACAGGCAAACTCCGGCCCTCCAGATGTTTTGAGACTACAGTTCCCATCATCCCTGACCACTGGTCCTGTTAGCTAGAGATGATGGAAATTGTAGTTTCAAAACATCTGGAGGGCCGGAGTTTGCCTATGCCTGCTGTATTATCTTAGTCATATTGTGTAGCAGACAACTGTTCAGATCATTGATAGAGAGACATTATCTAAATATGAGGAGTCAGCTGTAAACCTATCTGAAGTAAGAGGAAAATATCCTTGTCATATTGTAAGAAAGTCTTATAATGAAGCGTAAATAAAATATTTCATTTTAATCTGTTGTGTACTACTAGGCTGAAATGTTCCATCTGATCAAAAATGATGCAAACCAATCTGAAAACACTCACAAAACAGACTAAATACAAGAAAAGGGTCCATGCCTAAGCATCTGCTACTAATAACAGTATTTCTTATTTTGTTTTTTGCTGATACAGAACACGCACAGCTAATTTAACACCACCACCACCCGAAATCATATTGCTGTGGCAATTGCTCCGAATAGGAAATCTCACTCACACGTTCTTTATTCATCTCAGCTCATAAGTTTTCCACTCTTTCTATATACAAAATTCATTTGAGAAGCATCCAAGAAACAGACTAAACAGGAAACCAAAAATAAAATTGTTGAAGTTTTCTCTAAACAGATGCCATCATATTATTACAACAATTTCAATGGCCCGTTACACTAAATTCGTATTGCAATAAGGTTAGCACCACTCCCTAGCAGGGCCGACCCACCCATGAGGCAAGGTGAGTACACAGTCCCAGGCAGCAGGATCCACAGGGCCAGCAGATCCCGATGTAGATCTTCATAGCATCATAGAATTTGTAGAGTTGAAGTATTTCTCCCTTGTTCCTGATGTAGATCTTTACTCACCCCTTCTTCCCTGTTGGGGAGGGTGCTGCCGTTCCGCCGTTCACCTCAGGCGGCAAAATGTCTTGGACCAGCCTTCTCCCTAGTGTGGATTAGAGCCTTACAGCAACTGCTGGTACCTCCCTCTACAAAGGTCATGGACCTGTTTAAATTGTTTCCTCTCTCCCCTGGCTGGTGGATCCGGGTCATGTGAGGAACTCAACGTAGTGCTGAGGAGATTGTTCTGTCAGGGCAAGAATTTAAGTTGACCAGATGGAATAATAATAATAACAACAACAACAACAACAACAACTTATTATTTATACCCCACCCATCTGGCTGGGTTTCCCCAGCCACTCTGGGCGGCTTCCAACAGAATATTAAAATGCAATAGTCTATTTAACATTAAAAGCTTCCCTAAACAGGGCTGCCTTCAGATGTCTTCTAAAAGTCTGGTAGTTGTTTTTCTCTTTGACATCTGGTGGGAGGGCGTTCCACAGGGCGGGCGCCACTACCGACAAGGCCCTCTGCCTGGTTCCCTGTAGCTTTGCTTCTCGCAGTGAGCGAACCGCCAGAATGCCCTCGGCACTGGATCTCAGTGTCCGGGCTGAATGGTGGGGGTGGAGACACTCCTTCAGGTATACAGGACCGAGGCCGTTTAGGGCTTTAAAGGTCAGCACCAACACTTTGAATTGTGCTCGAAAACGTACTGGGAGCCAATGTAGATCTCTCAGGACCGATGTTATGTGGTCCCGGCGGCCACTCCCAGTCACCAGTCTAGCTGAAGCATTCTGGATTAGTTGCAGTTTCCGGGTCACCTTCAAAGGTAGCCCCACGTAGAGCGCATTGCAGTAGTCCAAGCGAGAGATAACTAGAGCATGCACCACTCTGGCGAGACAGTCTGCGGGCAGGTAGGGTCTCAGATGGAGCTGGTAAACAGCTGCCCTGGACACAGAATAAACCTGCTCCTCCATGGACAGCATCTCCTCTCTCCTCCATGCGCATCTTTGTTGCAGAGGTTCCCCTGACCATCACCACCCAAGCCAAGTTTGCGGTGAGGGGGCAGGAAAAGGGATGCATGGGGGAAGAGAGGGTCAAAAAGCCCCCTTGCGCTTGGTTATGGCTTCTGCTAGTAGTAAAATCCAGCCCGAGGGGTCTTCATATGACGCAAATGGTGCTTCTGTCGAAGCCCCAGTCCTTCTGTGGGATGTGACAGTAACTTGGGCAGCTGGTATGAGCTCTCCTAATCACCTTCTCCCACTGAACATGAGTTCAGCCAAGTCCTTAGCTGACCAGAAAGCGGAAGAAGAAGAATAAAGCTCAAATGCAGGTGAGGAAGCTACATCTGCAGCAAAGAAATAACCCTTCCCTCTCACCATCACCTTGCACAGTCCTGTCCTTCAGAGCTTTTCTGAGTGGTCTGCAGCATTCACACAAAGTGATCTGCCGTGACTTATTTGATAAACACTTTGAGGATAAATTCACACTCGCCTCAACCTAATTGTCAGTAGTTCTACAGTTCAGCCATTGCATGCTGTGTGTGTGTGAGAGAGAGAGGCAATATCTACTAGGTCCGTACACAGCCAAACCCAAGGCTGACACAGTGGTACTATACTGTATATCTCTATATGTGGTGGACTTGCCCAAGAATAAAAGCTTTCTGGGAAATGATTTATAATTAAATGAAAAAAGTGTTGAAAAACACATTTGTTAAAAAAACCAGAAGCTTTTTTACTTGGAATAGTGAATCAAGAGGTCCCCAAGAAAGACCAAATATTATTTATGTATGCCACAACAGCAGCTAGGATTTTAATTGCAAGACACTGGAAGACACAGGAGCTACCTACGATAGAAGACTGGCAGATGAAAATGATGGACTATATGGAACTCGCTGAAATGACCGGGAAACTCCACGACCAGAGGGAGGAAGCGGTGGAAAAAGATGGGGGGGAATTCAAAGTTTATTTTAAAAACTATCGTAAGATTGAAAGATTGAAAAAAGCTGGAAGAAAGGATAGCTTACAGATTTGAAAATTAGGTTTAAGTAAAGATTATGAGTATAGGTTAAAACATTCATAAGAAAAAACTATAAGTGATTATTGTAAAAAATATTTAAAGATGTCAAGAAATTACTAAAGATGATTGACAATGAAACGCAGTAGGGGGGGGCGAGAGGAAGTCACCCCAACATGATTGGACACAATGAAGGGGAAATTATGATATTTGTTTGTTTTTATGTAGTTTGTATTTTGTATTTTGTTTTTTTTGTATTTTGTATTATGTTTTTTATACTGTTTAAAACCCAATAAATATAATTAAAAATATATATACTGTATATCTCTGAACTATGTATTATTACTATAGTCCTAGTTTGTGTAGGATTTTGAATGCTACATGTTTGTTGCCACCTAGTGACCAGAAGGAGGAAAACTGCTAAATATGCTTCTCAGAGTTGGCGCTTGCCAAAGATGGCTAGGCTGAAGTTTCTGATAACACGCCATTTAAAAAGAAATGCCTGGCATTTCTGTTGCAGCTTCTATATATTTTTGATGCATGTCTTCCAGGAAGCAGTAAATTAAAAATAGTGGGCTGGCCTCCTGTGTTAAGGTTTATAGAATGCATTCGGAGACCATTGGACTGTTTGAATTGTGCTTGTGTGTCCTCAAAAATCATAGGAGGGGGTTCTGAGATTACATCTGCAAGCTCTTTTAGTACAGCTTTAGTCCCTTGGGTATAGCACACCACAAACAAACAAACAAACAAACCTTTATTGTCACTACACCACTTGTGTGCCGTGAAATTAAATGAGGCCCTGAGGATTTGAGTTCATTTAAAGTATCTAGGTGTTCCTTTACTTACCACCTCTTTCCCTCTCTTGCGTTACAGCTCCCCACTCTTTGCATTGTTTATTTTGTTATCACCAGGCTGGGCACTGCTTTCCTTTCAGGTGAAGACAAAGGCCAACTAGTGTTGAGCAGGTCTGCCTTCTCTCTGCCCGTGGGATTTGTACCTTGGGAGTCGAAAGGAATCCGTTTCAGAAGTCCGTTCGACTTCCAAAACGTTCAGAAACCAAAGCACGGCTTCTGATTGGCTGCAGGAAGGCGTTCGGGATCCAAGGCACGACTATATTTCCTTAAGCTTTTTTGAAATTTACTGACAGGATTGCAGGTTTGCCTGAGTGGCAGATAGATAGATAGATAGATAGATAGATAGATAGATAGATAGATAGATAGATAGATAGATAGATAGAATCATAGAGTTGGAAGAGACCACAAGGGCCATCCAGTCCAACCCCCTGCCAAGCAGGAAACCCCATCAAAGCATTCCTGACAGGTGGCTGTCAAGCCTCTGCTTAAAGACCTCCAAAGAAGGAGACTCCACCACACTCCTTGGCAGCAAATTCCACTGTTGAACAGCTCTTACTGTCAGGAAGTTCTTCCTAATGTTTAGGTGGAATCTTCTTTCTTGTAGTTTGAATCCATTGCTCCGTGTCCTCTTCTCAGGAGCAGCAGAAAACAACCTTTCTCCCTCCTCTATATGACATCCTTTTATATATTTGAACATGGCTATCATATCACCCCTTAACCTTCTCTTCTCCAGGCTAAACATACCCAGCTCCCTAAGCCGTTCCTCATAAGGCATCGTTTCCAGGCCTTTGGCCATTTTGGTTGCCCTCCTCTGGACACGTTCCAGCTTGTCAGTATCCTTCTTGAACTGTGGTGCCCAGAACTGGACACAGTATTCCAGGTGGGGTCTGACCAGAGCGGAATACAGTGGTACTATTACTTCCCTTAATAGTAATAGATAGATAGATAGATAGATAGATAGATAGATAGATAGATAGATAGATAGTAGAAGGTGGGGAGAGAAAGATTGACCCTGGATTGGAAGAAGGTACTGTCTGTCAAAGTGGAGTCCAGCTCCCCCCTCCCACTTCCCACTCTGGTGTTTTCCATATATGGTGACTTTCTTTTTATTTCTGTTCTGGAGACACTCAGTCTGACTTACTACTTTTTACTCAGGATTGCCAAAAAGGGTTGCGCAGCCCATCATGATCCACGAGTATCCCCCAGGGCCGGCCCAATATATTATGGCACCTGAGGCAGACCCAAAAATGGCACACACACCCAACACACACACCAGGGAACAAGGGGTCAGGGAAGATCTGCATCAGGAACAAGGAGTGAAAGGTTGACATTGGGATCTGCTGCCTGAGGCAGTGGCTTCCCCTTGCCTCATGGGTGGGCTGGCCCTGGATATCATCCTGTGCACAGTGCAAATCATCCTGATTCACTTCGTATGTCTGACTTTGACCACGTTGGTTGCATTGCTCTAGTAAGAAGTATTTAACCCTCACCATTTCACTCTAGAGGACCACACTGCGAAACGGCTTTGTGCATCAGTGTGGTGTAGTGGTTAAGAGCGGTAGACTCTAATCTGGGGGACCGGGTTCGCTTCCCCGCTCCTCCATATGCAGCTGCTGGGTGACCCTGGGCTAGTCACCCTTCTTTGAAGTCTCTCAGCCCCACTCACCTCACAGAGTGTTTGTTGTGGGGGAAGAATGGAAAGGAGATTGTTAGCCGCTTTGAGACTCCTTCGGGTAGTGATAAAGCGGGATATCAAATCCAAACTCTTCTTCTTCATCAAGCATTTGTTCTGACTGAAGTCCCACTGCTCATTTACATCTTCAGGGGGATCAATACTTTTTTTGGGTCAGCCTTAGTAATTCTTTTGAAAAACAACTGCTCTTGTCACCTTGCCTGAGAACCAATCTGGTATTCTGGCCAGCATTTAAAATGTTAAAAGAAGCAGAGAAACATTTGGAACATAGGAGGTGCCAGGGTTTGAGAGGGAAAAATTGGCTGCTTTTTATGTAACCAAAGAAGTGAATTTCAAAAGCTATATATGTGTTTCCTGCTTTATATTTCAGTGGCCAGTTTATCAGCGTATCTTGGCATGCTGAGAAAATGCGAACAGAGAGCTTTTAAACGCACAACCTGCGGTGTCAGCACTGAAATAGCTGCTCTTAATAAACAACACGGCCACATTCTCTCCTTTTCTCCTTGTTTTTTTTTAAATCTTTCACACAGACAGGCCCCAGGCATTTAACACAGAAGGTATGGGCTTATAATCATGTGGTGACAGAAAATTGATTTTAATTTTGTGGCGTAACGACCAATAATAATATAATAATAATTGTTTTATTTGTACCCCGCCCATCTGGCCGGGTCTCCCCAGCCACTCTGGGCAGCCTCCAACAGATATTAAAATACAAGAAGCTGAAGTGAAGTGAAGTGACCAAGAAGCTGAAGTGAAGGTGAAGGGTTTCACAACAACAATAATAATAATAGTAATAATAATAATAATAATTTATTTATACCCCGCCCATCTGGCTGGGTTTCCCCAGCCACTCTGGGCGGCTTTCAACAGAACATTAAAATACAATAATCTATTAAACATTAAAAGCCTCCCTAAACAGGGCTGCCTAAAGGTCTGGTAGTTGTTGTTCTCTTTGACATCTGAAGAGAGGGCGTTCCACAGGGCGGGTGCCACTACCGAGAAGGCCCTCTGCCTGGTTCCCTGTAACTTGGCTTCTCGTAGCGAGGGAATCGCCAGAAGGCCGTTGGCACTGGACCTCAGTGTCCGGGCTGAACGATGGGGGTGGAGATGCTCCTTCAGGTATACTCAATCTGGGGGTGCTAGGGCTTGCACCTGGAACATTCTGTATGCAAAGATCATGTGCTCTACCACTGAGCTATGTTTATTTCAATTCTGCAATAATAATAATAATAATAATCCTTATTTATTAAAATGTGCATTTCTCTACAAAGAACTGAGTTAGTGTTTTACAGTATTTGTGCAATTTCCCCTCTCAAACTGTGTCCTCACACTACAACTAGACCCTCACCACCAAAATAACTTTTTGAAAATTACTGGATCCATTTGTTTCAATGGCATCCGTACAACTAATCTATTTGCAAACTTCCTTGTGAAATGACTATTGGGCTTATTTCCCCCCCTCAAACAGTTATCCTTTCCTCCTTATCTAGACATTCCGTCTCTTCGTTGTTAAACTTACTGGATCATAATCCAAATGGGTGACCATGTTAAGTCTCTCACAGCAAAAAAAAAGTGCCATGTGATATATTAACTGCCAGCAATGAGTCTAGTGTGTGAAATGCACCCTTTTAAGTTGGTGGTCTTACACCGTGGACCAAAATACAAAGGTAACTCAAGAAATAGCAGTAGTTACTTGCCCCACAAATATAATAATATAATAATTTATTATTTTTACCCCGCCCATCTGGCCGAGTTTCCTCAGCCACTCTGGGCGGCTTCCAGACAAATATTAAAACAATACAGCATTAAATATTAAAAACTTCCCTAAACAGGGCTGCCTTCAGATGTCTTTTAAAAATAGGATAGCTGCTTATTTCCTTGACATCCGCTGGAAGGGCGTTCCACAGGGAGGGTGCCACTACCGAGAAGGCCCTCTGTCTGGTTCCCTGTAACCTTCTCGCAGTGAGGGAACCGCCAGAAGGCCCTCAGCGCTGGATCTCAGTGTCCGGGCTGAACGGTGGGGGTGGAGATGCTCCTTCAGGTATACAGGACCGAGGCCGTTTAGGGCTTTAAAGGTCAGCACCAACACTTTGAATTGTGCTCGGAAACGTACTGGGATACAAATGAATACAAAAGGCAGCCAATGAGGGGTTGACTGATCTGCAACTAGTGGTGATTAAGGAAGCAAACGATGAGAAGTAGGAACATTTATTTTTTAATGAAAAAGCTAGTTCCAATCCTAGCTGAAGCCAAGTTGTAGCTTAAAGCCAAAAATAAATAAAAAATAGTCTAAGATGAAAACAAAACAGCTGCCCACTCAGCCTGGATCTGCCTTTGAAGTGCAGGGAAGAATTCTGAGCGGATGAATCTGGGTGGTATTTATTGGGACACAGTTTTCCTACCAAGGACATAGCAAAGCCCCAGCACAAAAATAAAAATAAAATAAAATAAAGCACTACTTGGGTTAAATGTCTGTCATTCTTCTGCGCTGGTTCAAATGTCAGTCACAAGCAGGATCCTTATTTATAGCCAGCAATTCCATAGATGAAAGTTGAAATGCGGCACGGCCAGGATCAAAATGAGCCACACACATGGTGTGAAGTGCTTCTTAACAATGCAAAGGAATGATGATGCCATCCATAACACTGGCAGATTCTGCCCCAGGGATGCATAAAGTTTGTAAGGTTCAGCTAAGCCCCATCAGTTTCATATCAGCAGTGGCCCACCATCGCAAAGAGTTTGGCCCTAGATCTGAACTCATCCAAAGCTAAGAGATCAAGGGAGGCTATAGTGATCTTCAGATACATGCTAAGCCAACATTTCTTGGTGCTAAAATTCTTGATCTTGATTCAGAGTATCCATCTTTAGTTTAGATACTTATCCGAATCCTTTGAAGTCTACCCCATGCAGCAAGCAAACATCTCATTTCCACTCTAAGCATGTCAGCTACAAAACATGAGCAGAACACATTGCATGGCAGCCTTCAAGAACAGAGACAGAGCCGTGTAGTGGCTAAAATAAAGGCTTTGGCTATGTGAAATCCGGGTCACTTGAACTTCTCCAGCTTAGCAGAGTTGCCTTGCAGCTCCATTGTGAAGACCAAGCGCTGCTATGGCATTGTAGTGGTGTGAGTAGAATGTGTCCGTTTATTTAAAATGCATCTCTGGGTTATTTGTGGGGCATAGGAATTCGTTACCCCCCCCCCAAAAAATAGTCTGGCCCCCCACAAGGTCTGAGGGACCTTGTCCCCTGCTGAAAAAGTTTGCTGACCCCTATAATAATAATAATAATAATAATAATAATAATAATAATAATTTATTATTTGTACCCCGCCCATCTGGCTGGGTCTCCCCAGCCACTCTGGGCGGCTTCCAGCAAACATTAAAATACATTAACAAATCACAGATTAAAAACTTACCTGAAAAACGCCTTCAGGTGTTTTCTAAATGTAATGTAGTTGTTGATCCTTTTAACCTCTGATGGGAGGGCGTTCCACAGGGCGGGCGCCACTACCGAGAAGGCCCTCTGCCTGGTTCCCTGTAGCTTTGCTTCTCGCAGTGAGGGAACCGCCAGAAGGCCCTTGGCGCTGGATCTCAGTGTCCGGGCTGAATGGTGGGGGTGGAGACGCTCCTTCAGGTATACAGGACCGAGGCCGTTTAGGGCTTTAAAGGTCAGCACCAACACTTTGAATTGTGCTCGGAAACGTACTGGGAGCCAATGTAGTTCTCTCAGGACCGGTGTTATATGGTCCCGGTGGCCACTCCCAGTCCCCAGTCTAGCTGCCGCATTCTGGATTAATTGCAGTTTCCGGGTCACCTTCAAAGGTAGCCCCACGTAGAGCAGATTGCAGTAGTCCAAGCGGGAGATAACTAGAGCATGCACCACTCTGGTGAGACAGTCTGCAGGCAGGTAGGGTCTCAGCCTGCGTACCAGATGGAGCTGATAGACAGCCGCCCTGGACACAGAATTAACTTGCGCCTCCATGGACAGCTGTGAGTCCAAAATGACTCCCAGGTTAGGGATTCTGTTGGTTTACCGCCCACCTCAATGCCCAGCAGTCTCCCTGCCTGAGCTGGTCAAGCTGGTCTCAGAGGCTGCTGGTTCTGTGAGACTTCAGCATCCACACTGAGGCAACTGGCTCTGGGGTGGCTCAGGATTTCATGGCTGCCGTGACAACCATGGGGCTGTCTCAACATGTCACTGGCCCAATGCATGTGGCAGGCCACACCCTGGACCTTGTTTTCTCAACTGGACAGGAAGAGGGTGGTTTGAAAGTGGGAGATATTGACATCACTCCCTTGTTGTGGTCAGATCACTTCCTGTTGAGATTTAGGCGTTCAGTACCTCTTCTCTGCTGCAGAGGTGGGAGACCTATTAAGATGGCCTTCCTTAGGAGGCTGATGGATCCAGTGGATTTCCAGACAGCTCTGAGGGATTTTCCGGCTGATATGGCTGGCGCTCCTGTTAAATGTTTTGGTGGGGGAGAAGTATTGGCTTACTTGTCCAGGTATGTCACAACCCAAAGGCTGGTTCCACCCTAGCCTGCATTATAGGACACTAGCTGACCCGGCCACGCCTTGCTGTGGCTGATTTGGTGAAATGCAAAAGTAAGATCATTCGAGATAAGAAGGGATACCCTTCCATCAACAACCAGACCGGAGATAACAAAAGGAGGGGAAGATTGGACTAGTGTTAGTTTGGCATGTAAACCCAAGGAGATACCTATTATGAGGCCACCTTTAGGGCGGCTATGAAAGAGAAAGCGTATGTTTACTTATACCTTATTTCGTTGAAGTTCAGTCTATGTGTTCTTTGTTTGCCCCTCCCGTTTTTGTCTTTGTTTCTACAACTGTTTATTACTACTATTTTAGTCTATGAGGTTCTTTGTATTCCTCCCGGCGTGGCTCTATACCCACCGACGGAGCCAGCAGTAGTGTTTGTGGGCAGTCTGTCTGTCGATTGGATGATGGTAGTGACGTCGGGAAAGGAGGAGGAGGGGTCAGAAACAGGTGTGTTGTGCTGTGCTGTTTAACATCCACTGGAGGGCGCTATTTTTTTTGCACAAAATCACATTTTTACCTGGGAAAGGTGTGGTATTTGTGCAATGTAAGTACATATGATCACTCCCATATGGGCATGGAACATTGTGTCCAAATTTGAATCAAGGGGTTACGGAGAAAGGCGATCATTAACAAACATCCAACTTGAACGATTTTATAGATTGCTGTCAATCAATCAATCAATCAATCAATCATTCTTTATTATGGTCAGTGACCAGCACAACAAGTAAAGCATAACATCATTGGAATAAAAATTTTAAATATAAAGTGAAATAAATTATCTAAAAAGGATTAGCCGTCGTGAAACCATTAGATGCAATATAATAGATTATTTACTATGCAACTTAAATTAAAAACAAGATCTTTTCTAGCTCAGATCAAGAGTTGATTTGAGTGCCTCCTATATGTGCTGACCAGATTTTAATAGCATTGGTGCAGAATTTTGCCACCATGGCGGTGACATTTGGGTTGGAATCTGAGAGGAGCCATTTTGTATAGAATTCTTCGGAGCGTCCAGGGAGCTCATCAAGTATCTTTAAAATAAGTTCATTTCGTAGGTCCCCGTAAAAGCAGCAACGGAAGAGTACATGAGGAGAATGCTGTCTTTGGAATAGGATTTACCTTCTGAGGTGTTTGACTGGTTAACCCCTTCGTTCCACCCATTCTGTCAATTTCTACACCACTGCTACATACTCTGGAACTCAGGCCAATGTGTAAGCGAGTGTCTGGAGACTGAGAAAGGGCATGTTTGCAAGCATAAAGTTAGGAAAAAATATCCAATCTTCCTATCAAGCTTAATCCAACACCTGGAAGATGCCGTTCAAAACCCATAAATCAAACTCAGTATACTCCTTTGTTTCTGGCAACAACACACCTGTAGAACAGATACCACTTTATACTGATTCACAGTTAGGTAAAGGTAAAGGGACCCCTGTCTGTTAAGTCCAGTCGCGGATGACTCTGGGGTTGCGGCACTCATCTCGTTTTAGTGGCTGAGGGAGTCGGCTTTTGTCTGCAGACAGCTTCCGGGTCATGTGGCCAGCATGACTAAGCCACTTCTGGCGAACCAGAGCAGCACACGGAAACGCCGTTTACCTTCCCGCCAGAGCAGTACCTATTTATCTACTTGCACTTTGACGTGCTTTCGAACTGCTAGGTGGGCAGGAGCTGGGACCAAGCAATGTGAGCTCACCCCGTCGTGGGAATTCGAATCGCCGACCTGATTGGCAAGCCCTAGGCTCTGTGGTTTAGACCACAGCGCCACCTGCATCCCTCTAAGATTCACAGCTACAAGATCTAATTAAATAACTTACCACAAAACAGCATGTGGATCATCTTGGAGATCCTGAAATCCTAAGTAATAATATTTAATTTCTCCAACAGTGAATAGAAATACCATAAAAAGTGGTCTGGGTAGATATATAGATAGATATAATTCTATTTAATCTCCATGTGGCATGGCATTTATTATCTTGATTTAACAAGGATAGTGATCTGTAAGAATATTTTCTTTTCTTATACAGTGGTACCTCAGTTTACGAACTTAATCCGTTCCGGAAGTCTGTTCTTAAACCGAAACCATTCTTAAACCGAGGCGCGCTTTCCCTAATGAGGTATCCCGCCGCTGGTGCCCTTCCACCATTCAGATTCCATTCTTAGACCAAGGTAAAGTTCACAAACCGGGACACTACTTCCAGTTTTGTGGAGTTCATAAACTGCATTATCTAAATAAGCTGTTTAATGAGCCCATCAATGTATCTTAGAAAGCTTTATTTAAAAATTTCTGCAGCTAATCCATCCAGACCAGGTGTTTTATTATTTGGGGGGGGGGATCTCATTGTGTCATGTATTTTTTTAGTGCTGAAGTCTAGTCTGCCATCTTCCTTCCCCGGAAGTCCTAAATGATCAAGTTCTTACAGATGCAGGACAGGTATAAAGATGCACCTACCGTATAGCAGTGCTGATTCCACCAACCAAGTGGGCACATGTGTACATCATTCAGGGAATGCTTACAAAGTTTAACCACAGCAACAGAAAGCAGCCACAGATTTTACTCTAATTCATGCTGTCTGGAGCTACCTGTGAATGAAAATTGATGCAAAGCAATGGAATGCAAGGAGGACAATGTGATTTTTCTTCAGTTGAAAGCATTTTGAACAAAGGTGCCGTTTATAGCGTTGGAAGTGCTACTTGGGAGCCCTAGGAATATTGCAAGGGATTGGACAATTCTATGACTCTTGGTTCTATGAATAGGAATAATTTTAGTGAGCTCAGCTATCCCTGACTCTATGGTGATTAATGTCTCTAAACATCAATTGCTATGTAGCTTAATGATTTCAAATCAGTAAACTGTGGCTCCATGTTAAGATAAGAGCTCAAAGCCAATTGGCCACCCTTCTGGATTTGCAGGCTTCTGTGGAGGTGATGAACTTGTGTTTGTTTTTTCCTTTTTGGTGCTGTTCATTCAAGTTAACTTTATGACAAAGTGACCCTTAACCCTCAGGATTGCAGAAGGCTTCAACAGGTGTTCAGCGTAGAATGCGAAAGCTGAACAAGCTCCCATCTGTTGCACACTGAAGTTCAAGGAAATTGATTCCAAATGTGCTTTGGCGCTCCAAGCTTTTGTATTCATCCGTCTCGCATGTATCGTTTCTGCACTGTGCATCTCTGCATCCGTAAAATGCCATTTGCTGTCTCAACAAAGTTATCACCTGGGGAGAAAAGCCAGCCGAAGAAAATGATCTCATTCTTTTCTGAACTATCAGGATCTGGACAATCTAAGGTCGCCACACCTCAAAAAGGATATTGTAGACTTCCGGTTGGCGTGCCGGAGATGGCGGTCGGGGGGACATGTAGCTCCTGACATTCCCCCGTCAGGCTGGGCAAAGGGGAGTTCGCGCCAGCGCCGCGACCCCCAAAACCCCCGGGAAGGGCGTCCCGGGGTCGGAGGGACCTGCGGGAGCTCGGACGCCGGTCCCGATCCCAGGGAGTCCCCAGCGGGGCTCCCGGGAGCGATCGGGCGGCGGAGCTCTAGGGTCCGCTAACAGCCCCGTCTGGCGAAGCTGCGAGACTGCCATCGCTGAGCGCGCTGATTCCTTCAAGATTTACAATTTGGAACTGTAAGTAAATTGGAATAAAGAGCTTTAATTTGGAACTAATCTGGACTGGCTTGAGGACGCAAACACGGAGGTCCGTCCCTTGCCATTGTGTAACAACGACAGGGCATTGTTGCACAGCTTTGAAAAGTTTGAATGGAATTTGACACTTTGTTTCTGAGAGTTAACCCTTGCGCCTCCCCCGGTCCTAGGGGGCAGAGGAAGCTAACTTTAAACTTTATAAGCATGAGGATTATTTTGGAGTTTTGAAACCTATGAAAAGTTTGGAAAAGTTGAAAAAGTTATAAAAAACTGTATTTTAAAATGGCGGCGAAACAGGATGTGGATTTTACAATATTGTTGGAGAAAATGAAACAACTCAGAGTGGAGTACAATGCACAAAGGAAAGAGCTGCGAGCGGAGCTGAGCGCTCTGGTGAGCAGCTCTGTGAAAGAGATAAAACAAAGCATAAACAATGTTCGGATTGGCCAGGATCTACAACCAAACCCTGAGAACAGTGTATGTGTCAAGACCAAACTGCGAAAGGCTATTTTCGGAATACCCAGCTGCAAAAGACCCAGCCAACGTAAACTAAGAAGAGCTGCCATCATTTCCAGAAACAGGACAAGCAATATAAGAAAAGACAGCAAGCTACAATCAAAAGATAAGCAGCAAAGGGGAAGCCGAGACAATTTGGACAACAACTGGAATGGACGGCCAAAGATCCCAGTGGATATTATTTTGGATGTTACTCTGCAGCAAAGACAATGGTTCCCAATGTTGGACCCTGAGGGAATAGGATGAACATTGACATGAAGCAACTGTTTTGTAGCCTACTGGTTTTTGATTATGGAATGGCAGGAATTGATTATAATATGCATTTTTGAAAATAAGGATATAAGATTGACAATAGTATTGATGACAAGTAAATAATATGATGAAGCTGTCTGCGCCGGGGACCGGGGGGGGGGGAATAGGGATGTGATTGAAAAGGATAAGATTTTTAAAAAATGTGAGTGGTTGGTAAACAATATGAATAGATATTATTGAAATGTTAAGGATGTAGAATTAGGAACCTGGTAAGAATGAATATTTTGGCAAATGAAAACAATGAGGGGGGACGTGAGGAAGTCACTGTTAATGTTTAAAATGTATGTGATCTGGCCCGAACCGGGGCCGGACAAAAATTGGAAAACCTAATAAAAATTATTTTTTAAAAAAACAAAAAGGATATTGTAGAGTTGGAAAAAGGGAAGTTGAATGATCAAAGGGATGGAACTATGAAATAATAATAATAATAATAATAATAATAATAATAATAATAATTTATTATTTGTACCCCGCCCATCTGGCTGGGTCCCCCCAGCCACTCTGGGCGGTCTGCAACAGATATCAAAATACATTAAAATATCACAGGTTAAAAACTTCCCTAAACAGGACTGCCTTGAGGTATTTTCTGAACGTCAGATAGTTGTTTATCTCTTTAACCTCTGATGGGAGGGCGTTCCACAGGGCGGGCACCACTACCGAGAAGGCCCTCTGCCTGGTTCCCTGTAGCTTTCCTTCTCACAGTGAGGGAATCGCCAGAAGGCCCTCAGTGCTGGATCTCAGTGTCCGGGCTGAATGGTGGGGGTGGAGACGCTCCTTCAGGTATACAGGACGGAGGCCGTTTAGGGCTTTAAAGGTCAGCACCAACACTTTGAATTGTGCTCGGAAACGTACTGGGAGCCAATGTAGTTCTCTCAAGACCAGTGTTATGTGGTCTCGGCGGCCACTCCCAGTCCCCAGTCTAGCTGCCGCATTCTGGATTAATTGCAGTTTCTGGGTCACCTTCAAAGGTAGCCCCACGTAGAGCGCATTGCAGTAGTCCAAGCGGGAGATAACTAGAGATAGAAACTAGGTTGCAACATTTGGAACAGTTTACTTTAGGGACGCGGGTGGCGCTGTGGGTTAAAGCACAGAGCCTAGGGCTTGCCGATCAGAAGGTCGGCGGTACGAATCCCCGCGACGGGGTGAGCTCCTGTTGCTCGGTCCCTGCTCCTGCCCACCTAGTAGTTCAAAAGCACGTCGAAGTGCAAGTAGATAAATAGGAACCGCTCTGGCGGGAAGGTAAACGGCGTTTCCGTGCGCTGCTCTGGTTCGCCAGAAGCGGCTTAGTCATGCTGGCCACATGACCCGGAAGCTGTACGCCGGCTCCCTTGGCCAATAAAGCGAGATGAGCGCCGCAACCCCAGAGTTGTCCGCGACTGGACCTAATGGTCAGGGGTTCCTTTACCTTTACTTTAGAGAAAAGACAACTAAGAGGTGACATGATAGAAGTATATAAAATTATATTAGAAATGGAAATTGGGTTGGGGGGTTGGAGAAAAGTTTTTCTCTCTGTCTCAAAATACCAGAACTCATGGACATCCAAAGAAACTCATTGTTGGTCTTCATGCAGCACATAGTTAAACTATAAAATATAAACAGTCTATAAACAAGCAAATGTGCTGGGGAAAGGACCTGGATGGAAACAATCTTGTTTCTTTCCTAAAAGGAAAATGCACTCACTGTGCACCTAACTGCCCCCCCTACTTGTGCCTCTCTTCTGTTAAGGCATTTTTGCCGCCCCCGCCCCCCCAAATCCTGGCTGTACAAAAAACTTTCTTAGAACAAGTGTAAAGGCCTACAGAGGTATAGAATAGCTTTTTAATGGAAAGCTAAAACTGTTCCTTGACTCATTTCAGAAGCCAATTTCAGTGGAACAGCACAAGTTGCAGTTTTAGACAAGCTTAAATGGAATTTATGTGAGGGAACATGCATAGGACTGGGTTGTACGTGATCTAGATTTCTTACACGCAACAGCAATGGAAAATGGGGCCAGTTTGCAGCCAGCATAGGGCATGAAGCTGCATTGTGCAATTATTCATTCAGCAGAGTATTCTAAATGTACAAATGGTTCTAATTAGAGCTGATAATGAGCCTGCATAAAACAATGGGGATAACATTTGAAAATGTTCCTGTTGAGAGTGGGCAAGAGAAGAGTACCCCTAGACAGTAGACTGCGGCAAATGTTTAATTAAATTAGACATTCCTTCTCTCCCAGAACCCTGTGTATTTTTTCCTCCCTCTAGAGCAGGCATCCCCAAACTGCGGCCCTCCAGATGTTTTGGCCTACGACTCCCATGATCCCTAGCTAACAGGACCAGTGGTCAGGGATGATGGGAATTGTAGTCCCAGAACATCTGGAGGGCCGAAGTTTGGGGATGCCTGCTCTAGAGCTGCAATAGTGGGAGGCTGATGGGCCTCCTTTTTCTGTCCTATTTTGTATCACCTTGCCATAGAACATGCCTGAGCCTGGTGCACACTTCTTTTAGAAACCCATTCAGCATACAAGGAATGGGGGTTATTTCTCATGTAAACTATTTAAGCGTCTCAAATGTGTCCTCATTTATATGATAGATGAAGATAAACAACTCATTTGACAGAGAAATCCACATACCTGTACTGTATCTCTAAAACTGTGTGGATAGTGTCATTATATAATTTAGTCACTAGATGGCACTAGACTGTTGCTGTTCTGTTCTTGTTTAAGCAGAACAACTATAAGACTGTTGTCTAGTTTCTTGCTGATTTGCTCTCTAAACCAGGCATCCCCGAACTGCGGTCCTCCAGATGTTTTGGCCTACAACTCCCATGATCCCTAGCTAACAGGACCAGTGGTCTGGGATGATGGGAATTGTAGTCCAAAACATCTGGAGGGCCGAAGTTTGGGGATGCCTGCTCTAGAGCTGCAATAGTGGGAGGCTGATGGGCCTCCTTTTTCTGTCCTATTTTGTATCACCTTGCCATAGAACATGCCTGAGCCTGGTGCACACTTCTTTTAGAAACCCATTTAGCATACAAGGAATGGGGGTTATGTCTCATTTAAACTATTTAAGTGTCTCAAATGTGTCTTCATTTATATGATAGATGAAGATAAACAACTCATTTGACAGAGAAATCCACATACAGTACCTGTATCTCTAAAACTGTGTGGATAGTGTCATTATATAATTTAGTCACTAGATGGCACTGGACTGTTGCTGTTCTGTTCTTGGTTAAGCAGAACAACTATAAAACTGTTGTCTAGCTTCTTGCTGATGTGCTCTCTAAACCAGGCACCCCCGAACTGCGGTCCTCCAGATGTTTTGGCCTACAACTCCCATGATCCCTAGCTAACAGGACCAGTGGTCTGGGATGATGGGAATTGTAGTCCAAAACATCTGGAGGGCCGAAGTTTGGGGGTGCCTGCTCTAAGCCTTCCATTCCAAAAGTCTATAACCTCTTCTTATTAAAGCTCTATCCAGAATAAATAACCCTGAATTACAAAATGCTGTGACAAATATAATACCAATCATTCAAGGCATCCATAATCCCAGCATCTTAAATCCAGTTTATGGTTTCTTTTGTTATAACAACTTTTGCACATGCACACATAGCAACTTAAAAAAAACAACAAGGCAGCTCCAGTATGTAGTTATTTCTGTGGCCCCTGTAACTGTGGCTCTATTAAAACGTTAAGAACTATGATAGCTCAATTGGCAGAGCATGCAGCTCTTAATCTCAGGGTTTTAGGTTTGAGCCCCACGTTGGGCAAAACGATCCCTGCATTGCAGAGGTTGGACTAGATGACACTTGGGGTCCCTTTCAACTCTCCAGCTCTATGGTTCTGTGTCCATCGCTGCTACAGAAAACCATCAAGAGTCAGCAGCAATGGGGATGGAAGGGACCTTGAAGCTCTTCGACATTGATATATTGGAAATAGTGCTTGAAGAATGAGGGGGAAGGAATTGTGATGGTTTCAGGTATATCCATAGCTGTCAACCCTCCCTTTTTTTGGCGGGAAACTCCCTTATTCCAGTGCCGTTTCCCGCTGCTATCCCGGATTATTGATATCCCTTAAATTTCCCGGATTTCAAAGGAAGCAGCTCCTCTCCCTCCCTGCCGGCCAGGGAGGCTCCTCAGCTGCGTTGCTCGGCTGCCAATAAGGAGTCTGAGACCAACTGGTGGCGGAGCTTGCATGCCAGACCCTCACGCCCAACCAGACAGACAGACAGCCTGCCTGCCGTCTACGCGCTCGCTCTTTCGCTCACCCGTTCGTGTGCAGCCTCTGGAGCGCAGGGTGGCGAGGCTACTTGGTGCCATTGCACCGCCCTCGCGGCATCCCTTATTTTCAAATCCGAAAGTTGACAGCTATGCTCTCCAGCTCTATAGTTCTGTGTCCATCCCTGCTACAGAAAACAATCAAGAGTCAGCAGCAATGGGGATGGAAGGGACCTTGAAGCTCTTTAACATTGATATATTGGAAATAGTGCTTGAAGAATGAGGGGGAAGGAATTGTGATGGTTTTAGGTACAGTGGACCCTCGACTTACGAAGGTAATCCGTTCCGACGGGACCGTCGGAAGTCGAAAAAATCGTAAGTCGAGTCCCCATAGGAATGCATTGGGGAGAAAAAATTCGTACGTCGAAAAAACCCTATCTAAACTTCGTAACTCGCGAAAACCCTCTCTAAAATGGCCGCGACTTCCTTTCGGAGGTCGAAAAAATTCGGAAGTGCTTTGATCCCTCGTAACTCGAAAAATACGGAAGTCAGGGCATTCGTAAGTCGAGGGATCACTGTATATCTGAAAGGAATTAGGATAGCCTCCCGCTTACGCACCTCTCTTGCAGTACTGTGCGGGACTCACCTTTCGGGAAAAGGAAACAGTCGGTGCCACCCTTGCAGTGTTTTGGACTGGCTCATAGTTCCCCTGGTATCATCACCAGCTGAATACTGGGATTTTTAGCGAGCAAACATTTTCCTGGCATGAAGATGGAATGGGGAAATGTGCACCAGCTAAATATCTGTGCGCAGATCCACCAAGAGAGGGGCGTTGTTGTTGTTGTTGTTGTTGTTGTTGTTGTTGTTGTTGTTGTTGTTGTTGTTGTTTAAAAAATGTTCCACTGCAGCTGTTTATCCTTCGTTTCAAAATAACAGAATATGTGAAATAATCTTTTGGGTTTTCAGTTAGGTGTGCCTTAATAACTCTGGTATCTAGCTAGACAGCTGCTTCTTAATGAACAAAATGGAAATGCAGCAAACATTGTAATCAATTAAATGAAGAAACTGACCTCCCCCCAGTACTACACCAGCAACTGGCTTGAAATCTAGCTAAATATTGCCACCTGCAGGAGGATTAGTGGCAGAGGGCATTTTCACATCTTTGGGGCTTAATTTAAGTAATGTTTGATTGCCAGTTGCTTGTTAAACACACAGAAGCCTTGCCTGAGACGAATTAGGATTGCAACCTGCCTATATAAATGTAACCTACAGCAAAAGGAAGCAAATCGTGTTTTAGAGTTATGTGCAAGTGGGAATTCATATTATATCCCAACTGATATAATCCGTATTTGGCATAGCTTAGCAGGGCAGACCCTAGGTGGGCAGGAGCTGGGGACCCAGGTGGCACTGTGGGTTAAACCACAGAGCCTAGGGCTTGCTGATCAGAAGGTCGGCAGTTCGAATCCCTGCAACGGGGTGAGCTCCCGTTGCTCGGTCCCAGCTCCTGCCCACCTAGCAGATCGAAAGCACGTCAAAGTGCAAGTAGATAAATAGGAACCGCTCTGGCGGGAAGGTAAGTGGCGTTTCCATGCGCTGCTCTGGTTCGCCAGAAGCGGCTTTGTCATGCTGGCCACATGACCTGGAAGCTGTACGCCAGCTCCCTCGGCCAATAAAGCGAGATGAGCACCACAACCCCAGAGTCGGACACGACTGGACCAAATGGTCAGGGGTCCCTTTACCTTTTAGCAGGGCAGAGCGATCCTATACTCCAAGTATGCTGGTGCGATAAAAATACCACTGCAATCTCCATCATATCCTATTCCCACCTAGCACAGGTATTTCCTTCACACCCTTCGCTGAAAACTTTTTCTCCCCCCCCTTTTTGGGTGGGCCTCGTCTTCTCCTTAATCTCTCTTTGCTTCCTCCAGCATTCAATATATTTGAGCTGCTGCTATTTTTATTGCTTTAAATTAGGGATTCACAGCTAGCACCCTGAAGATGTTGCTAAACTAAATTGCCATCAGCTTCCACCAGAATGGTGGCCAATAGCCAGGGATGAAAGATGTTGCCGTTCAAAATATTTGAAAACTACCAGGTTGGGAAAAGCTACTTTGAATTGTTTCACTGTATTGACTAGCCAGACCTGCTTTTAGACATTTGTGAAAATAAATGCAATCAGAAATTTATTTTATTTTATTTTTTAAAATCTGACTCTAGTAATAAATTTATCCACACACTGGCTCACCAGTATGCTGATGATACGCAGTTCTATTTCACAGTAACACCTGAGCCGCCAGGACAGGCTCTGTATGGTCTGGAACATTGACGGGATGGAGTTGTGAGAGCTGATAAACTGAGCTTAAACCCTGGGGAGGTGGAAACGCTGTGGGTGGGTGGATATTTTGTCTCTCTGATGAATCGTCTCTGCTGCATCTTCAAAACTTCCTTTCTCCTGTTTTTGCTGCATTCACTTTGCATTTCAGCTTTGAAATTTTGTTTCAAATGTACACCTCTGCAGAGTTACTAAAAAATTAAAACAAGGTTTTGCTTGGATTTAACTTTAATCTTCTGAGCTGGCCACTGCCTCATGTATGCACTGACCACAAATATGCTTGTCAAAACATTGCTCCAAATGCAGTTTGGCAAATCAGAAAAGGTCTGATGAACATCCTGAAGCACTAGAGGGCAGTACAGAATGGTTTTTAACAAACTTGGTCATCTCTCCTCTTTTGCCTTAGCATTTTGACACCTATCTGAAACACATTTTGGTGCTTGAATTAGGCTATTTCTAAACTGAAACTGAAACCTGTACCTGCCATCAGTTTGTGGGAAACCTTTCTTGCGCCCTGGCCTAAACATGCAGCAGAATGGTGCGGAGACAACTTCCATTGGTAAAATGGATTATGCCATTTCAGGCTGCAGGTGGGCATCATATTGTGGAATGCTCTGCCATAAAAAACAAAAAATCAGTGCCACAGAGAAAGTCTTAGTTTTCCTATTTAATTGGGAGGTTTTTTAAAAAACTTGTTCTGGGGCAATGGGGAAATTTAAAGGGTAGGGCTCTGGCACCGCAATCATCTACACAGACAAGAAGTGATATGTCAGTCACACGGCCACTGTTGACACCACAGTCACCACCGGATACAGTGGTTTCTGGACAAGGCAACCTCAGTTTCTTCAGCTGCAAGAAAGACTATAAAGGGAGAGAGGTATTACTTGGCTGGTCACCTTTCTGCTCACCTGGCTAGTCCAGCTCCCACTCCCTTGTCTCCCTTTGCCTGCAGTACCAACAACAGAGTAGACTCTTCTTAAAGGTAAAGGGACCCCTGACCATTAGGTCCAGTCACAGATGACTCTGGGGTTGCGGCGCTCATCTCGCTTTATTGGCCAAGGGAGCCAGCATACAGCTTCTGGGTCATGTGGCCAGCATGACTAAGCCGCTTCTGGCGAACCAGAGCAGTGCACAGAAATGCTGTTTACCTTCCTGCCGGAGCGGTACCTATTTATCTACTTGCACTTTGACGTGCTTTCAAACTGCTAAGTGGGCAGGAGCTGGGAATGAGCAACGGGAGCTCGCCCCGTCGCAGGGATTCGAACTTCCGACCTTCTGATCAGCAAGCCCTAGGCTCTGTGGTTTAGACCACAGCACCACCCGTGTCTCTTCTTACCTCTTCCCTAAAGACAGAGGGTTGCCACCATGAAGGCCAGAGGTGCCACCGCACCTGCAAGTACCCGCTTTGATGCTTGCGGAAGGTTCACATTTGAAGATCTGGCTAGAAACCAGGCTCCAGCATTCTTCGCTGGGCCAGATGTAGGCTGAGCACCCTCCTTTCCAAAGTCAGTTCCACTTGGATGTCAGCCCCTGCTTCTGTTCTGGACAGGAAGAGTACAGGAGAGAAAAGGCAACACTTTGTAACTGGTGGTACAGGTATGATGATGATGATGATTTTATATACCACCCATCTGACTGAGTTGCCCCAGCCACTCTGGACGGCTCCCAACAAAATATTAAAACCACAGTAAAACATCAAACGTTAAAAACTTCCTGATCCGGGGCTGCCTTCAGATGTCTTCTAAAAGTCAGATAGTAGTTTATTTCCTTGACATCTGATAGAAGGGTGTTCCGCCACAGGCGGGCACCACTACCGAGAAGGCCCTCTGCCTGGTTCCCTGTAACTTCACTTCTTGCAGTGAGAGAACCACCAGAAGGCTCTTGGGGCTGGACTTCTGTGTCCAGGCTGAACGATGGGGGTGGAGATGCTCCTTCAAGTAAACACATCCAAAGCTGTTTAGCGCTTTCAAGATCAGCACCAATACTTTGAATCAGGGTGGATAAAAATCAACGATTTTTTTAAAAAAATCAAAAAAATCGGATTTTTTTGATTTAAATTGGATTTTTTTGATTTAAATTGGATTTTTAAAATAAAATGCTTTTGGAGGAAAAATCTTTCTAAATATAGTCTTCTATTTAAGTTACATTGTAGTCCAAAGGCTATTCATCAGGAAATAAGGATTTGTTTTAAGTTTATCAAGTGTGCTAAAACTCAGTCTAATTTTTTTTTAAAAAAAATGTTTAACCACATCAGTTAACAAACATGGATACATATGCTATCATGTTATTGTTTTAGTTAAATAAATTGTTTAAATGGTTATTAAGGAAATGATTATTTTTCTCCTTCCAATAAAGTACAGCAGAAAAGTCATCCAAATATAAACATTTAACTTATTAAACCTCACCATAATTTCATAATTATCTGTCTATGTATTTCTAGTAGTATAACCAAATCAGTAATTTTTGATATAACTTTAAAAATTACTCTGAAATTTTATTATTCCAAAAATGAAACCTTCATATGGTTGTAAATATTAAGATTATACCAGCAAGAATGAGTCTTTCTGTAAAAAAAAAATATTTAAATCAAGTCTTACTGACTAGTGATTTAAATCAAGCCTTACTGACTAGTGATTTAAATCGTGATTTAAATCGTGATTTAAATCAATTTGATTTAAATCAAATCCACCCTGCTTTGAATTGTGCTTGGAAACATACTGGGAGCTGATAGATCTTTTAGGACCAGTGTTATATGGTCTCAGTCACCAGTCTAGCTGCCGCATTCTGGATTAATTGCAGTTTCCGGGTCACCTTCAAAGGTAGCCCCACGTAGAGCGCATTGCAGTAGTCCAAGCGGGAGATAACCAGAACTTGCACCACTCTGGCAAGATAGTCTGCAGGCAGGTAGGGTCTCAGCCTGCGTACCAGATGGAGCTGGTAGACAGCCGCCCTGGACACAGAATTAACCTGCGCCTCCATGGACAGCTGCAAGTCCAAAATGACCCCAAGGCTGCGCACCTGGTTCTTTAGGGGCGCAGTTGCCCCATTCAGAACCAGGGAGTCCCTCACACCTGTTCATCTCCTGTCTCCCAGAAACAGTACTTTTGTCTTGTTGGGATTCAACCTCATTAACAGCCAGCCATCCTTCAACTGCCTCCAGACACTCACACAGGCTGTTCGCTGCCTTCACTGGTTCCAGCAGGTTGCTAATCTTTTTCTGGTCAGGGTAGCGGTGGTATGAAGAAACGCTTTGACTTGAATGGGAAATCTCTGGGCCATAGAGGCTACTTTTCCAACCCTTCCTTTTGGAGGGTTTTTCCCTTTCAGAACTACGAGAGGGGCACTGTCCTTCCTCTTGCCAGGGCCCTTGTGGGGGGCACTCTTTCTGTGTTTGGGGTCTACTAATTTTCTGTTTGTATTGGAGATGGGGGTTCATTCCTGCAGGGCTGTTTTTCGCTTTGTTGACTGACTTTCTCTGGACTTGAAACAATATGCTTGATGAGTCTTTTCTGCAAATTGCAGATGACCTTTAGCCTCAGTCATCACACTAGTGTTTCCTAACCACTACTCCGGAGTTGTCTCTGGTGAGTTGTTCCTTTCTACTCTGTGTTCTATATTTTTGTTACAAAGAACTTCTGCGTGCATTTGCTTATTTCCTTCTCCCTCCCAATCCATTCTCCTTTTGTGCCATGTCTTTTCAGACTGTAACCCGGGGCACAGAGACTGTCTCTTTGTTACCAACATCCTCAGGCATTCTCTCTCTGTCTTAAGTTGTAAGTTGTCCTTTTCCAACGATAACTAAGAAAGGGAGGCGTTTGTGGTCCCAGGGTCCATAATGGGACTGCAGCATGGTTTGGGGAGGGTGAAAGACCTTGACTTCCAGTCCCTCAATACACAGGGCAGGAAAACAGCCCGCTAGCAATCTCACTATCCTGCAAAGAGAAACTTTTCAAAGCAACAAGAGGTTCATCCCTTCATTTCAACTTCTTTTTGGAAGTGAAAATTGACAGCCAAATTTGTGTCTGGCTATCATGGACCACCACACTGCTATCTCTGTTGGTAAAGAGCCAATGAGAGACCTTCAATCTGCCATGATAGCAGTTAAAGGTAAAGGGACCCCTGACCATTAGGTTCAGTCGTGACCAACTCTGGGGTTGCGCTGCTCATCTCGCATTATTGGCCGAGGGAGCCAGCATACAGCTTTTAGGTCATGTGGCCAGCATGACGAAGCCACTTCTGGCGAACCAGAGCAGCGCACGGAAACACTGTTTACCTTCCCGCTGCGTTTACCTATTGATCTACTTGCACTTTGATGTGCTTTCAAACTGCTAGGTGGGCAGGAGCAGGGACCAAGCAACGGGAGCTCACCCCGTCGTGGGGATTCAAACCGCCGACCTTCTGATCGGCAAGCCCTAGGCTCTGTGGTTTAACCCACAGCCCCACCCGTGTGCATCCCCATGATATCAGTTAGCATATGACAAAGTATTGTCCAGGTGTATTACTGTCCACAATGCTGCCATTCCTAGAGAGATCCTCTGTTGCCGCACATCTTAGCTGGCTTTGATCAGCAGCACTTGGCTTTCTTCCCAACCTGGTTATATGTCCATCAGACCAAGTCAGCACAGAGCAATGCTGTCCTTTTCCTCACTCCCCCTGAGCAGGCAAGAACACTGTGTTCTCAGCTGCTGTCATTCTTTCCGTGGTATGAAAAAAAAAATAAGGCGACATGTATACTCCTCACAAACAAATATCCCCACAGGATTTAAAATCCAAATAATTCTATGTGTCTCATGTGTGCTTTAAGTGCTATCTCTAAATGGAGAAATGAACCTGTGCATAAGAGAAGCTGAAAACTCTCAATTGTGACCCGTTTTGTGTGTGCTCACTGTGTCTTTTTGTTTGTTTTGTTTTTCTCTAGATCATTTTAGTTGATCGTGTTTTGAAGGGGTGGACTGTGTCCCCCCTCGGGGAACAATTATTCCTGAATTAGAAACAGAATTAAAAAAAAATAGTTGGAGATACTCAGAGACAAACTTTTGAGATAGTCTTACAAAACTCAGCAGCAGTTCCCCTGCGACTCCTGCTCACAACGCTTCAAATCCCCCCCCTTCCCCCTTTTTCAACTAAAAGAACCCTGAATGAGTTCCTCAGAAAACAAGGCAAGGATGCCAACTGGAAATGTTTGCTTTGGGGGTGAGATGGGAGGCTGGCGTCAGTCAGGGCAACAGACATGCCAGCGGAATGTAATATTGAGAGGAAGCAGCAGGTCACTCAATCACTGGCAGAATGCCTGGAAGCAACTGGATGCCTTCAGTTTCCCCACCCCCCACCCTCGCCGCTTTTCTTTAATTGGTGGGTTGTAAATTTTTCTTGTTCTTGAACAGAACCCTATTACTCTGGGAGATGGAAAAGAAGAGATATGTCTCAGAAAGGCATGAGTCTCTGTAGAGAGAGCATGCAGTACCATGCTTCATGATCTTTCCATTTGAATGGCTAGTCCTAAACTTTGGCCAGATCTACACCCAAGTCTTAAACACTTAAACAGTAAATTGGTCAGCCATGGGAACTGTAGTTCTGCAAGGGAGGGTGGGGACCCACTAACAGATTTCCCAGCACCTTTCCCAAACCGTAATTCAAGTTCTAGTTACTGGTAGGTAGCCGTGTTGGTCTGCCATAGTCAAAATAAATAAAAAAAATTCCTTCCAGTAGCACCTTAGAGACCAGCTAAGTTTGTTATTGGTATGAGCTTTCGTGTGCATGCACACTTGGTATCTGAAGAAGTGTGCATGCACACGAAAGCTCATATCAATAACAAACTTAGTTGTTCTCTAAGGTGCTACTGGAAGGAATTTTTTGTTTTGTTTTGTTTCGTAATTCAAAGGATTATTGGGGTGTGAGTTGTGCCAACTAAAGTGATATAAACTAATTGATATTTCTGGGGAAGATCTGATTTTGCAGCTGCCAGAGATAGTGTTGGATTTTTATTATGGGCATAACTGATGCAAATAAGGAAAGGATATGCTATGGACAAATGAGATAGACAAAGAATAATCGCCTTTCCCTTAGCTATCATAGAATCATAGGGTTCGGAGGATCCCAAGGATCATCTAGTCCAACCCCCTGCAATGCAGGAATCGCAACTATACCATCCATGACAGATGGCCATATAACCTTTGCTTAAAAACCTCCAACCTCCCGAGGGACACCGTTCCATTATCAAACCGTTCTTACTGTCAGAAAGATCTTCCTTTCTTGGAATTCGGAAACTCCTTTCTTGTAACTTGAAGTCATTGGTTTGAGTTCTACCCTCCAGAGCAGGAGAAAACAAGCTTGATCCATCTTCCATGGGACAGCCCTTCAGATACTTGAAGAGGGCTAGCATATCTCCTCTCTCAGTCGCCACTTTTCCAGGCTAAACATACCCAGATCCTTCAACCTTTCTCATAAGGCTTGGTCTCCTGATTATCTGGTCGCCCTCCTCTGCACACATTCCAGCTTGTCAATATCCTTCTAAATTGTGGTGCTCAGAACTGAACATGGTATTTCAGACGTGGTCTGACCAAGGCAGAATGGAGTGTAACTATTATTTCCCCTCAATCTGCACACCATACTTCTGTTGATGCAGCTAGAATAGCATTAGCTTTTTTTGCTGCTGCTTCACACTGTTGGCTCATGTTCAGCTTGTGGTCTACTAAGACCCCTAGATCCTAATCATGTGTACTATTTGCAATCCAGGTGCCCCCCATCTTATATTTGTTCATGATCATGATTATTGTGATGAAGTTTTCCCCTTCCTGATTCACACACAGAGAAATACACAAAGAAGATTAATTCATCTGTGTTGCCAAAAGGTATCGCTTGCTTCCCAACAGGGAAACAAAATGTGCAGGCAAGGAAACATTGTAGGACTTCTGATCATTTCTTATATTTATCCAGTATATTTAGAAGCTTTCTATTATTATTTTAGTAATAATAAACCACTTAATTTTTAAAAAATCTCTATGCAGTGTACAACATAAAAAACAATAAACAATATCCTTGGAACAAAAACATAACATAAAACCAGTAAAACAGTAGTATGAAAGATATAAAAACAATGGTCCAATCTTATGGGTCAAGGAGAGCTTGAGAAAAAATATATTCCTTTATAAGGCACTTGAAGCAACTGATAGTTGCTGCTTCAAAGTATGGCACATTAGAGGGTATTTTATAGTATAGGCAGTAGCAGAAAATGTCTGTTTTCATATCACCACCCTGACATTTTGTAGGGTATGGTACCACAAGTAGAATTGCCACGACTAATCTAAGAAAAAAATCTTATTTGCAAAGTTTTCACATTTTTCATTTGCCGCCTGGGTAGGGGGACTCATCTAACATATTCATTTGCCAACATCCACACAAAATACTCCTGTGTATTTGCAGAAACTAACTTCTAGCAAGGACCTGATCTCAGACCAAACCCACCACAGGAAAAAAATGCATTCCTGCTTGCTATGGAAAAAAGGAAGGGCAAAGTATGGCGATTCCAAGAACTACAGAAGTAGGAAAAGTATACTAAACTGGAGGGGGAAACAGCAGATCTTTAGGCCCCCAAGCGATTCCTAATGTTCAAACAACTCACCTTACCAATCACAGCTCCAACTTCACTCGGGCAGGATCAAGCAGTTTGGTTCATTTCACAGGTGGTGATTGGAAGGTACCTGCACATTTTGCTTCATAACTTTCTAGGATCAGTAGAGACTTACTTTAAAGGAGAAGAAGTAGCAGCTCCGTACTTAGAACCCCTGCCTGGAGGCACCAATGAAGGCTAGGTTAGCAGCTGCCGCCCTACACATTCTGCTGTGCCCTCAGACATTATTCTGAACACCTATATAACACTGCTATTTGCTTACTATGCAATGGCACAACACTGATGACACACACACACCCCTTGGAGCTTTTCACTAGAAAGGAATAAACTCCACTTGCTGCTTATGAAATGGGAGGGCTGCTGGCCACGCTCAATATATTGGGTAGGGAAAGACTCGTTTTGTACCTTGTTTTACCAGCCATATTCCATTCCAAGTGAAATTCTCTATAATCCTGCCTGTGTATACTTTCTAAGTCTCCAAATAGCTTTAAAAAACCACCAGTGAGAGACCACCAACTTTATATTCTAGCAACTCTCTGTATAACATTTTAGGCAATACTACAGGCTACATTAATCCTAATACTGGGGGAAATATTTTTATTAATACTATATGTTGTCTTCTCATATTCTTTATATTATCAATCTGCTGATTTTTATAAATGTAGTTTTTAATAGAAATTTTATTTAAAGCATAGAAGTTGGAACTGATGTATGTATGCCAAATTGTTTTTCTTTTTTATGTTGTCTCAATACTTCATAATAAAATTGTTCCTGTAGGACTAGCTCATTGCTTCTTCCATATGAATGATTTTCACTACGTGCATTTACACATTGCAACATACATACAAAATAAGTTTCAAATATATATCTTGCAAGCAAATGAATAAAATCTAAATGCTTATGCTGCCTTATGGTTAATTGTGGCACCATAATTAAATGAAGGCTGTAATACAAGATCGGTCTCAGGTTAATTTTCATGGCCAAGCTATGTACCCACTGGGCTTGTTCTGTCTTTGATCCTTAACATTTACATTTAGTTTTGCTTTTGCTTTTTAAATGCATCTGAAAAAGCTGGTTGCATCAGGAGGGTACCAGGTTGGTAAACTAGAATGAGGATGACTTCCAGTTCTATTCCATTTTTTCCATTGCCTTCCATTCTGGAGAGGTTGTTGAAGGGAACAGCTTTTCTTGAATTATGTAGCACCATCCACAACAATATGCCAGAATCCCTGGAAGCCCAAACCCAAGACTGGGGCAAGTACTCTTTGGTAAGAGAACCCATGCAGAGATTTAACATGGCAAAACATGCAGCACAAGAAAAGCATGGAAGTATAGGCTGTAAAACCTTTAAAACGTGCCTTTTCCAGTGAATCCTAAAGTATCCCACTTCCCTAGCACACAGGCCACACGCTTGGTAAGTTATAAAAAGGTTTACTTACAAAACTCTTCAAAGGTCAAGATTCATGTGTTTTTCCATACAGCAGTTTAAAAAACTTGCACGGGCAGTAAAATGTTGCTTGGTTACAAAATGGGAAGAGTTCCTAAACTATTGGTATAGAAAAATGCTAGTTACACACTCCATTCCTGTCTGAAACAAAAGATGCTGGTTAAAGCCATGTGGTTGGAGGGAGCAACTCAGAGCTCCTCACACACCAAATTCGCATGTAAATTGAGCACAACAAAAGGCTTGGTGGTCCATCCTCCCAAGGTGAGGGGAAGTGACATAAGCTAAACCTGGCAGGACAGCTTACTCTATGGCATTAACCCCTTCATGCATTAATTAGACTCAAGCATGCTGGCTACATGAGGCTGGTTGCCCTACACAATATACCGGTAAGTACTGTTTTGGACCTGGCCTTGAACCTAGATGCATAGTTGGCAGTTTTGACTATTCCTAGAAAAGACCACTCTGGCATGATGCTACATGTCTTGATTATTTCCGGAGAGTTGCTTCTTCATGCCCTACAAAACTCTAAATTTTAAGCAACATGAGAGCCAGAATGAAACCCATGGGGCACCAGAGGACAAAAGCCAAGGTGTCAAACTAGATTCTCGCACCATCTATGCTTGGATACAGGTGGACGCTGTCTGGAATCAAAATGGCTGCCCTTACTGTTCTAATCTGCGCTGATATGGATGCCTTTTAAATATCACTGGTGGTGATTTGATGGTCCCAAACTGTGCCAGTTGGTACTCTCTGAAGATATTGTCATTCCAAATTGCCGTGATACTTCCCAAGATTGAAGAATGTATTTTGGTCTATGCTTGGCACCAGTTTGATACCCTCTTGATTTAAGATGGCAGGCAGAACCATTCCAAACTGCACTGATTAGGATGCCGGTGAAGATATAATTGCTCAATTTGGTGTGATGATTGCCAACTGTGCCACTTCTGACACCTCTGTGTGATTGTTCCTGACCTCAAGGAGGGATTTTAGGCCTATCTTTGGAAGCGGTTGAGTGCCATTTGCAATCAAGATGACTGACCGAATCGTACCAAACTGCATGAACTTGAATGCTTCTGAAGATTTTGTTGTCCAGTTTGGCATCATAGTTTCAAACACTGGAATACCCTGTTATATGGTTTGTGGTGCCCCAAAGCATATTTTAGGGTAGGCACACACAGTTACCTATTGTTTTTCTTTCTGCATGGTGCCATTAGCTGTGCACTGGCATCCCACAGGCCATGGATCTTCAACCTTTTCAGACCCAGGAAGCACTGTTAACCCAAACATGCATTTGGGCATGTTTGTCCTGGTTCATTTTGGGGTGGGCATCCCACCCCTACATATATTGGCTATTATTCGTTGTGCAAAAACCTTGACTGTGCCCTATCATAGCTGTCAACTTTCAGATTTGAAAATAAGGGATTTTTTCCAAACTTTCGGATTTGAAAATAAGGGATGCCGCGAGGGCGGTGCAATGGCACCAAGTAGCCTCGCCACCCTGCGCTTCAGAGGCTGCGCGTGAACGGGTGAGCGAAAGAGCGAGCGCGTAGACGGCAGGCAGGCTGTCTGTTTGGTTGGGCGTGAGGGTCTGGCTGCACAAGGCATGCAAGCTCTGCCCCCAGTCGGTCTCAGACTCCTTATTGGCAGCCGTGCAATGTAGCTGAGGAGCCTCCCTAGCCGGCAGGGAGGGAGAGGAGCTGCTTCCTTTGAAATCTGGGAAATTTAAGGGATATCAACAATCCGGGATAGCAGCGGGAAACGGCATTGGAATAAGGGAGTTTCCCACCAAAAAAAGGGAGGGTTGACAGCTATGCCTATGCTCATGGAAAGTTTTGGTCTAGGAGGGCTGCATTGGCATCTTATAATATAGAGGACATTCTCCCCCTTTGCTTGTGTGATTTGTCCTGGCCTGAAACAAAGTTTGCTGTGGGCGCCCTCAATAAATTATTATTTATAATGATATTATGGTGTCCTGTTGCATTTGTGATCATTTCAGATGCATGATCCTTTTGACTGAGGAACTTTGTTGTGCTTGAAGGTGAGGAGTTCCCCAAGTGCAGGTATATATGATATGGGATAGCCCAATGTTTATTTAGGGGTTCGGGGACTTTCCTTCTTAGTGCTTCAAACTTTTGAGAGAACTGGGAAGTAGTAACCAACTTCAGCATTGTCCCAAGTGTGTTCTGCCAAACGCACATACAGCCCCCCCTTCAGACCTCCCCCTTCCAGCCACCATAGCAAGGCAAGGGGGGCAGGGGCCAGGGCCACCCAGACAGCCCCACACCTCCCACATGCTTACAATGTTAAAAGGTAAATATAAAAGGGGGCCTTTTGTGTCACTCTGCAGCGAGCCTTGGGGGCAAGGGAAGCGAACACCTCAAAAATGGTTCAGCCTTCTTTTATTCTCCTCATGTAGGCATTTTTCACCTCCCTGGCATGTGGAGAATGAAGGAAAATATGTTATCAAAGATGAGAAACTTCACTTGACTAATGAATCATAGAATCATACAGTTGGAAAGGGTTCCGACGGTCATCTAGTCCAACCCCCTGCAATACAGGATTTTCAGCTAAAGCATCCATGACAGATGACCATCCAACCTCTGCTTAAAAACCTCCAATGAAGGAGTTTTGATTGATTCATTACATGCTTATCCATTTGAATGTAAATAGAAGAAGAGCGGGGAAGTAGACTTGGTTTTTTTTTTAAGGTTCTCCACATCTCTGAAGAAGCATTTGTGTGGGAGATTAGCAGCCAAACCTAACACATGCATATTCTTGCTAATTAGCATGAGAAGAGGCAAGTAGTCCACAGAGCTGTATTGCAGATACTCAGACCATAGAAATACAATTGGTAGAGAGGACTCTGTGTGATGTCATTTCCCCTCCTCTCCTGGAGAGCAAGCATATAGTACTTCCTATCACCCCCTTTCCTTTGACCAGTGTAAGATGGTGCTGGAGGAGACTCTTGAGAGTCCCATGGACTGCAAGAAGATCAAACCTATCCATTCTGAAGAAAATCAACCCTGAGTGCTCACTGGAAGGACAGGTCCTGAAGCTGAGGCTCCAATACTTTGGCTACCTCATGAGAAGAGAAGACTTCCTGGAAAAGACCCTGATGTTGGGAAAGATGGAGGGCACAAGGAGAAGGGAACGACAGAGGACAAGATGGTTGGACAGTGTTCTCGAAGCTACCAACATGAGTCTGACCAAACAGCAGGAGGCAGTGGAAGACAGGAGTGGCTGGCGTGCTCTGGTCCATGGGGTCACGAAGAGTCGGAAATGACTAAACGACTAAACAACAACAACAACAACAACAAGATGCAGACATGCCTCTGCTTGTTTGCAGCTCAGGCTGATGCTTGATGCTGGTTGCTGTAAATGTAAGTATTTTGCCTGCATGGCTTTTATTGCTGCCATTGCTGTGAAGCAATGCAAGATTATAAGTAATTAAATTATATTTTTAAACATACTTCTCAAGTTGTGGCCTGAGTCATTGTTAAGCGGGGTAAGAAAGGGAGAGCCAGTTTCCTTCATAGCTGGACTTGCTCAAAAATTAGGCTATATAGGCTTTTAATTTTGCTATCGGGGTTTTGAAGCACTCTTCAACCCACACACATGGGCGTCTGGAAGGGTCAATTGCAATTACAGTGGTACCTTGGTTCTCAAACGCCTTGGTACTCAAACAACTTGGAACCCAAACACTGCAAACCCGGAAGTAAATAATTCCTTCCAGTAGCACCTTAGAGACCAACTAAGTTTGTTAGTTGGTCTCTAAGGTGCTACTAGAAGGATTTTTCTTATTTTTTATTTTGTTTTGACTATGGCAGACCAACACGGCTACCTACCAGTAACCGGAAGTAAGTGTTCTGGTTTGCAAACTTTTTTGGGGAAGCCGAACGTGCTCTGCTTTGAGTGTTACGCTGAGGTCTGTCTTTGCTATTTATTTTGTGTTTTTGAGTCTCTTTTTGTGTGTGGAACCCAGTTCAGTGATTGATTGATTGATTGATTGACTGCAGTATATTGTTTATTGCTTTCATTTTACGGATCAATGTTCTCCTTAGATAGTGAAATTCATGTTAAATTGCTGTTTTAGGGGTTTGTAAAAGTCTGGAACGGATTAATCCGTTTTGCATTACTTCCTATGGGAAAGCGGGCCTCGGTTTTGGAACGCTTTGGTTTTGGAACGGATGAAGTTTGAAAACCAAGGTCCCACTGTAAAATACCCCCCTTCCTCCTATTAAAAACCCACCCCACAGTTTGCAGCCCACCCTCGGCGGCAGTGGGGCGACCCGGCCGGCCATCTGCCATTCATTCTTATCAGCACTTGGACCTTTAAAAATGGAGATGATTCGGCGGCGGGGCGGGAATCCCAGGGAGCGGGGAGGCGCCTCCCTTTAACCGGCGCGATGCAATAACACGAGCACAAAGCGGGCGAGAGGCAGCAGGAGAGACAGGCAGCGCAGCTGTTCGGGCAGCGCTCCCTGTTCCTCGCGAGCAGCTCGCGGGCACCGGCAGGGCAGCGTCGGCGCTGCGGTTGGGCGGGCGAGGCGGGCGTCCTGCTGGCAACAGGCCGTCGGCGAGCCGACTGATCCCGCCCGAGGGGCTCCTGTGTCAACGGCGGCTAAGCAAACACAGATGGGTCTCTCCGCCGCGGCGCGCATTCCGCAGCGAGGCTGGCGGGCGCGGCGGGGACTCCAGATGACGCTCTGATCCGGCTCGGGCTTTGGCACAGCCCGGCTGGCCAGGGCAGCAGCAGCAGCAGCAGCAGCAGCGTCGCCGGGCAGAGCGCGAGGCGCGGAGAGGCGGAGAGGCGACCTCTCTCTCTCTCTCTCTCTCTCCCCCGCCATGAGGAACCTGCCGCTGGCCGGCGACGAGGAGCGCTGGGGGCGCCTCTGCCTCAAGGAGCTCGGCGGCATCCAGAAGCTCCACAGGAAGCGGAGCAAAGAGCCCGCCAAGCAGCGCCTCAGCGGCGGCCGGAGCTCCCACGCGGCCTCGGCGGGCGCTCCGGACGGGGCCCTCGAAGGCGGCGGCGGCGGCGAGGCGGGCGCTGAGGCGAGGAAAGGCGCCTTCCCCGCGGGGCTCCTGGCGCCGCACCCGCGCCCGTCGAGGAAAGACGTCGAGGGTCTGGGGCCGCTGCGTCTGGGGGGCGGCCAGGCTTTCGCCGACGCCAGGGTTATGGCGTGTCGGCCGCTCGAGAGCCCCTTCCCGCCTGTTTCGCGCGTCCCGACTTACGGCGGCGGCGGCGAGCCGTCCCTGTCGCCCGGGCGTCGGGCGGGCGAGGCGTCGGGAGCGTCCCCGGAGATCCGCGCCATCCAGCAGACGAGGCGGCTGCTGGCCAACGCCCGGGAGAGGACCCGCGTGCACACCATCAGCGCCGCCTTCGAGGCTCTGAGGAAACAGGTAAGCAGCGGGGACCCTCGGGCGCAGGAGGCGAGGCCCCGGGCCTCGCGGGGAAGGCGAGGGGACCGCGATGGCGAAGCTGCGGGGAAGGCTTGTCGATGCTGGGATGCTGTCACCCAAGCTGAGAAGCAGGCGCTCTGCGTATGCTCAGAGGAACGCTCTTCTCTGGGCGCCTTTGAAGGGCAAAGCCGTAGCATTAAAACCAGGGTCCAGGGAGCCTGAAATTGGAAGGGGGGACGGACAAAAAACGGGAAATCCCATGCCACTTACTAAGGTAGAGCGCTTCTGCGGGACAACCCCAATGAAACTAAGTGCCTTGCTTATTTCAGTAGCTCTGGGTCAGGGGGATTTCTTGGGGGGCTGTACACCTTGGGTCAGAGCTCCCTTCCACGCTCCTACCTGCAGGATGGCATCCAAATCTTGACCCCTCTGCTAGGGTCCTGGTAAACTCAGATTGGACCCTACAGCACTTAGGAGTCAATTCCTAGGGGCTGAGGCCCTTTTGGTTTCCCCAATAAAATATTTGAGGGGTCCTCCCCCCCCAAAAAAGTTGCCATTCAGATGTGTTAATGTACCATGTGTTGTGATTGATTGTGTGGGGTAGGACTTACTTGCCCCCCCCCCAATATTTTATTCAACTTAGCACCCCTGTTACACCAAATGCCAAGCTGTGCTCAGATCAATCCTACTTCCATAATTGGTTCTTCTAAAGAGCTGTAAGAGTGAAATGCTCTCACTTTACTTTTGGCATCATTGGTTACCCGAAGGAGCAGACTACTTGTTGGTGACCTTTATAACACGCAACGTCGCCCAAGGGCCATTCGACGTTTTGCTCACGAGATGCTGGTCTTAATTCTTAATCTGATTATTGGGTTGCAGGGAAGGGGCTGTTTTGGTTGGGTAGAAAGCTCTGAGAGAACGTTGGGTTCTCTCCTAGGATGCTTAAACAATGAATGGTATGTGGCTCACGGCTTGACACTCTGATTTTCGTTGACCTGTAATTACCTCCCCCCCCCCCCCAATCCATGCCAAAAAAACTCAACTTGGATGAAACATTGCTATTATCAAAAGTTCACACGGGTCTCATGCTAGGTGAAAATTATATCTTCCTGTTAATCAAATGCACTTTCCTGTCAGTTGCCCTGCTCTGTGCTCATAACATGTTTTCCAAGGGTCTGTGTGTGAGAGAGAAAGAGACGGGGGGGGGGGGAGCTCTGAAATCCAAGTTGTATTTGTTAAAAATCCTCTCTCCCCCTTGGATTGTGTGTGTGTGTGTGTGTGTGTGTGTGTGTGTGTGTGTGTGTGTGTGTGTGACAGAAGTCACCAACATGGTGCCCCCGAGATATTATTGGCCTCATCCACTCCAGCCAATATGGCCAATGGTCAGGGGTGATGGGAGATCATAGAATCATAGAACTGTACAATTGGAAGGGGCTCCAAGGGTCATCTAGTCCAACCCCCTGCAAATGCAGGAATCTCAGCTAAAGTATCCAAGACAGATGGCCATCCAACCTCTGCTTAAAAACCTCCAAGGAAGTAGAGCCCACAGCCTCCTTTCGGAGACCGTTTCACCTTGGAACAGCACTTACTGTCGGAAAGTCCTTCCTGATGTTTCTTCAGAATCACCTTTATTGTAACTGGAAGCCATCCTACCCTCCAGAGCAGGAGAAAACAAGCTTGTTCCCTCTGCTTGTCTCCCACACAATTTTAGAAAGTATTGTTTAGAACCAGGCTGTTGCACTTCATTGGACGCCAACTCCTACCAGCCCTTGCAGCCAATGGCCAAAGCTTAATATCAGTATCAGTATTGTTCATTAATTGCATTTTTGCGACTTGTGCCACAAAAACAGAACTCGGGGGGGGGGGGATTTAAAACCTGGTATTTTGGACTACAGCTCCTGTACTGTGCTGAAGCTGATGGGGAAGTTTAGTTCAAAACAGCCACACTCCCCGGGGGCTGATGGGAGTTTTATTTGCTGTATTTATAAAAAAATATTGATGTACCACCATGTCATAAGAAATATCACAATGGTGTACAATATAGAAACATAAAACCAAACAATAGCATAATAAAAAGATAGAAACACAAGTTAAAAGCAAATAAAAATAAATGTAAGACTGATCTGCATCCATTCAATTTCAGTCAAATTCTCTGTTTATAAGAGCCTCTTGACACCAGAAAACAGATTTCCATTCTCTCTTGGATGGGATCCTCAAGTCAAAATGAAGATCCAAAATGAGAAAGAATATGTAGGCTTCCCAACACTTTGGATAGCATTTGAAGTTGCTCCGGTAATACTTGTGGCACAAAATGGTACTCGCTGCCTGGTCAAAGACCAGAAATGTCACGTCCAGTCACCACATCAAGTTATTAAAATCCAAACATGACCAAAAGGAATGCTGTGATCCAAATTTACTACTATTCTGCCTTGGTCAGACCCCACCTGGAGTCATGTGCCCAGTTCTGGGCAACACAATCTAAGAAGGATATTCACAAGCTGGAGCGTGTGCAGCGGAGGTCGAACAAAGATGATCAAGGATGTGGAAACCAAGCCTTATGAGGAACAGTTGAAGGAGTTGGGTGATAAAGAGGAAACTGAAAGGAGATGTGAGAGCCATCTTCAAATATCTAAAGGGCTGCCAAATGGAAGATGGAGCAAGCTTGTTTCCTCTTGCTCTGGAGGGTAGAACCCAAGCCAATGGATTCAAGTTACAAGAAAGGAGATTCGACTAAACATCAGAAAGAACTTTCTGGCAGCAAGAGCTGTTCAACAGGGCAACGGACTCCCTTGGGAGATGGTGAACTCTCCCTCCTTTGAGGTTTTTAAGCAGAGGTTGGATGGCCACATGTCATGGATGATTTAGTTGAGATTCCTGCATTGCAGGGGGTTGGACTAGATGGCCCTCAGGGTTCTTTCCAACTCTACAGTTCTGTGATTCTATTTTTCTACTTCTCAGCAGATAGGTAAAAGTTAGCATAACTGCTTGAGAATGAAGAACATTTGTATTGACTTTTTCTGTCAATATACTTTAGCTGTTGCCTAACACTGCAAGAGTGAGAATTCATGTCCCATTGAAAAGCAGGATCTCTGATGGGACATTGTACTATGCTTGCTTATGGGCATCAATGCCTTATTGAACACACAAATGACCTCTCTTGCTATCTCATCTCCCATAGGAGGAAGTGGCTTGATAAATTGCATTCAGCACTGGGACTTACGTTTTGGAGCAGCTAGCTCAGAAGCATTTTTGAAGCTCTGAAATTATGATCCTGTACCTGGGTGGAGATTTCTGGAATTAAGCTTCATGCAAGGCAAGGATGGGGAACCTGTGGCCTCCTGGTGTCATTGGACTACAGTATCCACCATCTTTGGTTATGTTGGCTGGGGTTGATGGGAATTGGATGTCCAATGTCTGGAGAGCTGCAGGTTCCTCACCCTCGATGTAAACCATATTTGAGCTTCCAAAGAAAGAACCAGCCACAAGCCTAAACAAGAAATAAATCCCAAGGCGAAAGTGGTATCTTTTGTTCTTATTTAAGACACAATATGAAAGACAGAATATCACATAGTAAACTTTTCTGAATGAACTCTGCCTGAGAGAGTAGTGTGAATCAAGCTCATAAGGGTCGCCAAGTTGTTCCGAAGTTTAACCTGGTGGTCTTAGACCCATACTCTTGAAAAAGGTATACCTGCTTCCTGTGAACCTCAAAAGACTTATGTTCCTCCTCCCTATCTCTCTCCCTGTCTCCCTCCCTTCTTAATTTAAATTGTCTAAAAGCAGTGAGCCTTTGGGGGCGGGCGGGCAGGGAATTGCTGTTTAGTTGGGTTTCTTTGCAAAGTCTTCTGCAAATTTTGGTCATATGTTATGCTTGGCTCTCTGTGAAGTGTGGATACAAATATATATGTGGATATATTGGAAGGATGTGTAAGGAAAGAAGAGCCAAGAGCATTATCAGTCTGTCTGTAGTCAGTACCTATACTGTGGTGTATAGGCTTTGGCAAAGACAAACTTCAACAGTGAAGAACAGCACATTCTTCCATGGAAAGAACCCCGCTGCAGCTGGACGTTGCAAATTTCCCTAGTATATCAGTAGATGAATGCTCATTCAGACAGCAGTCTTGCCTGTTCACTCTACTTTATCTGCTTTTATCTGCTTGGACACGGCACATGCACATTTTACTTTATCCTACAAAATGAACATTCTGGAAATAGTTGCAGATATGCCCCAGCAGTTTGGCAATACCATTGGCACTAGCTTTTTAGTGCCAACCGCAGCCAACTTCCCTTTATTCAGATTGAAGCATTCTGAAAAGCTGCAAAAACTGACTTAGCAACACTATGCTATGGTGGTTTCAGTCTTTACTGGAAAGTTGGTTCCAGAAGATTGACATGGACTGTTGGTCTGGGGACTGTTGCTCACCATCCTGAGTATTAAATTAAAGATGAGGAACCTTTGTGGCCCAGCAGGCCAAATCTTTGTCTTCCCCTGTCGACCAATTCTGACAACTTTGTGTTATCAGCTATCACAATGACATCAGGTGATGATTGGCAGGTGGGTGGACCTGCCCATCTGGCAAAGTTGGCCAGCGGTGGGGGGGGGGGGAGAGATAGCAACCAAGCAGGTTAGAACCAGTTGATGCTCAATGCTGGGATGACTGGGACGCCTACCCCCCACAACAAGGAGGTTATGTGCTTCATGTGAACGGGAGTGCAGCCCCACACTTGCCCTCACACAACTGTTTTTTTGTATGACAGGAGAATGGCTGAAGGAGGTTAGTTGTGGGAAGGGGCTGATGTTGCCTTTGAAGATGGTCCCTGTCCAACAAGGAGACATATTGGGGAAGATCTGGCTTGGCTACAGCTATACAGCCCCCATAACATCTAAGTAGAGCCATCATTTAGTTCTATTTTGCAAAGGTTGAAACACGTCTTACTTCTTGTTGTGTAATATGGCAGATGTTCACCTTCAGCCACATCAGAATTAAGGTTTTGTTGCATAAACAGAAAAAGAGGCTAAACAACCTAATATAGTAAGTAGAACGGCTGCTTTATATCAGTTTAGTAACATTTCAATGTTTTAATCACATCAAGGACTTTATAAACAACCCTGTGTATAAATCTTGTGAAAAACCAAGAACAATGAGCTGAATAGGAATCTTGGCTTGCTACAACAGTAATTAATACCCTACTGACTTAAGTACAGCTTTTGATGTGCTAAATAGTTTGTGGTCTAGCTATTTTCTTGGAAGTATTTACATGTGTATGGATGTTGCTTTGCTTTATTTATAACTGAGCACAAATTACCTGTCCTTTCTACTACTGTTTTTTGTAGCTTCACATCATAGCATATTCTTTCAGCAGTTTAATATACCTCTTACCTATTTTGACTCTGCAGAGTCAATTCTGTATTACCTGAAGTTGCTAGAAGATTGCCCTCCAAATGTTGTTGAACTGCAACTCCCATGGACCCTTGGCCAGTGTTTGGGAATAATGGGAGTTGTGGTCAGACAACATCCTGAGAGCCACAGGTTTCCTGCTCTGCGCAAGAGAGGCACCCCAGAAAGAGCAGAAGCGCAGCATGGGATTTTGATGTTGTGACTGATTTTTTTCTGTGACAGCTTAGTGCTTCCCATTTATTTCCATCTCGTGCTTCATATTTAAAGGTAAAGGGACCCATGACCATTAGATCCAGTTGTGGATGACTCTGGGGTTGCGGCGCTCATCTCGCTTTATTGGCCGAGGGAGCCGGTGTACAGCTTCCGGGTCATGTGGCCAGTATGACTAAGCCGCTTCTGGCAAACCAGAGCAGCGCACTGAAACGCTGTTTACCTTCCCGCCGGAGCGTTACCTATTTATCTACTTGCACTGGTGTGCTTTCGAACTGTTAGGTTGGCAGGAGCAGGGACCGAGCAACAGGAGCTCACCCCGTCGCGGGGATTCGAACCGCCGACCTTCTGATTGGCAAGACCTAGGCTCTGTGGTTTAACCCACAGCGCCACCCACATCCTTCATATTTCCAATTAAAGGAGATTATGATAAAATTGCCACAAAACTCTAGCCCTGTCTCCTTGTCCATTCCTGTCAAGATATTTTCTCCATCCCCTTCAGCAGAAGGAATATTCCATAAAGTTTGATAAACTGTTGAAGCTGCTGGCTGGAAAGGAGATACTAACCAAATTTACGCATCATGGAAAGTCATAAACAAGGGATGGGGAACCTTCTTCAGCCTGGGGAGGTCACATTCCCTTCTGTGCAATCTTCCCAGGCCATGGGCCAGCGGTGGACAGAGGCAACAAGTGCACATTTTACTTTTGTACAATGGGCAACTGTCCACATCCGCTGACACTCCCCTCTCTATCTTCCATCTAGAGAAGCAAGAGCATTATCAGAGTTCAAGAACAGGGTGAGAAGCAGGGCCTGTGAGAAGTGTGGTATGGGGAGATCTCCAAGTGCCAGATAGAGGCCTGGACCTGAGGTTTCCCATCCCTGCCAAAAACCATGGCTTACTGCGGACAAGCAGTGCTCGAGTGTATGCTGCTGAACTCATGTTTTGCTCTGCACTCCCTCAAGCCAGGAGCAACAAACCATAAGTCTAAGCTTACCATCATATGCAAACAAATGTTCATGGTTTGTTTCTCTCCAAATAAACCAAGATTTGTGTTGGAAGCCAAGATTTGTTTTGGAAGACTTCATTTGCAGAACAACGTTACGTTATTTGTTATGAGCACATTGCTGCATGCTTCCCCCCACCTTTTGAGTATTTTCAGCATACCTACTTTGTGGGTTCCTTCAAATTTTTAGATATGGTGAATTTCCTCTACACAGATAACATGTCTATGTAGTGGGGAGAAATGCAAACCATGTGTTTCAAATCTTCTGTAAGAAACTCGTGTAGAGTAAGCTTCAAAGACTTGATTTAATTCATCTCCAAAGGAGGAAATTCGGAGAGCTGAACTAGATGTTACATATTCAGATATGTAACTCACCCTGAAAAAGCTTCCCCACCCACCCAAAAAACAATCAGTAGCAGGCCAGTATGGAACAGAGAAGCTTTGGCAGCAGGGAATGTTTAATTCTTCCCCTGTGGTCACTTCCCCACTTGATATACCATTGTCCAACCTACTTCTTCCCCACAGGGTTCCAGATGTGTGTCTGCCCTCCCATGCATTCATCTGGGCCCCTGGAGGGGGAAATTACTTTCAAAGGGAAACCTGCAGTAAAAAAACAACACCCACCAGGTAGGAACAGGTTAAGCATCTCTTCACTGCTCTGAATTACTCCCTCCCAGTATAAAGAAAAACTCACAAGAAAAAATAATAATAATTACTTTTTATGTTAGAGGAGCAGGACCAAGTTATCTGTGACACAGTTGGTCAGTTATTTAAGTATTTTTATTCATTTACTTGATGGGGGGGACAGCTGCTCTCCCCCCCCCCTGAAACGCCCATGTACCAGTTTCCCTCCTCCCTGGTCCTTTTACATTCACTTCTTCCTCCTGTACCAGCTTTCATATTCATTCCCAGTTTATGAATTCATTTGTTGTTAATAAATACTAACCTTGAATCTCACTTTCTAATCTCCTTCAACACCACCTCTGGTCCTCCTTTCTGTGGGACGCTAGCATCCAAAATGCATATGTGAAGCATTAATTGCAAGAGCTGTCAAACTCTGATGTCTTACACTCTGTGGCAGCTATAGCAATTGGTACAGTTGTGCCAGTTAACAGTCTTAACAGTTAGAGCAGCAGGTATGTTATGTTGTGCCGCTGTCTGCCTCAGAGTACCAGTCAGTCTGTAAATGCCAGTCTTAGGTACAAATCTATGTAAGATGTTTTTGCAACTTAAGTATCGTCTACCTGCATGGTATTTTTAATCTGCAACTGCAAGTACACTAAGTAAAAGTTATTTGTTCTTTAAACTTTAAAAGAGACTGTCTTGCATGGTTTCTATAGGAGGAGGAAAGAGAACTAATTGAAGGGTCAAAGGACCCCAGGGCTGTCTTCCTCTGCAAATGGGAACTAGAGTCTTGATTCCCACCCTTTCTCCCCCTCTGAACGTCTTTCCCCAAGACACCTTTACTCAGCATGCAAATAGTTGCTTGTGTTGACACTGGGCATGGTTAGGAGTTGGGGCAGGCAAGTGAGGAGGCTCTGGGCAGGCTTTGGCACTGAGGCCCACTGTTTGAGAAACACAAATGTACCCAGCAATCCTCCAAGTGGCAGTTAATCTGTGATAGTCACTGTTGTTAAGGATGCGACTGTGTACTTTCAAGATTTTGCCTTTTATGTACAGAGCTCTAGCATCCAAGGGTGGTCATTTGTATCAGTCCATCATTATAGGCCAATGGAGACTTGGAATTCCTTCAGAACAAGCTGGTGGGAATACAAGGCCAAGCTCAGAACAGTTATGAGGGTTAGGCAGGCAAGCTTTGATGAACTCTGAAGAGGCTCGAAGAAGCCTGGAGAGAAATAGCCTGAAGCAGCAGAGGCTGGCAGCTCATGAAGACTGAATAGCCAACCTGAAAGCTGCGAATGCTTGCAGGACAGGAGTTTAAGACTCCAGTAACAGTCTTTGGTAGAGCTGAGGCCACAGTGACAGTGGAGCTGAGGAAACAAGTCACAATCTAGACTTCTGGTGAAGACCTCAGGAACCCTGAGCAATGGGAAGACTTCAAGGGACTCCACCTGAACATGCCTGGTGAGCTAGCTATGGTGGCGTTAGGAAATGAAATTGGCTATGGTCAGGGAAAGGAACTAGAGGAGCCACTTAGACACCTTCAAGCAGCAGTAACACCATCAAAGTTTATGTGACATCTACTTAAGTAACCTAAAGCATCATCTTGTATAACCCAGCTATTATGCAACTTAGCTGCAAATGATCATATTATTGTGCTTTCTCCCATGTTAATGTGCATAGAGACAGACAACAGGTCTGGGGAGAGCTGAAAGTTGTCTGAGAGATTTTTGCTTTTCACAATATTTATTTTGCCCAGTTGCTTCCTTCGGTCAGTTATGCAGACTTCTGAAACAAGTGCTTGAAAACTGCTGTTGCTGCTGCTTTTGTTCACACAGTGGTACCAACACACTACCAACCATGGTAGCCTCTGCAGCAGTTGGCAGATGGCAGATGCCTGCAGCTGCAAGCCAGGAATGATGTAGGTCAATCAATGGTTTCTATAGCAGTCCCATCTGAGGTTTATGCATGGACAATAGCTGGAGTTCCATACATTCAGTAGACTATGCCACATCTGACTATTTATTTATGCATGTAATGTTTGTCCTATATAACGAGTGGTAGTTGTTCTCCAGGAAAATAGCAAGAACAGGATTGTTACCCCTTTGCAAATAAAAGGAGCAAGAAATTTGATTATTATTTTTTACCGTCAGGTGCATGTTGTACAACACAGAGGTTCGACATCTGAGGTTTCATAATTGTTACCTTTGGTAATGTTACAGTTTCACATCAGCAATTGCTGCATGCCCGTCAATATTTCGCAAGATGAAACAGGAGCACACGTGTACCTGGTAGCCTTCCGAGTGTTGAGTTTTGATGATCCGCCCTAATTTGCTCTTCTTGGCCTTTCTAGGTTCCCTGCTATTCCTATGGACAGAAGCTATCCAAACTGGCCATCCTGAGGATAGCATGTAACTATATACTCTCCTTGGCTAGACTAGCCAACCTGGATTACAGTGCCGACCACAGTAACATGAGCTTCTCGGAATGTGTGGAGCAGTGCACTAGGACCTTGCAAGCGGAAGGGAGGTCTAAAAAAAGGAAGGTATGTTTGGGGAGGATAAAATGACAGCCAGTTATAAATGGATGTGTAACCTCTTTAGTCTTACCAGCATTTGCTGGTTCTTTTTGCTGTTGGTTGTCTACGTTTATGCCTTTCTCCAACCTTCTGCATCCGTTCACCTTTTTATTTATGTTCTAATGGAAGTTTATTTACATGCTTCACTTGCATTCCTTCCTATGTTTGAATACAAGAGTAATATTGATGAAGCTATGCTGCTGTATTCCCTGAAAATAGCCATCTCTAGGACACTATTTGCAAACTATAAAAACACAGTTATTCAACTATGTTTTTCAGTGTTGTTTAATGTGATCTCTGAGAAGCATAAGGCAACAAGACAAGGCAACTAATCTCTCTCTGAACCAACCCTCACCGTCAGTGGTAGAACTGCAGTTTTTAACACCACCCCATTCCCCTTACTGAGACTTGAACATCTGATTGGCTTGAGAGCATCGCAACGTTGCGCATTTGCCAGGGCTTCAAACCGCACACAAACACACACCCCAGGTTGGGCTGCTGTTCTCACTTCCATGGCACCTGAGAAGGTTGGAGGCAGTGAGAAATAATTGTGGGTTCTGCCTCTTGAGGATTAAGGGGGCGCCCACTGTGGCTTTGCCTTCCTATCTTCAGAATGGCCAGTTTTGATAACTTCTTTCTGTTGGAATAGCAGGAAACAGAGGGCAATTAGTGTAATTTGGCTGTGAGATAATGAATACTCAGGGCTTGCAAGGGAAAGCTAAAGTTTTATGGTGAGTAAAGCGGCACTACTTGTAGGGCACTAATAAAGGAACAAATGCTTTTAAACATGGACTGAGTGCTCTGGTGTCTCCACTTAGAAATATCAACACCTTCACCCCCATAGACAGAGAGTTTGCTCCCATGCAGGAGGCCATGAGAATGACTTCCAAACCAAGGATGCTCCCAAGGGTCATCAAAATGTTGTCCTTCTGTGTTTTCTGGCTTTTATCAGACTACAGAAAATCCATGTAATGTGCCCCCCCAAAAAATCAGAAAAGTGGCACCAGCCTGTCTAGTATGGACATCCAAAGCAGAATCAAGGCTTGTCAGAACTGCTTCTTTACCCTCCCAGTACTGACATGTTATGTTGGCCTTAGCAGGTTGCAATCTTGAATTAGCATTTCCCCTTCTGACAAGAAGACTTACCCACTGGCTTTCCCCATTTTGTGCACCCATATGATGCGTGTGGTGCTGTGGTCTAAACCACTGAGCCTAGGGCTTGCCGATCAGAAGGTCGGCGGTTCGAATCCCCGTGACAGGGTGAGCTCCCATTGCTCGGTCCCAGCTCCTGCCCACCTAGCAGTTCAAAAGCACGTAAAAGTGCAAGTAGATAAATAGGTACCGCTCCAGTGGGAAGGTAAACGGCGTTTCCTTGCACTGTTCTGGTTTGCCAGAAGCGGCTTAGTCATGCTGGCCACATGACCCAGAAGCTATCTGCGGACAAACGCCGGCTCCCTTGGCCAGTAAAGCGAGATGAGCGCTGCAACCCCAGAGTCATCCGCAACTGGACATAATGGTCAGGGGTACCTTTACCTATGATTTATATGACTCACAGGGATCTAAAAACACACAAGGGCAAGTTATGCGTGAACTGGGTTGCCCAGACATATGGCACAGTTCTGTAATAGCATGCTAGGAAGTATCAAGCAATAATCTGGAGGCTTTTAGAAATATTGATATCCTGCCTTTTATACCAGGAGCTTAAGGCTGCATCCTTATTCCATTTGCATTCTCATAACAACCCCCTGAGACAGATAATGCTGACAGGAAAGCCTGGCCCAGAATTACCCAGCGCGTTTCATTGGTGAAGGGGGATTTGAATGGAGATCTCTCCTGTCCTAGCCTGACACTAGGCTACTACACAACATTGCAATGTGAACAGACACTTAAAAGAGATCTCTGTAGGTGCAAATGCCAATATTAAAGATAAACAAGAAACCAATCATGCAGGGCATTCCTTTAGGTTAACTTAAAACCCTTAGTCAATTAGTTGACATCTTCATCAAGCTGTGCTAAGGAGGAAACCAAGTCTTCCGCCAGTTTTCTGCCCAGAATGTGACATGGGTAAATTAAAGGAGAGATTGATGCCTATGCTCAGGGTTTTATGACAAAAAGAGATCTGTAAACTACAAGTGAACTTCCTGTCTGCATTTCAGACTCAGTTGCATGCAGGGTAATAAATCAGCTGGGTTTTAATGGACAAGTGGATAGCTAAGCTTGAGGGATACTTCTTGACTCTTAAGAGTTACCTGCTCGGCAGAACAATATGATTTCTGTTTATCCTAGCAATCATTTCATTAAAATGTACCGTAGTTTATAAATAGACACGCAATACGACCCCATTCTTCTCCATCAGAGACTTACCGGTACTGGTAGATCAGCATGGCTAAATCAGAGGATTGTGGAGAGAATGTAAATTAGGATCAGGACCAGAAACTTTGTTCTGTACATTTGCAGCTGTAGTCAAGCACATGGATCACTGGCGGATTGGTTCACCTCTGTGACATCACAAAATTGCCTCCCCTGGAGCAATTTGTTAGCTTTGAAAAATTGGTGAAAGAAAAGAAAGGCTTTCAGGAGTACCCAAACTTTTTTCAAAGAGGGCCAGATTTGATGAAGTGAACATGTTGTTGAGCTTTTTTTTAGGATTGAAGTTGTTGAGGATTTTTTATATTTTATATTTTTACAATTTTTAGGATTGAAGTTTACCCCCAAGTTGTTGAGCTTTTTAAAGTATTTTACCCCAGGACATATACTACCACGGGGGTCAGATTAAATCGACCGGTGTGCCGGATTAGGCCCTCGAAACGGACTTTGGACATGCCTGGCTGAATTGAATAAATGTACATATGGGGAAGCAAATAGCAGAATCAGCATTGATTTGCATGCAGGTACAACTGCCTTTTTTCACAGCGAGGTTAGGTCAAAAATGAATTTACCCCATAAATTGAGGGGAAGGGGCTTGGATCAAGAGAGCAGGCTGGATGCTTCTCTCCCTGATGGGTCAAGTTTGACAGGTGAATTTTAAACTGCATGGATGAAACTTGATGTCAGGTTTAAAATTAAACCGTGCAGATTGAAGCACGCTGTGGCAGGGGCATAGGAAGGTGGGTGCACCCTGCCCCGGGTGTCATCCCTGAGGGTGTGACAAAATGGCACACCGTGGGGGGCCGCACTGCATGGCCTGCAGCATGCCCGACTCATGCGTCTCTCCTGGGAGTGATGTGGTGGCTCGGAGTCCCGCGCTGCCCGAAATGGCAGCGTGGGGCTTGCATCTGCCAGGCGGACGCCGTGCACGGATCGCCGTGGTGCCCCCTTGGGCAGATCGTCCCCCACACCGCTCCGGATCCCGGAGCCGCTAGCTACACCCTTGTATTGTGGATGGCATTTTCAAACCCTAACTTCAAAGTGCCAGGTACAGCTCTATGCAGAGGCTTTGAACAGGCTTTGCAGATGCCATCAATCAGCTGATCAGTAGTGCTTGCAAATCCCTTTTTCACCCAGCTGCATCTTTGCATGTACCATTAGATGCAATGCATTTTTCAAAAATAAAGGGTGGCATGGGAAGGGCTGCAGCCCAGTGGCAGAGTGCATACTTTGCTTGCAGAAGGCCCCAGGTTCAGTCCCCAGCAGCCACAGGCGTGGGTGGCAAAGATTCCCATCGGAGACACTAAAGAGCCTTGGTCAGTCCATGTTGGCAATGCTGAGTTAGACGGACCAATGGGCTGTCTCCGTATAAGGCAGCTTCCCATGTTCCTGTCTCTAAATATATAATTTAAAAGTAGCTTCATGTTTTATACAATCTCTGTCCACATTAGATGTAAAGCCCTGTTAGTTAAAGAGACGTGATATCTAGCCATTTTACCTTTGATTGTACAACAGCATTTCTGTACTGGCTGAGAGACTTAGTCTTACGGTTTGATTATTTAAACAAACCCTCTTTTCCACCTGGAAACTAACATGCTTTCTGTGTGGTGTGTGTTTTTAGCCTACTGTTCACTTAAGTAGCCATAGGAAATTATTTGATTGTGAATGGAAAGATTCAGTGAGCCAATATAATCAGTCTCCAACAAGCCTACCTGACTGCAGTCTGCTCCCCCTTTCTCCCTCCCTGTGTCACTTTCAGACTTGCTCTATTTTTCCACTGTGGGGCAAGCTTTTCACACTCCCCAAATGTAGCTGGTTAGAGCTTGTTCTGGCAGGCAGAGGCTCCAGATGTTACATTTACCGGCTTGTGTATAACCTTTGTGTTCGATCATCTATATGATGTTCCCAACATGGAAATACTGCTTCCCATCCCCGTTCCATTCTGCTATTACAGCAGGAAATCGTGGATAAATGTTGTGCTCCATCTCTCACTTCTTCCAGTGCTAAAATGCTGAGCTCTGTGGGTGAGTTCAGTATGGGTGAATGTTTAATTGAGTGCTGGAGGTAGTTTGGGAACTGAAAAATAAGGAGTTTAATAAGCTACAAAAAAGATTTTTTTATGGTTCTCTCTCTTAGTGGGCCATCATTCAGTCAACTTTGACAAGCTTGCTGCCCGCCCCCCGTAGGAGAAAATTGAACATAAGAACTCTGCTGGATTAGACCAAACGCCATCAATTCCAGCATCCTATTCTTACCAGTGTTCGAAACCCCCATTGTTCTAGGCACATTTTGTGACAGGGAATTTCATTAGCGCGAGCAGTTTCTGAGCTCTGGGCGCAGTACTATGCCTAAGATTTCAGATTAAAAATGCAGAGTGGAAGGAAAGGAGGACCTTTTTTCTGCCTCCCCACTTCCATCTACTCTGAAGACTGGAGAAGAGACCCTCTTAAGCAGGCATAGGCAAACTCAGCTCTCCAGATGTTTTGGGACCACAACTCCCATCATCCCTAGCTAACAGGACCAGTGGTCAGGGATGCTAGGAATTGTAGTCTCAAAACATCTGGAGGGCCGAGTTTGCCTATTCCTGCTCTTAAGAACATTAGCGGGGTGGGCAGGGGAAGGACTACACCATGTGAAAAAAGGAATGTAATATTTTACCTGCAGTTCATTTTCAGCTTTGTATTCTTGTTATAAAAAAGTGCGCCTAGACATTCAGTTGTTGCGCCCCTAACTTAGGTTTTAAGGTGCCATTTAGCTCCTAGCTTTCCTATCTCAGTTTCTAACACTGATTCTTACAGCGGCCAACCAGAAGCCCACAAACAGGAACTGTCCCCACTTGTGATTCCCAGCAACACTTCTTCAGAGGCACATTGCCTCCAGCCATGGAGATAGAACATAGAAGCACTAGCCGAGATGGATCCTATGTTTCTGATTTAAATTAGAGGCCCATTTCACTCTTATACTCAGAAAAAAAGTTTACTTTCGATGATATAAAAATAAGCATTGTCTGCTCCTCGAAAAAGGTGCTGGTTTTGGTGGCTCATCTGACAGGACAGGACACAAATCCTGATCAATTAACTGTGCAATGATATGACATTCAACTTCCTCTGAGTGCAGGGGAATTCATGGGGGTAACTGAAAATTTCCAATCATAGTTCCTGCCACCAGATTATCTACTTACTCTCGGGGGAGGCTGATGGGTAGGAGGCAAAGTAAATTGTGCAGAGATGCAGCTTCCTCCCTGGGTAGGCTTTTGAGGATTATGGGAGACTTCCACTATTTCATTTGCTTTATCTCTCACAGCACACACAAGAACTTCTCTTGCAGCAGTTGTTGCAGGAATGACGGCTGAGAAGAAGCAGATCATTGATAAAGTAGACTAAATAAATTGTGGCTCTTTACTGGTAACGTGGGAGGAAGCTACCTTGTACTAAGTCAGACCCTTGGTACATCGGCTCAGTATAATCTATGAATGGCACCAGCTCTCCAGGTTTTTTCCAGGCATATGTCCTTCCCAGGCGTATCTGAAGACACCGGGGATCATACTTGGGACCTTGTACATGAAAAATATCTGCTCTGCCACTGAGGTTTGGCCTTGCTTCCTTGCCTACTGCATAGTTCCCTTGAGCATTCAGAGCATACCAAAAAAGTTACTGGAATTATTGACCTCACACTTTTCATCCTCTTTGAACCCTCAGGAGAGCTTGCAGTACAAAACAATATAAAATAGCAATCAGACTGTTAAAACTAGTTAATAAGCAACTGGTTACCAGCAGTAAGGTAAAGGTAAAGGGACCCCTGACATTTTAGTCCAGTCACGAATGAATCTGGGGTTGCGGCACTCATCTCGCTTTACAGGCCGAGGGAGCCGGTGTTTGTCCGCTTCCGCAGACAGTTTTTCCGGGTCATGGGGCCAGCATGACTAAGCCGCTTCTGGCAAAACCAGAGCAGTGCACAGAAACACCTTTTACCTTCCTGCCGGAGCCTTACCTATTAATCTACTTGCACTTTTTGGCGTGCTTTCGAACTGCTAGGTTGGCAGGAGCTGGGACCAAACAACGGGAGCTCACCCTGTCGCAGGGATTCGAACTGCCGACCTTCTGATCGGCAAGCCTAAGTGGCACAGTGGTTTAACCCACAGTGATACCTGCATCCCAGCAGTAATAAATGCTAAAAACAACCAGCCAGATCAACAAACCTGAGCAGTCAGAATTTGCAAGCATTTCCATAAAATGCACACCTAAAGTGCATTTGTCTGCAGCCCAAAAGCAACAATGAGGTGGAACGCTGTATTTCCTGCAGCAGTTTTACAGTTTGGGGGGCCACAGACAAGAAGGTGCTATCCCGTGTCCCTCAGAACCATTTAGGGCTTTGAAGGTAGGGAACAGCACCTTGAATTGAGCCTGGGAACAAGGTGGGAGCCAGTGCAACTAATGTAATATCCGTGTGATCTGTGTTCAAACAAATAGGCTCCTGTCAGCAGTCAGCTGCTGCATTTGTAGTCTGAACGCGCAGCTGCTGTGCTTCAATGGATATCTTTAGCTCTTAAAATTCTGACCACAAAGCTGACCCTGCTGTTTGTAGGACTGAGGTAAAGGATATTGTTCCCCTAGGCCAGCTGGAATATTCCTGGAGGCCACACTGCTTTGATGGCCAACTCTGCCTGAGATAGTTGCATAGTTTCATGCAGGGTGAAGTCCCTTAGGACTCCTGCAGGAAACACCAGTGTTTCTCACAGCAAATATGTAAAGGGTGAATGTAATAAATGCATGCCCGTACATCTTTAAGCAAGCATGTAGAGAGGTCTGGGAATCTCAATTAGACCAAGGTTTCAAGGTGTGTGTGCGTGTATATACATATAATTTTATGTATTTGCTGTAGGAAAACTGGTATAACATGGTTGTTTCCTTGAGTTATCATAATGTACAGAACTGCTTAGATATTTGTCCATGAGAAGAGGCCAGATTATACTCATTATACTCATAGCATAATGATTAATCATTCCCTGATTCTCAGATATATGCCCTAGATATTTGCCAGGGGCCCTTCGTAAGCATGATATCTAATTCTGCCCTGACACCTTCCTTCAGACCCTTGATCGGCAATACAAAGATTTGCCATATATCAACTCTGTGTGTACAACAAACGCACAAGACACAGGACACAAAGGCTACTAGTATAGGTTCATTTTGACACTACTATATGGTTTGTGTCACCTTTTTGAAAACCCAGCAGCATCCTGAGAATTGCGTTGGAATTTCTTTGTGAAACGGAGCAATAAAGGAGCAGAATGTGACCCACGGAAAGTACAGTATCTCATGTGCATCACAATCAGAGAGAAGCTAGATGTTTCTTGGCTGCCCTTTCCCTTCTCTGTAGCACCCAGCCACTCTGACTCCAGTACTGGAAAGGCAATATTGCTTGCTGCTTTAGTTTTCTGAATGTGACAGTGACTAGCCGTTGGGGGAGGTTGTTGACCTGCAACTGGTTAACTTTCAAGTGTAAGTGTGTGTGCTGTTGTTGTTGTTGTGTGCATCCACTTGTGTGCTCCTTTTTTGTTCTTCTTAGTTGTTCTGTGCGCGAGCAACACTGTTGAGTATATGGAAGCTGAGCTGGAGCAGGAAGGGTTTTCCTCCCCCCTCCTTCTCCCCCCCTTGCTCTCCTGGCAGTCCCAGACTCCAGATGTTCAGAATGCTAGTTGGGAAGTCCTGCTGGCGCCACTCAGGGCAGAGGGCAGGGGAAAGGCACGCGAGCTGGAACCCAAAGCACTCAGTCACTGCAGGATTTGGCACACCCCCAGCTTTCTGCTGGCACATTCCCCAGCACTCTCCTAGCCATCTGTTCCAAAAAAACACTTTCAGAACCTCATCATCACTCAGGATACAACATTGAGAGCAGCTGTTAGGGAGGCAGGAGGGGGAGGGAACCCTGCAAAAGGTCTCTTTGTGAGAGAGGAAACGGGCTTATAAATAACAGAATAGTTGCTGCTCAATAAAAGCTTTCTGCTAAAATTTGTTTCTGTTTATAATTATGTGTGTGGACATGCAGAGAATTAAAAATAAAAGGATTATAATGTAAAATATTGTACAATATTGGTGTACCAATACTTTCTTGCTCCTCGTTAGTGGTCAGATTGAAATTAAATCAAGCACAAAGAACAAAACAAGTTTTTTAGTCAAGATTTCCTTGACACCCTTTTTAAAGGTTGCAAGTTTACTTTTATAATGCAAAAGAAGGACGTAACATGAGACAAATGTTTGATGACAATAAGATTGCCTATAATCTAAGTTAGAAGGTGATTAATAAATCAATGGTGATAATAACCAATTTGGTTGCAGTATTGTTGCAGTGGTCATGCATCCTGATCATAGTTACTTAGAACTAAACCCTACTGAGCTTAATGTAGCCTATTCCCAAATAGCTGTGTGTAATATTGCAGTCTTAAGTGCTAAGGAGAGTTTAGGAGATTTCAGGATTTAAACTTCCGGGTCCATGAGCTATTTTTCTTAAACAACTACTATGGCCTTGCCTTTACACTGTAAGGTTTGGAACTGCAGATTGCTTGTGCAAATCGTCCAAGCAGCTCCAGAGTGAACCAATTCTTTTTGCATATGTACATGATAGTTACAAGAGCCACACAATTCTTGCGTAGCACCAGTTATATAAAAGTAGCGCCCACAAGTAATTTAATATTTTTGAAATTAGGGGACAACCATGGTATAGATATGCTGTGGGATTCAGTCGTGGCAGACCTCGGCATCTCGTGTTTCACGGGCAACACCAAAATCTGCTACTGCCGCTGCCTCTCACCTTCCATTGGAATAATAGTAGCAAAGCCTACTCGGGCACCCCAAAAGCTCTGAGCCCAGTATAACTGCAACGGGCACACTCCCCTAGAGCCATCTCTGTTCAGTGTTGTGCTGTTATGATATTTACATCAGCATCTCTGCTTGCCAGACAGAACAACCTGCCATCTCCTCTGCCAGCATGCTGTTCAAGGCAATTGGGGGGGGCACAGGGGGAGGAGGAGAAAGCCTTGTTGCCCTAGTGCAGTGATGGCTAACCTTGACACCCCAGATGTTTTGGAACTACAACTCCCATCATCCCTAGCTAACAGGATCAGTGGCCAGGGATGATGGGAGTTGTAGTCCCAAAACATCTGGAGTGTCAAGGTTAGCCATCACTGCCCTAGTGGGACTCAGTAGCTGCTACTAGCAGAAATAAACAGCTGGATCTGGCCCACTGTATGATAATCACCATATCCATAACTATAGTTGCTTACCGATAACCAAAAATGTTAAGTGATTTAACAGGGTGGTATTTATCTATAAATTCATGGAAGAAAAGTTTGAATGGAGTTGGATATGTTTAGCCTGGAAAAGCACGGAGTGAGGCAAAATATAATGTCCATCTCAAATATTAGAAGGGCCCAAGGTGCAAGACCCAGGCCAATAGGTACAAATTACAACACACACATACACAAAGATTTGAAACTTCCTTGTGATATGAGCAGCTCAACAGTGGAACAGACTGCCTTAGGAGATCTCATTCAGTGGAGGGTTTTTTTTTAAGCAGAGGCTGATCCATCTAGCAGGGATACTAGTGGATTTCCTTCAGCAGCAGGGGGCTGGACTATAGATGACCTTTGAGATTCCTTGCCTCTCTATGATCCTTTAATGCGAGCAATCCAGCAAAAGTTAGTTGGGACTAAATTCTGCAGGAGTATATAGCACAAGCATTTGCATGTTTAGTCTGAAGTTGTTCAATAGGACAAGTGCATGGGGTTAAGTGTGCATGGGATTAGAGCCTTACAGCACAGTCCTATATGTGCCTACAGCTGTGGCATCCTGGGCCAGCATCTTCATTGAAGTCTTGTGCAGACATGCCTATATGCTCATTGGCATTTTACATGCCTTTCTTCTTTTGCTCAGTATGAACAGCATTCAGATGGTCAGATAGATAGCAGATAGCACTAGAGATGCCCGAAAGTGGTTTTAAGCATTACACGTGACTATGATCTTCATCACAGACTAATGTTTGCTAGATCAGTCACAATACTGTTACATGCACACCAGTGTCCAAGCAGACATATTTCAAGGATGCATATTTCAAGTCTGCATTCCTTAGAATGAAGGTTATTGGCGACTGTGCTGTACATGGTTTTATTTACACGTATATACAGGCTGAGCATAAGCTGGGAGGTGTTCCAGCATCAACACTCCAACAGATCTTTCTCCCCCATTAGTTTTGGAGGCTTGAGAGCAAAGCTGTAACTTCAGATTGAGCATACAGAGGGAGTCAAGCCCAGCCCAAGACAAAAACTGCTCTCAGGTCTGCTGTTCTCTTATCTTCACCAGTGACGTCACCTCCATCCAGGCAAGAAGGGACCATCTGGAAGCATATCTAGCTGGTAGTTTTTGTGCTAACCAATCACCTATATTATTTGGTCATGTGAAGAGATACTTGACAAAGAGACTGGTTGCAGCATGGCTTGGCTGTCAGCCAAGATGGATGCATGAATCCTTTGCTCTTTTCAGACTTCTTGGAGGAAGAAGAAAGGTCCGTGATGGCGGAAGGCCCAGGGAAGGTGTCAAAGCCCACCAAAACAGTGGCCCTGGTCAGTGACAGTTCTGAACTTCCTGAGTGCTTCCAGCTCTCTCACCTGCTCTCAACCAAAAATATTTATTCATTTTTATTGCTATGCAGTGAGAGAGGTGTGCAGAGCTTGAGCAGTGTGCAGAATCTTAATTGTCAGGGCCAAGGAGTGCACGTCCATCAGGATTTGAGCCAAGAGACACTTGAGCATGGGAGGTCCTCCTAGATCATAGGTGCTTAGAAAGGCAGCATTGTATCCCGGTATGGTCAGGCCTGTGCAGAGCTTGTCTGAGGCCTGGGGCTGGAGTCTTGATGGTTATCCACAAGGCCTTTGATAGTCTTGAATGGCCCTTTTTTCTTAAACTGCTAAAAAAAATTGTGATTTGGTAGAGGTTTTTAGACCTAGTAAAACAATGTGTTCTCATTTGGTCACTGCAATTAGGGTCAAGGTGCTTGACCTACTTGTGGTTGCAGTGGGGAGAGTGATGAAGCAGGATTGTCTCCTTTCCCCTTCCTCTTTGCAATTGTGGCTGAGGCTTTAGCATATAGGATAAGCGCCAGTTATGACATTAAAGGAATTAAGATCAGCAGTGAAAAACAGGTCATAAGCTTTTTTGCAGATGACATCTTGATAATGATATCGGATTCAGAGGCAGGGATTTCAGAACTGAAAGTGGAACTTACTAAATATCAGGAGGTTTCTGGTTTAGAGGTAAACTATGCAAAATCCTTTCTTGCATACCTTAATCTACTATAGCAGGTGTCTTGTGGCACTTATGGCCGATACAGGTCTACAGGGAGCATGCTTTAAATATTTAGGAGTAATGGCAACAAAATGTTTAGCAGAGCTTGGGCAGGGCAACTCTAGCTGCTGCTGAAGTCATGGCAAGCCCTTACTCTCACCCAGTATGGCTGATCATTGCAGTTAAGATTATGTTCCTGCCAAAACTTTGATTTGTTTCTTAACATTGCAGAGAGGGACGCGGGTGGTGCTGTGGTGTAAACCACAGAGCCTAGGGCTTGCCGATCAGAAGGTCGGCAGTTTGAATCCCCGCGATGGGGTGAGCTCCCATTGCTCGGTCCCTGCTCCTGCCAACCTAGCAGTTCGAAAGCACGTCAAAGTGCAAGCAGATAAATAGGTACCGCTCCAGCAGGAAGGTAAACGGAGTTTCCGTGCGCTGCTCTGTGACCATAATCATTTTTTACTTTTCTTCCTGGGCCACCATAATATTTCTTCTTAGATGCTTGCCTAGATAGCATTCAAGTCTGTGGGATGTTACGTCTGGCTGCACACACTGTAATCAAAATTATCACTTAGGAAAATAATCCTTCTAGTCAATCAAAGAATCAAGAGTGATTCCTACTTGGTTGTCACATGTTCTAATAAAATGTCTTGTTTTCTCTAGGAGTAACAACTGAACAGGGTGAATCCAGTGACAGTCCCATCCCATGTTGTCATAGTACACACTGTCCAACTGAAAACACAACCTTTCCTTAAGATGAAGACTGCCAACAGGAACTCTCTGGATGTGAGAAACCCATCCAAGAAGTTGCAGATGCTTTCTTCTTACGTCGTTCTCTTCTTAAGCCAACCACAGTCTAGTATGTGCAATGTATTGAGCACTTTCCCCCTTTGCTTCCATAGGAATTATTACCCCCAGCAATATAGTGTACTGCAATTTCACTGTAAATGCCAAAGATCTGGTGGAGATTATACACTTTTCACCCAATCGAATGAATACGATCCACTAGCAAAAGCAGTCCTCTGCATGTATCAGGAGCCATCAGCATGAATCAGATTTGCTGTGGGAGTCGTTGATTACTTTCAATGGAATGCACATTGAAATGTGTCTTCCGTCTGCGTTTGGAAGTGAATGGAGATGTAAATCCCAGTGGAAGCGATGAAATGCAGACAAATGGGTGCATTCGGATGTACATCTGATGTATGCTTGTGATTCCTGATGTGTGTGGACATTTGCTTTGGACTGTGACATCAGGGTCTTGTTCTTTTACTTACATGACACCGTCCAGGAGTAGAAAAACTCCCAACATTCCCTTATATAATGTCATTATCACTCCCAGATCATACTTCATAAATCTTTCTTTGATTATTTTTTTTAATCATCCATTTGCATGGATCTTTCTGAAGCACTGAAACTAGCATTTGAAGGAGGAAGCAGCTAAGACATACCAACATTTGTTCCAAAATTATTGATTCTTCTTACTTTCAGCAGGAAAGTTCTGTTTGTTTGATAGATTTTTTTACACAAACACAGGGAGTAAAATAGTGACAAAAAAGAGAACTGCTAACTACAGGAAACATTTTCATATTTTAAACATGTCATTTAACCCAATGTATTAAACTTTATACCAAAAAAAGAAAAGAAAAAGAAAACAAAGGATAAAGAGCAAGAATGTAAAGTAGCAGAACTATTCCAAAACTGTTTGTCAAGTCATATTTTGGAATTTAGCAATGTTTGAAAACACATGTAATGCAAAGGCATTTGAATTCTATATTGTATCTTTCACTTCAAATTGAAGTAAAAAAAGGTATAGAAAAAACTCACTTGGAGTAAGCAGGCATTATAAATAGTTCATGTCATACATAAGGCATCTGCTAAAAATGAAGAATATAATTCAGTCTCACAGTCAAATAATATGGCCTTTTGAAGTCAAATGAAATGGTTGTACAAAGTAGTTAAATTTGGGTTTCTGTTATTTCAGTATAAATTGGGTATTGATTTATAAAAATGCAATGGGTTTGAAGCTAGCCTTTTTGTACCTATCAGGTAGGGAAACCTCACAAGTCAGTTACTCTTATCTTATTACATGTATTAGAACAACACTTCTATACTTTAAGCCTAAGCAAAAATGCAGAATTCTGGACTGTTCAGTTGATGTCCACCACTTTCACTGCACTGAAGGGCTTCTACATACTTTCTCCCTCTGGCGTGGTGATGGTGGGTTAATACTAGAGACAAACCCCTGGAGGAATACGACAAAAAAGCTGGACTGTCAGGAGTGTCTCTGGAGCTACAAAATTGATTCCAAGTCCTCACCTTGGAAACCAATTCTCTGCCAGAAGAGCAAGTACAGCAGTTGCAGACCTCAGAACACACCAAGGTGGCAGCTGAAGGTTCAGTGTGATTTCTGCTGCTTCCCAGAGAAGGAAAAGAGACGTGGTGGTGGCAGGTGACTCCCTACGGAGAAGGACAGAGGGAGCAGTGTGCAGAGGAATGACTCATGGTTTGTGTTTCTCTACACAAATGAAGAGAGTATGGGAAACAAGCAAGAACTTGAGTTAATACTGAATGGTAAATATGGCCCCAAAAAACTACTGAAACCTAGTGGGATGAGACTCAGGACTGGAATGTAGAAAATAATAATAATAATAATAATAATAATAATAATAATAAATATCTTTATTGTCATTGTCCCCTTTCGGGGACAACAAAATTGAGGGGTACAACCTGCTCAAATGGAATTGATCAAACAGGAAGGGAGGAGAGATATTGTAGTAATAGGAGACTTCAACTACCTTGGTATCTGTTGGAACTCAAACTCAGCCAAGAATGTAAGGCCCAACAAATTCCTCAGTTGCCTTGCTAACATTTCCCAGAATTTGGAAGAAGCAACAAGGAGGTCATCTCTCTTGGACCTGGTCTTCACCAACAGGAAGGAACTGATTGATAAGCTGAAAGTAGACGGAACCTTGGGGGAAAGGGATGATGTCTTCTTGAGTTTCATTATACACAGGCGAGGGAAAGCTGAGTGTAGTCAGACATGCACCCTGGACTTTGAGAAGGCTGATTTCAAAAAGCTTAAGGAACTATAGGGTGAAGTCCCATGGTCAGAAATACTCAGAGAAGGGGGTCAAATATGGATGGTAGTTTCTTAAAGGTGAGATAGTGAAGGCACAAATGCAGACAATTCCAGCAAGAAAGAAAAGTGCTAGACACCTAAAGAAACCAGTGTTGATGTATAAGGAGCTTACAGATGAACTAAGATGTAAGGAGGGCATGTATAAGAAATGGAAGAAAGGAGACATGATGATGGAAGAGTACACAAGAGTAGCCAATAGTTGCAGGGAGAAGGTCAGGTGGGCCCAAAGCTAAGAATGGACTCAAGCTTGTAAGAAAGGTTAAACATAATTTAAAAGGTTTCTTTGGCTATGTTCAAAACAAGAGAAACAAGCAAGTAGTAGGTCCTCTGTGTGGAGAAGATGATACTACTGAGTGACAGAGAGAAGGTGGAACTTCTAAACACTTGACTTTGCCTGCTTCCTTTCCTTCCAAAAGGAAAGCAATCCCCAACCTGATAACATAGTAAATGATGCAAGGAGCGACCTGAAACCCAAAATAGGAAAAGAGGTGGCAAGGGAACACCTAGGTACTTTAAATGAATTCAGATCTCCAGGGCCTGATGAGCTGCACCCAAGGGTAATAAAAGAACTTGAGGATGTAATCTCAGAGCCTGTCCATAATTTTTGAGAATTCTTGGAGAACAGGAGGCAGGCAAGTGTTGTCCTCATCTTCAAAAGGGGGGAGGGGCCAGAAGACTCTGCACGTATATAAATTTTAATAATGATAACTCCTGCTACTCCTAACTAGTCAGCTTAATGTCGATACCAAGATAAGGTCCCAGAACATATTATTAAACAGTGAACACTTAGAAAAGGATGCGAAATCACAGCATGGGTTTCTGAATAACAGGTCATGTCAGATTAATCTCATTTCTTTTTTTGACATAGTTATAAGCTTGGTGGATCTGAGGAATGCTATGAATGTAGGGTATCAAGTCCCCCATGATATTCTTGCGGAGAAGCTGGTAAAATGTGGGTTGAACAACTGTTAGGTGGATTTGTAACTGGTTGACTGACCAAACCCAAAGAGTGCTCATTAATGGTTCCTAATCATTCTGCAAAAGAGTGGCAAGTGGGGAGCAGCAGGGTTCTGTCCTGGGCCTCTCGTTGTTCAACTTCTTTATAAATGACTTGGACAAAGGAATTGAGGGGATGCTCAGCAAATTTGCAGATGACACCAAACTGGGAGAGGTCGTTAATACCGCAGAATACAGAATTGGGATTCAAGATGCCCTAACAGATCGGAGAGCTGGGCCCAAACTAACAGAATGAATTTCAAGAGATAAATGTACAGTTCTGCCCTTAGGCAGGAAGAACCAGCTGCACAAATATAAGATGGGGGACATCTGGCTTGCCAGTAGTACATGTGAAAAGGATCTAGGGATCTCAGTAAACCACAAACTAAGCATGAGACAACAAAAGCAGCAGCGCAAAAAGTGAATATTATTCTAGGCTGCATCAACAGAAGTCTAGTGTCCAAATCAAGGGAAGTAGTAATCCTGCTCTATTTTGCCTTGAACAGACTTTACCTGTAATACTGTGTCCAGTTCTGGGCACTACAATTGAATATTGATAAGCTGGAATGTGTGCAGAGGAAGGCAACAAATATGATCAAGGGCCTGGAAACCAAGCTTTATGAGGAATATAGCCAAAATTCTATACTACTAAGTCATGGCAATCTGTGCTTTGAACTTGATTCAATTACCGATACTATGTTCTCAGAGAAGTTTGATTCTGATAAAGCATATAGAATGGCATGATTTGTCCACCTGATGTACCGGTAGCAGACAAAATCACCAAAAACAGACTGTCGGGTCACACAGCTAGAGCAGTGTGGGTGAGGATCTCAGGTGAGTGCGGACCCACTTTTTGAAGGTTGCACCCTCCTCATTGACTTCTATTGTGACATTACATTTTTTGCTGGGCTGCCAAGCCATAGGACCAATATGAATGGGCCCCTCTTCTGGTCCTGCCCCACCAGTCCTCCAGAAAACTCTTTCCCCCAGGTTTAAACCAGTAGCACCTTAGAGACCAACAAAGTTTGTTCTTGGTATAAGTTTTCGTGTGCATGCACACTTCCTCAGATACACTGAAACAGAAGTCACCAGACCCTTATATATAGTGGGGGGGGGGGTTTCCTCAGGTAGTATGAGATGGGTATGGTAAACCTGTTGCTGACTGTTAATGACTATCTGAAGAAGTGTGCATGCACATGAAAGCTCACACCAAGAACAAACTTAGTTGGTCTCTAAGGTGCTACTGGAAGGAATTTTTTTATTTTGTTTCGACTACGCAGACCAACAAGGCTACCTAACTGTTAACGACTGCAATTAGTCCTACAGAAAAAAGCAAGGGATAGTATGTAGATGATTAGCATATGTAATGAGACAGGAATGCAATATATCTATTCAGACCAGGTCTCTCCATAGTTTTCAGTACCATACCAAGAACAAACTTAGTTGGTCTCTAAGGTGCTACTGGACAATATATATATAATATATATCATATATAATATATATCGACTGCTTCTGACCAACACGGCTACCCACCTGAAGGTTTAAACCAGTTTAAGATTATGTATTGTTTTCAGTACCATACCAAGAACAAACTTAGTTGGTCTCTAAGGTGCTACTGGACAATATATATCGACTGCTTCTGACCAACACGGCTACCCACCTGAAGGTTTAAACCAGTTTAAGATTATGTATTGTAGCACATATTTCAAACGTAATCCTTTCACAAGTTCACAATCAGCCCAAAGATAAGCACTGTGCATATTTTACAAACTGGTAATGCTTAGGTTTGGTTGGATTGCTCCTTGTTTAAAAAAACAAAGCAAACTAATTTAAAACTTAAATATGGCTGGTTTCTCAAGCAAGCTGTGTATTTCTTTTCATTAAGGTAAGTGCTGTGTGTTTTCAAAGGGTCTTCCAGGAAAAAAGTCAGATTTTGGCGCCTAATGAAAAAGACGGGGTGGGATGAATCCCGTTCATCACAAGACATGGCAGATGAGGTACAAAAACTCAATCCAGCTCCATACCAGCCTTGTCTTCTGAGCCTAGTAAGCATCCACCTATGGCCAGCCCTAGCTGATGCTAGCTTGTTACGTAGAAGGATGAGCAAATTGCACACTGTTCACATGCAAGGGTCACTGGTTTCTATGCAACATTAAATAGGTCTCTTTACTGGAGGCTTCCTGAATTTGAAACTACAACTCAGTTCTGTTCAAAGCAAGGAAACACTCTTCTTGAAGATTTACAGCATGTCTGTTATATGTGGCTTGCTTTGCCTCTGCTGCATAGCAGAGGCCAGCAAACCATGCACAACTGGAACCCAGTCAAACTTTTATAGTCTTTCAAATTGAAGTTGGAGCCGGAGAGGAAATACTAAAATCCTGCATATACAACTTCTGTCTCTGTGTGAGAGAGAAATTCCATGAGAATCAGTGCAGTGATGAATAAAGTCATATGCCATTTAAATGGATCATTTCTTTCTTTCTTGAACTCCTTTAAAAATATGGAACCTTTAAATAATATTGAAAAATGAGCTTCAATTACAGGGTAAGGACTTAATTAGCACACAAACTCATAGTTATGAAGGCTAGTCCAGTCAATTACCGGTATGTGTTTGCTTACAAAGATAAAACCCACTTAATAATTTTAAATGGCACATCCTATACATATTCAGTTAAAATTCTGAAATCAACAGATCCAGTCTACTGCCTTACTGGTTGTTGTTTTTAAATCACAGTAAAAATCACAAAAAGCTGCCATATCCAAGTGTCACTCCAGTCAGCTCAGAGGTGCAGAAAAAACGTGTGGCCCAAGCCATTTTGCGGCCTGCAACACTACAGAGCCCCCACCCCACCATGGAGTGCCAGCAGTCAATGCTTAAGACCTCTCCCTTGCACGGCCAGCTTCTGCCTGCTCCAATGCTGCTGGCTGGTCTAGCTGAATGCCAATGGCCAGGCAGCTGGTTCTGTATGGCAGCTACCGCACTTAAAAGACAAGTGACTCACCGGTGGTCTTCCACAGTCTGACATGGTACCAGCCAGGCAGCTGCAACTATCAGGGGCCTCAGCAGCAGCACATTCCTTCCACCACCCTTCCCAATCCACTGTTGGAGGCAAAAAGCTCAATATGCCTTATAGTAGCATCGGTCCCAAAGGGACCTATAGCCATGCATCTGGAGATGGGGCTGGATGGAAAGTCACTAACTGGGGGTTCGCAAGGCTTTGCAACTCATGTCATAGTTCTCTGGAGAGATAGGTGAATGCCAAGAGATGAGACAATCTTGAATATCCCTTTTATTTATAAATAAATAAATACATTTATATTCCGCCATTCATAAAAATTAGAGCCCTTTACAACAATCACGCATAAAACCATAAAATAAAAACATATAAAAATTGAAAACCAGAGATCAAATATTGCAAAGGGATATTTTAATTGCCAGTGTAAGCCTGGCAGCATAGAAATGTTTTCAACAGGCATTTAGAGGTTAGAACAGAAGGCGCCTGCTGAATCTGTTGGCAGAGCATCCCTCGACTGGGCTGGTGACACTAAAGACGCAGTTTCTTGTTGCTGTCCAATGAGCCTTGCCAGCTTGTGGTGGGGGGATCAACAATGATCCTGTAAATGACTCCTCATTTAAAGATACATTAGTGTATAATGTTTAAGGTATTCTTAAGTGAATAGAAGCTGGAGGCAGCTCAAAAATTGTCAAACTCCTACTCGTTTCAGTAAGTGTTATATGTGGTAGGTTTGCTGCTGGTTCCAAAGAGCAGAGCAAGGCATAGGCGATCAGTGTGGTGCATATACAGAGGCAGAAAAGCTGGGCTGGCTTCACCCACATTGCGCTGACCTCCCCGCACCTCACCTCTGCCTCTCAGAAACCGGGAGCAACCCTCAGCGTTGAAGAGGCATGTGAGCAAACCCCACTTTGCCTGCACCACACCACTGATCGCTACTGGTTCTAGTGCTGGTTAACACTTGCATTTAAAAAATCATCACTTGATAACGTCCACCCAAATAAGTTACCTCCATTGAAAAATACTGCATTTTCAAGTGATAGGAAAGTTTTGTCTATGTTTCAGCCACTCAGGATGATGCAAACGATTCAAACTTGCATATGTAAAACTACATTAAAACATCCCACCCATTCAAAAAGGCCATAGATGGTTAAAAGGCAAAGGCCTGGTTTAAAAGGGATGTTTTTGCCTGGTGCCGGAAGCGAGCTTCCCGGAGGAGTGTCCCAAAAATGGGAAGCCACTGCAGAAAGTGTCTGAGCTTGTGTTGCCACCCATCTGGACTCAGATTCTGTTTGCCATTGGCTGCAATCCCAACTAATTTTTCCTGTGGCTCAACAGTTGCAGAGAAAGCAAAGTGTTCTAGTGGCTCATTGGTGTATTTCAAAAACAGTTTAATCCCACAAAGGGAGTTATTTTAATTGTTATAATTAAGGAAACATTGTGGATTAATGATCTGGGGTGATTGACTTGCCACTAGTGCAGTGTTTCCCAACTGGTGTGCCGTGGCACACTGGTGTGCCGCGAGACACCGGCTGATGTGCCGCGGAAAAAGGGACCTGCAGCCCAGGGCTGCACAGGACCATGGCGGCGGCGCTGCTGGAGCCCAGCGGCGAAGCGGAAGCCAGGGCGGCGCTGCTCCCTTGGCTGCTGCAGCAGCAGCAGCAACAGAAGCCTCGCGGGAGAATCCCGACCTGGTGCCCCATCTCCCCATCGGGAGAAAGGACGCCGCACTACAGCTGATCCCAGAGGTAACTCTGGGTCAGGAGACCCGGCGCAGCTGGGTGGGGGAGGAGCGGTGTGCCGCGAGATTTTTTTAATGAAACAAGTGTGCCGTTGCCTAGATTAGGTTGGGAAACACTGCACTAGTGAATGTGGGAGAAATTTGACTCATTTCATATTTAAAGGCAAACCAACTTAATTCACTTTTCAAAACAAGATATGAACCGAAACACAGCAGTCCTTTGAAATTCACAGTTCTCCCTATTTTGCAATGTAGTTCTCCATCCAAGTAAAGTATGCATAAAAAGGAAGTATCAGCAAAGGCAGCATTCAAAAAATATAGTTAGGAAAAATATGATTTGCAAAAACGTGTGTTTTAAGCGGAGGAAATCTCATTAATGTTGAGGCCTTTCTTTTTTTAAAAAAAATATGCAAACTGATATGGATATGTGGGGAACTGAACTTAAGACTGGAAAACTGATAAAGTGAGGAAATCACTGCGTACATAAGAAAAATGTATTGAGAAATAACTTTATGCAAGAAGTTTTTTGATCCAGTACGTTCCTTCTTCAAATAATTTGGACTAAGCGTAGAAACCTGATGCATCACTGTTGCCTGTTTTTATTATTTTGATGTCTGTAACCATGAATATGGTTACCATGAATAAGGAGAAAACTTCATACATCTGACAAAGTGGTCCATTCTCCCCAAATGGAATACCACATAACTTGTTTTGTTATTTTGTAAGGTAATTTAGTGAAACACTCTAACATTAGAAAATACAAAAATTAAAATTAACAATCTTGTCTTTTTCATATCTGTAGTATTTAAGTTTGCTGTAATTTTTAGGCTTGTTTAGAGATGGTGTGTTACAGTGCCACCTGGTGGCATTTGCTAAATATAAAAGCGCTCCTGCAAGATGAAAATTTGATTTTAAAGGAAAACCCTGAACAGTAGTTAATGCAGGGATGGGCAATATGAGACCCTAAGAAACTTGTGTGCAATCCCAGAGTTAACTTCTGGCTCCTTTACATATTATTGTGGAAATTATGTGGAAATTTCTAGGGCTGTTTCATTGCAGAGGAAATCTGATATGTGGGTGGGTGTAGTATGGGCTTATATTTTGATCGCAGTGTAGTGCGAACACTGCAAAATTTACATGCATGGCATGACGAGGACCAATACCACAATGAATTCCAAACTGGGAGCACCCTCAGATTATTTCAGAATAGTTATGATGCCATATTTGTTTTTAGATATTGGAACCCATTTCTGTGTCTGCTGGTCTATACTGGAACCCCCTATACTCTCTCTGTCTCTCAGAGGAAGGATGGAATATTAATTTAATAAATTAAAAATAAATAAATAAATTCACCCATTAACAAAACTTTTCAACCTCTTTTATGAGTTGTATACACACTTCCCAAACATTTTCCTTTGCTACTGGGTCTAAACTTCAATCACATATTGTGATGGGTGGACCTTGGGTCAGCCTCCTATAGATCTAGAAACTAATCAAAGCTGGGTAGTGTGCCATCCAGTCAGGAGGAAGGAGAGTTAAAAGTTAGACCCTGACAGTTAAAACTGTTAGATAGCGTTCGGTTAGTTCTTGACAGTCAGACAGGGAACAGACAGGGGTTAGGGACCCTAAGGGACATCTAGTCCAAGCCCCTGAAATGCCTCTGCTTTAAAACCTCCAAGGAAGGAGAGCCCACAGCATCTTGAGGGAGACTGTTCCAAGCTATTGATTTGTGTCCTGCCCTCCAGAGCATGAGAACACAAGACTGGTATATTAAATTTATATATTAAATGTAATTAAATAAAATAATAAATAAGCATGAAGCAACCAGAATTTATTAGCCCCTAATTTACAATTTAATGCTTCCTGTATGAATTATCTGTGGCCTTTTAGAAGCAGGTGGAATGTTTATTATTGTTGTTTATTTATTTTATAAAATTTGAACACCGCTTGATTGTAAGAAAACCTCAAAGCCGTTTACAAAGAAGATACAACATAGAATCATAGAATTGTTGAGTTGGAAGATACCACGAAAGTCATCTAGTCCAACCCTCTGCAATGCAGGAATACAGTAAAATAAAATAATAAAACCCACAATCCTACTTTAAGACACACAAAAGTTAAAATACTAATACCTGTACAGATTAAAATGATCCTGACTTTGGCGCCTGCATAACGTCAACAGGCAGGGAGTTCCAGAGTGCAGCCGCTGCCACACTAAACATACAAATGTGGGCAATGGGAATCATTCAGCACATGTAATAGTCCCATGTGTCTGTGCGCCTGAGCGTTTCCCCCTTGGCTTTAATTGTAGCTGGGGGCATGGGAGTAGCCAGGATTTATGTTGGACGACAGAACCAAGCTATCCGCACTGCAATTGGTCAGTTAAGTATTTTTATTTATTTTTGCTGTAGAAAAAATGGGGGGGGGGTTGGCTTTTGCTACCTAACTCCCCAAAGGGACTTGATGAGTCCCCTAAGTCCATGATCAGTCAGAGAAGAATGGGTGGAGGCAGGATCCAGTGAAAAGCACGGCAGATCTTTATTTTCCTGTTGAAACAGTTCCCCCGCCCTGCAAGGAGGGGAGAGAGACCAAGAAGAACAAAGTGCGCAGGAATCTTTTGTATCCTTTATAAAGGCTTTTGGTGTTGCTCAACCCCTTAGCCAAAGGCCACCCTGAAAGCATCACAGGTACGTCACAGATGACGTTTCACGGATTGCGTCACCTGGGCAGCCTGGCCCATTCTTTTGTGATGGTAAATACTTTTAGTGAGTCCGTGAATCCAGGTCACAGGCCCGCCCTATTCATGCACAAAATATGCCTTTAAGGCGGGATTTGCCAAGTGAAAGAACTAGGGGGGAAGGTTTCTTCCGGGAGATCTCCTTTGCAGAGGGAATAATCCATTAGGAGAGCCAAGACGTGGTTTTTTTTTGGGGGGGGAATTATTATTATTATTATAAATCCAATTTCGTTGTACTTGTACAATGACAATAAAGATATAAAGATAAAGATAAAGAATTGTTCTGCGCGCTAAAATAATGTGCAATTTTCTCGAGGAAATATTTCCTAGATTTTGGGAGGCTGGGAAGATTGGAGCGTGAGTCTGCTATGTGCCTGCACCCTAAAATTTTATTAACAATTTACTTGATTAAAAGAGGGGGGAGTTGCAACTCCCCCCTCCCCTCCCCCCTTCCTGACGTGTTCGGAGTGGGGGGAGGACTTCACCGCCTCATGGACCGAGAACCCCCCCCCAGGGGGAAAAAAGCGAAAGGGGGAGTTTTCCCCTCACAGAAAAGCGCGGGAAAGAAGAGACTGCCCCCCCTCACATTATCCGCCACCCCCCTTCAGGCGTTTCGGCCCGGCCACCCCGGAGAGGCCGCAGCCCCCAAAGGGACGGCGTGAAAGGAGCCAAACCTGAGGCGCCTCCCGCTTCTGCCCCTGCCCGGGCGGGAGACGAGGAACCGCCGCAGATTCGGCGCCGAAAGAGCCGGGCGGGCCGGCGAGCGAAGGGAAGTCCGCAAGTGCGCATGCGCCGAGCTCTCTCTCTCTCTCTCTCTCTCTCTCTCTCTCTCTCTCTCTCTCTCTCTCTCCGCGCAGGGAAAGGGGGGGCGTGCGCGTCAGCCAGCGTCCCTCGCTGCCCAGCCAATGGGGAAAAAGCTCCGTCCTCCAGCGCCGGAGAAGCCCCGCCTTTCCGCTCCCCCTGAGTATGTGTCTGACGTCGACGCGACTTACGTCCAAAATTACGATGGGAGGTGAAGAGCTAAAAAAAAAAAACATACGGGTGGTTGTGTGTGTGGAAAAAATCATTAAAAAAATACGGATAGAATTAAAACGAAGAACGTATAGATCAAAATCATACAAATAATGAGACTGAAGAGTGATGGAGATCACCCAGTGAACACTGAAATAGCATGTATAGAATTTAAATAATAAATAGGGAATAAAATAATTGATGTACCTTCTCTTTACTGAATGTGGTTTGCAAGCTTATCAGTACGGTACTGAATCTTGTCCAGCCAAATTTTTGGTTAGTGGGTCAAATACATGTTTGCAGTACTGTTGCTATTTTTGCAGCTATACGTTTTATGCTTGTCTACTCAAATGGGTCTTACTCCCAGGTACTTGGGTATAGGAATGTGGCCCAACAGCCTGATTCTAAGCATGTCGGTGAATTAAGTAAGGAGAGAAGCTAGGGACAAAAGCCATGGAAAAGTTATACTGCGTGCATAAAAAGAACCACACAAAAATATGCATAAATTGTACAGTAATGAAATAATGATTTATTTACTTATTATATTACATTTTTTCCATCATGGAACTCAAGGTGATGTTCTGGGATGGAGTGAATCATGCAAAGGTACAAATTATGATGTTGCCAAACAGTTACCCTAGCTGGACTCCTGTGTTGTTTGGCAACCCTGCAGAGGAGCAGCTCGAAATGTGCCACATCAGCATGAAATCTAGAGTGACCACACCTGCATAGGGTGACCCAATTTCAGATAGAAATTAGCTGGATAGGACTGCATGCAGACTCTATGGCTGTGTACACAATATAACATTCAAGCACATTTTAAGGAATATTCTTTCCCTCAAAGAATTCTGGGCACTGTAGTTTTGAGGGTTGCTGGGAATTATAACTGTGCATTGTAAACTACAGTGCTCAGCAGGGTTGGCCCACTCATGAGGCAAGGTGACTCATAGAGTCCTGTGCCCAGTTCTGAGCACCACAATTTTAGGATGTTGACAAACTGGAACATGTGCAGAGGAGTGCAACTAGGATGATCAAGGGTCTCTAGAAGCTGTTATAAGAACTGCTCCCTTTCCCTTATGGGTATTCCGGAGCCTGTATAGAGAGTCCTTAAATAGGTTCACTATCAGTAGCAGAAAACACAGGCCAACCAGAGTACCGGTATATTGAGAAGCAAAGTGGTTAGTAAGCCTGATCTTTATTGAAGGAACTGTTGCAACAGGGTCCCCACTCACCACAGGCAGGAGGTAGAACCGAACCCTGAACAATGGTGCGCAAGCTCTTCTATAGCAGTGTTTCTCAACCCTGTGCCTCCAGATGTTTTTGGCCTACAACTCCCATCATCCCTCGCTAGCAAGACCAGTGGTCAGGGATGATGGGAGTTGTAGGCCAAAAACATCTGGAGGCACAGGGTTGAGAAACACTGTTCTATAGATGTTTGAATTGCCCACCCTATAGCCCAAGACCCCCCCCCAAAAAAAACATCATTCATACATCACAGGAAGAGGCAGTCTACAGCAGAAATCCTGCCTGCCAGGATTCCTGATAATGGTCACTGATTGCATTACCTGGGCAGTCTGGCCATTCTTTTGTTATGGTTAATACTTTAGTTCCTGAATCCAGGTCACAGGCTCACCTTATTCATACACAAATACGCCCTTAAGACAGGATTTGCAAGAAGCAAAAAACAATGGGAAGGCTTTCCCCATTTGCCTCCCTTACTGCAGAGGAGTATTTGAGGTCATTGGAAGAATCAAAATGGCTTCAGGATTGCTTTCCCATATATTTAGATATGTGTGCATTTATGAATATTTATTCTATATTTGAGACCTTAAAATTCTTATAACAAAGCCAAGCCTTATGAGGAACGGTTGAAGAATCTGGGTTATGTTTAGCCTGGGAAAGAGGGGACTGAGAGGAGATAGGATCGCCATCTTCAAATATCTAAAGGGCTGTCCCATGGTGGAGGGCGCAAGCTTGCTTACTGCTGCTCCAGAAAAGGTAGGACCCGAAGCAATGGATTCAAGTTACAAGAAAGGAGATTCCAACTAAATACGTATCAAGAAGAACTTTCTGATGTTAAGAGCTGTTGTGGGAAAGGAGGTGCTGTTCCTTGGAGGTTTCTAAGTAGAGATTGGATAGGTCATGGATGCTTTAGTTGAGATTCCTGCATTGCGGGGGGGTTGGACTAGATGACCCTTGGAACTCCTTCGATTCTACGGCTGAAATCAGCGAAATCAAGGTCTCCTCTCCTCTCTCGGCTTCAGTTTCAGCGAGGACCAGCTGCTGTGTTGTTTCCTATGGGCAGCGGCGGGAGAGGGAGGAGAGGAACGGGTGCGGAAGTTCTACCTCCGGCCGTCGGAGAGCAGCTCTCGAGGTTCTTGCCTCTACGTGAGCGCGGGGAGGAGGGCCGTCGGCCGGCGAGCGCGCTTGCGTCACAGCTCCGTGCGTGGCGGGGAGCGCAGGGATTGGTGACGCACGGATGGCAGGGACGTGCCCCGCTGGCTATATGAGCTCAGTGGAAGCGCCGCCTCGGCCTTTCTCCGCCTCGCTCCTTGCTCTCGCCGGGAGTCGCTGCCGAGCCGCTCCGCTCCCCGAGCCCGCCCGCCCGCCCGCCCGCTCGACCCACCACCGCCCGACGACGCCTCAGCCATGATCATCTACCGGGACTGCATCAGCCGTAAGCGAATCTCTCTCAGTGCCGTCGGAGTATATCGAGGTTGGCCCCCCCCCATGGAGCCCCCATAGCGGCGCGTACTGCGCTTGCGCGGCTCCGCGGCCCGGGCGAGGCAGCGCGCGCCCTCCCGCTACACTGCGCCTGCGCCGCCCGCGGTACAGAAGAGAGGGGGAAGGGAGTCTGGTTCGCGGGGGGGGGGGGCGACGAAGACGGGCGCCCCCGGCGTTCTGTTCGCTGCGCATGCGTCTTGTTGCCGCGGCTACTGCGCTTGCGTCAGCGGGGCTACCGAAGGGGCCGTGGGGCTGGAGGCCTTTGGCGGTGCTTCCGGCGTGCTCCCTCTTGGCTTCCGGCGGAGCGTTCCCGAGGCCTTTTCCCGTTCCGGGCGGTGGCGGCGCCGCATCTATCTCTGAGCCCTTGCAAGGCCTGGGCCTTAAGGCCGGGAGGGAGGGAAAGAGGGGCGACCCTTGAGAGGAGGGTGGGGTTGGGGGGAGGGAGACCAACCGACCGACCATGGGGAGCCCCCCTCACGCGCTCTCCTCCTTCCTCTGCCCGCAGAAGACGAGATGTTCTCGGACATCTACAAGGTCAAAGAAGTGGCCAGCGGACTCTGCCTGGAAGTGGAAGGGAAGGTAGGCTTTGTTTGTAAATCTACTCATTTTATCTAGGTGGGGTGGGGTTCGAACCCTGATCTCTCCCAGGCCCCTCGCTATATTATAGTATAGTTCATAGGTAGACAACCTCCCACGAATGGTCCGGGAATCAGTGTATTTTTACATGAGTAGAATGTGTCATTTTATTTAAAATGCATCTCTGGGTTAATTGTGGGGCATAGGAATCCGTTCATTTATTTCCCCCCCCAAAATATAGTCCGGCCCCCCACAAGGTCTGAGGGACAGTGGACCGGCCCTCTGCTGAAAAAGTTCACTGACCCCTGCTCTATGTGACCCTGTAAAACAATTGGGCATGTTGTAATTTAAAGACAGAACGTGATATAATTAAAAGGATGATAAAAGCTGTTACGTGTTTTGGTACCATGAGGCCATTCTTTTAGTAGTTACCGTACTACCCTTCATAGGCACTCGATCAATTTCTGTTGGGGTCGGGATTTGGCAGTATCTGAGGCAAACTGGGAAATTTCAATCTCTCCTATGAACGCAAAGTAACCAAACCTCACATTTACTGTGCAACGGCCATGTCAGGTAATTGATGCCTAGCAATGTGGCCTGGTCTGCACAGTCAGAGTGAGGAGTGGGAGAGATCCATGCTTCAGCCTTTCATAATCTATGCATCACCATGTGAATATGGGTCACCTTTATAACAGAGTTGTTACAGTGACTTGAGAGGGTCTAGGTTGCAAGATAAGCTCTGACACATCCATTAAGCCTCCATAGTGGTAATTGTGACATCTAAACAGAGTAATTTGAGGCGTAGTGTTTTAGAATCCCTTAATTTTAATTGGGAGAGAAGTAAAAAGCTGATTAAGTAGCAGGGTTAGTATGTGTGTGTGTTTTGAAAACCTTGAAAATTAGGGTTTTAATTATAAAGACTTCCGATTTAAGAGTCTCTGGGCAGTTTATTTTCCCTTTGCTGACAAATTCCACTTGGGTAGCTTTGCTCATAGCTGAACTAGTTTCTGGACTTAAAACTCTGCTTTTAATCTTTGAGTAGAGTAATGAACATGAGCAGATCATTTTACAATTAGATTTTGCTTTTCAGTGGTAGTTTTTTTTCTCTTCGCTGAATGGTTTAGATGGTAAGCAGGAAAGAAGGTGAAATCGATGATGCTTTAATTGGTGGAAATGCGTCGGCTGAAGGTCCAGATGGTGAAGGGGCAGAGGCTACTGTTGTCACCGGTGTTGACATTGTAATGAACCACCACCTTCAGGAAACAAGCTTCACTAAAGAGTCTTACAAGAAGTACATCAAGGACTACATGAAAGCGTAAGTTATCCTGGTGTCTGTCACTTCAAGGCTAGAAGACAGTTACGACGAGGGTTCTATAGCAAACACTCTTGGAAGATGTCCATAAGGTTGCAGCACTGCCTTCTGATGGAGATGGACTGCTGGGATCCAGTTGTGGGGATGATTACAATGGTGCTCTTATTTTATTCTGAAAGAACTAGTAACTTGTGGCATGGCTATAATTTAAAGCCATAACCACTTGCATATACATTTTGCTAAGATACTGCTTCTTCCCACATATCCTGTTACAGTATCAGATATCTGAAGGATGTCCTCTTAAATATACTAGGCTTGGTACATCATATTTAAGTCATCAAGGTCAAAAAGAAAATGCTACTGGTGAGAACCCTAAATCTTAAGGTTAATTTGAGGCTACATTTCTGATATGGTAACAAATAAACATAGTGATTGCATTGCTGATGTAAGCATACCTCAACCTTTCCTCATAAGGCTTGGCTTCCAGACCTGTGGTCATCTTGGTTGTCATCCTCTGCACACATTCCAGCTTGTCAATATCCTTCTTAAATTGTAGTGCCCAGAACTGGACACACGACTCCAGGTGTGGTTTGACTATGGCAGAATTGTGGTATACCTTCCCTTGACCTGGACACTACTCTGCATCATACTGTTGGGCCCTAGATCTTTTTCACATGTACCACTAGTACCGTAAGCCCTCCATCTTATATTTGTGCATCTGGTTCTTCCTGCCTAAGTGCAGAACTTTACATTTGTCACTATTGAAATTCATTTTGTTACTTTGGGTCCAATTCTCCAATCTGTAAAGGTCATTTTGGATCCTAGTTCTGTCTTCTGTGGCATCAACTACCCCTCCCAGTTGGGTATCATCTACAAATTTGATGTGGATCCCCTCAATTCCATCATCAAAGTCATTTATAAAGATATTGAACAACAGTAGGCCCAGGATAGAACCCTGTGGCACCCCACGTCACTTTTTCCTAGGATGACTAAGAACTATTAATGAGTTTTTGAGTTCTGTTAGTCAACCAGCTACAAATCCACCTAACAGTTAAGTTGATTGACCCACATTTCACCAGCTTCTCCATAAGAATGTCATGGGGAACTTGGTCAAAAGCATTACTGAAATCAAGATACACTATGTCCACAGCATTCCCCAGATCCACCAAGCTTGTAACTATCAAGAGATTCATCTGGTATGACTTGCTTTTAAGAAGCCCGTGCTGGGTCTCTTCCCCCCCCACCCCCAATTTCTTTTACATGGCCTTTGTACATCTCAGTTCATCTGTATGCTCCTTATACAGCAACACAAGTTTATTTAGGTGCCTCCCACTTTTCTTTCTGGAATTTTCTGCATTTGTGCCTTCATTATTTCACCTTTAACAAACTCCCATCTTGGACTCCCTTTTCTTGACTATTTCTGACCATGAGATCTCACCCAGTACTTCAGCCATAGGCAAACTCGGCCCTCCAGATGTTTTGGAACTACAACTCCCATCATCCCTAGCTAACAGGACCAATTGTCAGGGATGATGGGAGTTGTAGTCCCAAAACACCTGGAGGGCTGTTTGCCTGCAGTAGTTCCTTAAGCTTCCAGAAATCAGCCTTCTTAAATTCTATGACCGATTACACTCAGTTTTCCTTTTCCTCTGTATCATGAAATCCAAGACAACACTATCACTTTCTCTTAAAATTCCCAGTAAGGACCAGCTGGGATGCAAACAACTCAAGGTGAGGTGCAACCAAAAGATCCTGGTTATTGGCAGTGACCGTGCTTTCTGCTGTAGCTTCATGGAGTTAAGGCTCTGTATCACAGATATGGTGTAACAGTTGCTTTATATTTAGAGGCCATATATCTGGGCCAAAGGCAACCCTTGCTTTTGATACAAGATTGTCTTTATTCTGCTATTTTACTGTTGCCTCAATGAAGCACATACAGAAATCTGCTGGCATATTTTACCATGTCAAAGTTTATGTGGCCTTGTGTATAATAAAAATGTTCCCGAGAAATATTATTTAAAACTGGCAGGTGAAGTAAAGCACTATCCGTGCAGGGGAGCAGTAAAAAGCAATGCAGGGTTTTCCTTTCAGATCAGCTATTAGAAAGTTTCGTGTACAATCCTCAAACTTGTTAAATTACAGGTGTTAGAATTGTTGTTGTTTTTTTTCTAGAATCAAAGCAAGACTTGAGGAAACAAAGCCAGAGAGAGTAAAGCCGTTTATGACTGGAGCAGCTGAACAAGTCAAACATATCCTTGCAAACTTCAAAAATTACCAGGTAAGTGCCAAAGCTGCCTCTTTTTTTTGCAACATATTTTTGGTACTTGCATACTGTCAAGTAGCTTTTGCTGCTTGTTTTAAGACTGGTATTTTAAAATGCTGGCTCTTTTCGGGGGGGGGGTGCGGATCTGGTTTTTGTTTTGACTTTATGTTAGTGATTTTTAATGTGAACCGCCCTGAGACCTTCGGGTATAGGGTGGTGTAGAAATAAAATAGTAGTAGTAGTGGCTGATGCTTGAGCAATGAAATTTGTATTGTTATACAAGTGAATATTAATGCTTTCTAACAACTTAGTTGCATCAACAGATTTTTTTTTTCTTCTGAAAGTTTTTTGTAGGCGAGAACATGAATCCAGATGGAATGGTGGCGTTGCTGGATTTCCGTGAGGATGGTATCACTCCTTATATGATTTTCTTTAAGGATGGATTAGAAATGGAGAAATGTGTAAGTATAAATTCCTGAGAGAACTTGCCAAGATTAAAATCTTGTGTGGCTTTAAATTTTGCTTGCTGATAAATGGGGTGATTTACTGCAGAAACAAAACCCTGGGAGCCCATCTAGTCTCAACTAACCAGCCAGGTACATGAGGGAACGGCCCATGTTCTCCCAGCAACTTGTGTTCTGTGGCAGCCTGCCTCTGAACCTGGAGTCTACTTACCTAATTGCATCTTAATAGCCATTGATCTGTGCTTCAGAAGTTTACCTAATCTAGGGGTGCCCAAACTTTTTCCAAAGAGGGCCAGATTTGATGAAGTGAACATGTGTGAGGGCCAGCCAAAGTTGTTGAGCTTTTTTTTAGGATTGAAGTTGTTGGGCTTTTTTTTCCTTGGGGGGGGGGAGCCCAAATGATACCGCCTTTTCTATCGACTTTCCTAGCTCTGTAGTATCCTTTTTGAGATGGTGCATCCAGAGGTTTGTACATGTTTGTGAGTGAGGCTGCACCATTAATTCTTAAGGGTAGAGTGATACTGGAAGTTCTGTACTTGGATTGTGTTAATGAACTATCCACTCCAACTCAAAAGTGCACATCCTTTGCTAGTCACGACCAATTCACTCTCCCATCAGTTTGTATGAAGCTGGGCTGGTTATTTGCCCTGAATGCAGTGTTTTAAGTCTTACTCTGAACTTCACTGTCCATTTTTTTTATTTTTTTTGCTTATTCATCTAGCTTGGAGGGATGGATGGATCCCTTTTCGACTACTTTGCAGTTTGGGTTTTCAGTATCGGTGTCTTCTACAAACTAGGCTACCTTGTTGCTTACTCTTGATTCTCAGTTGGGGTGTGAACAAATTCAATAGCAGTAGTTTCAATGCAATCCTTGGGTAAATCTACCTCTCCTCACCTCTTAGTTTAACTTTCTAGATTTCCCCAGAGTTCCATTTAAAAAAAAATAACTTTGATTTCTCAGGTAACAATGCTGATTTTAATAACAATTTGTCTTTCTGATAGAAGACAAACTATTGAGCTATTAACTAGTCTTCCATGCAGCTTAGCATATGCATTTTCTGCTCTTCTGGTGGGAGATTCTTTAGGGAACATGGTGGCTGGACTCCCCAGCCAAAGAGGTGCTTGGGTATGCTCTTCAGTTTTTAAGCTAGCTATTCAGGAGTGTGGGGAAAGTGTAGGCTTATTTTAAGTTGAGGCTCTCCTGCCAATGGCTTAAATAGAAGAGCAAATCATTCAGGCGGGCAGGGGTAAGAACAGAAAATGCAGACTGTGTGGATTGTTAATTTTTTTTTTTTTTTAAAAAAATGCTGTTAGAGTTAAAGATCTTGGGAGGTATTTAATCAGCCATGCTCATTAATCTCAGTAGGCCTACTCTGAGTAAAGCTTGGTTGACCACCGCACTTCACTTAATATCAAACCAAAACATTTATTGGCTGTATTTTGATATGGCTGCTGAAGCCATTACCCTTTCCGTGAATGAAAGGGGGCTAATCAAGACTGGTACCCTCTCAAACAGTGCCTTAGGGAAGGAGCTGAGATGCAAGTTCTGAATGTTGAGCATCTGCTGATAGGCCGGGAACAACTACTTTTGCTCTCTGGCTTGCATAAAGATGCGACAGCAATTTCCTTGCGCTTTCTGTGTGCCTGATAAACGTGGCAACTCAGATTGAATAAGGGAGAACATTTAAGAGAGTGAACATTTAATGATGACATAAGGAATTGGTACAAGCATAGGCTAACTCTCATTAATTTCTTAACAGTAACAAGAGACCAACCCTTCTGGATCATCTATCATCATCATAATTGGCTGCTGTTCTTTATTCATCAACAAAACATCATGACTCAGCATTGTTTGAAAACTGGACTGATGCCATCTTGAGCTTAATTTGATTTATTTTGACCCTGAATTAATTGGAGTGGAGGCATTGGTTTTTAAAAACTTGTCATGTAGGCTGTCTAAAATAAAAAAAAAACTCATTTAAACCCAGCATAGATAATGCCTCTTGGTTTAATGCATTCAGCAGGGTTCTTCAGCAAGCTTCTTGTAGCTCTTGTGCATTTGGATTTTTGACTTCAGTAGCATAGCCTGGCCTAATGCATGTGTCAGATCGTCCGATACTGGTGACCTTAGAACTGGAAGATCAGCCGGCTACAACCGACTTGCTTCTAAACACCTGAAAATGATTAGTAGAGAAGAAGGCTTTCATTCTGAAATGGACCCAGTTTCTTGCTGTTCAACGAACCACAATAGCTAGCTGGAGGACAGAATTGGAAGACTGAATACAGACTGCTGATTAGAGTTCTGAACCAGTCAAGGAGAGATGGATTTCATCAGTTTATCATGGCAAATTATGACTCAGGCAGAAGAAATGGAAAAGCAATCTTTGGTGGCAGAAACAAGCATTTTAGGCAGGGAGTCTGCGCACAAGAGGCTGTAGTTCTAAGTAATTATAACTTAAAATGGAAGCGTATACTGGTTTAATCACAGGACACTAATAATCTTTGTGGTTTATCAAAGCCTAAATTGGTTAGTTGTGGTAATGGCAAATTAAGCACTAGTCCAAAGAATTAGTGTAGACAACATGTGCATCATACTGTTTTTGCTGATGTTTGCAAAGTCCTGAAGTATATTTTATGGGCTGTCCCAGGAGACGTTTGCTTGACAGGCCATGATAAAGTAAATTGGTTCCTATAGGATGCAAAAATGAGAGCTCTGTGCCTTTTCCATCGTTCCACATTCTGCTCCCCTGACACGACATTGTTCAAAGCATAATATGAAGTGAACTTTGCACTTGGAACAAGGTTAAAGAAGCGTGTCAAAGCCAAGCAAATGCAACATGGTTTTTAAATCAGGAGGGCGACTGATCTCAAAATGGCAAAAGCTACAAAATTTGCTACAAATTTATACTGGTGGTAGAAGTCATAAAGATTGTTTGGAGCATGTTGCTTTGCATCCTAATAGACAAAAGAACAGGAAGTTTCTTTGAGAGACTTGCCGTGCTACAAATACTGATAGTAGTAGTTTGGGAATCTCTCTGGTTGGCACTGAGAGCCTAGAGCAGTTTTGGATCCTTCCTTTCCAAAAAGATTGGAAACCTGGCGAGTAGCCAAGCAGCTAATTGACCGCTTGCTGTGCTGTGTATCAAGAGTGTATTAAGAAAGATACTTAGGCTATGTATTCCTGAGACTTATACATAGTCTTGCATGTGTGTTACGGTTTAGTAGTACAGTTTTGTTATCATTTTTAAGTTTTTCATTTTGGTTCCCCTTTGATGCTTCAATGCTTGTTCTATCCCCCTTTCCCATCTAGCAGCTTCATCCTGTGAATGAAAAAACAGTGTAACACCAGAATGCTTGCTGCTCAGAGCAAAATCATTGTTTTGCGGGGGTGGGTGGGATGGAAAAGGGGGTTGCAGATACTGTGTGCATCTTCTGGTCTATTTTTGTTGATGTATCACTGATACTACTTTTACATCGAAACAAAATCGGGCCGATTATCTGCTGAAGCAAGCAAGAGTTTTGTCAGGCAGTGTGGAGTGACTCATTCCCATGTTTAACTTGATTTTGAGAAACTGATCCCTAAAAGGATGTCTGTTTCCCCCCAAAAACTGAATTCCTCTGTACAGAACTCAGTTACTGGCCCACTATGTGTGCAGTTATTCTGCCCCTTATAGCCTCCTGTAACCTCAAAATCTGGAAGGTTGAGGGGACCCTCCAGGGCATTTGGGGGGGGGTGAGAGAAGGCACTAGTTTTGTTCCATGAGTGAAGCTCCACTTAACTCCAGAGGAATAGCTTGTAACGGGTAGGAGCTGGAAAAGCTTTTCCACCATCAAGGTTTCTCCTACAGGCTGGTATAATCCCAAAATAAACAAAATTAGCGTATTGGTATATTTGACAGGCAAAACTTTGTAGTCTTTTTGTACCCTGAATCTGAAATTTTGCTATATTGCCTATGCTAATACAGTAGTGGGCCCAAGGTGTTATACAGGCATAGAAATGGCTCTGGTCATCCTTTTAAAATATATATGTAAATTGCTTCTATGATTACAAGAATACCTTTCACACTACCTTGAAAAATTTCAGGAAGCCATGCACAATGCCACATTCATGTCTCGTAAGGCCCAAAGTACAAAAATCACACATTTAGTGCACCCAGGATCAAACGTAACTCTGAATTTAGCTGTCTTAACATGTGAGAATTCACTGTGAGAGGGGAACTTTGCAATAGCACAAGTCCTGGGCAGTATTTTGGGCGGTTCCTCGAAGTATTCTCTACAATGTTATTCTCAAATCTCCATGTTCCCCACACATGGCCTAAAATGGGCAGTAGTGCGGGTGGGAGTCAGTCTGCTTTAATGTCCACATTGCTGTGGAAAGCTGGAAGCTGCTCATCTTGGAAGGGGAGTTTAGTATGGGCTTATTTCATTGTGGCCTTGGCTACGCTAACTTGGGGTAGGGATGGCAGATATGCCACGTTTCCCAGAAATTTATATGAATGCCCTGTGGGCAACAGGTAACTCCCTCCTGCCTCTGCCATATTGCAGGAAATGGATTTCTCCCCCTCAATGACAAGTTTCAGGTAGTTCAAAATGTGAGTGAGTGTTTAAATTCTTGTTCTGGGTTGTGTGATTATTTGCCTATTTCAGCTGTGTTGAAAGATAACCTTAAGGTGCCAGAGTGAAGCAAGACCATTATTTAAAAAGCATTGGCTGGTGCAACAGAAAAGCAAACTCTGCTACCATACTAGTTTGTGGTATGTGGATTTGTTGCAAATTACATCAATCTCTGCTCAGCCCTAGTTTTCAGAATAAAAGCTTTCCTGCAGACTTGTACTAAAGCAGTTCATGAGAAGGATTCAGTGGGGGGGGGGCACTGCCTGTAGACTAAAGGTCAATCAGTTAATACAAAATGAAAAGGAAGGTCACTCATGTCTGCCAGTAACTCATTTTTGATATCATTTGGATGATCTACAAGAGAAGGGGGCAGTGCAGAGGTGCAATATGTTTGCCCTCTTAGCCCAGAGTCTGCTGCATTTGTGCACTGGATAGGCTAAATAAATAATTTTCAACAGTTGTTAAAATCATCCTGCCATCATACTCTGGCTACCAAACCGGAAGCACCTTTAGCTCTGATGGTAACGGAATTTACACAGAGTGTACCCAAAAACGCACAGTAAAAGTGCAGACGTTTTGCATGCAAGCAGAAATGACACAATTGAACTAGATGTAGCAATGGCATGCTGAAGTATTTTTGTTTTAGTTATTGCATATCTATACCACTCTTCATCCAACACCTTCGGTTCATGTGAAAAAAATTGTGCAGTACCCTAAACAATTCAGTTCCCAAGGTAGCAAATGTTCAAAAGTATCTTTTCTACAAAATATACTCAAGGCAGCTGACCAAATTTTAAATATCTGCATACACTAACAACAACCTTGATTGTAGGTACAACAGTAGACTATGAAGATAAGCACAAGGTTTTTAACCTGTCTCTCCAAAAGCCTGAGCCACAATGGCACTGGGCATATTTGTAACAGCACCTTGGTTTGCAAATACAGCTGGCAATCGAATTTAGCTTAACAGCATGGCTAACTTCAGCTGATTTATGCAAACCAGGGTGCTGTGACCCAGGATAAAGAAAAAAGTGCTTTGGTCTCTTGTCCCAGGTTACTGAAGAGGGCACATACTTGGCTTCTTCCCTTGCTCTCGTGCACTGTTATGAACAGGAGTCTTCTGTAGTTTCAATCTGCAGCCGCTCAAAGAGAAAAATAAATTAAGTGAAAAATCCCTCTGCTTATCTGCTCAGTCAAATCTCTGACCTCCTAAACTGGTTCTTAAGGAAGGTCTGCTTGGCTCCTAATTTTTGTAGAAAGAACGTTTGCGCTACTGAAAAAGTGCAGGACTTTGAAGGTCCCATAGACCTAGATAACTTGAACAAATATATGAACTCAGGAACTGAGTAATGCTTAGCAGCACCTGCCTCTTCCTAATTTCTAGAATGGCTGGTCATGTAGAATACTGATCAGCTGACCCTTGTGGCATAAAGCCACCATGAATGTTTTAAATCTAAAAGAAGAACAAGCATTTTGTGTTTGTACAAATTAGAAACTGCTTTTATTAATTCGGAAACAAAATAATTTCAATACAAAGTAGTCATATTTTTACTTGTTGTATTTAAATGCTTTCGTGTTGTGTTAATTTCCGCTTCCCATCATTTCAGAAGCTATTCTAACTATGTTCCACTTCTATTTCTTAATAAGGCATAATTCAAAAAGTTGGACAGCAACCCATAATATGGTCAGGACCACACAGGATTTTAGTAATGAAATAAACACATCTCTGCAATAAATAATACCAGTCCTTACTAACATTGTTATATTTTTACAAAATGTAAAAAAATAAAAATGATAAAAAGGCCAATTATTACAAAGAAACCTAATGCATGTTTATTCTTTAAATAATATGTTTGCAGAACCAAAACATGTTTCTTGCAGAATCTTTTTTTAATGAAGCTAGGCTTAAAAATTATTAACACTTAGTATTTGAAGGGTTCAGCAACTCTTCCTGCTCCCACAATTGACAACTTTCTTGCTGGCTTAACAATTATGCTAATCGCTCTTATCTTCTCCTTGGTAATGCCTGTATTCTGGCTTAAGTTCCCAAGTGTTTTTGTGTGTTCCTTTAACGTTGTAGATGCCTATTTCTCTTAAAATTTCTTTCAAGTAGCTCTGGAAAAAAAGGAAAAGAAAATATTTAATTTGATACTAATATCAGACTACTTTACATTAGCAATAAAGATGGTACTAAAAATAAACTAGCATATGCCAGAAATTGCTGCTTAATAGTTTAATAATGGAATTTTCATCTGCACACAGAATTACTCTCTGCTTACATTCCATGTAAATCCCTTCATTGCAACAGTTTTGTTTAAGAGTATCAAGCATATGTTCATGGGAAGAACAGAACTGCAGAGCCACAAAAGATGAAGATTCTTAAACACAGGTAATATGCTCTGGAATGCAGACTAAGGTAGTTAGGTGCTGCAATGATAACACAACAGCTGTTCCACAGGGCTGTGTGTGTTTGTGACAAATGTCTTTAGCAGCCTGTGGGCCTAATCAGGTCCACCAGCCCTCTAAATTGGCCCACAAAGCCATTTTGGGCAAACCACACCCACCTGTCAGTCACCTGAAGTTCATATGCAGTTAGGTACAGAGAGATGTTATCTCTTATCTAAGCACAACAGTAAAGAGGAGGGGGGAGCCTCTTCCTGCTGCCTTTTGGGACCCCTTTGCGGACGACTGGGGTTGCGGCGCTCATCTCGCTTTACTGGCCAAGGGAGCTGGTGTTCAGCTTCCGGGTCATGTGGCCAGCATGACTAAGCCGCTTCTGGCGAAACCAGAGCAGCGCACGGAAACTCCATTTACCTTCCCGCCGGAGTGGTACCTATTTATCTACTTGCACTTTGACGTGCTTTCGAACTGCTAGGTTGGCAGGAGCAGGGACCGAGCAACGGGAGCTCACCCCGTTGCGGGGATTTGAACTGCCGACCTGATCGGCAAGCCCTAGGCTCTGTGATTTAACTCACAGCGCCACCTGCGTCCTTTTTGTAAGCAGAGCTTAATCGCCAAGAGCAGGCAGAGGCGCAACTGGCCTTAGTGCTGTGAAGGCTACAGCTCTGTGACAGAGCATCTGCTTTGGATGCAGAAGGTATCAAGTTCAATCTGCAACACTGCTAAGCAGGACTGGAGGAAATTCCTGCCTGAAATCCTCAAGAGGGGCTGCTGTTCATTGTTGCCATTACTGAGCTAGATGGACCAGCATAAGGCAGCTTTCTATCTTCCAGTTCCCTACCACTGCCTTGCACAATGCAATTGCTCTGGCTACAGTTTGAAAGGAAACCACAACATGGCGGACAGAAGCTTGTTAACCCTTTCTTCCTGCACCATTTTCCTGATCACCTCCTCCCCTGGGCAAAAAGATGAACTCATGGTTCTAGAGTACAGTCATGGTAACTTCAGTGTATAAAATAAAAATATTTAGTTCTAACCCCTAGGCTGCAAACCTATGAATATAGTGAGATAACTTCCAAGCAAACATGCTTAGGATCAGGTAATGTTTCCTTTAGTCCTGGAAAACGATAAAAATAAAATATGAGAAAGAGAAAATACACTGCAAAGTGAATTAATGTAGAGTATCTGAAGGATCTCCAGTCTAGTCTCCTAAGGGGGCTGTGGGCAGTGGTTACCCCAGGTCACCCCATAAATGTGAAGGTGGTGGTTGGAGAGACTGAGTGATCTACTGTGGCCAGTCTAATCCAGGACAGGGGTTTTGCCCCACAATGCCTCCCTGTGGTTACAGGCCTGTGACAGAGGAAGAAAATAAAGTGTGTATCAGCTCTGGAGCAGGAGGTCCATGAACGACAAGCTTCTGATGTGTCATTTTATGTCTGATTTTTCTCATTTCCTTTCTGGGTGAATACAGACAAAGCAATGTAATCGTGGTGGGTGCAGTTTGAACATACATTCCAGAGCGTGTTCAGAGCAGCAAATGTCTGCTCAAACCACTTGCACTACACTTAATATGTTAGATCTGTTTTCTGCATGTTTTATAATTTCACTGCTGCAAGGATTATTTATACAATATCCTCCCACCACCAGATGGCAGCAACTCATCATATGAGCATACAAAAAAGATTTTCAAGGGGGGAAATTGCAAGTAATAGAAGGCACCATTCTCGACGACTGCTCTGCACTCACCATAGGCTTCAAGTGTGCCTTTCTGCCACTGATGGTGCAAAAGGAAGTACACAATATAGTGGTACTATTGCCGTATTCTGGCCAAGTTTGTCATGGTTATTGGAAATAACCAACTTGGCGATGACTGCACCATGGCTTCTTCCAGGGCATCTAGAAATGCCTAGAAATGTCCTAAGCGCCTGTTCTGCAACCTAGCCCGCCTCTAGGAAGGCTGCCTAAGGTACAATTCTGACACTGAGGCATCCTTCCACATTAAGGAAAAACTTTGTGGACCCCATGGAAGAGATCCACCCCTTTGCAATCAACACTAAGCCTTCACATCCCTACCAAAGAGGCATGGAGTTTGATAAATAGTTGGCCAGAAAACACACTAACACTGCATTGTAAGGTCACCTGGATATTTTCAACTTTCTAGTGAAAATATAAGCCGGCTACACCAGTTAGGCAACTAGAAGCACATGTGCACTGCTTGCAGATGAAGGCCAGAATCAAGAGGTAAGTACCGTAATCAGCCCTGACAAAAACTCTGAAAAGTGAGTTTGATAAACACTTAGAATCATAGAATTGTAGCATTGGAAAGGGTCATCTAGTTCAACTCCCTGAAATGCAGGCATCTTTTGCCCAATACAACCCTGAGATTAATAGTCTCATGCCTTCAGAAGCCCATCCAAGTTTTCCGTGGAGATTCTGGTACTGTGATAGAATATATGCTTCATGGGATCCACAAAAACACAGGCGTTTCCCTGCTTGGTAACATCTACGATGGTCTAGGAAGGCTTTGCAAGTGTTTCCTCACCATCAGCCTGACCCAAGGCCAACATCTTGGGTCAGGACATTGCCAGCACTCCACGCATCAGCTTTGGTGATCACACGCCGCTTGAGGTGGTAGACAATTTTGTCTACCTGGGCTCCACCATAACAAGAAACCTCTCCACTGGTGCTGAGCTGGACAAGTGCCTTGGCAAGGCAGCTATGGCAATGGCTCACCAAAAGAGAATGTGGGAGAATGTGATGATAACGACCAATACCAATACAAAGGTCTACCAAGCTTGTGTGTTGAGTACACTGCTTCATGGAAGTGAGTCGCGGGCAACTTACAACTGACAGGAGCGACGCCTCAGTGCCTTCCATATGCGCTGTGTCAAGAAGATTTTGGCACAACAGACTCACAAATATTTGTTCTTCCAAGCCCACATTCCCAGCATGGTCACACTTCTGCCTCAGCAATGGCTATACTGGCTTGGCCATGTCCACAGAATGGAAGATGGCAGGATCCCCAAGGATGGGGAGCTGGCTTCAGGCCCCAGGTGAAACAATGGTAAAAAGAGAAGCAATTGTGCCTCATGAAACTTGAAAAACACATGGTTTCCCATCCAAGTACTAACCAGGCCTGACCCTGCTTAGTTTCCAAGATCAGAAGAGATCGGGCGTGTTCAGGGTAGTATGGACGTAGACGAAAAACACATGGTCATCTTAGTGCTCTACAAAGAGCAGCCCTTCAACTCTCTGATGAATGCATACTGCAGTTCTATTGATTCATTCATTTTGGACTGAGCTGTTCAAGAAAGCAAATTTGGGCACTGTGATACCCCTGAAAATGCCTCCAAATATAAATATTGCAGGGTTATTTCCATGAAAAACCTTTACATCCTTATGAAAATTCATGAAGCAATTCATAATTAGGTGCCAGTGCCTCTTCAGATCCTCATGCAGTGCCTAGAGGGCAGGTTTCAAGTCGTAAAAGGGTGTTAGCTCCTGAAAAACCATCTGATACCAATGTGATTTCAGATCCTTTTAAACCCTTTTTGGCTCCAGAACTCAAAGAAGCAGAGTGTAGAATTAGAAGAGTGTGTTACCCGTAGACCAGGCTTCCTCAAACTCGGCCCTCCAGATGTTTTTGGCCTACAACTCCCATGATCCCTAGCTAACAGAACCAGTGGTCAGGGATGATGGGAATTGTAGTCTCAAAACATCTGGAGGGCCAAGTTTGAGGAAGCCTGCCGTAGACCTTATCGAGATGCACATTTTATTCTCTTGCTTTGCAATACATTAGCTGTGTTGATCCTCCCAGCTTCCCCTGTCAAAAATCAGCAGCTAGAGTCTACCACTCAAAGTCAGAGAGAGCTGTCACTCCAGTCTATTATCATGTGACTAATCATGTAACAAACAGTAGAACAGAGACTATACACTCACTCTGACACTGACTAACATAAGGAGGCACAAATAACCATTAACAAGTCTGATTGTGGACTGTTGGGAGGATTAAGAACACACAGCCACTCTGGGCCAAGACAAGAAATGGACTGAGGCGTCGGCTGATGGTACAGACAAAGATCTTACTGCATCTCCTGCCTTCAGGCATGAGAGGGCAGTATAACCCCACCATGCCATGTGTTTACCGCCTCTGAATAAGCATGACTAATATAGGTCTACGAATTCAAACAGGTCTGCTCTGAGAAGAGATTAACTGGATGCAATCCAAAGACTGCAATAATATTATGCAGACTTATTTGGTAGTAAATCTCAATGAAATCAATAGGATTGACAGGATCTGCTAACTGGGCGCCAAGTGTTGATCTTTATGTGCAGTGGGAAGCACACTGTATTTGATACAAATTCTGTTGGATGACATTTTTCAATAATAATAATAATAATAATAATAATAATAATAATAATAATAATAATATTTATATGCTGCCCATCTGACTGGGCTGCCCCAGCTAATCTGGGTGGCTTCCAACAAATTATAAAATCACAATAAAGCATCAAACTTCCCTAAACGGGGCTAACTTTAGATGTCTTCTAAAAGTCTTCAGTTTATTTGTTTGACATCTGATGGGAAGGCATTCCACAGGGTAGGTGCCACTACTGAGAAGGCCCTCTGCCTGGTTCCCTATAACTTCCCTTCTCACAGTGAGGGGACCACCAGAAGACCCTCGGAGCTGGACCTCAGTGTCCGGGCTGAGGTATACAGGGCCCTTCAAATATACAAGGCCAAAGCCGTTTAGGGCTTTAAAGGTCAGCACCTTTAAATTGTGCTTGGAAACGTACTGGGAGTCAATGTGGATCTTTCAGGACCGATGTTATATGGTCCCAGCAGCCACTACCAGTCACCTGTCTGGCAGCCACATTCTGGGTTGGTTGTTTCCGAGTCACCTTGAAAGGTAGTCCCATGTGGAGAGCATTGCATTAGTTCAAGAGATAACCAGGGCATGTACCACTCTCAGCTCCATCGGTATGCCAGGTCTCAGCTGGCATACCAGATTGAACTGGTAGAGAGTTTCCCTATACCACAATGGACAGCTGTGAGTCCAGAATGACTCCCAGGCTGCACATCTGGTCCTTCAGGGGCACAGTTACCCCATTCAGGACCAGGGAATCCCCCACAGCTGTTTGTCCTCTGTCCCCCAGAAAAGTACTTCTGTCTTGTTGGGATTCAACCTCCATCAATGAACCTCCATCCATCCATCTTTCAACTGCCTCCAAACACCCACACAGGACGTTCCCATGATTGGGCCTGAAACCTGATTGGAAGGGGTCCAAATAGTCCGCATCCTCCAGACATGCCTGGAGTTGTTTCTTTGACCACCCACTCGATCACCTTGCGCAAGAGACTGGATGATAATTGGCCACAGTGGTGGGGTCCAAAGATGGGTTTTTTAAGGAAGTGGTTTGATAACCGCTTTTTTAAGGGGGTTTGGGAAAGCTCCCTCCAAGAGGGAAGTATTCACCAACCCACGGAGCCCATTGCCCTGCCCCGTCTGGCTCACTTTTATGAGCCAGGATGGGAAAGGGTTGAGAAGAAAGGTGGTTGGTTTTACACGTCCAAGCAGCCTGTCCACATCCTCAGAGGTAACAAGTTGAAACTGATCCCATACAACTTGACTAGATAGAGCGCTGGCACTCTCCCGCCCTGTCCTTGCTACCATGGTGGAATCTACCTCCTTCCAGATTCAACCAATTTTATCTGCAAAAAACTTTGCAAAACCGTTGCAGGAGATCTTACCGGACCCCGATGACGAAGGTGGTTCTACGAACTACCGGAAAGACTCTCCTGGAACTGTTTTCTGCTGTGCAATGGGGGTGGCAAATGTTGGTAAGCGTGATGTTGAGCTCTAACCCATGTTTGGTTCAATTCGGAGTGAGTCTTTCGCCACCGTCACTATAGCCATTTCAGTGATTGTCTCGTCACCCTCAGTCCCAGGAAATACCACAGGGCCGTTCGAGCTACATGGATTGGAGAGGGCGCTTTAGCGTCAGACAGTCGATAGCCCTGGTTAACGCCACATTCCAGTGGGCCACCAGGGAACCAGCTGAGAGGCTACCACTCTCTGGAAGCCATTTGGATCCATTAAGTGGCAGGGGCGGACCATCAAACTGGTCCCACCTCCCTGCAGAGAAGTCTAGTTGCACCAGGAAGTAGTTTGACTATAGCACTTCTTTTGTTCTACTGGAACTTAGTGTCAGATCACCCACGTCCACAGAGGTAAACACCAGATCTAAGCCATTGGCTTAGGGCCAGATTTATTCAGGGAGAGCCCCATGGAGGCCATGCTTTCCACAAAGTCCTGAGCTGTCAGGAACAAATGCTGCCAAAATAAAATTGCCCAAGAGGACCATTAACAATGCCTAAATGAAATTAACCTAGTCTGTCAAGCTGCCAGCTTTACAAGCTAATTACTGGCATCCAGTAATCAACAGACAGAAGCACAAAGCAGCCAAATCAGGTACTTTGCAGAGATGAAAAAGAAGACAAAGATAAAGCTAACAAACTGACAGCAGAAAAGGGTGCCTTTTGAGTAGCTAAATTGGGAAAAGCAAGTACTTAGAAATTAATTTTAATACAGTACCGAAAGTGCTTGGAAAACTGGCTAAGCAAAAGCTTTGAATACTAAGATTAATTTCACCTTGTTTAGCAAGTGCTGAGAAAACTTTCAATCAGAAGAAAAGCAATGAAATTGTCTCAACATGACCCAACTTTCCTTTCTCTAATCCACTCACTCGGTTCTACATAACTGTTCTCAGTCTCTGGGAGCTGGCAAACAGGGCCAGTAAACTGGGAGAGTTGAGAGGCATTGGTGGAAAAGAGAGAACAAAGTGAGCTTGTGCCTTTGGGGCTAAGGCTGGTTGCTTGTTGTTGACGGCTTGCCCGTGTGCTTTTGTGTGTTCTGGGCCATGTGCTGTATTACAGCACATAGTCTGAGGGAGAGGAGCTACTGCTGAGAGAGGAGGTGAGGTGGAGCTAGCAAACCCCATTTCTACATCACTGGGAGATTGTAAACAGGGGTGTTTGTGAAGGTGTTTTGCAGGAAAAAGCTGGAGTGTTGTGTTGGAGTGCATAGGAGCAAGAGACATGGACAACAAGAGCTGCTGCAGTGACCGGCTTGTTTGTTTTTCTATCTGAGGAATTACACAACCCCTTGAGGCACTTTGAGCTATCAGGGAAGATGAAAAATTTCTGGACAGAGCAGAGCAGGCTGTTCTGGGAGAGCAAAAGATGGGGAGTGCTGTAAGAAATTGCTTTCAAACATAACTATGCATGAGTGTTAGTTAGTGCATGAAGGGGTTAAGACCACAGAGTTGCATTGCTAGACTCAGGCCATGCTTCTTATTCACTTTCCTTTCCTCACTCTCTCTTCATGCCATGTAACCAACCAGAAATGACATGTCTGCCTTTGCTCCAAGCTCAGAACACATGCTTGTAATAATCTTTCTGTATTTTGTACCTGTGTTCTTCTTGCTGCTGCATGGAATAACGCATGAACCAGACCTTTGGATTTTGTCAGTAAAGCTTTTAAACTTACTTAACAGTTGTGTGGTCTGTTCATTGTCAGAGGGGGAGAGAGAGGGGCAAGCAACAAGATATGAAAAGGGGTCTAACAACCTACATTCCCAAGCTATGCTTCTGCTGAACTCTGCAACTGTTTTAAACTTTGCTGCAGCCTCTCTCCTGCTGGAGAGAATCCAGGAATCTGGCCAATTCTGTTGTGAATTACCCATATGTGGGTCACAGATCTTATTTCCCCCCCCCCAACAGATGCCTCTAGAGAGGAAGATCACCACATGCAGCAAGCAAACATGTGGAAGAACATGGCCTTTATCATGTGAGGTGAATTTTATGTGGTACAATTCATTTTACACACATATGTCTGTGATCTAAAGTCTGGCATTAACACCAGGCTTATGGATAATGGCAATACTTTGCCATTTTCCATGGAAACTTGGCACAACAGCTTTTTAGTCCCTTTCCATTTGGCATTGTGGGGACAATTCTCACCCCAGGGAAAAGTTCTCTGGAATTCTCCAAGGACAAGGAGTGTGAACTGGGAGGCCCAGAAGAACCTGGCCAGGATAGAACCCCATAATGTCTGTCTTGCGGTTCCTGAATTTGCCACCAAACCAATTCCCAACATTTTTGTAAATGCTGGCTTAAGAGTTAACCACAAGATTTGTTATTTGTTCAAATCCATAGAAATGTACTTTCACACTCTTGCTTTAAAAGGATGCTTGTTAAATTGTTCCTGCTTAAACTGTTCCCTTGACAGTTGGGTTTTTTTGTTTTGTTTTTTGAGAAAACAAATTGGTCATAATGGCAATAAGATTACACTTGCAGCACAGAAGACTCTGCCAAAAATGCATTTTATAAAAATGCATTTGGTTACAAGAAAGCTATTAATGATCCTCAATACAGATTTTTAAATAAAGTGTAAACTATTCATACAGCATAATGATAAGAGCATATTCTGGGGAGCTAAAGAGTTCATAAACATTCAAGCCCTGAGTACTACTTTTCAGATATTACAAGGATGATAAATACAAGTGAGAAATATAAATGGTTCAGAAGGATTCACAGAAGCATTTGGATACACTTTGGAGTACTCAAAGCATTTATCACAGAATCATAGAATTATAGAACTGTAGGGTTGAGGAGTTGGAAGGGATCCCAAGGGTCATCTTGTCCAACCCCCCCACAATGCAGGAACATCAACTACACCAACCATGATTTTTGTCCAAGCCGAGCGGCAAACAGCTGCAGCGAGGATGGTCTGACAATTGCCTATCTCACTAAGCCGTGAGAAAGCTGCCTTATCTGTTTCCTACATGTGATGTTTATGTTTCACTGTACTATTGTAATCCTAGCCTTTGTGCTCTCTCTTCTGGCTAGACCTGATGCCGGACGGACGCTTTATGCCAGCTCGGTCTTACTGAGATGGCAGCAGAGATTCTCTCTGCGCTATTCCTACAATAAATAGTTTAGCCTTAATCATGGCTTGTGTGTGTTGTTCTTCATGCTGGGGAACAATCACATATGACTGCACCACCGGACTACTCCAGTAGCCGGGGATGTGCGCACACAGCTTTGCTCTGACTTTGGGGCAGTCTCACAAACTGCCCCAGGCGGGATATTTGCTGACAGGCATGTGGCCATCTAACCTCTGCTTAAAAACCTCCAAGGAAGGAAAGTCCACAGCCTCCTGAGGGAGACCGTTCCACTGTCGAACAGCTCTTCCTGTCAGAAAGTTCTCCCTGATGTTTACTCAGAATCTCCTTTCTTGTAACTTGAAGCCATTGGTTCAAGTCCTACCCTCTAGAGCAGTAGGGGAAAAAAGCTTGTTCCCTCTTCCATGTGACAGCCCTTAAGATATTTGAAGATTGTTATCATATGTTCTCTCACTCTCCTCTTTTCTAGGCTAAACATAGCTCCTTCAACCACTGCTCGCTCATAAGGCTTGTTTTCCATACCCTTGATCATCTTGGTTGCCCTTCTTGGCACACGTTGCAGCTTGTCAACATCTTTCTTAAATTGTGGTGCCCAGAATTGGACACAGTATCCCAGGTATGGTCAAAGGTGGAACAGAGCGGTACTATCACTTCCCTTGATCTGGACACTAGATTTTTGTTGAAGCAGCCTAGAATAGCATTAGCTTTTTTTGCTGCTGCATCACACTGATGACTCATGTTAAGCTTGTGGTCTACTAAAACCCCTCAATCCTTTTCGCATGTACTACTGGCAAGCCAGATGTCCCCCACCTTATATTTGTGCTGCTGGTTCTTCTTGCCTAAGTGCAGAACCTTACATTTGCCCTTATTGATATTCATTCTGTTAGCTTGGGCCCAGCTCTCCAATCCGTTAAGGTCATTTTGAATCCCAGTTCTGTCTTCTGTGGTCTTAGCTACAACTTCCCAGTTTGGTGTCATCTGCAAATTTGATGAGCATCACCTCAATTCCTTCATCCAAGTCATTTATATAGACGTTGAACAACAATGAGCACAGGACAGAACCCTGCTGCTCCCCACTTGTCACTTTTTTCCAGGATGACAATGATGTATGTGGATACATGGATGCTTTAATTGAGATTTCTACATTGCAGGGGGTTGGACTAGATTACTGTTCAGGTCCCTTCCAACTCTACAGTTCTATGATACTCAATAGCTCTGGGTGGGCTATGAGCTGTAGAATACAAGAATTACAAAACAACACTGCAGACGACTAATTTTCCGTCTCACACTATTGAAGAACCGCAATAACAGGCCTCTGTCAAGCCCAATATGGTGGTGCAGCCTCAGCATAATGAAAACAACCACCCAGAGAGACTGGAAGGCACAATCGACACAGCAGCCTTGATTGCTTTAATTAAAAAAGAATTAACTGGTGACTGGGATAAGGCATTAAAACCACTAAGAGAGAATATTTTTAAATTCACCCAAACAGTGCACCCACAACAGCAAACAAAGACATGGAACTCAGTATGAAGAATAGAACCATCTGACATAAAGCTGCAGCTTGAAGATGTGCAGGATCAGAAGCGCTGTCAAAATTTGCACTTTAGAGTGAACCTAATGGGAATTTTTTCTTACACAACTCCTGGCTGACAAATATAAAACAAAGATCTATAGCATTTCCTAATAGATGAGGCTGCAGTACAATATTGGGAGGGTCAGTTACGTTCAGAACCTACTGTTATATGAACTTGAGATGCAGTTAATGCATTTGATTGCTTGAACTGGGAATCTCTTTTTGCAATTTAATGTTCCTTTGATGTAAGCACATCGCTCGGGTCAACATGCTGCAACACACAGGCCCAAGATTCAGTGAATGGGACACGTTCTTCAGCATTTCTCACTCTCAAAGCTCATTCAGCACTTACTAACAGCAGTTAAATTAGTGATAGCAAAATACTGGAAATCTCTAGGTACAAACCTGTTTGAAGCCTGGTTCTCACAAGTATGGGACATTTATGGACAAATTAACCATTCTACAAAGGGAGCACAGCACCAGGGAAGAAACCAACACTTTCTACACAGCATGGCATCCCTTTATTGACTTTGTAAAATTGACTGAGCATGGTTTCCAACCGCCAACATCACATGGAAGAAGAGCTATGGAACAACACCTTTATTTGACTGCCTATATTGGAATTTAGGAGACTACAATCCTTACCTTTTACACTTGCCAAAGCTCCATATTTCATTTTTGGTAAGTGTTACTAGGTTTTTTGTGTTCAGAATTGTTAACTGACATTTTTTTAAAAAAACAAACAAACAAACCACCCCAATAATATACATTTTTTTTAAAGAGTCTAGGAATGCCCCCCCCTTTTTTTACAGAAGGCAAACTGTTTCAAAGGAGATCATGAATGAGAATGAAAGCTTTGCTCTTCCTGCAAAGCACAACTTTATGAGGAAGACCCATAGAACCATAAAATCCGAGAGTTGGAAGGGAACATGATCATCTAATCCAGGCATCCCCAGACTCTGCCCTCCAGCTGTTTTGGGACTACAATTCCCATCATCCCTGACCACTGGTCCTGTTAGCTAGGGATGATGGGAGTTGCAGTCCCAAAACAGCTGGAGGGCAGAGTCTGGGGATGCCTGATCTAACCCAACCCCCTACAATGCAGGAATATTTTGCCCAACGTGGGGCACAAACCCATGACCCAGTGATTAAGAGTCTCATGCTATCTGAGCTATCCCAGGTTTGTTGATGTTGAACATCAGGCACAAACTTAGCCAGGGCTATTCTTGTGGCTCCTTACTGAATCTCTTGCAGACCATTCAAGTTCTGTTGACCCTATTATATCTGCTCATTACCTGATTCCCAGTTTCCAAGGTCTTTCAGTTTCTGTAACTATTATTAGCTAGTGACATGCCTGCAATCATTATAGGCAGTAAGTGCTAGTACAGGGCTTGCAACAATAACCCCAAGTGCAGTAACTCAGTTTTCCCCACAAGGTGGTGGGGGAGAAAGGCTTGATTCCCCTCCTCTAGCTGTCTTCAAGGAGCAGATGGCAAACTTTGCTCTTAAAAATTGTCTCACCTACAGTCCATGTGCTGCAGACTCTGTCCATTATGGGTAGGATTTGGTTTTGACAGAAATGGGAATAATCATGGATGCTTTAGTTGAGATTTCCTGCATTGCAGGGAGTTGCACTATGACTAGGTGACTCTCAGAGTCCCTTCCAACTTTTCCATTCTATGATTCTATGCACTGGAACTCCATACCCTAGAGAGACTTGACATGCTAGCAACAAATTCTAAAAGGCTTGAAATCTGAATCTAAACCAGGGGTAGGCAACCTAAGGCCCTTGGGCCAGATGCGGCCCAATTGCGTCTCAATCCGGCCCATGGACAGTCCGGGAATCAGCGTGTTTTTACATGCATATAATGTGTCCTTTTATTTAAAATGCATCTCGAGGTTCTTTGTGGGGCTTGCCTGGTGTTTTTACATGAGTAGAATGTGTGCTTTTATTTAAAATGCATCTCTGGGATATTTGTGGGACATAGGAATTCATTCATTATTTTTTTCAAAATATAGTCCGGCCCACCACATGGTCTGAGGGACGGTGGACCGGCCCACGGCTGATAAAGGTTGCTGACCCCTGAGCTAAACGTTGAAGGGGGCACAGGGATTATTAATAAATCAATGCCAAGTAGTCAAACCCTTTCAACAGTTCCATTACACAAGAAGCATCGCATTTTTCTTTTCTTTTCTCACTTCATCCCCGATATGTGAACAGTTACTTTGTTATGTTTCAGAACTTGTGGTTTATACACCGATCAGGAAGAACAACAAAACATAACCAATTTGCATGGCTTTGGTTGTTTTTAAACATGCAGTTGCAAAGTCTATTATTGCAAACCAACCAACCAGTATGTGCTGATTCATTTAAAATGCATGTTACGCACATGTTACATACTAAAGAATTTGTCTCAATAAGTTAATATATTTATCAGTGACAAACGGCATCAATTTTCAGAACAAGCACTTACCACCGGCTGTTTAGTGATGTCCACCAAGTCCTTAATGTTGTAATACTGATGTTTTTCAAAGGCTGAAAAAAGCATGTCCAGTACTTGCTGCTTTTCAGCCCGAGCCCTCTTTCCATCTTCCTTTTTCTTCTTTTCATAATCAATCTGTTAATCCAAATGGCATAATTTTAAAATGGTGTTTTTAACCCACTCCAGGAGAACCACCATATGAATTTGTAGCTGCAAGGAACAAAGTGTGTGTTGGGGGGCGGGGTTAGAATTGGTTCAGCTTTGGTGCGAATAAGAATCTTCTTAACTCTTAGTTGAGGCACAATGAAAGATAAACCAAATTATAAAACAGGGATAGTACTTCATCCCATTTATGCTTTGCACTGACATTCCTTGAATCTGAGAGCAGCCAATTGCCTAGGGCCTCTTGCTAACCATTTTAATGCGTTTTTAGTTCCACAGAAGAATTCTTTTACTATAAGAAGTGGCAATCACAATTAATTCCTAAAAAATACCAATTAAGTCATGGGTAGGCAAACGAAGGGCCCAATCACCTTCTCAATCCAGCCCGCGGACGGTCCGGGAATCAGCATGCTTTTACATGAGTCGAATGCGTCCTTTTATTTAAAATGCATCTCTGGGTTATTTGTGGGGCCTGCCTGGTGTTTTTACATGAGTAGAATGTGTGCTTTTATTTAGAATGCATCTCTGGGTTATTTGTGGGCCATAGGAATTCGTTCATTTCCCCCCACAAAATATAGACTGCCCCCCCACAAGGTCTGAGAGACAGTGGACCGGCCCCCTGCTGAAAAGGTTTGCTGACCCCTGAATTAAGTGTTTCTTTTATATAGCTTGCCAAGCGTACCTGTTATGTACGCTTTACTTGAGATTCCTGCACTGCAGGGGGTTGGACTAGATGACCCACAGGGTCCCTTCCAACTCTCCAATTCTATTGGATTAAAGTTTACAAGAAATGAGATTCCGACTAAACACCAGGAAGAACTTTTTGACAGTAAGAGCTGTTCAACAGTAGGAGTCTCCCTTGGGAGGTTGTGTATTCTCCTTCCTTGGAGGTTTTTAAGCAGAGGTTGGATTCTAGGCTCATCACAGCTTTAGGAACATAAGATTAAAGGACTTGACACATAGGCAAGAGAGGATTGTGTTCTCCTGTCTCATGAACCCACTGGATTTCTTTGAGAGAGTTAACAAGCATATAGCAGTGATCTCCAGTTGACATAGTGTACCTGGACATTCAAAAAGCTTTCTACAAGGTCAATGCACACCACAGTCCCCCCCACACACTTTAAGGGGGGTCTGTGGTGTGCACTGACCTTGTGGAAAGCTTTGTTTCATGTTGTCTTGAAACTGTGAACTCTGGAAGAGAACTGCATGCACAGTCAGTATTTTTTGCAGGCAGGAGCTTAGAAAGATCAAAATGCATATATAGTGATATTTTAGTTCTAAGTCGATGGTGATAAAAGGCCAGCATCTGCCAACATTATTTTATTTCTTCAATGATGTCTCTTATTGTGGTGTGTTCATCTTCAGGAAATGCTCAGGAAACAAAAAAACATTTACCTAATGAAAACAGATATATCCCTGCATCAGCTCGCTTGAGCCTTCTCCTGAGAAAATGACTGTGCTGGCCATTTTCTCTCTTATGTATTTGGAGAGCAGATACACACCCACACAAGGGGAGCTTAAGTCCTGGTGAGAGCTTATGACTTGTCACCTACTGAGTGTTCTTGGCAGAGGCAAGATTTGAACTGGGGATTTCCCTATTACCGCACGGTTCAGCCTCCCGGCCACTATGCTACATTAGCTCTGAGACACTGCCTCTGTCTCATGTTCCATCATGGTCTGTATTATAACATAAATTCCTTATTAAGTAGGACTGCACAGATACACAGAAAACATGTATGTAGAGGCTGCCACTCAACTCTGTAATGCACTGGAGACTGCCAAACACCTAACTACATTTGGAAGGGATATTTTTTCAACAGCAGCAACCCATTATGCTTTGGGGCATGTTCAGATGGCAGGTCAAAACAGTTCTATTTGATCATGTGTTTTACAGTAGTATTTTTATTACTATTATTCATTCCTGCCACTTCACTGGGTGTTCCATTGCACTAACTGTTGCTGAACTATTCTTTAATCCAATCATTTGTTTTATTGCTTTGATGTTGTTTTATTGTGCCACTAGGCTGACCTTGCATTGTGCCGATTATACCTCTCCTTCAATTAAAACGTGTTGAGGTATTTGCTAACTGTAAAAATCAACTGAACCTCTTCCAATAACAAATTGAAAGCAAAAAAATAAATAAATTAAAATGGGTATGCACAGGATCTGGACCTTTTAAAATAGATTTACAGAAGTATGCTCTTACGCTGTTGTATAATACGGAAGACTTAATAGGTCAACTTAAACACATATTACAGTTGGACTGAGTGCTGAATTTCATATCTTGAGTTGAACTAACCAGCTAGTGATTTGGCAATATTAGTTTAAGAACTACAATAAAGGCTAGCATGAAAAGTAACTCACATTATACTGATGATTAGCCACAGGTTTGTAGTTAGTGGTTACAGCTTTGTCCAGCTGCATAGTCCAGCTTACAGGTTTAGAAGATTCTTCAATCTGAAGCCTAAAAGAGAGAGAAAAGAAATTAAAAACCAGTAAAAACATCATAATAGTTTGGTTGTATTTGATATCCTGTCAGAGGTGCCAACTTGAATAAAATATTGGGGGGGCAGGTAAGCCCCACCCTGCATAATTGATCACATGATGTGGTGCATGCACACCATTTGAATGGCAATGCTCATCAACTGGGGGGGGGGGCTGGCCCCCTCAAATATTTTAATGGGGGGCAAAGACTCCTCAGCCCCTAGGAGCTGGCTCTGTATAGTCCTTATCAAACCCACCTAAAAAGGATATGGTACAGATCGACAAGCAAAATGAATGAAAACTTGGAGATGCACCCTTACATTTCATATATTCTAGCGTCAAATTTATTCCCTAGTATTTTAATTTCTTTTTTAAAAAATCAAGAAATGATTTTAAAGAAATAATTACAAATCAAGGTGTAAATAACTTTCTTGCAAGCCTGAGCTCATCCTGAGCTTAAGCCTGCCTAATATTCACCCTGCAATTGTTGGCTCCTCCTTTGTGATTTCCCCTTTCTTCCGTTTCTTACACATGCCCATCTTAAATCTCAGCTCATCTGCCAGCCACACCGGTTTCTTTAGACGCCTCTCACTTTCCTTTCTTGTTGGAACTGTCTGCCTTTGGGCCTTCAGTATTTCACCTTTAAAAAACTCCCATCCATCTTGGACAGCGCCTGGCATGCAGAGGAACGAGCTCTATCAGCCCTGGCCCTGCGAGGCACCATGGCTGATAGAGGCCGTTCTTCTGCGAGCCGGACACTGTGGGCGAAGGGAGTCCCTCTGCCGCCAGCACCCGGTGCATTGAGGGAAAAACGTGTTCCATCATCTCTGGTGCCACACAATCATTACTTCCTCTGTTTGAGGACCAGAGCACAATGGCGCCTTAGGGAGTGGCAGTGGTTTCACACATTATATACCACCGGGTGAAGGCACCATCGTGCTCTGGCCCTCAAACTGGTCCAGGGTGATGTATCGCTACATTGCCCAGGCCTACTAGTGTGGTGTTGAATCCAGGCCTAAGATAAAAAGTGCTGCCACCAAGTCTGAAAACGGGTCGAGGTAAATACACTTCTGACAGTTATTGTAAGTTATAATAATAATAATAATAATAATAATAATAATAATAATTTATTATTATTTATACCCCGCCCATCTGGCTGGGTTTCCCCAGCCATTCTGGGCGACTTCCAACAGAACATTAAAATGCAGTAATCTATTAAACATTAAAAGCCTCCCTAAACAGGGCTGCCTTCAGATGTCTTCTAAAAGTCTGGTAGTTGTTTTTCTCTTTGACATCTGGTGGGAGGGCGTTCCACAGGGCGGGTGCCGCTACCAAGAAGGCCCTCTGCCTGGTTTCCCTGTAACTTGGCTTCTCACAGTGAGGGAACCGCCAGAAGGCCCTCGGCACGGGACCTCAGTGTCCGGGCAGAATGATGGGGGTGGAGACGCTCCTTCAGGTATACTGGGCCGAAGCCATTTAGGGCTTTAAAGGTCAGCACCAACACTTTGAATTGTGCTCGGAAACATACTGGGAGCCAATGTAGGTCTTTCAAGACCGGTGTTATGTTGTCTCGGCGGCCGCCCCCAGTCACCAGTCTAGCTGCCGCATTCTGGATTAGTTGTAGTTTCCGGGTCACCTTCAAAGGTAGTCCCACGTAGAGCGCATTGCAGTAATCCAAGCGAGAGATAACTAGAGCATGCACCACTCTAGTTCTAGAAACTCGCCAGGAGAGGGACATTTATGTACCCCTCTCGTACAATGTTCATAGGTATTGAACATTATATAAAGAAGATTGTGTGCTAGCTGAGAATCAAGGTCAGAAGCATAGAAGCAATTTCCTTTTCTTGCATCACACGTTGGCCCTAATGAACTTTGTTTGGCTAAGAGCAGATCACTCAAAGTCTATTCAGTATAGGAAACTGTCGTTCCACCAGGGAATTTTAAAGAATTATTCTTTCTAAAAGCACAATGTCTCCAAAAGCATGCTGTTACCACATTATGTTCCTTACACCTACGAGTGGAGTTTTTCTTCTAGGCTAGCATCTCATGCACATTCCAGATTGAGCAGTGAGTCATGAAACTCTTGTTATTTTCCTGACTTTTATTATAATGACAATATGCATCCAACAAGCACGACTGATTTCTCCATATGATACATAAGACAGAATGGAATCAAACAGTGATAGCTATATAAAGATACGGTTTTGTGAAAGGTTCGTTTAGTTCTACATAGGGGAAGTTTCTGAGACTGCTTAATGTTGTACCTGGGGTTTTTAACAGCCTAAATTTCTCAAGCAAGAGGATTAAGCATCAGTAGTAGTTTATGCAAACTAAAAACAAAACAAAACAAAATAAAACAGGCGCAGTAGCTAAAGAATAAAATGTCCAAGGTTCAAATTTCATGTCAGCCAGAAATTTTCAACTTCATCCACCAACCATCCCAATCTGTAATATGGCTGCTGTAAGAATTTTCTGTTCTTAGGTTTTTCTATTTTATCTGTGCTTTTGTGGTTTTATCTGTTAAGTTGCCTTGAGTCCCAGTCTGGGGAAAAGGCGGAATATAAATAAATATAATAAATGTTTTGGATGCTTAAAAACTCTATATACATAATTGCTAGATATGATTATTCAATGAATAATACAAAGAGCTTTGCAGTACAAAAAGAAAACCATGGTATCTTTGTAACTATCTGATCTTAGCCCAATCTGGATCCCAATTTGGCTGGGTACTTAAGTACTTGGACATAAGCATATGAGCAATCTTAACCCCCTCATCCTCATCATACTGAACAGAAGCATGAAAAAGAGCACACAAGGGATGGAAGAGCAAAACGTACAAGTTATCATCCAAGCAGAAAAAACAGGAAAATAAAGGCATAGTGTAATTGCTGTCAGGGCTATCACCAACCACCCCAGGCAGGTGCAACATCCACCACAGGATGGGGCTGACGAAAGGGCCGGGAGGACCCTCTCTCCTTGGCTGGCTTGGTCCGTCCTATGGGCCTCCACCCTCAAGCGCTGCTCCTGGCCTCCTCCCTGTGCCCTTGGCGGCAGAGTTGAAGGGGGGGAAAGCCCTGTGAGTGCTGAGTGGGCCCCTCTTTCCCAGCCTCTTCCATGTCCCCTGTTGGGATGGTGGCATCGAGGCAAGCCCAGTTCTACCGCCTTCCCTACCCCAGCCCAATCATCTGCAGACCACTTCACCTTGCGTAGCCTCACCGATACCCAGCAGGCTTGCTGCCAAGGTGCAAGGCGAGCCCCCAGGCACACAGACGGGCCTCTCCCTCTTCCCCTCTCTCCACTTCTTTCTTCCATCTTCTTCCTCCTCCCCCTCCATCACCACAGCCACCTCCGCCTCCCCTCTTGCCGGAAATGCCCATGGCACCTTTTTCTTCTAGGAAAAAAAGCACTGAGCTTAAGTATGCATACAAACTCAATGAGAGGTGTGAGCTTGCTTTTGCCAGGTAATCTCATTTATATGAGGTCTAATTAGAGACAAATTCCCATCTCCTCATCAACACAGAGGAGCGTTTCTCCTTTCTGATCTTTCATATTTGTCAGAGTTGAAAATGCTTGTTCATGACAATATATCACGAAGAACTGTAGAAGAATAGCCAATGCTCTTGGAGAGACATTGTTTCTAGTTGTATATCAAAAAAAAATTCTGATACTATACCATAGTGAAATGTTTAACTGTTTCTTCAATTCTCCATGAAACTTCCCACCACACTTGCCATCCTCTCCTGCCACACCAATATGGCGCACCACGCTTTGAAAACCCACTGGTATAGAAATTTGAGGTCTTAGCTAACCATTGGTCCAGGAATTGGAGAAGCTTCAAAATTCCTTTCTTAAGAAAGTATTTCCTTTACCTGTTTTGTACCAATGCAGCATATGGCAGTGCAGAAGTGGGCTGGAATAGGCTAGAATACAAGTTTGACTCTTAAATTTCTAGAGCAGAATGTAAACTCTCCCATTTTCATGTCTGCTTTCTATAGCTTATGGCTCACTCTCAAAAGCCAACTGCTCAAAAGCCAACTGCCTACACTTGCTAGAGAACTTGATAGTGAGCTGACTAAGATCCAGTCATGGTCTAAATTACAGTTACGGTTTCTTGTGTATGAGAAACCTTCTTTGACATGCCATTTATCCATTCGTTTGGAATTTTCTAGCTGCATCCACGTATTAAGACTGTTAATCAGAAAGCTAGCTATTTGGAGGCAGTTACCTTAGCTTCACAGAGCATTGCTTTTACAGAATTAAATCTCAAGTGTTATGCCTTGTGCCTTTCTGGATAGATGCTACAAGAAATTACCTTTGGAACAGCATTTCTGTGTCTTCTGCAAGGCAGCTATAAAGGACATAGTTCACTGTATTGTTCACCAACGTCCTCTCTATAAAGATCCTCATGGAATTTCCCAAGCTTTGTTTAGCCTCAGGAAGAATTTTGTTACACTAAGTGAATTTGGGTACAAGGAAGATGGTGTTACATTGCCTGCTTCCTTATTTATGTTGGCAGCCAAGGAATTAGGAACCAAATTGGTGGTTCAACTCTGAATGTCTATGTTTGTTATGCCTTATAATTAAGCAAATACCACGATTACTGCACTGGCTGGGCTTGATGGGAGTTGCAGCCCCAACTCTAGAGGCCCCCGCAAATCTTACCCCTGCCCCATGCCATGGGCCCAGGATCTCTTACTCTTAAGCTGCAAGTCTACAGACGGGGTTTGTTCTTTTTAACTCTAGCTTCTGAAGCATGTTATTTAATTGCATATGCTTCCATATACACAACACCGTCAGACAGCCAGGGGTCCTTTAGATGTTGAAGGTATCCAGCTTTTTCTAAAACCTCACCAAGTGAAACAAACAAATGGTTACCAGGGAAGCAAGCACACCAGTAGGAACTAGGAAAGGCAAGACGCAGCACCAAGGGCAACAAGGTGCTGAGATGTAACTGGTAGCAATATGCTGTTACTTTGGTAGCTCTGTGTGAAAGCTGTCAATACTTGGCCTCTAAGAGAGGTTCTAATTAACAGATGCAGCAATGAAGCATGTCAGCTAGCTCGTTTCTGATCATGTCACCACCGCAGGCTCCCAGCAAACACCAGCACCTTCACTGCTTAACTGTAACACTGTACGTTCAGGTATTAAGCATAAATTAAGCCCACTCACAAATAGCCATATGCCACACACCCATGAGCACACAAAGCAGCCATGCAGGCAGTCTCCTGTCTCCAAAATCCTAGAACGCACAGTAACTGCTCCTCACGCTTTGCAGGTTTTACTAGCATATTACGTTTTTTTTAAACAGCTAGAAACACAGCCCCAATCTCCCACAACAAGGTAAGGAGCTTGTGGAAAAATTTTAAAGGATTCCAGAATCTGAGCAAGACAAGCACAACACCCACAACCAGTCTAATTTGAATGAAAAACAAGTGCAGTAGCACTAGTCCAGCAGCAATTATGCTTAGTGGCAATAGTCAAACTGAAACCATCAATACACGCTGCAACGGAAGGGGAAAAGGTCTCCCCCAGCCCCATTCCATCCTCCTTGGCAGTCTGGGTATGTCAAGCAGGCTGCCATCACACCCCCATTTAGACTCCCTCTATCCCCAGAGAGAAATGCCTTCTAGGGATTCAAAGCACATCTTTAGGGAGGGAGGGAGAGAGATCACCAAGCCTTCCTGGTTTCTTTCTGAGCCCAAGGCAGCTTGTGTTTTCTGTCAGATTATTAAAACACATATACAAATTTATCTCCACAGTTACCCCTTGACTAAATATGTGGACAGACACCATGAAGACATTTCAACAAAGGCAACTTTTTGTTAGTATTTTGTCTGCTCATGTCTGATCCTGATATGGATCCAGGCAGCTGCCAGAATCTCTATAGCATATAGCAGTGAATATTAATAAGAAATAAATTTAAGAATAGATATTCCATGAGAAAAAAGGTTAGTTTGGTGTTCCACTTATAGATGATAAATTTAACACAAAGTCAAGTGTAATAAAATGTTATAACTTGACTCTCTTCCCCATGATTAGATACTTCAATGGAAAAGGCGCAGCAATCTGAACTGGATGTTTTGATTCAGGTTTTTCAAAACACATCTGTGACATTATTTAATAGCACAAGAAGATGATTTGATTTCAAATTCATTTCTTTGTGAGAGATTCTCAAACACAATCTTAGAAAATGGCTGGTTTCCCAAAGAGGAAGCTGTGTAAGTGTGGGTGTGAGAGCGAATGTGTGAATGTACCTTCCATGATTAGCCCCCTCCTATCTGCTGTAGTCTGATATTTAAGGATTTAAGCATTTTGGAATATCACTGTGCACTTGAGTGGAACCTGCACATTTCCCGAACTGGAAAGCCTCCTTGTCTGCCACACTTTCTCTCTCTTCCCCATCCCCTGGATACTAGTCTTCCAGATTTCGCCAAAGCTAGACAGAAGTATATGAATACATCAAATCTCGGTATCGCTAAATTTTGGAAGAGTAAAAAATCCTCCAGCAATGACACAATGACTGAAGAAACAATGGCTGAAGAAAACTTGGGCAATTGTCTTGCTGATAAAGCAAACGTGATCAGGAAAGCAATAGGTAACAATTATCAAAACGTATTTGATGAAAGATGATCCATGTTTATTCAATTTTGGAATGACAAAGTAAATACCGGTGGCAGATTAGTAACTCTGGGATTGGGAAAGACCCAAGTGTTAAAGAACATGAGAGGCTCTGAGAGTAGTGTCAGCATGGTCTATAAGTGAACTGCTGCTGAATAATTGAGATCTTCTGGACACATTAATATGATCTACATTCTATATACTAGATCTAACACATGAGCAAGTGCAAACCCAGGGTGTCTGGTCTTTGTATGTTAAGCCAAGATGAGGAAGCAGTTTGTTTCCTATACTGTAATGAGAACCACAAACCTGTTGTAATGTCCAAAAGGTCATCCTAAACAGCTGGTATGAAGCCTCTGCCTTGATGCCCTTTATTTACGACATTTCATTTGAAATTGGTTACAGGTCTTAGTAGCATATATTTGCAAACATTGATGGAATGTTTAAATCGGTGAAGCTGTAGCCAATTGAACCCATGGTCCCCCACCTTCAAGGCAAGTTGTTCCATGAATATAGGATTACAATTAATGTAGAAATCTTGTAAGCTAAACATAAACTTTTCCCAAGAAAAAATGGTTTTCTGTAAAGGAGAATCAACAACCTGAGGATAATATCTCAGTGGAAACAGAGGGGAACATACTGGAGAAAATGACCCTGCAATGTCTTTCCATATCCTGATCCTACTGAAAGTATATGGCTTGTGATTTTTTTGTATTTACAGAATGGTAATACCTCTAAATCCATATGTGCTAACATCTCATGCTGCAACATAATCCATTTTTTTGAGCAATCTTTCTCAAAATAAAACTAAGCTGCCCCAAATGAAAAGCATCATAATAAGACAATAATGGGGAAACTTCCTGTTTGCCCCCTGCCCCAGTTTTCTAGAATCATGGCCAACCTGGGTTTCTTTTTCTAAAATCCAAAAACAGATACAATTTTTTTGCCATTTTTTCAAAATACTTGTTTGGAGATGGATGGGGAGAACTCAAAATACTGTAATTTTTTTTAAATTTTTTTTTTTTTAAGTATCACCATTTGTGTCATTACAGTTCTTCCTAACACCTACAATTGTAATTTAGTCTGTCTGCCTTTTTAAATTTTTCACTAAGGGAAAATAAAGCATAAAATGTATTCATGTTTCGGGGTATCCAGATTCCTAGGTTTTAGTAAACCTTATAACTTGGTGGAATATTTACCAATTATTTTAGGCACAGTTGATCATTTTGGGTACACTGAAATACATTATTAAAGATTATCCAAATTAGTTATAAGGCCTGCCACCCTTTCATAATTACCGGTACAATGTTCTTTCGACAATGCTGGTAAGGTTATACCATCTGCTCAGAGGCTCTTCTGCCTGCTCCCCGGAAAACCATACGTATTTCAATTATTACGTATTGCTGTCACCAGGGGGTTCAGAGAGAGGGCATAGATCAATTGGACAAGAGGCAACCCTGCTCTGTGCCCCTTCTGTCAAAATGGGATTCACATCTTAGGATGAACTATTGCAAAATTGGCACCCTATAATGATCATAAGGGTCATCCAGTCCAACCCCCTGCAATGAAATAAGATTGTGCCTGACAGATTGCACATTACAGATTAATACTATATGGTGAAATGGATGAAATAGAAATACTTAAGTGCTATAATTCAACCCCTAGCTAATCTTACAGTTCCTATTGTGAAAGTCCATACAAGAATTTAAAAAACAACAAAAACAACCCAGTGAATTATTCTTCCAGTAATTTTTTTGGCCAAATAAAAGATAAATCCTCAGATTAAAAGAATAATTATTCTGAGAAAACTTTGGTTCCAAGGATATGATCGCTAAGAAAATAATAACTTTGATTCTTCTACCATCAGGCTCTCACTATTGAGCCACGAAAGTGGAAGATTTTGATGCTTCTCATTTTCAGATTTTTTAAAAATGCAACTCTTAAACAGAAAGCTCTCCTCCAACCTCAGAAGGTTTCTCACTATTATTCTATGTATATCTGTAGCATATGTGCTAAAATTAAAAGTTGGAGCAAGTTTTCTTTTGCTCTCTCTGTCTTCTTGGCAAAGATGCAATTTCTCCGCTCAGGTGATGTTTACCTCTTCTCCAAACAAAATAATGTGTCATAAGTGCTAGGCCTCTGTGAACACCATGGAGAGCTTTTATAGCCCCGAGGAATACATTTGCAGAGACCCTGCAACACAAATAAAAACAGAAGCCAAAGCCAGTTTTCATTTTAAAGAAGAACCACATGACAAACATCAGGTGGGTTGCTTTTTTGTCCTCTACAGCTGCTGAAATTGAAAAATCAAGGCCTATTTATGGATGAGTAAACAAACAAACCCCTGTGTTGCAAAATGTGAGTCAACAATATCAAAAGCAACACGATGACCAGAAACAAATGCAATATGAAAAACTTTATGGAAAGATTCGAAACATCAAAACTAACCAACTGAAATCTCTGAAAGGCTCTGAAAGTCCTTAAATGAATCACGATGCCAGACTTTACCCGGCGGAGAACAAGCTGTGAAGCTTTGTATAATCAGTAAATGTCCAATTCTGATGTCCAACTCAGGAGGACACTGAGGACTTTCAGAGACTTTCAGAGATTTCAGTTTGTTAGTGTCAGATTCCTTAACAGTTGCTCATGAGTAAAGACCAAGACCGTCTTGTCTTTCAACTATTTTTATTGTGCAAAGTATGTACAGTGCGGAGCTATGCTAAAACATGACCACCTAGTCGCTAGCAGATTCCGGAAGTGCCCCCCTCCTGTTGCGGCGCCAACACCAGAGTTTCGGCACTCTGAAGTGCCGCCTCCTTGGTCCCCTGACCCCTCTGCGCAAAGCGGGCGCCGGACACGGTGTCTCCCCCTCAGAGTGAGTCTGCTGAGCGGTGCTGGGTCTCTCTGCAGCATTATGGAGACCCCTTCCCACTTGGCTGCTCCCTGGTAACTCCTCCTCCCCCGGGGAGGAGCTGGCAGACTCACTGGGAGACGTGTCCTCGACAACAAAGGCTGAGGCTGCCGGTACCCACTCAGTGCCGGACTGGCAGGGGAGGGCATGTCCCTGACAGTTAGTTTTGATGTTTCAAATCTTTCCATAAAGTTTTTCATATTGTATTTGTTTCTATTTATGGATGAACCAGCTACATATCCCAACCTTGTTACGTGTTTTTTAAAAAAACCAAATCTTACAAACTCAATGGGGGGGGGAGACAGGTTTTAACTTTATTGTCTTCTTTGAGGTTTTCAGCATTAAAAGAAAATGTGATGAGATGTTACCTGATATGTGTTTTACATGCAACATTTCTTGTGGCCAATGTACTGCCACAGAATACAAGTTGCATAGCATTTGTTGCCATGGTGTCCCTTAAAATGAATAGTGTAAGAAAGGGGTGGGGAACCTATAGTTCCCACCATGTCCCACCACCCCAGGCCACTGACAATGTTTGCTGGGGCCGGTGAATCTGAGAGTCCAAAGCAAAAAGAAAGAAAGAAAGGGGGGAAGTTGTGCTGCCAGTCACCGATGCAGGATTCTATTTTAATAATAATAAAATACCTGAATAAATAAGGAATGAAAGGTGATCATCACAATGTGTTTCAAATATCACCTTTCTTCAAGGGATCGACTGAAAATTATGATACACCCAATTTAACAACCATCCATGTACAGGCATCACTGCAGCCATGTGAAAGACAATGCATATTTAAGTTATACCAAGCTACCATGCAACAGATTTAATAAAAAAAACTGCAAGAAAGGCTCACCTTTTCAACTTCATATAATTTTCATTGGCTGCAGGTCTGCACTCTGCACGCTGGACTACTATTCCTTCCAGAGACAGTTTTTCTGAAATAGAGGGAAACCCAGATTACCAACAAAAGTCATATGAGTATGAATGGTAGCCATTTTAACAAGTCGTATTTTTATTTATGCTTTGAGTGTGATGAATTACTCAATATGCCCAAGATTTTTTCAAAACGGTTTTACTTCTGTAAGAGAATCAGTCCAATCAACAATTCTAACAAAACAAACCATCAGGCTATTGACAGCACATGCTCTTGTCCTATTCCAGTATATGAGGAAATTGTTGTCAAACATCTTCAAAAGACTGCAACCTTTCCCCCATACACAGGTGTGTTCCTCCAATATATGGGTATTGCCACTGATACCCTACAACCAGGTTATAGTTATTTTGTAGATTCACAACACCAGCATACAATTTTGTTCCGTCAGCACAGGGGGATTTAGTAGCAATTTAACCCTTGGGAAAGAATAACTAAAAAACGCAATGTACAGTTAACCTCAACACTGTATCAGCTCGATCTACTAGATATATAAATATAAAATATGGACAAACCATTTGCACACTTAGATGTAATCTTTGAAGTACAGTCTATTAAGCTGCTGGTTCCTATCTGTTCCTATTTTAGACTCATGCAAACATAATAAATAACAAGCCTATGACTAAGCCTCGTGGTTATGGAGAACTGTCTGAAAACGTGGAGATAATACCTAGATTCAGAAACTAGGCTATGAGAAGAAAATGCACAGCCCAGGTGGCAGTATTCTTAAGACATCCTGGCTAGCTCTCTGTCCATCCTTGCAACTCCTAATCCTGTTGTGCGAGCATTGCCCACGCTTGTACGCAGGAGGAAAAGCTAACTTCTTTTTTGGCATGTACATGGCGAGAGTAAATGCACCTATAAAACCTGTAAAAAGATTAGCATTGGTTGTTGTATGACAGTGGATTTGGCACTAGCGGAAACTGTGTGGATAACACCTGAATTATATGAGTCATAGAATTGCAGAATTGGAAGGGAGCCAGAGGGTCATCCAGTCCAACCCCTTGCAATGCAGGAATCTCAAATGTGAGTACATTTTGGCATGGATGGGGCAGCCTAAACGTTAAAAAGAATTAAAGTTAATATACTACTTGATTTTTGGTTACAGAAATATTCCTTAATGCTGTAGCTATGCCACAGCAAATAGCAAATAGCAAGTAGATGATGTTGAAAGAGTTAATTCCCCCCCTCCTCTTGCTGTGGAATACAAAGCTGCAGACCCAACCTTTCTTAAGCAAAGGAAGTAGACATCCATACTTGCACAGCTTTCCTTGTCATATACCTTGTTGCAAATATTTGCAAAGGGAGAATCAATTGTTTAAGATCTGAGCCTGAAAGCCATGGCTGCTACAAGAAACAATGCTGCTTTTTCAATGCCATGTTGTGGTCATTTTCTCCATTGCTGAAGTGTTGCTAAGCTGTAATATTGTGTGGTATATACAAAGATTTGTTACAAACCTACCATACCAGCTTTCTTTCACATTGCAACAGCAGTGTCATTTTAACTGGAAACTGAACTGATCTGTCAAATATAGCCATTTAAATTAAAACCAATTAAGTCATTTCTACTAGCAACATTTTTGCCAATAAAATTATTTTCTATTGAGGGGGAAAAAGCCCAGACTGCTTTAGATGATTAAAAAGCAGGCTCACCATACAAATCCATTTTAAATAAAACACTATTTTAACACTACGTTTAATTTTATGACAATATTATCACCTGTCGTGTTTCAGAGCAAGGTGCACGAGCAAAATGCAACAGGACGACGAAAAGCTTTAAAAATGGTTGAAAAACAAAATTATTAAAGGTATTTGAGGTTATTGTTTGGTAATCCTTTTTGAAAAGTATTTTACAACAAATAGCTAGGATTCCTCCACCATTTCATAATTTTCAATATACTATATTTCAACTTAATACCAAGATGCAGGCAAACAGCTAATTTCTTTCTGCACAAACGAAAGACACTTCTTAATCATTTAAACTTCAGAGTCTTCAAGAGGAAAAATAACTAAAGACGCCCTTCTCCCCTGCCATCCTCTTACCCTTATACGGTTAAATGCAAATTGCATCTTACAGTCACACTCCCAGTATCACACTGCATACATATAGCTTCTACGCCACCTACCGCAAGGCTGTTGCCGACAAGCTCATGCAATGCTTCCAGCACTCCCATTCTATCATTGTTCTAGAGCCGAATAAAGGTGCCTTTTTGACGAAATCTCCATACAAAGCAAAAGGAGGACAAAGCAAGAGAGCCGTCTTAAAGAACGGAGCACAAAACAAACAGGCGTGAAATGGAGAGCAACAAAAAATGCAACGACTCGGAAGGCACCGATCAAGGCAAGAATTGTAAAATGTCTCCAATTACTCTCAATGTTGGTGGATATCTGTACGTTACGCAAAAGCAAACACTAACCAAGTATCCAGACTCTTTTTTGGAAAGAGTTGTCAATGGAAAGGTTCTCTGTCCGTCTGATGCAGATGGCCATTATTTTATGGACAGGGATGGGCTGCTCTTTAGGCACGTTCTGAACTTCCTACGGAATGGAGAATTGCTTCTACCAGAGGGATTTAAAGAAAACCATCTTCTGGCACGAGAGGCAGATTTTTTTCAGCTTAAAGTGTTAGCTGATGCAGTGAAATTAAGGTGGGAAAAGGAGCAGCTTGCAGCCAGAGAGACTACCTTTCTGGAGATAACAGACAGCCACGACCGTTCGCAGGGCCTTCGGATTTTTTGCAATGCTCCCGATTTCATAACAAAAATAAAATCGCGCATTGTTTTGGTATCCAAAAGCAGGCTGGATGGCTTTCCAGAAGAGTTTTCAATCTCTTCCAACATTATCCAGTTCAAATACTTCATTAAGTCAGAAAATGGGACTCGGCTTGTTTTGAAGGAAGACAATACTTTCGTGTGCACCTTGGAAACTCTTAAGTTTGAAGCTATAATGATGGCACTGAAATGTGGATTTAGGCTGCTGACCAGCCTGGACTGTTCCAAAGGGTCAATTGTTCACAGTGATGCACTTCATTTTATCAAGTAATTACTTCTTCTCTCAATAGACAAAAGGCCACAAGCATGCAGCCTGTAAATCTAATTAAACTTCAAGACATCGCAAAATGATTTATTCAACTCTGTACACCACAGAGCACTGCTGCTAATGAATAAATGTGAGCTAATGGTATGTAAACTGTAACATCCATCTATGAGTTCTTTGTGCCTAAATTTATTAATAAAAGAGATACTTACTAAACATGATTTTAAAAAATCAGACTGAATGCTGAAGCAATTTACATCTCTGTCTCCTCTCTCTTGTCTCTTTACCACAGAATCTAGCTAAAATATTAGTATGTTCTTTTGTGGCTAATATGCAGTACATCGTACTTCACTCAAGAATGATAAAAGTGTTTTCTTTTCAACATACACAGTTTTTTAACTAAATACATCCTGGTTTTCAGATACCAATTAAGTTTCAGTTTTTACTTGCTGGTTTAAATGCAAGTCATACTGAATAATTACAGAAGATATATAAACATGCCCACTCCATTTCAATAAGCTATACAAGAGATTTTATCTTGTACTTCAAAAATATGATTTATATAAAGGAACCCAGTTTTGTTGTTTGTTGTAAAGATTATATATACTTTGCAATGTAAGTGATGAGTAAAATGTAATTACGCTGTTTCTATCTTGCTTAATAATTTCACATAGCTATTGAACTAAAAAAATATTCAAACTTCATTTCCACAAAGGGTTGCTTTTGAGGATGCTGTATTGCAGGTCTTCCATATTATCAGCATGAAAACTCAAATCAACATATCAACATTGCAGTGGTTTGGTAGAAAACATGTTCTGGCTAGAGGAGGAAATAAATGTAGGCAGATGCTCTACAAATTTTAAATTCTGAACTATAACTACAAGCGTTAGTTATGCCCATCTTGACTAAAACAATGAGCTGTACTTTAACTATATCATGACAAATCTTTGAACAAAATAAGATGATGACAATTATGTCTGGAGGTTTTTTGCACTTCTACGAGTGAGAAAATGACATATAGAACCAGGTGATGTCACACAGAATTTTGATCTCCAGCAAGTTTAACACTAAGAGCTACTTAGTATTTGTAGAGGCCTTTTCAAAGCTCTACACATACATTAACTTGTTGCAATACTTCCAAATAATCAAAGTATGCCATAGTATACAAAGTATATAGTGTGAGAGTATGAGCAGAGTATGAGAAATAATGGTTTGTCTAAAAGCTACCGTAAGCAGCAAGTGCATGGAAGAGGAGAGATTCATACTGGGGACTTTCCAATTTGGAGCTCAGTCTCTGATCAAAAGAGAGGTGCAACATACCAGATTGTCAATAATAAAGTTTTCATTTACCAACAAGGATGTAGAAATATCAGTTCTTATAACCTACCAATGCTTCTGAAGCGTATGTCCCAAAATAAGCACACTACCAACTACTTTTCATGTGTTTGGAATCACAAAATAGATATAGTGGGTGCTTTGCAGAACATAAAATGGATGTGGTCCCAGGTTAGTATACAGTGATCGTGACCCTGTTCCAGAGGAACAGCTATCAGTCCGCAAAACAGGGCTCTGTCCTTACTTTACCAATCATCAGCTGCCAGCACAAATCACAAAAGGCTTCTTTTAAAAAAACAACAACCCACTTTTGATACAATGGAGAAAGAGGTGATTTGCTAAAGATCAGAAAGATGGGGAAGTCTGTACAAGTTTGTCTGTATATGTGCATTAGGTCTCTCTTGCCCATTTTCTGGATTTAGTTTGACAGAGACGATAGAGAAGTACTGTAGTTCCTAACTTGTGGGTCATGAACCCCTGAGGGCCCACTGAGTTATCCCAAGGGGTCCACAAGTAATGATCCTCCAGCCAGCACTTGACTGATTCCCTCTGCCTATTCACAGCAGCATCTCTAGGAGCCCTGCATGATCACTGGGGGGCTTGTGGTTGCTGAAAAGCACTTGTTATTGTTGTGGGTGTGGCCTGTGCCTTCCTCGCTTTCCTTGGTTGGTGCTTGGTATGAGGTGCACCTAGAAGAACCTGGGGGCAAGGCACAGGAATGCAGTGGTTTCTAGCACTGCTTCCCCTCCTTGCTGCTTTGCCTGAAGAAGCGTGTTGCACTAGGGTTTTCTGGCCTTTACATTGCCCTATACACAGGGCTTCCTGGTTGGAGGCAGAATGAAAGTCTTCCATTTGATTTTAGTGGGCTCCGTGCTATGGACCATAAGTGGGGGGTTTGCCTCCTAACTACTGACTGTATTCAGGTTCATTAGCTTTGGCAATATTGGGGTCTTCTTTTGTTGCTTTATTGGGATACATTCCAAGGACAGGAGTTGCCTAATTCCTGGGGTGGGGGCTGGCTTGTTTTAAGGCTTAGTTCATTTGGGCTGTCTGCTGTTCTGAGTTGCATTTGCTGCTCATGCCAACTGGCTTATAAAAAACAAAAATGAATAAAATGTTAAGTATAAATAAAAAGGAATTAAATTAACTGTGTTGCGTAGCTTTATTCACAGTGATAGGGATTTCACTGAAGTGTACAATTGATAGTTCTGATTTGACACAAAGGAACATATTACATTAGTGGAAATGCAATTTCTCCTTTTCATTCTTTTGGGGATTGTTTCAATTGAGTTCACTGGGGAAAATTTGTATTTCGTTTGGTAAGATTACTTGGGATTGTTGATCACTGGTTATACTGGATAAATAAATGAATAAATTTATAATTATAAATAAAAATTGTATTTCATACCTTTTGAATAAATTGGGTTGATCAGTGGGTACATTGGGGTCAATCAGATTTATATTTATGATTAAATTTATATTTAATACCTTTTGGAATGAATCCTTGGGTTGTTAGTTGGTGAGTATGATGGGGAAATAAATGATTTTTTCCCTGCTTTCTTTGATTTTGGCACATTTTATTATAAGTTTTTTGTCATTATGTATTTTCTCAATTAACAGAGCCTAAAATCACAACAATTAGCATGTGGGGGGTCCACATATTATTATTTTAACTTAAAACGGGGTATTCATATTCATAAAGTTGGGAACCACCATATTAGAGGACTGAGAAAGGTTTGAGCAGGGATTGAGGAATGAAACCTAGTAGAGGTACAATACTGGCTTCCCACAAGCTATGCTTGTAAATTCAGGAGCCAGCATCCAGAAAGTTTACTCCCCCTCTACATATCCAGTGCAAATTCCTTCAAATGTTGTGCTACTCTTAACTGTAGGGTTCAATGTTATATTTTTTGCCATGATTAACGTCGAAAAAGGAAGGGGGGGACATCTTTCTAGGAAGGAAGGAAGGAAGGAAGGAAGGACACATTCCCAAGACTGATCCAGATTTACCGGTATATATTGCATTTTGCAGAGAGCCAGGGTTCTCTCAACCCTGGTTCTGAATAGAATGACACCTGGGAGAGGGACAACATACATGGCAGTACAGATACAAGCAAGGGCAAGAATGACACAGGAAAGGCTTTGCTTAATAACAGCTTCGTGCCATTCACTATCTGCAATAGCCTGAAGTTATTCTTTCGAAAACAGAAAATCCTTATACCATTATAGTATTTGACGCAAATTCAGGCACAAGAAAGTTAAAACTAAAGACAAGTATTTCTACTACTAAATAACTGAAATTTCAGCTTTTCCTTTACATCCATTAAAGCCCCAGGGCCATATGCGGCCCACTGCCTGTTCTAGTAAGAACAGAACAGTTTCTGGGATTATTGCCAGACAGCAGAATTGGATTCCAATGGGAACTATGATTCTCAAAAGATAGATGCAGGCCTACATCAGATGGCATGGGAAAGTGTGATGCGTACATGGCTCTCTGACACACAAATCCCAAGGGCACAGCTTTATGTTTACTTACCTCTTAACGTGCTAGACCTTGGATTATGCCCACACTTTAAAGGATTAAAGGCTTGTTATAAATATTTTTACAACATTAGCTTGATCTTTCCTATTTGTTTCTGATCTGCTAATAATTTTGGTCATTATATTTTTCCAATAACGTACAAAAGCATTGTTATTTCTTAAAAAAGTGAAGCGCGGGGTTCTTGGGATTCTTTCAGCAGCTCACAGGTGACCTTTCAATTGAGGAGCGGCATCAGCCCACATTTCATGCAGACTTGGCCTTTTCGGATATCTCTTATGTCTCCGACCTGGTGGAATGCTCTGTCCCACGAGACTAGGGCCCTGCAGGACTTGATCTCCTTCACCAGGGCCTGTAAAACAGAGCTATTCTGCCTGGTCTTCAATTTAAATTAGCCTGATCCTCTATTCCTTTTTCCCTTTTCTCTTCTATGAAGAAACCCTTCCTGGGACCCCACATTTAAATTCTTCCCTTGCTGGCCCTAGTAGGACCAACTTGGCCAGTTAGCCCTGGTGTTCATTTGATGTCTACTGACTGGGTTGTCGTCGTCGTCACCCCCCCCCCCCATGACCCCTGAATTTTTGAATTTTATTGATATTGATGCTGCATTTTATGTTGTATTTTATGCTGTTTTTAAGTCACATTTTAATCAATGTTTTCTATTTGCTGTTAGACACCCTGAGCCTGGTTTTTAAACCGGGAAGGGCGGGGTATAAATAAAAAATTGTTGTTGTTGTTGTTGTTATTTATGGGTTGGGCTAGAAACAGTGTGAACCTGACAACTTCCATTGAAAGCCACCAACCACTTTCATGAATATGATCTCTAAATGGGATGAAGCCACATGAAGCTATTTGAGTTCTCCCAGGTTTTGCATTAAAAAAAATACATACCAGGTTGGTAGATAAAGCAAAGATTTCCTTTGATTTTAAAATCCAATGCTTAAAGAATAGGATATCTGGCAGCCGGCAGCCTCATTAACTGCCCTAACAAATCAGAAATGGCTCTGCTTCCCGTGCTGTCAAAAATACAACTCTGTAACCATAAAATATGGAGGAGGCTATTGCTCACAAAGTGTCACATCAAACATTTTCTCCGAACAAGTTTGCACTAAACCATCAGTTACCATGACTGTGTGATTAGTTTTTTAAGTAACTGCAGAGCATTAAGACAATGACTGAAGCTTGCTATTAAGTCATTATATTAGAAGGCAAGCATTCTCAGAATTGAACTGATATACCTGAGGGTTAGATTCTCGTGCCATAGCATCATGGAAGAAGCTAGGATCATAGTGGGAGCTCTTTTGGCAACATGACAAACTATGGGTTGTAACTATGCGAATGAGAGTCTTGGGCTCGTGGTCTCCTGCTCCCCCCTCCTTCCCCAGCATGAAAGTGAAGAGATCAAAAGCTTTCACTTCCATTTTTTCCCATTTCTTTTTCATTTAAATACAGTAACATACAACTAGAGTAACCTGAGGGACGCGGGTGGCGCTGTGGTCTAAACCACAGAGCCTAGGGCCTGCCAATCAGAAGGTCGACGGTTCAAATCCCCGCGACGGGGTGAGCTCCCGTTGCTTGGTCCCAGCTCCTGCCAACCTAGCAGTTCGAAAGCACATCAAAGTGCAAGTACCTTCCGGTGGGAAGGTCAACGGCGTTTCCGTGCGCTGCTCTGGTTCACAAGAAGCGGCTTAGTCATGCTGGCCACATGACCTGGAAGCTATCTGTAGACAAACACCAGCTCCCTTGGCCATTAAAGCGAGATGAGCGCCGCAACCCGCAACTGGACTTAACTGTCAGGGGTCCCTTTACCTTTACAGTAACCTGTCCAGTGGTACATTCTTATTCACTTTCTTATGCAGTACACAGTACACAAGCAATACATTTATTTATGCATTATCAATTCAAGTAGCCTCTCCACAGAGATTCTTGTGTTGAGGGTGGAATCAAAGTATATTCCATCTCACTTATAAAGGAAAAATAAGCCACGTTTCACCAAAAGTGTCCACCCTTGAATTGCTTTTAATTACCCTTCTGTGGCAAGTAACGCATTGCAACAGAGACACATTCCAAATATCATTTTAAGAAGATTTCAATGGGGATTTCTATAGACTGTGTCCAATATTGGGCTATTGTTAATTGCGCTGCTGGTAACAGATAAATACATGGGAAACTAAAGATGAAGAGGTAAAATCAGTAATAATCCACTGGGCAAAAGATGTGGGGTATAAAATACAACTTGCAGATTGGGAAAGACTGTGGAAGGAGGACTTGAAATTTACAGCATGCTGTACGTTAAAAGAGAGCTATATGAAAATGATGTATAGATGGTATTTGACTCCAGTAAGAATAGCAAAAATGTATAAAAATAATACTAACATATGCTGGAAGTGTAAAGAGAAAGAAGGCACGTTCTACCACATGTGGTGGACGTGCAAAAAGGTAAAGGCATTCTGGGAAATGATATATAATGAATTGAAAAAAATGCTTAAGATAACTTTTGTTAAAAAACCAAAAGCCTTTTTAAGGGATAATAGGATAAGAATTACCAAAGGATATGAAAGGATATGAAAAGACTGTTTATGTACATGACGACAGCTGCGAGAATGCTTTACGCCCAGGGATGGAAGGAAGAGAAAACACCAACTAAAGAAGAGTGGATTATGAAGACGATGGAATACGCTGAAATGGCAAAGATGACTGGAAGAATCAGACACCAAGAGGACAACAAATATAATACAGAATAGAAAAAATACATAGACCAGTGTTTCCCAACCTCCTCGGGGCAACGGCACACCTGTCCCGCGAAAAAAATCTCGCGGCACACCACCACCTAGGTCCTAGTGCCCCTCATTTTCCCCAAAGCTCAATACCCGCCCTGGCTCCCCTGCCCTCCCGCTCTCCTCGGCGGGCACCTCTGGCCATGGCTGCCCCGCTCTCTCTGCGGCTCCGCTTCAAGCCCGCTCTCCCTTCCCGAGAGGAGCCCGCCCAGCCTCCGCTGCCCGAGAGGAGCCCGCCCAGCCTCCCGCAACCATAGTGTCGCCTCGGGCGGACTGCGGAGGATGGGGGAAAAAACCCACGCCCCTTACCTGAGCCAAACTCTCCGAGGCGTCGCTCCTTGTCGCTGAGGTCGAAGCCGAGCGGGGGAAACCCGATCAGCAGGCGCTGGACCTGGAAGGCTGCCGGGCTAAGCCCTATTGGTCCCTGGCAACCAATCAGAATCGGCGGGGAGCTGGCGCATGCGCGGTAGGTCGCCGGAGGGTTTCTGCGCTCCCTTTCCCCCATTGCAGCCGCTGCTACATGTTTGCGGCTGCGGCGTGGGGTCCCGACCCACGGTTTTGCCGCGGCACACCAGCCGGTGCCTCACGGCACACTGGTGTGCCGCGGCACACCGGTTGGGAAACGCTGACATAGACTACTGTATATTAAATAACACTGTAAACATTTAAAGTTGTTAGGATTTTTATAACACTTGTAATTTGCAAAAACCAAAAGACTAAAAAAATGATTAAATTAAAGTTAGATAAATGTAATCAAATGCGGTAAAGATTTTAAAAATGTACATTTTGAAAACCGGGAGGGGGGGTGAGGTCCGGGGTTCAGAGAACCCCAAGTTTGTATCAGTGTTATTTTATTTAAATGGATGTTTGGAATGTTAAAAAATATGAATAAAAAATAAAGATAACAGATAAAATACTAAATCTCTGCATTTAAGGTTTGTTAAATTTGGGTCTAATGATAATAAGGCAAGAGCTGAATTTGGTGGGAGGAGTTGTTGCATAATTTTGGAAATAACATAAAACACCTTTTCCCAAAAGGAGTATAAAGGTAACAGTTAAGTCCAGTCACAGACTCTGGGGTTGCAGCGCTCATCTCACTTTACAGACTGAGGGAGCTGGCGTTTGTCCGCAGACAGTTTTTCCAGGTCATGTGGCCAGCATGACTAAGCCGCTTCTGGCGCAATGGAACACCGAAACCAGAGCAGCGCACGGAAACACCATTTACCTTCCCGCTGGAATGGTACCTATTTATCTACTTACACTTTTTGGCGTGCTTTCGAACTGCTAGCTTGGCAGGAGTATACTAACATGCAATTCCACCATGCATGACAATATGAGCTTATCTCTCTGCGGCCTTTCCAGTATAGGGGAGAGAACCTGGATCATGCTTTGAATTGGTGAGAAAAAGAAAAGAATTCATGTGCTGTGGAATTTAAATGTCTCCAAGTGTCTATTAGGCCCCAGTAGGCAATTATGCTCTGCAACTTATTATCATGGCTGCTTCTTAAAGAACAAGAAGAGCTGTGATCTTTGAAGTCATTAGGGCAGCAGTTAACGTCACCTCCGATTATAACTGAGCCTTCTTTGAAGTCATTCAGTTTTTTGCAAAGTGTCCTTAAGAAAAGCATGTTGGCTGGAATTTGGTGCATATATGCAAGCCAGAATTACAAAAAGAAACCTGCCATTTAGCTCTGCTAGATTTTCCCATCTGAAATGGGCATTGCTTAGTGAAGAGGGTAGCTACGCCCCTGGTTTTGAAGAGGCAGGTGTGCACAGTTGCTCACTGAGCCATCAACCCTTAGGTAAAGGTGACTTGGAGGATTTGTGTTGATGAGATTCCTGCAACACAATTGTGTCCGGGTATTCTCACTGGGCACAAGGAGAAGGGGACGACAGAGGACGAGATGGTTGGACAGTGTTCTCAAAGCCACCAACATGAGTCTGACCAAACTGCGTGAGGCAGTGGAAGACAGGAGTGCCTGGCGTGCTCTGGTCCATGGGGTCACGAAGAGTCGGACACAACTAAACAACAACAACAACCTCACTGTATGGCAGCCTCAGTTCAAGTTCTTTTAACTGCTGAGCCCAAGTCTTTGTCATTGAAATGAGATAATTTTTAAGGAGTAGTTGTTACCGGTATGTCTGTGCTGGGAGATCAGCTGGAGGCTTTTGTTAAACACCAGACTAAGATAATTGGTAACTATTAAAAAATAAAACAGAACCAACCTTGCCAAACAGGCAACCTTTAATGCCTTGGGAGCAGGAAGCCACGCATCTGCAGAATAATACTAGCAAGAAAATGACCCCCCCACCCTGAATTATATGGGTGCAATGAAAAAAGTTTGAGGTATCCACAACTGGATGTGTGTGCAGAAGGTCTCTATTGGAGTTCTGATACTCACAAATCCTTGGACTCAGATTTATGGAATTCTCTGTCTTTTGCACCAGATCTTGCAAGTCTGTCCACCCCCCTACGATTTGTTATACTTCACAAAACCTGAAGTGATTTTTTGAAATGAAGACGATCATAACTTGCTTGTGAAATTCCCTCACCAAGCATTTGCAAACTGCAATGATATTACCGGTAAGTAGCCAAAGGAAACCAGAAATACATCTAAACGTTTTAAAAGTTTCAATGTAACTACCTGCATAAACTCTAGATTTTGAACAATTCAAGGAATTTGTAGCAATGAATCAGTTAGTATTGTTTTTTTATTATCTCCGTAAACAAGTTATTGCAGCCAACCAACACTTACCACTGTTGCTGATTTCAGATTTTTCATCTGTCTGGCTTTCTGCAAATGACAATAGAACAAGGTTTAGGACTTCACAATTCAATATTAAGAGTGTTCCTATTTGTAACTCAACCTTATGGAATGCTATAAACTCCCTGTAGTCCAGTCCTGAACAACGTAAGGCTTTTCAGTCAAACTTGATCTACTGTTTGAAACTCTTTCACGCCTCTTTCTAGAACCATCTGTCCCACTCAAGCCATAAAATTGGGGTTTAGAGTGGGAGAATCAGCACCCAGCCTGGATTATGAGGTGTGTAGTGGAGGTGACACCACTTTCCCCCATTGTAATGCTAACAGCCCATGATTAAGGGTGAAATTGCATGCAATGTTACATGCGAATTTAATATCACACAGAGTTTGGCTCTAAGAGATAACTTGTCAAAGTCCAACCATGCCAGACAACTGATTCTCAAATGTAAAATATTGTGTAATGGCAACATCTGATATGATCACCAACTGTGACTGGCAGGACAATTGTTGGCATGTTTAAAGATAAAGGTAAAGGTAGCAGTTCGTAACATGACCTGGAAGCTGTACATCGGTTCCCTCGGCCAGTAAAGCGAGATGAGCGCCGCAACCCCAGAGTCAGTCACGACTGGACCTAATGGTCAGGGGTCCCTTTACCTTTATCTAAAGGTACCCCTGACCATTAGGTCCAGTCGCGGACGACTCTGGGGTTGCGGCGCTCATCTCGCTTTACTGGCCGAGGGAGCCGGCGTTTGTCCGCAGACAGCTTCCAGGTCATGTGGCCAGCATGACTAAGCCACTTCTGGCGAACCAGAGCAGCGCACGGAAACAGCGTTTACCTTCCCGCTGGAGTGGTATCTATTTATCTACTTGCACTTTGACGTGCTTTCGAACTGCTAGGTGGGCAGGAGCTGGGACTGAACAACGGGAGCTCACCCCATCGCGGGGATTCGAACCACCGACCTTCCAATCGGCAAGCCCTAGGGCTCAGTGATTTAGACCACAGCACCACCCGCATGTTTAGTCGGAAGTAAATCCCACTGAATCCAATTGGACCTACTCCCAAATGCATACGGGCTTGCAACCTTAATTGCGGGCCAGAACTCACTCCTAAATTATAGGAATTGCCTCAGAGAATGTCCAAAGTGCATTTTTCTCCTTCAACACAAAGTGCTCAGTCTTTCCCAAACCCCAGAGTTTCAATCTTCCGTATATTTTGTAGCAAACAAATCCCACTTTTCCCCCCAATGTGAATTAGGGGACGGGGGAGAGTGACATACTGAGGTTATTAGACTAAAAGTGCAAAGTATGCAGAGCAGATGGCACAGCTCCCAGTCTTGGAACTATGATGGGTCCCTTCTAAAAGGTAGTTAAGCAAAGGCAGGGTGAATTAATATTTTGTTACCCTACCATCCTTGAAGAAAGGCTACTTAATATATTTTCCATTTCTGGCATATTTTAGATTCTTGAAGAAAAAAACATGTATTTTAACTCTGTTTAGACACCAATACCACTTCATTTGCATCTTGCCTTATTGTGGGAACATATTGCTTTAAATTTCACTCATTACTTAAAACTTCCAATACCAACTCTCCATACAGCAGCACAAAATAATGTCCCTTGCTTCTGCTTCTTTGTTCTTAAATTCTATAGCATTTTATTTTATTTTTAATCCCTGTTAAGTCAGAAAACATCAGTCGCCGGCTAGCCTATAAATTGCAAGGAAACCAAGCACACTTAGACAAAATAGCTTAATTTGCACAGAAGGAAAATGATGCAGGCATGGCTTAAGTGTTCAAGGGTTGTGGCTCTGCTATTTTTGTACATATAAATTAACATATATTCTCAAAATGTCTTCCTGGTTACTAATAAAGCAGGAATCACATCCAATTTGGAAATGAAATATGAACTCATGGAGCTGCCTTTCACAAGTCAGGCCTTTAGTTCATTAATTCAGTATTCCCTACTCTGATGGGCAGAGACTTTCGAAGGTCTCAGGCAGAGGCATTTCCCACCTGCACTACCCAAGACCAGGTAACTTGAGAACCAAAGATTTGTGGGTTGGGCTTCCAGGAGGACAGTGGATCTAAAAGGGGAAGGGAAGAATGTGCCGTTTCTGGACCCAAAGTGGGTTCATACCAGATACAAGTCAAAGCAATATTCCATTACAGTAAAAATTGTTATAATCAAATGAACATACTATTTCAATAATCAATGCCAATTCCTAATAATTCAATATACACCATTATAATGGCAGCATAAATAGAAACTCAAGAGCTCATTTATCAAAAAGCACTCATAGAATTCAGCAACATAAATGCAAATAAATGAGAATGCCATTATAACAAGTACAACAAATTCCAAATTCCCATTGGGCTAATTGTGTTAGTCTGCTGCAGCAAAAAACAGCAGTAGTTTTGATGGCCTCATGTAGATTTATTATGAATTTATTATGATATGCTTTCATGGATTTAAGAACTATTACATGTATATTCCAGATTACATCCAAGGAACTCAGTGTAGCATTCATGGTTCTCCTCTCCATTTTATCCTCACAAATGACTGTGCAGTAGGTTAGGCAGAGAGACAGTAAGTACAAGGTCACCCAACATGCTTCATGGCTGAGTAGGGACTTGAACCCTGGTCTTCAAGGTCCTAGTCTAACACTCTAACCACTACAAGACACTGGCAAAAGCAGTAAAAGTTACTGTTTATGCCATTATGTGGGTTTAGAGCACGGGTGTCAAACTCCGGCCCTCCAGATGTTTTGGAACTACAATTCCCATCAGCCCTAGCTAACAGGACCAGTGGTCAGGGATGATGGGAATTGTCGTCTCAAAACATCTGGAGGGCCGGAGTTTGACACCCCTGGTTTAGAGGGATAGAGATATACAGCTACCGGTATATTTTTCTTCAATGCTAGCATGAGATTACTTCTTATCCACAGATTCTTGAACACAATACACATCGCTTTGTGCAAGGATCTCTCCTGTGGAACAGACAACTGATCCTGGATGGCTGGTCCATAGAAAGCAGATGAGTTTGGAACAGGTGTGCTAAGCTTAGGAGTCTTAAAATACTACTTTAATTGAAAGTTCTGAGAACTGAACCTGAAATCTTTAAATGCAAGACATGTGATCTACCAAGCTGTCACTTTACTCATATCTGAAAACTGCAGCAATGAACCACCATTGTGTCTGCTTTTTTTTTTTTTTTACTCTACAGCAGCATTTTACTGCTGTTAGGCTGATAGAAATGCCAGTCTTAATCTAAAATAGTGTGTAATTGTTCACCAGATTACACAGTAAGTGTATATTTGGGAAAAGAAACACCTAATTTGCTCATGGTGGCCTATTAATATAGAAATATATGCAAGAGACGTAGAACTGGGACAGCAATAAAGACAAAATAATGGGTAGCACAAATTGCACTGTTGCATGGCAACCAGTTATGTACATATGGCGATGTTTACAGAACAAAATGTAGTTTATATTTCATGCACAAACAACAACAAAAAATAGCTCAGCAAAGTCAAATAACTAGGGCTCACATTTACCAGCCAACTAAGCACCCCCCCTTTTAAAAGAGATATTCCAGTTCTGAGAACAATAGACAACAGTCAAATTTAAAATCAACCATATAAACAAATCAAATCAAAGTCTGTAGAGACAGGCAAGGATCAGAATAATAAGGCGAAAGCATCTGGTCCCTATTAACAATCTAGCTGTCATTTTCCAGGACCGTTGTAGTTTCCAGACCATTTTCAAAAGGTAGCCCCACATCTATAACATATTACCTTGAATCAAATGCATGGAATTGATAGCCAAATGGCACCACACATGGGAGGGGGCACTAGGCACCAAAGGCTTTGATGAAACAAACATTTTATGTGGTTCCCTCTCATAACTTATGTGACCCAACATCAGGGTTCGATTCTTCCACCCACTGTCCATACAAGACCTAACCTCTTCCCATCCAGGGCTACTGATCATGAATGAGTATGCCGATAACCCACTCGCTACAGTCCAAGCCAATTATTTCAGAGAAAGGTCCAACAAATTCCTCCATTGCCTCCCACATTTTGCTTCCCAAAAGGTGGAAGAAGCAACAAGGGGATCATCTGTCTTGGACCTGGTCCTCACCAATAGGGAAGAATTGATCAACAAAGTGGAAGTACTGGGAAATTTGGGGGGAAGTAATCATGTCCTCCTAGGATGCAGAGGCAAGGGAAAGCTGAGTGGAGTCAAACATGTACTCTGGACTTTAGCAAGCCCAATTTAAAAAAGCTTAAGGAGCTTCTTCTTTTTTAATGGAGAAAGACTGTTTTCTCCTGCTCCAGAGGGTAGGATTCGAACCAACGGCTTCAAGTTACAAGAAAAAAGATTCTGAGAAAACATCAGGGAGAACTTTCTAACAGTAAGAGCTGTTCAACAGTAGAACCCTCCCTTAGGAGGTTGTGGACTCTCCTTCCTTGGAGGCTTTTAGCAGAGGTTGGATGGCTCTCTGCCATGGATGCTTTAGTTGAGATTCCTGCATTGTATGACTCTCGGGATCCCTTTCAACTCCACAGTTCTATGATCTGGTGGGCCACCATGAGAACAGGATAATGGGTTATCCATTTGCCTAATTCAGCCGGCTCTTCTTATGTTCTTATGATATTTTAATACAAAAGAATATTTCTACAAAAACATTCAGAGTTTAAAATTTTAGAATTCTGGCAATTGCCATTATTTTGTTCCATACTAATTGTTTAGGCTACACCACAAGAATCAAAACAGAAAAGTCCAAACCAAAGAAACCATCTCAAGAAAATCTGGATGTAGAAGTTCAATTTAGCAAACATCTCTCATTTTGCAAAACTTTAGTTAACTACTGTATATTCCTGCGTATAAGACTACTTTTTAACCCAGGAAAATCTTCTCAAAAGTCGGGGGTCGTCTTATACGTCGGGTCGTATTTCTTATACGGCGAGTATATCCCAAACTATATTTTAACTGGAAAAGTCTTATATGCCGGAAAATACGGTATCAATTTTCCTCCAACTTACCCAATGAACTCTCTGTAAACACGGTTAACATCTGTCCTCCAACACTTTGTAAGAGAAAAGGGTGTTCTCTGGGTGCACTGATGGAAGTTGGCTTCCCACCAATATCATCAATGTTGGCAAGATCTTCATTCAAAGTGAAAGATACCTGAAAACCAAACACTTCAATAAGTATTTCTTATGGAAAAGGAATTGTCAACTACTTTGGAGAATTAATTCATTGTTCAATGTTGTTGGCATCAGTCTGTCTCGAGAGACGAAGGAAGATTATGCCATCGGGGGTAAAGTGCTGCTTCCCGCATTGTTTTGCTGCATTAGCAGCACCAACGTAACCTCTCCAGGGCACAAGCCTGTATATATGGAAGTCCTGGGCTGCCCAGACAACAACAACAACAACAATTATTATTTATACCCTGCCTACCTGGCTGTGTTTCCCCAGCATCCCCTCAGTCTTGCTGATACACTACTTTGCTTTCCTTTGGACTACATTTGACACCAGCTTGGCTGCAGGAGTTGCCAGAAGGAAGAGTACAAGATGCCCAGGGACTCCACTCTGAATTTGTGTAGGGTTTACAGTGAGACATGAGCATCCAAGATGCTATGTAATGGATGAATACTCACAAGGGCTGCAACATTCTAAGAAAGAATCTTGTGAGGACATATACCTTGTGCCTGAGACAGCTGTGTAAGCTAGTACAGTTATGTCAGTTAATAGCAGTCTTTAATAGCAGTCTTTTTGTGTTGTTGGAGCACCTAAGGAGGGGGTCTGTTCTGTTCTGCTGCTTAGAGTTAGTCAGAGTCTGCAAGAGTTTTAGTCTTAGTGATAAATTTATGTGAAACATTAGTAGCATAAGTAATACCTGCCTGCCTTGTACATATGCACTTAATCTAACAAGTGCAAGGACACGGTAAGTAAAACTTAGTGTTATTTAAACATTAAAATAGTGGCTTGCATACTTTTTACAGGAGGGGAAAAGGAATAAACAAAAGGGTTAAGCACCCCAATCTCTAGCTTTCACACAAGCTCTGTTAAAGGGAATTAATAAATGCTAGCTTATTTAGCAATTATATTTAAGTTTCACAAGTGTGAAACAGAGAAGATAACATGTACCTTCTCAGAAAATGATTATACTGCTAGATGAAATGGCACTGGTATAAATACAACACAGAACATAAAAATATGTAACCCATCTATTCCAATATACTCCAATACAAAATATATTTTTATAACATTTGCATTTTATCTACTTACTTCTGTTCTTCCTTGATTCCTATGAAAAAAGCAAAAGGATATAGTATTTTAATTATTTCTTATAACTATTGGAGTAGAAGAAATAAAAACAAATCCCTCCTGAGGAATCTAAATGCTATATAACTGGGGAATCATTGTGGTATTTTCAGGGCTCTCCCCTCCCTCTGCTGCCTAGGTTTCAACTCCAACAAAGAGAAACCAGCCAGTTCTGTGATACCAGCAGCACTGGAGGCAGCCCATCCAACCAGCGACCCTTGAGCCAGCGAGTCCCGAATTGGGACAGCCAGAATTCACACGCTCTGAGCCTGTACCCAGCTAAGGAACTGAAAGCCCTCCACATCAGGGCATTAGAAGAGGCAATAAGCCTAGATAGAAGGAAATGATGAAAGGCCTCTTAAGGATGCAATAGGTAGAACAAATACACACATGTATTTCAATAAAAAAATTCCTTCCAGTAGCACCTTAAGAGACCAACTAAGTTTGTTCTTGGTATGAGCGTCAATGCTATAAATTGTTTGGGCTCCAGTTCCATGTGCAGAACATAGTTTCACCACAGAACTGGGTTTTTTGGCTTTCCTCTTCTCTTTGCATCGCCTTGCTCCCTCCCACTAAATCTGCTCCTGATGACTGGGGCACTCTCGCATGCGGTGAGAGAAGTTGCAGCAAGAAGAGGACTCATCCTTAAGTAGAAGTTCATTTCAGTTCTCACAGAACCCATTTGGATCCAAGGGAATGAGACTAGGAGACTGGCTAGGTTTCGGTAACTGAGATGGACTTGCAACTAGACTATTGTCAGAATCTAAATCAGCACCATGATGGTCACAAAAAAGGGGTAAATGACCCAAAGAATTACACACTGAAATGGAATGCAATCGATGTGTCCCACTCAGCACCGTATAGGACAATCCTGTCCAATTTTGTTCACTGTGTTCGAAGATGGATTCAAACCAGAAAGGATTCAGAGTGTTCAAAACGGATAAAATGTGTGAAATGTAAGGCACGTGACATCACAGCAAAGAACCAGAAACATTTAGCTTCAAGGAAAGATGAGAGCCAGAGTGGTGTAGCAATTAGATTGCTGGACTAAGACCTGGGAGACCAGGATTCAAATCTCCTGGTAGCCATGAAGCTCACTCTCACTCACTCACCCTCAGTCTAACCTACCTCACAGGGTTGTTGTGAGGATAAAATGGGGATGAGAACTATGTATGCCACCCTAAGCTCCTTTGAGGAAAGATGGGATATAAATAAAAATAATAATTTGAGGATATGTCAATGTCTTACTTTCTGTTTGCTTGGGAAGTTGCACATTCATATTTATTGAAGGAATCAAGTCACATTATTAGTTTAGGGAACTGTTCTGTTATATGACTTTGGGGGAGGGGAGCCTATTATAACTCTGTGGGCCCAGTGATCTCTCGAAGCAAGATCAAATATTCCCTCTCAATACTGCCATTCATTTGTACATCTGAAGTATACAATTTCTGCAAAATGACCATATCCAGAGCCAAATGGACAAGGCAGAAATATAAAAACCGGCACCTGGCTTATCTGGGCAGGATTGTAGGGCTCACAGGGCATATTAAAAGGCCTCATCTCAAAGGTTGTATTAAGACCCAGACTGTGTTATTGCAAACCGGTGCCTGAGTATCACACACAATCATAATCATGATTCAGGAGCAAGAGCAACTATACTATCAGATGTGTCTCAAATAAGAAAAAACTGTAAGCCAAAAAGGTTTCACAGTAATTCCCTCTCCACCCTATCCCATCCACTACCCAAACAAAAGAAAATCTGAATGTAAAATGTAAGCACTCTTACTTGGCAATTCTTAGCTTCCCAACTTCACCTCTTCCTGAAGCTTTATTCCACTGTTGTGATAAGTATTTTGGAACCTATAACAAAAGGCAATAAAATAAAATAAAATCCAGTAAGTACAGAAAAGAAATATGTACCGGTACTTTAATTTTCTCTCTCTTCCCCCACTCTTTAAATCCTGAGACAGGAAGAACTACATCTTTCAGGATGCAGAAGAAAGCAACACTAAATCAAAATATATTCTAGATTGCTTTCTTAAGCAGTAAAGAACAAAGAGAACATTAGCATTACAATATAATCATATTCCCGAATTTCAAACAATATAATTACAAATCAAACAAAGCACTGATCACAATTTGTAGCACTATTGTTTTAAAATGAATTACAAGAGGGAGAACAGGATGTGCATTACCTTTACTTTTTATTAACAGCATAATGATCGGCACACAAGTAGTAAGAGAGTTTTCAAACATAATACATGTGTCTATAGACTACTAACATTGCATAAATCAATAAAGGTTTTTTTAAATTAAATAAATCCCATCTTTGTATCTTTTCCTTGAAATTGATATAATTCATTATTTTTTCATTCTAATGCTATAGGATATTCCCAACAATACTACCAAATTTGTTTAGAAACATGGGCTAAGTTCTGTTTTGCCAAGCTTGATCCTTTCTCTCTTCCCAACCATCACCCTAATTTACAAACCCAGTAAAAAAAAAGAAAAATGTTTAGGGCCAAAGATTGATGATGGGGGAGCCATGAAGACAAAGGAAAGTGCAGGTGGTGAGAGAAAGAGTACCAGAGGAGGTTCTTCGAAAATTCAGCTAGGTTTGTGTTTTTTGTTGTTTTTGTTGTTGTTTTTCTTTGATGGGAGTATAGAAATTTGGAAATTAAGTTTTTAAAAGGAGCAAACAGAGCAGTTTAGCACCCAAGTAATCAAAGTCAATAGCCAAAATCCTTCATAATCCAAAAAAGAAAGCAGAAGAGGGTTGCTCTGGCCAGGTATGCCCCCTCCCATATTCTCTCTCTCTTTCTCTCTCTCTCTCTCTCTCTCTCTCTCTCTCTCTCTCTCTCTCTCTCTCACACACACACACACACTTTCCGCCTCCCCTTTAAATTCTCTCTCCCAGAAGCTTCCTAACAGAGCAGAAAAGCCTCATTGGCCATGCTCTCATTTCATTTCTCCCCAACACCACCTACTCCCATTTTTTGTCCTCAGAAGAGGCTGAAAAGCGTTCTGCCATGCATGTTTGTGCACACTTTCTTCTACACATCCAGGCTTCTCCTTCCCCCAACACAAAAAGCAGACCCTCAAAAAGCAGTTCTATCAGGTGCTGTGGTGACAGATAAGGAGGGCAGGAAAACCAGTGGCAAGGAGGCTACGGTAGCTCCTTTCTCCACTAATTCAAGCACCACACTTCAGCAGAAGAGAAAACTAACAGAACCTGGCTTCCATTGCCAGAATGAGGCAGGGAGGTGCGTTCAGGCTCCCTTCTCCTTACATAGAAATGAACAAAACCATACCCTCTCTCCCTCCTCTTCATTTAGCAAAGCAAAGATGTCATTAACAGCATCCATGGTCAGAAAGCCTGCCACAGTCAGAAACACAAGGTGTTTCACGGCCAGAAAACACACCAGTGTTAAAAAGCACTGCCAGCTTTACCTATGTACAGTATAGTCCACCGCTGTTGCTCAGTCCATGCATTGTCCCCACTCCAATCTTTTTTGGTGGGCCAGAATTTATTTATATTATTAACTTTACTAGCTGAAAGTGCCCAGCCTTACCAGGGAATGCTAAGAAACCAAATAATATAGAGATTTTTAAACAGATAGTGCAGGGATTTATAAAACCTATCTAGTCAGGAAAAGGGCAGGACAAGGAGATGCTGCCTCTCCTTTCCTCTTTGTCTGACTACACTGCAGGGAGCAGGAGTCTTCAATTCTGCTGGGTGCTGCTTTATCAAGCACTCCTTGCAGGAAACATGCTGGTGAAACAGACTCCTGCAGCCAGGACTGCGCCCTTGGAGTGTGATTTCTACAAGCTGCTGCATATGGTTGTCTGCTGTGCCAGGCCTGCTTGGCCTCCCCATTCTGCCGTTCCTTCCACCCAGATATTAAAAGCTTCCCAATACAAGGCTGCCTTCAGATGTCTACAGAAGGTTGTATAATTGTTATCTCTTTGACATCTGATGGGAGGGTGTACCACAGAGTGGGCACCGCTACCAAGGACCTCTGCCTGGTTCCCTGTAACTTCACTTCTCGCAGTGAGGGCCCTCAGAACTGGGCCTCAGTGTCCAGGCTGAACAATGGGGGTGGAGACACTCCTTCAGGTATATAGGACCAAAGTCATTTGTGCTTGGAAGCATACTGGGAGCCAATGTAGATCTATCAGGACCAGTGTTATATGGTCTCGGTGGCCACTCGTAGTCACCAATCTGGCAGCCACATTCTGGATTAGCTGTAGCTTCCAAGTCAGCTTCAAAGGTAGCCCCACGTAGAGCACATTACAGTAGTCCAAGTAGATAGTCAGAATATGCACCACTCTGGCAAGACAGTGTGCAGGCAGGTAGGGTCTCAGCTGGCATACCATATGGAGCTGGTAAATAACCACTCTGGACACAGAATTAACTTCTGCCTCCATGAACAGCTGTGAGTCCAAAATGACCCCAAGGCCTTGTCCTTCAGAGGCACAGTTACCCCATTCAAAACCCAGGAGTTCCCCACACCTGCTCGCCCCCTGTCCTCCAGAAACAGTACTTCTGTCTTGTTGGGATTCAACCTCAATCCGTTAACTGCCATACATCCTTCAACTACCTCCAGACACTCACACAGGACGTTCACTGCCTTCACTGATTCCAATTTAAACAATGGGTAGAGCTGAGTATCATCCATATATTGATGAACACCCAGCCCAACCCCCCTGATGATTCCTCCCAACGGTTTCATATAGATATTGAAAAGAATTGGGGAGAGGACGGAGCTCTGAGGCACCCCACAAGGGCCCTGGCCCCAAAGGCGCTGTGGACGATGAAGCATGTTTTTTCCTTGGCGCGTCGGGCACTGATAGGGGAGGGACACCCTCTGCAACCAGCGCCCAGTGTGTGGAGGAACAAACTCCATCGGCCACGGCCCTCCAGGGTGCTGGGGTGAAACTGCCGCTGCTCCTGCCAAGTGAGCTGAGGTGGTTTCACCCTGGCACCTTGAGGAGCCGGGCCCAATGTAGCTTGTTCCTCCCTCCACTTTTCAACACTGCAATGTATCACTATATCATGATGGTTGGCTGGTGATACATCGCAATGTTGAAAAGCTGGTATCATCCAGTCCTAGTGAGGTCCCTGCAGACTGGAGGCAGGCAACTGTTGCCCCCATCTTCAAAAGGGGGGGGTGAAGACCCAGGTAACTACTGACTGGTGAGCTTGACACTGATACTAGTAAAGACCCTAAAACAGATAATTCAACTGTTGGTCTGTGAGCCCTTAGAAAAGGATGCTGTGATTACTAAGAATTCAGTATGGGTTTCTCAAAAACATGTCATGCCAGTAGAATCTCATTTCTTTTTTGATACAGTTGCAAGCTTGGTGGATCGGGAGATGCTGTGGATGTAGTATATCTTGCCTTCAGTAAGGCTTTTGACATTATATTAATGCGAGTAAGCTGGTAAAATGTGGGCTGGACAAGGTAACTGTTAGGTGAATCTGTAGCTGGTTGACTGACTGAATCCAAAGAGTGCTCACTAATAGCTCATCATCATCCTGGGGAAAAGTGACAAGTGGGGAGCAGCAGGGTTCTGTCCTGGGCCTGTTGTTGTTCAACATCTCTATGAATGTATTGGATGACAGAACTGAGCGGATGCTCATCAGATTTGCAGATGAGACAAAACTGGGAGGGGCAGCTAATGGTTCAGAAGACAGAATTGGAGGAGGATGAGCAAGATGATCAAGGGTCTGGAAACCAAGCCTTACGAGGAACAGTTGAGGGAATTGGGTATGCTTAACCTGGAAAAAGAGGAGACTGAGAGGAGAGCCATCTTCCAATACGCAAAGGGCCGCCACGAGGAAGATGGAGCAAGATTGTTTCCTCCTGCTCCAGAGAATGGCTTCAAGTTGCAAGTTGGGACACTGAGGTCCAGCATCGAGGGCCTTCTGGTGGTTCCCTCACTGTGAGAAGTGGGGTTACAGGGAACCAGGCAGAGGGCCTTCTCGATAGTGGCGCCCACCCTGTGGAACGCTCTTCCAGCAGAGGTCAAGGAAATAAGCAGCTATCTGACTTTTAGAAGACATCTGAGGCAGCCCTGTTTAGGGAAGCTTTTAATCATAGAATCATAGAGTTGGAAGAGACCACAAGGGCCATCCAGTCCAACCCCCTGCCAAGCAGGAAACACCATCAAAGCATTCCTGACAGGTGGCTGTCAAGCCTCTGCTTAAAGACCTCCAAAGAAGGAGACTCCACCACACTCCTTGGCAGCAAATTCCACTGTCGAACAGCTCTTACTGTCAGGAAGTTCTTTCTAATGTTTAGGTGGAATCTTCTTTCTTGTAGTTTGAACCCATTGCTCCGTGTCCGCTTCTCTGGAGCAGCAGAAAACAACCTTTCTCCCTCCTCTGACATCCTTTTATATATTTGAACATGGCTATCATATCCCCCCTTAACCTTCTCTTCTCCAGGCTAAACATACCCAGCTCCCTAAGCCATTCCTCATAAGGCATCGTTTCCAGGCCTTTGACCATTTTGGTTGCCCTCCTCTGGACACGTTCCAGCTTGTCAGTATCCTTCTTGAACTGTGGTGCCCAGAACTGGACACAGTATTCCAGGTGAGGTCTGACCAGAGCGATAATGTTTTATCGTGTTTTTAATATTCTGTTGGGAGTCGTTTTATTGTGTTTTTAATATTCTGTTGGGAGCTGCCCAGGGTGGCTGGGGAAATCCAGCCAGATGGGCGGGGTATAAACAATAAATTATTACTGTATTATATTATTATTCCAACTAAACATCAAAAAGAGCTTTCTGAGGCTAACTGGCTCTCTCGGGAAGTGGCGGGACTCTCTTTCCTTGGTGGGTTTTTTAAGCAGAGGTTGGATGGCCACCTCTCATGGATGATGGGGGGGGGTGGGATCTAGTTGAGATGCCCGAGTTGCAGGGGGTTGGACTAGTTGTCCCCCGGTGGTCCCTTCCAACTATGCAATTCTATGAGGGGGTGGGGTCGTCAACCAGCAGACGCCCTCTTCCTCCCCCCCCCTCCGCCCCTCGAAGCTCCCGTTGGTCAGAGCAGAGAGGGGGAGGTCGTCGGCCTGATGCCCCTCAGAAGGCCCGGGGGGGCCCGAGGGCGCTTCAAACCTCCGTGTTCCCCTCAGTTTTCGTCTGGGGGCGGTGGGGGCGCTTATGACGGCGACCCCCTCAGGGAAGCTGAGGTGAATAAATAACCTGGTGTCCGTATCAATAGCCGGGGCTCACCTTGACGAGCCACATGCCCGTGTTCTGCTTGGCCCCGGCCAGGTCCAGCTCCCCCTTGTTGCTCATAGCGGCCTCGCAGCGAGCGCGCCCTGAGGGGAAACAGCAGGTTACCCGGGCAGGAACCGGCGGCGCACTCGCAGCTACGGAAGCCCGCAGAGGCTAAACGTCCTCGGGCCGGCGGTCGCTTCCCTACGCCCCGCCCCTCTTTTAATGCACGCTGCGCGAACGCCTCGCCGGTAGAACGCGCGCGTCGACGTCACCCGAGGGGCGGGGACTGCCCAGCGCCAGCTCCGCCCACTGCGAGGGGGGAGGAGGGCGGAGAGTGGGCGCCTGTTGTTGGAACGAGGAAATGCAAATTGTATTGTATTGCGTTGTATTGCATTGTAAATAAAATAAAATTGTTTTAGGGACTATAAAGAAAACTGCTCTTTCTAGGAACGGAAAGGTGGTTTTTTTTGCAAACGGTACCTGCCTCTCGAGGAAACATGCAACAGGGATCGTTATTTATCCTGCTCCACAATGGGCACAAGGTGGGGAAATAGCTCTCCCCCTCCTCTGCTGCCTAGCAACCAGGACCAGGTAGCGCCAGATATTTTTGGGCGCAGCTTTTCCTCATCCCTTGCAGATGGACGGACTGCAGCTCTTGGCTCTTCTCAGCAATAGCGGTGACTGATGATGGTCTGTGTAGGAACAATGATGTAAAAAAAAAAAAGCAGTCTCTCTCCCCTTCTTGCCTTTGGTGCTTGCTGCTAATGGGGCTGCACGCATGTTTGTGAATCAAATGCCTTATGTTTCCAGTGCTCTCAGCAGAGCCCATGCAATGCCCGTGTACTGTTTCACTATTCAGAAGTGGGAAGCATGTAACAATTACCGGTAATTCTCACATGGAACACAGCAGCTGAAGAATAGATGGCAAATTGGGAACGGATTCAGATTCCAGAGTAATCTCATGATGATACAAATGCTCCTCCAATGTCAACTAGCTAAAAAAAAACAAAAACCCACATCCATTTCATTTAGCCACAAAGAGATTGGCTGATCTACTAGATTTCATATAATGGATCTTGCAGCCGGAAGTGAGTTTTTGACTTCAGTTAAATATATCTTAGGAAATAAATGAATCTTAGATCTATAGATTTCACTATTTATACCCACAGAAATCATTGTTCTTATTTACCGGTACCTGTATTTCTCTGCGAGGATAACCTATGTATCTATCTGCTGCAGAGTTATTACTGGTTGTGTGTGATTCTGAGCACTTTCTATAAGACATTCATATATACATTGGAATGACTGACAATCTGTTTAACAAGAAACTTCGAACCTTCTTAGCATTCATTGGTGGTTAGGCTTGTTCATTTGAACCAAAAGGGTGTATACGGCTGGCTCCATAGTGTGGGGCATTAGTGCAGTCAAACCAACAATTCATTTTTTGCCAGATAGGCTGCAGGTTTCTCACATATCCAATTGCATTTGATTGATGACAAATTCATTTAAGTTACAACTGAAAGGTGCAGCATTATTCTACAAATTCCCAAGTGAGCTCTCTCTAAACAGCTTTCAGGATTGGCTCAAATAGAAATAATCACATTCCCCGCATTGAAGGAATGCCAATTAGTAACCAAAGAGTAATTGAATTTTAAATTGGGATACCCAAAGCAGGTTTTGCTAAACACCTGTAGAAATTAGTTCCTAGTTGTCCAGTTTTTATGCATAACTAACACCTAGGGACACGGGTGGTGCTGTGGGTTAAACCACAGAGCCTAGGGCTTGCTGATCAGAAGGTCGGTGGTTCGAATCCCCGCGACGGGGTGAGCTCCTGTTGCTTGGTCCCTGCTCCTGCCAACCTAGCAGTTCGAAAACACGTCAAAGTGCAAGTAGATAAATAGGTGCTGCTCCGGCGGGAAGGTAAACGGCGTTTCCGTGCGCTGCTCTGGTTCGCCAGAAGCTGCTTAGTCATGCTGGCTACATGACCTGGAAGCTGTACGCCGGCTCCCTCGGCCAATAATGCGAGATGAGCACTGCAACCCCAGAGTCGGTCACGACTGGACCTAATGGTCAGGGGTCCCTTTACCTTTTTAACGCCTTGGTACAAAAAAAATCCACTGTCTTTACAGATGATAAATTATTGTTGACAGCTATCAGGCATTTTATGGTTTAGCTCCCAAAATTATTCTGTAGGTTAGCAGGAAATGCTGATTGTTTACACACTGGGTGGAAAGCACTAGGCTATGAAACTCATAACAAGGCTGGCATTTAATGTGATAGAAAAATATCCTCCACAGAATGATTCTTTAAACAACAACCCAGAATTGTGCCGCACTTAGACAAAGAGTAGAAGTGCAGGCGTTTATGTCTCCTGCAATGTTAATATAATTAAAAGAGTAGAGAAAATAGCAGCTTAATTTCTTTTAGGATAAGGAGGTATAAAGACACTTCAAAGTTTATATTCATTCCTTTTGGCTGGAAACCCAGCCAGATGGGCGGGGTATAAATAATAAATTATTATTATTATTATTATTATTATTATTATTATTATTTTGTAAAACACTTCACAGCATCCAAACATCTCCTTATACATTCAAAAGGATCAATCTCTCTATATAATGGGGTCACGAAGAGTCGGACATGACTAATCGGCTAAACAACAAACCACTGCCAGCTATGGCCAAAAACAAAGGTTGCAAAAAAACTTGAAAAATGTATCACTGAATGCAGAGGGTGAGGCAAGGCAGTTCATCCTGCTAATGTATAATAAGTACAGCACAATAAACATCTGGGAGCAAAATGATTTGCACACAGAGGTCTTTTCAGATCCCCTTGTCCAGTGGCAACCCAAATGTTACCCCCAAAGATCAGGGCCTCCTACCCAACAGGGAAATTCAGGCACCTCCTCCCTCTAATGAACCAAATTTCAAAGTGTTGATATTTAAAATATTGCTTTGAGTGCATCTGCCGGCTATTGGCTATCGTGGCTCCACTTGTCCCTATTGTTCCCTTCTTCAATGCTGATTTTGTAAGACACATTTGCAGAAGTCCCCGTGATTTTTAATTGCTTGCTGGAGAAACAAACAGCATTTGACCCATGCAGCCTGATGCATTAATAGCTCTCCAGATGCCTTCTGCTAGCGAGATATTTCCCCCGCCACCCAATGGTTGCTAGGGAGACTATGCGCCCGTCTCGTGCTGCTGACACCAGGCTTTGGCAGCCTTGACTGTTTTCTTCCCTTTGAGACCTACTGAAATCCTAGTCAATGCTTCAACAGTTTTCTAGGGAGAACTTTGTTTGCATTCTGGTAGATTAATAAGCAGTGCTGTTTTCCTAGAAAAAGAGGTGCCGCAACTCACCACAAACACTTTCCTTATTCTCTTATAATGGCAATGGTGCCCACCTAAGAGGTGCCGGAACCGAGTTACGGCTGAAAAAAAAAAAGCCCTGCTAATAAGGAAGCAGACAGAGTAATGAAATTTCCAGAGTCATAAACACATAAGAGACAAGCACCAAATGTTCTCATTACTTAACAGTTTATTTATGAATGAGGGACAAGCAGAGACTGTGGTGTCTTTATGATATATGGTTTGTTTACACATATATACCCTTCGCATCCTAGTCATCACCTGTTTGATTTACTTCCATCCGGACGCCGTTACAGGACTTTATATACAAAAACGTCTAGGCACAGCAATAGTTTTTTCCCTTGTGCCATCAAACTGTTAAATTCGTAGTTGTGTGCGGAAGGGAGGTCAGTTGGTGGTATGGGGTTCCTTTGTTGTGCTGTTGTATTGTGAGGGGAATTAGTGTTTGTATGAGGTACGTTTTTCCTTACATTGCAATGTAGTCGAAGCAAAATTCCAAGTGCAATTGGTACTTGGCCAATAAATTATTCCTTATTCCTTATATACAACCTGAGCCTACTGTTGAGGGACTCACAGCATGAATACCCAATGCAGGTCTTGCTTCTCCCATATCCACAGCCTTGGATTCCAGCAGAAATCAGGCATGTTTCTCCCTCACATATGTCACTCTACAGCCTGCTTCTAGCTCCTAGCTGTCACACATCTCAACTTGAACTCTGACTTTTGCCCTTCTAACTGCCAGCCAGTTGGGCCCACCCATTTGTCCTCTGGCACAGAGGCACTCCCTTTGTTACCTTTATGATCCATACTTAGGGGGCGCCATGGACTGGCGTGTGCAGAGGAGCGGTGGGAGGCACCAGCTGGGGAACCCCCAAGAAACTCCCAGGGGAAGAAGGTTCAGATCCAGGGAATTGGTGGTGGGACGAGGGTGGATGGTCAGAGGGAGAAGAAGGAACAAAATGGGAAGAGGTGGTGTCGGAAGCTAAAGAGGCAACCAGGCAGGACCGGTGCTGGCAATTTTGGCGCCCTAGGCGAGGGGGCGGGCCACGTGACATCATTGCGTATGACGCACGTTGCGGAGCGGTGCCCTGCCCCCTGCCCAGCCGGGCGCCCCCCGCCGCCGCGGTTTGCTTGCTCCGCCACTGGTTGGGGCAGTGGTGGGGGGGCAGGCTAGCCAGCGCCCCCTCCATTTTGGCACCGTAGGCAATTGCCTAGTTTGCCTAAATGGACGCGCCGGCCCTGGTCGGAAGCTAAAGAGGCAACCAGGTTTCGTGAGCAGGAAGAGGCTGGGGCAGAGAGCAGTCTATGCTCAGAGGCAGAGGCTGGAGAGGAGAGTGAAGAATCCTGGGAGTCTCCCTCTCCTGGTGTCCCACAACTTGCAGATAAATGAAGAGAGCGGAGCAAAGTGAGACAAGACAAAAGAGCCTTAGGCTGCTGGGAAAGGAACCTTAGAGGGATGGGCCTTAGAGAGCAGTGGGAAGGCAGGGACCTTCAGTCCTTGTAACTGCTTCATTGGGGCAAGAGCTGCTGTGACCACCAGGGCTGAGCAGTTTTATTTGATTAAAGAGTTGACTTCACTGACATCAAGTGCTTTATTGTTTTATTGCTGACCTGCAAGTGATTCCAGCTCCTGACCACTACCTCATAAAGGGATGCGGGTGGAGCTGTGGTCTAAACCACTGAGTCTCTTGGGCTTCCTGATCAGAAGGTCGGCCGTTTGAATCCCCGTGACAGGGTGAGCTCCCGTTGCTCAGTCCCAGCTCCTGCCAAATTCACCAAAAATCTGACATTTTCCCATTCATTCAAAAATGGTCCCAAACTGTTGCAAATTCTCCGCTGCAATGTTTAGCGGTGCAAAAAGCATGTTTTATCACAGAAAAAAAAGATTCAGACCTTGGTGCCTAAACTGGCAGAATTTATTTATTTATTTTTTTTAAATCCCTAAGCCGCGAGGTCACAATTTCACCAAAAATCTGACGTTTACCCATTCACTCAAAAATGGTCCTAAACTGTTGCAAATTCTCTGATGCAAGGTTTGGCAGTGCAAAAAGCACGTTTTATCACAAAAAATAATAATAATCAGACCTCGGTGCTTCTATTGTTCTGAGGATGTTGTGTTGAACAACATTGCTAGTCTCACAGGCACCTATTGAATGGCATCCAAGTCATTACTAATCATGACTGACACGTCTCATGTGAGCAGGAGTGAGGCCAAGAGGCAAAGTTGAGTCCAGCGTGTGTCTTCCTCTCCTGCTGCAACAAGTTCCCCTCCATGCTGATCTCCCAGAACCAGGGGAGGCATGAAGAGGGCGGTGGAGAAGTTCTGAAGCTTCCCACAGGTGTAGTCTCAGATTGCTTGGGGATAAACCCTGGAGAGTAGGGGACTTAAGGCAGCTGTGGGGAGGCAGGGACCTTCACTCTCAGCAACTGCTTCATGGGGGCAAGACCTACAAGGGATGAGTGGCAGTGCTCATTGGACCCGACACTCCTGTGCAGATCCCGTTTTTGCTAATAAAGAGTTAACTCCAACTTGCTGGTGTGATTTAGTGCTGGCTAGCTCCTGTCAGCTGGTTTGCATAAGCCAGCCTAGGGATTCCTTGTGTGGCACGGCTTTAAAGCCTGTATTTTCCTTTCCCTTCCTATCCCAAGTATCAGCTAGATTTTGACATTCATTAATTTATTGGGTTTAGGGTGTTCTCCCCCCCAATTTATTACAATACCATCCTCTATGATAATTCCCTTGCTTTTGATATTTAAGTTGTAACTACCGGTACATCCCTTAAATCTGCAATTAATAGGCTAACATTGTGAGCAATACCCAACAAAATTTGGGCTTCTTGTTGTGGATTGGAACTACCTTCCCTCTCCTTTCCTGCTCCCTCACCCTAAATCTCTTATTGATCCCCACCCCCCAGCCTTCCAAAGCAGATTTTTTTGGGGGGGCACTATGGGGAGAGTAGAGGGAGGTGAAATTCTGATTCACGAATGGAACTAAGAGTATTTCGTTGGATACTGTCCTGAATCTGCATTCAGTTTAACCTGCAACACAGAAAATATGTTGCCTTGGCAACTGAAGGGAAACTGTTGGGTGCTTAAAATAAATTGTCCATGCTTGCAGGGCTAACCCAAGGCATTTTGGTATCTGAGGAATAATATTCACAGTCCCTCCCCAGTTAAAATAGATGACCATTTGCCATCTTCTAATGAACCTCTGTTAGTTTGGGAACCTAATAGTAAGGTCAGCCCTTGTATACATAAAAGTATACACCAAGAAGTGCTTCTGACATAATGGTTAGCATTATGTGAACAGATGTAGACAGACCCTTATGCTCACACACTCCTATTCCCAGAGGCGTAGCAAGCCCAGGTGGTACCCGGGGCAGAATTTTTTTTGTCACCCCCCCCACCACCACTTTAATTTTAAAAAAAATAAAAATAAAATTAAAGTGTCACCCCCCCTCTGATGGTGCCACTTTGCGAGGTGTGGGGGTTTTGTGTGTGTGTGTGTGTGTGTGTGTGTGTGTATTATCTCTTTTTTTTCAATAAAGTTAAAATAAAATAAAATAAAATAATTTTAAATTTTTTTAAAAAAATTAAAAAGTGTCACCCCTCTTTGATGGTGCCACTTTGTGAGGTGAGGTGAGGTGGGTTGTGTGTGTGTGTGTGTGTGTCTATTATCTCTTTTTTTAAATAAAGTTAAAATAAAAAAATAAAAAAAATAAATTTTTTTAAAAAAATTTAAAAAATTAAAACGTGTCACCCCCTCTGATGGTGCCACTTTGTGAGGTGTGGGGGGTTGTGTGTGTGTGTGTATTATCTCTTTTTTTCAATGAAGTTAAATTTAAAAAAAAAAAATCAATTTTTTTTTTCCAAAAAAAAAATAAAAAAATATTATTTTTTTTAAAAAGTGTCACCCCCCTCTGGGGTGGAACCCGGGGCGGCCCGCCCCCCCGCCGCTACGCCCCTGCCTATTCCTTTCAATGGAGCAATCCTTTCTTTCCATTTGAGGCAAATTATTCTTCAAGATTCATATGAACTTGCATTAACCAACCACTAATTTTCAGTCCCGGTTTCAGGTTTGAACAAGGGAAGAAGCGAGATGCTGCCTCCGAAGGCAACAGGAAGTGCACGAGTCCAAGCACATTAATACGAAATCACGAGTTGGGCGTTCTCTCCCCAAGAAAACAATCAAACTGCTCTTCAGTCTTGGACTCATACACTTCCTGTTGCCCTTGGAGGCAGCAACTCGCTTCTTCCTAGGAAAAGAGTGAATTGATTTGTGGTTGGAACAGTCTGGTCTAGCAATCTGTGGAGGGCTTTTTTGGTAATATATATTACTTATGAATCTTATAGATGGGCTTTTTCCAGAGCCTGATTTGAGGCACTGCCTACAGCTGTACTACATGGCAAATTCCTGCGGGTACCTATCCATGAGCGCCTATGCCCATGCATGACCAATAAGGTGGAATCTGTTCCTCACATTCTTCTATTCTGTGAACTTTACAGTGAAGAACGGTCTCGTCTTATATTACCGCTTTTATCAAAATTTAAACCCTTGCAATATTATCTGGAATTTATTCCTGAAATCCTACGCAAATTCCTTTTGGAAGACTCTTTGAGCTCAGTATCCTATGCTGTGGCCAGGTTTTGCACCTTAGCCATCAAAAAACGTAAATCGCTTCTACTGGAAAATATACTATAAATTTCTTTTGCGCCATTGGTTTTCCCCCTCTAATCCTTAGGATTTTGACACCTTGTAGCGATATTCTGATCGCTGGTTTGGAATTATACTGTACTGTATTATATTGCTGACTTCTGCTGTAGTAAACTGAGTTGGTAATATATTCTCGTTACTGATATCCAGCTTGGACTGGACTTCATTAAATCTCTATACCACCCTTCATTTATAGGTCAAAACCAGCACTTTGAATGAGAAAACTAATTGGCAGCCAGAGCGGTCAAGCCAGGATTGACATTATATGCTCAAACCATCTTGCCCTGGTGAGCAACCTGGCCGCTGAATTCTGCACCAGCTGAAGTTTCTGAGCCATTTTCAGAGGCGGACCCACATATAACAGGTTGCAGCAATCTCACCTAGAGGTTACTAGAGCGTAAGACAATAGGGGTGCAGCTGGGCCACCAACTGAAGCTGATGGAAGGCACACCTTGCCACCGAGGCCACCTGAGCCTCAAGCAACAGCAATGGATCCAGGACCCCTAAACTATGTACGCCCTCCTTCAGAGGGATGTGTAACCCCATCAAGAGCAGGCCACTTCCCACCCATCCAGTCTAGGGAACCACCCACTAACCATGAATTGGACTTCACTTTATTGGCTCTCATCCAGTCCATTACTGAGGCAAGACAGCCATCCAGCACATCTACTGCCACACCTGAATATATAAAGTAGAGCTGTGTGTCATCAGCATATTGCTGACAACACATTCCAAAACTCCGGATAATGATAATAATAATAATAATAATAATAATAATAATAATAATAATTTTTTATTTGTACCCCACCCATCTGGCTGGGTCTCCCCAGCCACTCTGGGCGGCCTCCAACAGATATTAAAATACATCAAAATATCACAGGTTAAAAACTTCCCTAAACAGGGAAAGGCTGGATGACTTCAGCCTTTCATCCAAGTGTCAGGCAACCTCTTAGCCACTGTCTTCCCCAGCACCACAATTTGGGCAGCACTTAATTGACTCTTCCTTGCTCTGCATTTTATTTTCTCTGGTCTCTTGCTGTGCTAGTAGTGAACGAGGGGGGCCTTATTTGCCCCCACCCGTGAAGTAAGGGATTTATTGAATCCATATTGACTTGATGTTGTGCAGATATGTTGACAGAGAAGGAAGAGAACCCTTTGGAGAAAGAGAATTACCTCTAATCCTTTGCTCATTGTTTGGAAAGCCTTACCACTTTCAGTTTTCTTGACTGTCTCATTATCTTGGCCCAGATGACTGTTCCAACTTCGCTAACATTTAGGGTGCATATTTGCCGAGTCCCCTCCCGTCATCTCGCAGATTGAATTAATTAGTTTTGAAATCAATTTCAATATTTTCTCTATTTACATATTGTGTGTGGCACAGACACTCATATGGCATGTGTTTCATACTCAGAAGGAATATATCAGTTAGGTCCTCTGGGATTGAAATTCTGCTCCATTACCTCCTTTTCTTTATGGGGATACTAATATTTGATCCAGAGAGAAGAAGTTTGAAAAGTGCACTACAATTATAGGAAAAGCTAAACATCTTTTTCACCCATCTATTAGAAGCATAATGCCCTGGTGAGTAATACCTTTTCTACTAAATTCCAGTCTAATTAACAAATCTGTCCCCGTCATCCACAGTTGCTTACCTCATCCAAGAATGGAAGATGCTATAAAATACATTAGGCCAAGACATTTTTGGGTATAGAAAGACAGAACGCTTTACTTACCCTCCTGTCAAATAAACACATAAGTAATTATGGCAACATTTACATAATCTGCCCATTTCCATTTCTCATTATCAGGCCCAAACTTCAAATTCTGAAATATGACGTGTTTCTGTCAATTAAATCTGAATAGCTCCATAAACAAATGAGGAATCTGAGCCAATTACTTTCCTCGAAATCTATTTAGGAGAGTGCATATGACTATTTAAAACTTGATCGATCATTTATAATAGGCCTATTAATTTCAATAACGTTTTGAAAAAAATCCAAGGGGTCCTGAACAAGCTATAAAACTCTGACCTATTTTTAAAAAGCTTTTTTATACATTTATTGTATATACAAAAAAGATGTTTTATTATATAGTACTACTACATGATGTTTTTAAATAGCACACAACTATACTTCACTATCGCTGCCTGCTTACATTACAGAAACATATTGCATTTGCCATGGGAAAACCTAGTGCCTAAGTCTCTAGATTTCTTTAGGAGAGCCTTTTTTTGTGCTTCATCAAAGCGATGGACCTGGAGATCTTGGTCACGGTCAAATGGTCGCCTCTCCTGGGGCTTCTTCTCCTCGGCAGCTTTGCTCTTCAGTTTTTTCTGATGCAAATCCATAAGAGATTCAGATCTCTGGGAGTCCTTGATAAGAAGAAGAAAAGACAACTCAGCTGGAAACTATTACAATAATTATTCAGGCTGAAGAAAAGTAGAGATAAAAACGGAGACCTTTTAACAAAGGGCTTGCAAGGGCTCGGGGTTGTCTCCTCGAGAGTAAAGAGCCAGAAACATCTGTTCCTCTAAAGCTAATACTTTATTTACAGACTATGTACATCGGAGCGTTTAAGATTCATGTCCGCTTGAGTCGGTTCCAGAATCCGGGAGTGGCTTTCGCCGGTTCCTCCCCCAGCATAAAAGCGTGGGAATTCCAAAGCGTCGCCTCCTTTCCTTACGCTTTTCCCCTCTACGCAGCTGGAGCGACGGAAATAGCTGACTGCTTTGCTCCGCAACCCACTCAGGTGGAGCTAGGGCTCTGTCAGCATCTCTGACCCTCATCTCCACCGCACTGCCTGGCAGTTCCTGCTCCTCACCACTGGGGCTGTCCTTACTATCCCCGCTGGACTCAGAGCTGCTTCCCAGGAGAGGCTGCCCTTCCCTCCATCCCCATCAGGTCCCTGACAGGGCTGCAATCCTACACTCGCTCACCTAGGAGGGTGTCCCTGTGAACTGAGTCAGGCTTACTTCTGAGTAGACATGTACAGGACAGCACTGCACTTATACATTTTTAAAAGTAGAACCAAAGGAAATAAGTACCAAGAATCCAAGTGAACGTCAGGTTAATCCTTCCTTTGCCATTTCTCCTTTCCAATTTCAAGCTCACCCTTTAAAAGAGTTGTATTTCTACAAGCTGTTTGGAAATGATTTCTAACAGACCTCCAAGGGCCACACAGGGATAAAAGATTATTGAGAATCTTTCTCTACCTATTTATAAATGGCATTTCTATGCCACCTCATAATCAAAGTTGTGAGAATTAGATATATTCCCATTGAAAGAAACATCACTAAATTAAAAAAGGAAGAGGGGAAACGTGAAACGATACATACATTGTATGACGACAACTGCTCAACCAGTCTTTTGTCTTTCTCGCACAGGAGAACTTCTGCATCATCCTTACTGATGGACTTTTTCACATCTGGTGCTTCCTGACAAATAAACAACTGGTTAGCAGGCACCAATACCTGAAGGAGTGTCTCCACCCCCCATCGTCCAGCCCGGACACTAAGATCCAGCGCCGAGGGCCTTCTGGCGGTTCCCTCACTGCGAGAAGCAAAGCTACAGGGAACCAGGCAGAGGGCCTTCTCGGTGGTGGCACCCGCCCTGTGGAACGCCCTCCCAGCAGAGGTTAAGGAGGTGAACCACTATCTGACATTCAGAAGATACCTCAAGGCAGCCCTGTTTAGGGAAGTTTTTAAAGTTTAATAGATTACTGGATTTTAATGTTTTCTTGGAAGCCGCTCAGAGTGGCTGGGGAAACCCAGCCAGATGGGCGGGGTATAAATAATAAATAATAAATAATAAAAATAATAATAATAATTATTATTATTACCAAAGGATATCTATACTTAAATCGATCTGTCTGGAGCACAAATCTGCTTCTTAAAGCAAGGAAATCACCAGCCATGCTTTTCAGGCATGCTCATTGTATAAGTGCAGAGCACCTAATCTAGATTAACAGGTTGGGATACTTCTCCCCATTTGAAACTCTCAGAGTGCTGCAAGCCCCAACTCTCTTGCTTCAGAATAAGGGGGTGCCAAGCTTTCATTTTCTATTCATACTTCAGGAGGCAAGAAGCCCTGCACATCATAGGGCCGATGTCACCTTTCTTATCTCTGATGTTGCTTTTTCTGTCATGCTTGTTTACCCCACACCCTTTCACGTAATGCTATACTGGAGTGTCATCTAGAGTGCAAATGCTCACACTGCAATTCTCCCTAGTCCATTCATCCTCCTCGCTCCTTCGGCAATCCTGGAAAGGCTGCTGGGTTTCTGGCTCACCCCTGGGCTTATTTAGCCCAGACAAATGACGCTTGTTCAGCCTCTGCCCCTCCTCCTTTCCTCCATTCCACTCTCTCCAGCCTCTGTAGCTTAAAAGAACGGCTAGGAGTGTGGCAATGCCAGACGGCCGGCTGCTACTGTTCCGTGCCAACTTCCAGACCAACTTTGTTTGCATCTGGTCAGGCTGGCGAAGAAGCAGAGCGGACACACCACATTGGACCCCCCCCCCCACAGCACTGAGAACCAAGCACAGGACTCTTGGGGGCATGGTTCTGTGAGAGCAGCCATGTTACAGTTCTGCCTTGTAGCAAGTGCGATCCAAGCCGGGGACTTATTTCACAACAGCTACCGTGGGCAAGGCGAACGGGGCAAAACTGGACGTGTCTAAAAGCAAGAAAATTCTTCTACTGCAACCCAGCCATCTTCCCTGTCTCTCAAAAGCCCCTTGCTTGGCTTTCCCCCTGTACTGAAGCTGCGCCGCTAATGGCAGCTGCCACCTCGGCAACGCTGGCAAGACCAGCATCCTAGGCCCTGAGCCTAATTAAATGTTCTGCTTTACGAAGCAGAATGGTTCCAAAGCAATATGCACGTTCAGCTCCCCCCAACTGTGCAGCTGTCTCTTTGTGACTAAAGAAGCCCTCACACAAACAAACAGTCCCATGTGTACATCAGAATGGTGTGTATCTAGGACGACATGTGGACAGACAAAGGCTTACCTGGGCTTTCTTCTCTCTGTCGGCTGGGGTATCAGTCCAAATGGACCGATCTCCCGATTTGTCATCAGCTCTTCTTTTGAATGTCCGTGGACCGAGGCCAAAGCTTTTGAGTTCTGGCGGTAGATCCGTCATCCAAGATTCTCTTTTAGCTTGCTTGGGTCCATCCTTTAAACAGTAGACCAGACAAAATTAGGAGCACGCCTAAAGCTGACAAGGCTTAAAAATAAACCAATCAGGAATTAAACTCACATCTATACCGAGAAGTTTATCTTTCATTCTCTGAGCTCGACATTCAATCTCTCTAGTTGTGTTGGATTCTACTGGTCCTTTGGCAGGCATTGGGCCAATCACGTCTTCCTCCTCCTCTTCGCTGCTATCCATAGTCTTTATTACAACATGAAATACAAACGAATTCCATCAACCCTGTATTTCTCAAAACAAACACACTTATTTTTTGTATCTTGTTCCTCTATTTCAGGCACGTCCAACAGGTAGATCACTGGCTCCTCACAAAGAAGCCCAAGAACTTTGGCTCCCCTAAAAAAAGCTCAACATTCTAGCCCTGCAGCCCATAAAAAGCTCAACACCTTTGACTTGAACCCCTAAAAAACAGGTCTTTCCTTCCTAAAAAAAGCTCAACAACTGTGACCTGAACCACAAAAAAGGGTGTAGATCACTGCCAGTTTTTAACTCTGTGAGTAGATCGCAGTCTCTTGGGAGTTGGCCACCCCTGGTCTATTTAATACATTCCTTACATTAACGTAACATCTCACTTAACATGTATTTCTCCTAAGGCCAATGTAACTCTCTCTACCAGAAACCAAGATGTGGCAAAATGATGAATTACTCTAAATAGCTCAATTTGCGTATTTGTTTAAAAACCAAATGTATGGATTTTAGCCAAATCTTCATTATTCATTATTCTTATTTTAATGAAAAGTGTTGCACAAGTGAAAGGAATAAAGAACATACCAGTAGACAAACCTGCGTACCAGATGGAGCTGGTAGACAGCCGCCCTGGACACATAATTAACCTGCGCCTCCATGGGCAGCTGTGAGTCCAAAATGACTCCCAGGCTGTGCACCTGGTCTTTCAGGGGCACAATTACCCCATTCAGGACCAGGGAGTCCCCCACACCCGCTTGCACCCTGTCCCCCCAAAACAGTACTTAATAATGCGGTAATAAACTTTTATTATTATTGTTAGCAAATAAAACCAACCAAACAGAATGCCACACACACTCTTTAAAAGTTATCCAAGTTTACAAACTCCACAGATCTTTCTTGAAGTACAATCATCTGTAGCAAAACCCCAAACAAACAAACATGGTTCTTCTCTTGGCTGATATTGCGCCGCCTGGACATAGTGTTCTGACAACCAAGGTTGTGAGTGTGAAGCAAGAATCTCTTGCCCCCACCATTGCTCTACGTCATGCTGTGACGTATCTTCCTCTAGGTTTCTTCAAATGAAACAGGGGTGCTTAAGATGCGACCATAGATCCTCATCCGTCAGAAAGTGTGTGTGGGGGGGTCACTCCCTCAAAAGACGGGGAGAGGCTTTAAATAGCTAAGTTGCTCTTGCATCAGAATCCAGACTGGGTCTCGCATACCACTGGGAAGCTGAACATTCTCACTCCCTACTGATAGACTAGAAGTATTACATTGTAGTGGAAAGGCGAAGATTAGCCAGTTTTAGAGCCACAGTGCTCTGGTTTATTTTGCATTTTGTTTTAACCTTTTGCCTGCTTTCCCCCTAACTTTTATTTCTAATAAGGTTTCATAATTTGACCACGGGTGTGTGTGTGCGCGCGCACTTGCCAACCTCGGGATTCTAGAATTCCCATGCGCCTAGACAGTTCTTGGGAGTTCTTGCTACTGAAAGTTTAGGTTCTGAGTGGTAAGAGATCGACATGTTCTTCTGAGATCTAGGAGAGATTTGGGGAGCGTAGGCTGCCTTTGCACTCTGGGTAAAACAGGGTGTGTTGGTCTCAGAGTTCCTGAGCTTTAGGAGGTTTAGGGGGCGTCTGCCACAAACATGAGCAAGTTGCTTTGTTCTTGAGGTGGGATAAGGCAGCTGGAAGCTAGCCCTGTTTTCCCTAGGATTTTGTGTGTAGGTTGAACTGAGGAGTGCTAAGTGCACTGGCTCAGAGCCTTTTAAAAATTATCTGCTTTGGTGCATCGTTTTCCCTCTTATTACCGGGGCTGTAGATGTCCCAGAAGGTGTGTGTGTGGCAGCAGCAACTACCAGAGAGTAAGGCTCAACTGGCAACACTGCAGGGATGTTGTGTTGCAGTTAGGCAAGGAAGGAGACGTGAGAGGCTCTCCTGGTCATCCCGGCTTCGCCACAATGATAATAGATTTCAAGAAAGATCCCAAATTACCATCCATGATAACAGTATTTATACCTTTGAATTACTGCACCTTAAATATTCAACTTCCGTTCTTTCTACATTAGTTCCAACTTTGGAATAGTTCTGACAAACATTAAAAGATATGCTCAACAATTGTCTAGGTTGTACCAACCCAGGCTGCAGGTGTGGGCTTGTGTGATTGAAGGCAAGCAGCCCATCCACACAGAAAACTACAATATCAAGAAGCAGCTCACACCAGAAACCTCCGTAACTTCCTAGTTTTGTGGCTGTTTTTTTAGACAAAATAATTTACTTACCGTATATTCCGGCATATAAGATGACTGGGCATATAAGACGACCCCCAACTTTTCCAGTTAAAATATAGAATTTGGGATATACTCGCCGTATAAGAAATACGACCCGGCGTATAAGATGACCCCCAACTTTTGAGAAGATTTTCCTGGGTTAAAAAGTAGTCTTATACGCAGGAATATACAGTTTGCTCAGACTATAGGCAGACCCTTGCTTGCGAGACTTAGGCCTTAGTTACCGTACTATTTCTGACATGTTTCCCTTGCAGAAGCCCTGGCTATTCCACTATCCTTTGCTTGGGTGGGAAGGAAAAGCACACACCAGTCATGAGCTGTGCTCAGGGGAGAGCAGTGCTCTATTGCAGTCTGTGTTGCAAAGTAAGTAAGGGAAAGGAATAACTAGCTCTGGAGGCTTCGCTGTAGGGTATCATATACAGTGGGACCTCGACTTCCGAGTGACCCGACTTACGAGTTTTTCGACTTCCGAATGACTTCCGGAAGAAAAAAAATGGCCGCCGCATCCGAATTTTTCGACTTCCAAAAGGAAGTCGCGGCCGCTTTTGATTGGATTTTTTCGACTTACGAAGATTTGATGCGGGTTTCTTCGACTTATGAAGTTTTTCCGCTCAATGCATCCCTATGGGGACTTGACTTACGAGTGTTTTCGACTTCCGAAGATCGCGTTGGAACGCATTATCGTCGTAAGTCGAGGTCCCACTGTAGTTGGAAAAGTTTGGAAACCAAACTGATGAAGGGGATTGAGCAACTCGCCTACAAGGAAAGGTTGAAGAGGTCTGGACTTCTGAGTTTAGAGAAAAGGAGACATGACAGAAGTTTATAAAATCATGCACATAATGGAGAAAGTAGATAGAGACAAGTTTTTCTCCCTTTCTCAAAACACTAGAACTTGTGGACAGAGACAGTGTGCCTCTGAATACCAGTTGCTGGAATCTCAGGTGGGCGGAGTGCAGTTGCACTTGCGTCCTACTTCCAGGCTTCCCATAGGCAACTGGTTAGTCGATGTAAGAACAGGATACTGGACCAGATGGACCACTGTCCTGATCCAGGCTATTCATACTGCTTAAGAGTACAGGTTCTTAAAGCACAGCAGACAAGGAAGCAAACCTTGGGAGTACACTGATTACAGTGGTACCTTGGGTTACAAACACTTCAGGTTACAGACTCCGCTAACCCGGAAGTAGTACCTCGGGTTAAGAACTTTACCTCAGGATGAGAACAGAAATCGCACGCTAGTGGTGTGGCGGCAGCGGGAGGCCCCATTAGCTAAAGTGGTACCTCAGGTTAAGAACGGTTTCAGGTTAAAAACAGACTTCCAGAATGAATTAAGTTCGTAACCAGAGGTACCACTGTATTCTCCTTGACTGGGAGACAAATTTGTTTCCACAGTTGTGGGTGGGGAGAAGCAAGACTTCCACAGGTATGCAAATGCCCATTACTGTAACTGATCTGTTTGCCAATTGCCAAACACAGGAACACAACTTTCTTTGGCCATCAATTTGCCCCATCAGTAAAATAATCAACAGCTGTTAGCATCTGTTAACCTGTACTGGCACACTGTAGTTTCACACTTGGAACTCAGACTCTAGAAGTCAGATTTGAGTGATAATTTCATTTCAGAATATCAAAGTCAAAGGTGTCCATAGCTGCCTCAAAATTCTGTTTTACCACATCCATTTTCTTGTTTATAAGGCCATGATATAATCTGAATGGAACTAGAGACAACTAGCTTTCTTACTATTTATTTTCATCTGCCAGATATTTTCGTTTCCAGGAAATCTTATCTTTAAGAGAATGAAGAACCTGTGGCATCTTAAAGCTTGTGAAACTTCTATTTTACCTGCTCCCTTGTGTTTCAAATTTTGTGTATATAACTTTACTCAACAAGCAAGGCATTTGCAAACCAAAGTGTTACAGAGTTAACATATATGCAACCTTGCCACATGAAGAAATTTGGGTTAGGTTTTAAGTTTTTATGCATGTGTGTGTGTCTGTGTGTGCATTATTCCAAACATGCTCCACAAATAAAAATCAGGACCTGTTGTTTCAGGATTATTGTTTCTACACACCTGGGCTGCATAATATATGTTTTCTTCAGCAGCTTCTGACGGTTTCTTAAAGCCTGGTGGTAAGGCAGGACCTATAACAGGCCTCATGAAGAGGAAAAAAACCATTTTACATTTTAATTTAAAGTCATATTCCAGAGCAGAGAAATAATGATAGTTGCTACAATGTACAAAGTACGAATAATAATGCTCCTAAAAACCTTTTCTCTTCTGATTTTGGAGTTATCAACAAGGAGCTTAACTTATTGTGGTGACAAGTGCTACTCACTCAGAGCCTTCTGCTCCGACTACCCAAGCAAGCTCCCATTTACCTGTCCACCCCAGCCCCACCATTCCAAATTCCTCCCATCCATTTGACAAACTATTCTCTGCCATTCTGATAGCAATCTTATAAATATTTGAAAGGCTATAATGATGAGAGTAACTTGAGAGTGATTTGTATCCTCTTGTTCCAGAGAGCAGGACTCAAACCAATGGGTTCAAATTGCTAAAGGGGGGTGGGGGGTGGATTTCAAGTAAACCATAGGAAAAACTTCCTGATAGCACAAGATATTCAACAATGGAACAAACTACTTTCGAAGGTGGTGGTCCCTTCTTTGCAGAGTTTGAAAGTGGAGGCTGGATGGCCATGCATTTCTGCATCACCAAGTTGGATGAGATTACCTTTGAAGACCTTTCCAATGGCAAGTCTGTTTCCTGACAAGCCATTTCCTGGAGGAACCAACCTCAAGTCTGTTCTTAACACTTTAGTTGCAGATTGGGTTGTTGTTGTTGTTGTTTTTACATAAATTCATATTGAAATACAGAGGGTCATAAAGCACTCTGTTAACTAGCTGAAGCCTGATTCTGAACAGGAAGAGCAAACAGTCTTTCAGGCACTGTGGATTCTTGGGGGGATATTTACCTTTCCGGGGATTCATCTGGTTTTTTAAAGCCAGGAGGAAGAGCAGGTCCAAAGAATCCATCATCATCATCTTCCTGGTAGCGTCTCTGTTTTCTGCAAATATAATGAAAGAAACAAAAGCTCATACCAATAACAAACTTAGTTGGTCTCTAAGGTGCTACTGGAAGGAATTTTTTAATTTTGTTTTGACTACGGCAGACCAAATACCTACCTGTAACTCCTTTGTAATGTTTTATTTTGAAACCTTTAAGATAATATTTTAGTTTCCTGTTAATTATGTTGCTTTGAATATATACTTTGCATTTGACTTTCTTCAGCAATGTTTTATTCTGAATTATTTTACTTTATGATTTAATGTAGGTTGTAGGTTGTAGCCTTAATACCTTAGATTGTGTCAGGCCCTAAGGATTCCTTTATTTAACTATCATACCATGAAGAAGCTGTAGGAAATCTAGAACTTTTTTTGAGAAGCATAGTTTTAAACAAAACAAGTACTGTAAATCCTCCATAGCATTTGCCTGCCAAAGGCTCAGAAAAACAAAGCCGTGACATACTGTTACCACCTAATACAGAGGTTTCCAAACTGTGTGTTGCAACATGTTAGTGTGTCAGCTGCAGTGTATAGGTGTGTTACACAAACGCTCCCTGCACTCCTCCTGGGACTGGAAAGGGGTTAACAACAACAACAACAACAACAACAACAACAATTTATTATTTGTACCCTGCCCATCTGGCCGGGTCTCCCCAGCCACTCTGAATCTTCCAACAAATATCAAAAACCATTAAAATATCACAGATTAAAAACTTCCCTAAACAGGGCTGCCTTCGGTATTTTCTAAATGTCAGATAGTTGTTTATCTCTTTGACCTCTGATGGGAGGGCGTTCCACAGGGTGGGTGCCACTACCGAGAAGGCCCTCTGCCTGGTTCCCTGTAGCTTTGCTTCTCGCAGTGAGGGAACCGCCAGAAGGCCCTCAGCACTGGATCTCAGTGTCCGGGCTGAAGAGTGGGAGTGGAGACGCTCCTTCAGGTATACAGGGTTAGTTTAACCACTGGTTTGCTAGTAAAACTGAATTACTGTGTTGTGAAATGATGCATGTCTGAAAAGCGTGTCACAAACATGAAAAAGTTTGGAAAGCTCTGATCTAATGCCATGACTGCGCTATGGTTATATGTCCAATGATTGTGATATGTTAAATGATTGCGTTAATGTTCACTCGAGCCCCCAAATGCTGGGAAATTACAGCTCTTAATGGCCATGGTTCAAAACAAGGCAATTTCCTATGTTCACACCAATGCACTAACCTGGGTGTTGGACTTGAATCTTTGTCCTCTTCAGAATCCCATACTGTTCCTCCGGGTGCATGAGGAGAAGTGCATTTTTTGTCAGAAGCATGTATTTCGGAACTACTATAGTAGTCTGGTGGCAATGCTGGCCCTACAACTAAACAGTTAACAGTTTTTCATTTACATTTAGACTAAACTATCCAAACAATATATTTTACAGCTAACAATTGTTTTGAAATACATCACTGATACAATAGACAGAATCTAGATAACCATCTCAAATATTGTGGAGATTAAATTTCTTAACACAGTTGAACAGGATAAGCATTTTCAATTAAATAATGGCTCAACAGCAGATCAGGTTGCGCTGCTCATGAGGCAACAGTTAGATGAAGGTATATTTATTCTAAAGTCCTCATTTCTTTTTTCTTTTAAAAAAGAGAACTATAGTGCTTATAAGTCAAAATCAAAAATTGGGAGCAACTACATAAAGCAACCTGTTCACAAAAGACTTGAGGCAACCAGGAAACGACTGAAAACACTTAATTGCTCTGCAGTTGTGAAAGGAAACATACCTGATAAATTATTAGTCCTACAATTAAGAAAAGCATAAATAGCATAGCTACACAGTTAAAGGTGTAACAGAAAATAGTAACAGTTACCAATATCTTTTGTGATTCCTACGACGTTTACACTTCTGACAGTCCAGCAAAAAAAATAAATAAAAAAAAATCAAAGGAAATCTGCAGAAAATTAAGTTTCCTCATTTAACTATGGAGAAGATAGAAAACCTTCAAAAACCAAAAAGCATTTTTTCACATAGTGAAATAACTGAAAAAGTATAAGACTCCAGGTATTAATGGTTTGCTTCAGAGTATTATAATAAACAATTAAGCATCAAGTAATAATTTGCTAAGCAATGCAAAAATGAATCTTCCTCAAAACCTGGGCTTACAGATTGAAAATAAGAACAGCTTTAAAAAAACCAAGAGGGGAGGGCAACAACCATTAACAAATCATTAAACATTGATAGAATTATTATAGTATTATTGCACTTAATAGTATTGCATTCATGATTCTTGGGGTTTTTTTTTTTAACCTGTAAGCCGCCTTGAACCCTGTCAGGAAAAAAGGCAGAGTGTTTATATATGTATGTATGTATGTAAAAAGCAAAAAGCAAAAAGCAAAGACATCACCTTGCCAACAAAGGTCTGTATAGTTAAAGCTATGGTTTTCCCAGTAGTAATGTACGGAAGTGAGAGCTGGACCATAAAGAAGGCTGATCGCCGAAGAATTGATGCTTTTGAATTATGGTGCTGGAGGAGACTCTTGAGAGTCCCATGGACTGCAAGAAGATCAAACCTATCCATTCTTAAAGAAATCAGCCCTGAGTGCTCACTGGAAGGACAGATCCTGAAGTTGAGGCTCCAGTACTTTGGCCACCTCATGAGAAGAGAAGACTCCCTAGAAAAGACCCTGATGTTGGGAAAGATTGAGGGCACAAGGAGAAGGGGACGACAGAAGATGAGATGGTTGGACAGTGTTCTCGAAGCTACTAACATGAGTTTGGCCAAACTGCGAGAGGCAGTGAAGGATAGGCGTGCCTGGCATGCTCTGGTCCATGGGGTCACGAAGAGTCGGACACGACTGAACGACTGAACAACAACAACATACATACATACATACATACATACATGCGACATACAATAATATATATATTCTATGTATTTATATTCTATAATATATATTCTATATATCCTATGTATTTATATATACAATTATATACACATACATAAAATATTTATATATATACAAGGATATACACTATTCTTATATATACAATATACAAGAATATACAGTATTCTTATCCAGGTGAAGGTAGATAGCCGTGTTGGTCTGTCATAGTCAAAACAAAACAAAATAAAATAAAAAAATTCCTTCCAGTAGCACCTTAGAGACCAACTAAGTTTTTTCTTGGTATGAGCTTTCGTGTGCATGCACACTTCTTCAGATACACTGAAACAGAAGTCACCAGACCCTTATATATATAAGGGTCTGGTGACTTCTGTTTCAGTGTATCTGGAAGGAATTTTTTTATTTTATTTTGTTTTGTCTTATCCAGGTGGTTTGAGACGACTGGTCCAAGCTAGCCTTCCCCGCTCACTGCGTCTAAAACCTCGCAGGACCCCAAATCCCCTCTTGCCCCGGACCCCGACCCCTTCCTCACCCTGGCCGAAGTCCCCGCAGGGCTCCGGCCGGTCGGGTTGCGCCGGCAGTGAGGGCCCCGCCGCTCCTCGCGACGCCATGGCACCATCCGGAAGTGCGTCCCGTTTAGCCGGGCCTCCCTTGCTGCTCCCTTCCGCCCGGGCTTCTCCGCCCCTCAGGGCCTTCGCAGCCCACTTCCGGCAATCGAGGACAGAGTGGGCGGGTCTTCTTCCTGCTCCTCCTCTTCCGCCGGGTATTCCCGCCTGCTATTGGCCGCGGTCGCGAGAGAGACGTAGTTTCCGGTGCGCCGCGCAACTTCCTCCATGCTTCGCGCCGTTGGAGTTGCTGAAGCGATGGATGCGTCCGTGTGGCGGGTGCCGCCGCCGCCGCCGCCGCCGCCTTTTCCTGACTGGGCCTCGCAAGGCCACTGGCTTCCTCCTCCTCCTCCTCCTCCGGGGCCGTGGCCTCCTCCTTGGTCCCAGCCGCCAGGTGCGTCGCCCTTCGGCCGGCCTCGCACGTGCGGAACTCGCCGCCTCGTGACGGCCTTGCTCCGCTCGGGGCCTTCTTGCGCCTGGCTGCGGGGCTGGACCTTGCTAGACGCGACGATCGAGTCCTCGGGGCCCAAGGCCCGGTGGGGCCCCGCGCTCAGGGCTTCCCCGCCGGCCTCGTGAAAACCCCGCAGCGTAGCTCTGGATCAGCCAGGATTGCGGAGGGGCTGCGCCCGAGTATAGAGCCGCAATATCCATCAGGTTCATTTCGTCCGTGGCAAATAGTAGATGGGTGGGTTGGTGTGTGTCCCTTCCCCAGGGCCGGATTTAGGTTTGATGTGGCCCTAAGGTACTAAAGGTAATGGGCCATTTATATGTCCAGCTGTCCTTTGTCAGCAACAAATTGTCGCTGGTTTTTGTGTTGAACATATGCTATATGGTAATTTATGGACCGAATAGGTATCTAAAGCCATTTGCACATAATAATAATAATAATAATAATAATAATAATATAATAATAATAATAATAATAATAATAAATTTTTATTTATACCCCGCCCTTCCCAGCCTTCAGAGCGGCTAACACCCATAAAATCACAATAAAACATACAAAACAATCAGTTAAAATGCAAGTTAAAATACGATTTAAAATTTTAAATGCAGCCTACCAATCGAACAGGATTGAACTAAAACCAACCCAAAGGCCAGGCGGAACAGCTCTGTCTTGCAGGCCCTGCGGAAAGATGCCAGATCCCGCAGGGCCCTCGTCTCTTCTGACAGACCGTTCCACCAGGTCGGGGCCAGTACTGAGAAGGCCCTGGCCCTAGTTGCGACCAGCCTAGCATCCTTATGGCTCGGGACCTCCAACATGTTATTGTTTGAGGACCTTAAGGTCCTACATGGGGCATACCAGGAGAGGCGGTCCCTTAGGTACGAGGGTCCTACGCCGCATAGGGCTTTAAAGGTCAAAACCAGCACCTTAAACCTGATCCTGTACTCCACCGGGAGCCAGTGCAGCTGGTACAGCACTGGGTGAATGTGGTCCCGCGGCAAGGACCCCGTAAGGAGCCTCGCCGTGGCATTCTGCACCCGCTGGAGTTTCTGGGTCAGCTTCAAGGGCAGCCCCGCGTAGAGCGAGTTACATGCAGAATGTAGCCACCCTATATATAGTAATGAGCAAACCAGTGATATTTTAGGGAGCAGGCGGAGCCTATGCAACACAAAACACTCTTGCTGTATGTAGGTTTTATTTTATTTGTTTTTTATCTTATATTTTGGAAATGCACATCCAGTTTTTTCCCCTTTAAATTTTTTTGGGGCCCCCAAGAGAGTGGGGCCCTAAGCTATAGCTTATTTAGCCTATATGTAAACACGGCACTGCCCTCCCCCCACACTTCTTCTTTCATCTCCCCCACCCCATCCCCTTATTTCTGAAGTGAAGAACAGAAAGAAGAGAAGGGGTGTGTTTAAGCAAAGAGAGAGAGGGGCTGGCAGGCATGGCTGGTGTGGGAAGGGAATCGAGGAAGAGTTGGGTGGGTTGCTTTGTCGTCGTTTTTTGACACCTATCTTCTCAAATTTTCTTTGTTCCATTTGTGGGCATTCCATTCTTGTTTATGTAATGAGCACTGGAAGGCTGCTTTGGAAATTTCTGGGACCTCTTTCCCCCCAACCCACATTATTTAGGAGGAACTGCTCCTAGAATTATATTTCTACGTACTTCCCCTCCCTCCCTCTTCTCACAGCCCCTCTTCCAAATACCGGTAATCTACTTTCCCATCTCCATTCCAAAACGGAATAAAACCATTTCATTGAAACATTTAAATAAGCATCCACGGATAAAAAGCACAGTAAAGCCAAGCACATTGGACAGTTAGGAGTTAAAACAGCAATTTGAACAATTTAAAATCCACAGGGCTGCTTTTCATTTTCTAATCTGATTGTAGAGTTGACAACTATTTTGCGGGGGTTCAGTTTCTGGCCCCCACGTGTCGGCGGAGCGCATATAAGTGCATCCCGCTCCGTTATGCACTTTTCATTATATTTTTGGGATATTTTTGGTTACCTGTGCGCACATGCATGATCACATGTTTTTGAAGGCTTATTAATCAGTCATTGCCTGTTTAAATTCTTCATACTTCATGTTCCAGTTAAATGAAACTCACATACCACATTGTTATATCACAAGGTTTTTGCCAGTGATGACCCCATGTTTCCCTTGGGGTGCCAGATGTTTGTGTGGGAAGTAATTATGGGGCCTGGTTGCTGATCCATGTGGTCAGACTTTTCATATATTAGCACTGGAGCATAAAGTGCAAACATGCCAAATAAGCTTGCTAGTTTTATCACTTGGTCATAGCAGAAGAATAACATTCAGCAAATCCCTATTAAGAGGGATTGTTCAGTCTGAGAACTGCAGCTCTGTGAGGGGCATGGGGAGTCTCCTAACAACTCTCAGCCCCCTTAACAAACTATCGTCCATGATTGTTTTTAAAGTGGTATGATACTGCTCTAAATGGGTAAAGCAGATGGGACCTTAGTCTAGCACTTTTAACTATTTAGTTGTGTTTATTTGTAATTTTACTTCATACACAAATTGCAGTGTCCTAATGGCTGGTGCAAATAAATATCAGTAACTATTTTGATTTTTAATTAAAGGCAGAAATTTCCATTTTGATAGAGAATGGCAAATGGAACAAGCTGGAATGCCACGTGCTGGATCCTGTCAAGGCAGGCACGGCAAACAGAAGGTATTTAATTGTAAATTTGGGGTTAATAAATTCTGATGTCAGCCTTTGTACATATTTATTATTTATTAAGTTTATATACCACCCTTCATCCGAAGATCACAGGGCAGCTCAGAGCATAAAAATACAAAAGGAAAACATAAAATATTTAACATAATAACAAAAGCAAACAAGAAAAACAACAACAACAACAATAATAATAATTTATTATTTGTACCCCCATCTGGCTGGGTCTCCCCAGCCACTCTGCTCCAACAAACACAATGAAAAGGCCATAGATTGTTTAATCAGCCGGAGGCCTGATCATAGAGGATATGTAATGAAGGCACAAGGTGAGCCTCCCTGGTAGGAGCATTCCATAAATGGGGAGCTACCGCAGAAAAGCCTGTTATTGTGTTGCCACCCTCTGGACCTCTCGTGGAGGGGCCACATGAAGAAGGATGATGATTGTGTGGTGCAGGTCACTTCATATGAGGAGAGGAGGTCTTTGAGTTATGGCTGTCCTGAGCCATATGAGACTTTGTAGGCAAAAACCAACACTTTGAATGAGGCCCAGGAACTAATAGGCAGCCTGTGTAGTTGGGCCAGGATTGGTGTTAAAATGTTTGGACCACCTAGCCCTAGTGAGCAACCTGACCGCTGAATTCTGCACCACCTGAAGTTTTCAAACTGTCTTCAGAGGCAGCCCCTCGTTTAACATGTAGTATTCTAACCTAGAGGTTACCAGAGCACAGATGTGTTCAGTTAGATGTATTCAGACATGACAATAAATCATGGCTTATCATTAGAGGAACTAGTTGCATCAAACCTTTGGCTCCTCCATCCCCTCTCTTCCTTTGGCATAACAATAAGGAGATGGCAATAAAAAATGGAAGTGAAAATAAATTGTAAAACAAATTAAAGGTAAAGGGACCCCTGAGCATTAGGTCCAGTCATGTCCCACTCTGGGGTGGCAGCGCTCATCTCGCTTTATTGGCCGAGAGCCGGCGTACAGCTTCCGGGTCATGTGGCCAGCATGACTAAGCCGCTTCTGGCCAACCAGAGCAGCGCATGGAAACGCCGTTTACCTTCCCGCCAGAGCGGTTCCTATTTATCTACTTGTACTTTGATGTGCTTTCGAACTGCTAGGTTGGCAGGAGCTGGGACCGAGCAACGGGAGCTCACCCCGTCGCAGGTATTCGAACCACCGACCTTCTGATCAGCAAGCCCTAGGCTCTGTGGTTTAACCCACATTGCCACCTGGGTCCCTTGTAAAACAAATTATAGAAGTATAAAACAGGACAAAGTTACAACCATAAACAAGTGTGAAAACAATTTAAAACTTCCATGTATAAAAAGCAATCCTAATTTTGTTTTAAAAAATCACATTGAGAAATAGATAAAATAGTTCCATTATAAATGCAGAACAGAAAATTCAAATGGAAAAATGTAAACTGAGCTTTTAAAATTTGAATAATATCAAACAGCTCCACAGTAAGCCTTCACTGCATGTTTGCATATGTCCTGCTGCATACCCTAGTGGTATATGTGGCAAACTTGCTTGCCACACAAAACACAAGGCAGTACTATTCAGTCCACAGCTAACCTGAAATTTGAATCTGGGACGTTTAATGCTCTTTCAATCACGTCACCATCATTCTTTTAGTTATAAAAGTTAAAATACTGTGAAACAATACTTCATCCCAATTGTAAGCATTGTTCTACAGTGGTTCCAGTCCTACTTGGATGATCATTTCCAGAGGGTAATGCTTGGTGCATGTTGTTCAGCCCCACGGGCCTTTTAATGTGGGGTTCCTTATGGTTCAGTCTTATCCCCCACACTGTTTAACATCCACATGAAAACACTGAGTGGGGGGGTCATCCAGAGTTTTGGAGTGTGTTGTCAGCAAAATGCTGAAGACACACAGCTCTAGTTCCTCTAATGATAAGCCATGGTTTATTGTCAAGTCTGAATGCAGTGTCTGTGAGATTACATGCAGTTTTTAGGTAGGCTCTGCAAATTGACTGACTAGCAATTGGATCTGGCAGGTTTAGCACCTGTATCCGACACAATATTTTGCACCAGTGGAATGTCTCCTGACAATTGCTGTGTTGGTCAAGATAAATATACCCTGTTTCTCCTAAAATAAGACGTAGCCATAAAATAAGCCATAGCAGGATTTCTACGCATTTGTGAAATATAAGACATACCCCGAAAATAAGCCATACCCCGAAAATAAGACATAGTGACACGGCGCCTCTCCCTTAAGACGGCCTGGATAGGCGTGGCTATGCAGCGTACCGACGTGGAGCAGTTAAAATAAGACATACCCCGAAAATAAGCCATACTGTGTTTTTTTTGAGGGGAAAAAAATATAAGACGGTGTCTTATTTTAGGAGAAACACGGGTAATTGTAAGTGATTATATTCAATGTTTCCCTGCTCTGTTTTGCAGAATAGGAAGCGAAAAGAACCAGTTTATACTCATTATTGTGATACATGTGATCGTGGCTTTAAAAACAAGGAGAAATATGAAGAACATGTCTCTCAGCACAGGCAGGTATGTTTTAATAGTTAGGGAGATTTCTCTCTCTTGGTTGGCAATTAATTAATGGCATGATTTCTTGACTTCATTAGTTACCTAGCTTAGCACTTCTTCAGTTACGCTGTCATGGGATCATGGAATACTGAGATGGATTGTCTCATGCAGCTAGGATTGTCTCATCCAACTGCATGCAATGTCAAAATTTCCTACAGTATGTGTAAATCATTTAAATTGTATAGGGCTGGGAATACCCCTGTCTGAAACCGTGGAAAGTGAAGACAATGCTAAACTAGTCAGTGGCCTGGCTCAATATAAGGCAGCTGTCTGTGTTCCTGAAAGGGTTTAAAGGTGGAAAGAACTTTCAGGCTTCTCTGAAATGTACTAAAATTATTCTAATACTCAGTTGCTAGTTATATGGTTGCAAGGTATCATTTGAAAATCTAGAGGGAACACTAGAGTTCAGTTTATTCTAAAATAGCCAGAACTCAGAATAAATGTCATCCTCTGTGTTGCATAGCCTTAATCGGGTCTAGGGTAAAGCAGCTGTGTCCCTTGCAGGGGCAATAAAGGCCCTTGGTGAAATAATAAGCAATAGGCCAGTGGCATCAACAGCTAAGGAAGCAGATAAGGTAAAGGCAGAGGAAGAAAAATAAAAGTGAGAAGAGAACAAAAAGCAGGAGGTTTAGCTGCAATTGCAGCGTGTCATTATTGTTGATCCCTTTGCTAATTAGGCATGCAAACACAACCCAGTTCTAAAAGTGGTTGCTACTTTTCTTTCTTTCAGTGTACAGAAGATGGCTGTACTTTTAGTGCACATGAAAAATTGGTTCAGATTCACTGGAAAAATGTAGGTATTTCCCTAGTTCAGCTTGAAACCTGATTTTAAATGAAATGCAGCGCTGTCTTGACTCAATCTCTCGTGCATTTTATTTGTGGCCTTTTGTTGAACTGCAAGGAAAAGGAAACTATTCTTTTCCACTTTGAACTATAAAATCAATGCTGCTTTGTTAAATTAGACAGTTGTGAGAAGCAGGCCCCTTATGCCAATTGGAATGATCCTCCCATCTACAATTTTCACTCTGTTTAGTCCTTGGATCAGCTGGTTAGTCTTGTTTGTTCTTAGTAACACTGTTTTTCAGCGGTTGTGTTGTTGAATTTGGGTTTATTTTTGTCACTATTTGTCCCCTTTCTTCTGTTTAGTCTTTCACTAAAAACATAGTTTTTAAAAGACTATAAACACCCGTAATTCACAATGTTTCTCCCCCCCCCCTTCCCTCTCTGCAGATACATTCTCCTGGTGCCAAACAAATCAAGTTAGATACTCCAGATGAAATTGCTAAATGGAGGGAGGATAGAAGAAAGTGAGTAGATGTTTAACTTGCGTGGCTGCAGATGAGACTGAAAATGACACCCCCCCCCAAACCTCCCCTTCCCCTTCTTAGTCATGGCAGCTGCTGAGCACTGCTCTGTTCTTCCATCTTAGTTTATAACGTATTATTGACTCCATCCATTTGATAGTACATTTAGTATGTGGAGAAAGCTCTGCAAGGCATAACAGAGCTGTATTCCTTCCCCTCTTGGCTTGGTTGTGCAGGCACCATTCCTGGTTAGGAATGGGAGGCCTATGCCCTCTCCTGTATTGCTGTCGACCTTTCCCAAATTTCTTGACTGAGAGTGGAGGGGCAGGTGAAAATATGGGAGGTGAGTGCAGCCTCCTCTTCCTCAAGGGGCTCTCTTATAGCCCATATGAATCCCTCCACACACATTTGCTATGTTTACAGTAGGACTGGATCAAGCTCTCTATTTTTTATTTCATAGCACAGGTCCCAAGGTGATGTAGAATAAAAAAATTGTAGGAGCAAGGCTGGGAGTAAGCTGTTTGTTACCGCTGTTTATTTGATCAGAGGATAATTTCCCAAAGGAAATAAAATATTTAAATATGAACTAATTAATTGAGGGGGAAACTGCATGTGGAAAAAACGCAGCTCCCACCTGAAAGGGAATGGCTATTGAAAAGCCTGGTTGTCGCAGAGAGAGAGAGAGAAATAAATTGACTTGAAGGTAGCCAAATGTGATCAATGTTAAAAGTAGTTCTTCTTGGGAATCTGAATGTATCAAGGTCATTGATCCTACCTGGTGAACCCACAGTGTTCTGCCACGCAAAAACTTGCTAGGAAAGCGGCTTGCTTGCTCGTTTTTTGGGTTATTAAAACAACGCCATCTTTATTGCCAAGTTCTCCACAATTCACACATCATGAATACAGTTTTCAGGTTAGGAGTCTTGAGAACTCTGTATAGTTCTGAGCCCAGGTTTCTGAACCGGGAAGGGTGGGGTATAAATAAAAAAAAAATATTTATAGGCTCTTAAGTAAGAGGCGACGAATCAGTGTGGCTCAAATAACCTGAAAAATGTAGGGGAGCACCAACTGAATTATTTCAGAAGTAAGGGATTGTACCAGAATATTGCTATCCATTGTGGATCCTAAACAAATTCCCGCAGAAGAAAATTAGCTTCAAGGATGCTAGCAATAGCCTGTGGCTAAGCACAGGAAAGCAAGGGTGTGCTACTCTATACAGGACTATGAAATATAGTGTACCATAGGCATATAACTAGGAGACTAACAACACATGTGTAAAAAAAAATGGTATTCCTGTATATCTTTCATATGTTACAGGTCTCTGAAGCCATAGCAGGCGCTGTGATTCTCCAGCAGTTTGACTTTGCCCTTTTACCCAGCCAGATGGGCAGGGTATAAATAATAAAATTATTTTTATTATTATTACTTTGAGGCACACTCCTTTGTCTTTCGAGATAGATGGATACCGACAACCAAATTAAGGTGTACAAGTGAATGGACCAGCAGTTATACCTAGAAATATTTGCTATGTTGCATGTGATGCATGTGGTTTTCTACAAAGGGTTGAGAACAAGGAATGCCATTGTATTTATTGTAAAAAGAATTGCAATAAAATTATATGTAAAATAACCACTGCAGAACAACTTATGATGCAGGTGCTACAAAACCACGCTTTGGCCAGAGGCAGGGAGACACCCCGACCCAGGCCCTACAACATTTGAAAATAGCAGCTAGCCAGCCCCAGCTTTCTCTAGGCAGGAGAAAGGGATGCCTGCGGCAGTAATAGCATATCTGTTATGTGCTGGGGTCTTACGGATGTCAGGGCCTGGAGGAGTCGCATTCCCGTTCTTCCGCTCCTTAGTTGATGGTCTAGGGTAGGAACACACCAGCCCTTAGCAATGGGAGACAAGTGATTTGCCTGCCAGCCCACAGTGTTGAAAGCACTGGATCTTCCCAGCCCCTAATTCTTGCTAGGAATGTTGTGATGAAGGCTTGTAAAACACTTCAGTGCCATAGATGTATTAATAAGACTTCATATGTTCGTTGCTCTAGAAATTTTCCTACTTTTGCAAATATTGAAAAGAAGAAAGCAATGGAGGCGGAAAAGGAGCAAAGAGGAGAGATACTGAAAACACTTCAGTTTGGGTAAGTGTGTGTGTGTGTGTGTGTGTGTGTGTGTGTGTGTGTGTGTGTGTGTTTTCATGTTGTTGGTACCATCAAAAATGGATTCTTTTTCCTTATCATTTATTAAAGATTAATTGATTTTCTCTAATGTGTTCAGAACAGTGTAGATGAGATTGATTTTTGATAATTGATTTTCTCTAATGTGTTCAGAACAGTGTAGATGAGATTTCCAGAAATTCTGCACCCTGGAATTAGTCCAGCCCCTGCCTGGTACATATCTCATTATACTGAGCACTTTCAATCCATTCTCTGGTCTAGATGTGTGCAGTGACCAAGCCACCAGCATTTGTACAATTGCTAAGTTTATACCAGCAGACCTATAAAATTAGGCTTCTACTGATTTTAACACAAGGCATAGCAGCTTATCTTTCCTTCCCTCCTTCTTCCTCGGCAGTTGTTAGCAGTAGCTCCTGCATGCATGTCATTCCATCCTTCTCCCATGGTTCTTCTGCAAATACAACCTTCACGTTCTAGTCACTTGCTCAGCCCTTCTCACACACATTTCAATTTTCAGTCTACAACCTCTCTGACAGTATGGTAAAGGTAAAGGGACCCCTGACCATTAGGTCCAGTCGTGACCGACTCTGGGGTTGCGGCGCTCATCTCGCTTTATTGGCCAAGGGAGCCGGCGTACAGCTTCCAGGTCATGTGGCCACCATGACTAAGCCGCCAGCATGACTAACGCCGTTTACCTTCCCGCTGCAGCGGTACCTATTTATCTACTTGCATTTTGATGTGCTTTCGAACTGCTAGGTGGGCAGGAGCTGGGACCGAACAACGGGAGCTCACCCCATCATGGGGATTCGAACCTCCAACCTTCCGATCGGCAAGCCCTAGGCTCTGTGGTTTAACCCACAGTGCCACCCGCGTCCCTTTGACAGTATGGTAGCCATTTTCAAATACCTGAAGGGCTGTCCCATGGAAGATGGAGCAAGCTTTATTTCTGCTGCTCTAGAGATTGGGAACTGAACCAATAGATCCAAATTACAGGAAAGAGACCCACAAATTAAATAAATAAATAAGAAAATGAGATTTGGCCTAAATATTAGGAAGAATCTTCTGATAGTAAGAGCTGTTTGGCAGTGGAATTCCTCAGAAACTGTTGGGCTCTCCTTCCTTGTTTTTTTTTGAAAAACAGGATGGATGGCCGTCTGTGAGGGATTCTTTAGTTGTGATTTCTGCATTGCAGGGAGTTGGACTGTATGAGCTTTGAGATCCTTTCCAACTCAACAATTCTATAACAGCAATGCGCTTGGTCCATATTGTAAACAAGACTGGGGAAAAGCTATCCTTATTCTCTCGATACCCAACACAGCACTTCCCAAACTTTTTGATACCTAGGTACTGCTGAGGTATAAATGAATGACTTGGGAATGAGCCGTATATAAGAAATATATGCGGGGAGCAGCATCTGTGTCATGGCTGGCACAGGAAATGACCTGGAACAAACATTTATGCATTTTTCTCTTCCAGCAAGATGAAAGGAATGTGGAAACCTCCTCAAGCTGTGGCTTCTAGGCAACGAGGAAAAGTAAGAAGGCAGACAAATGGCTGCTGGAACAAATCTAATCATCCCTTGAAGGCTCCTGCTGCAGCTGTGACTGGCCCAAATAACCATGGAACAGAGAAGGAATTTGGAAGAGAGCTTTCTGGAGAAGCAGATGCCTCTATGAGAGATGTAGATCCCCTTAGCATTCTGGCCAGAAACGATCCTGGTGAGGCGTTTCCCTGTGTTTTGTTTCTTCACATCATTAAATAATCAACAGAAAGCAGTAATCGGAGAGAACTGCCCTTGGACAAATGTAGGCGAGAGGGTTGTGGAGGTAGAAGTGACTCTGTGCCCCAAAAACCTGTCAAGTGAATAACTTGTTTTTGTTGGGGGACTTAGCCAAACAGAAGTCTAGCCCACTTTCCCTCAGCCAGCCTTACGTAAGGCCCCTGCTGCCCTCCTCAGGGTTGGAATTGGTCGAATTAGTGAGTTGGCCCTGGTGCTGATGATGATCATGGAGAGATAAATAAGGTTTATTTACATAACCCCTTTTATGCAGTAACTGCACTTAGTGGGCTTACCTAATCCACGGGTTCCCCAAAACTGCTCGGAGCAGGATTCTGGAGAAGTTGGCACCTCTTCTGAAGTTTTCATGGTTGATATTAGCCTCCTTCAACTTGCCTGTTATCTAGCCACTAGCCAGGAGGATCCTGAAGACGTTTTTGTAAGTTCTGTTTTATCTGCTCATCTAAAGCACACAGGAAGAAGAGGGGGCCATGCAGGCCCATAAAGTAGGCTAGACTGGTTGATCTCTGACTGGATGCAGAAAAGGCCTAACTTTGGCAGAGGTCTAGTAGACCACTAGAGGTGGTTTCATGGGCCACGTTGGGGCCTCAGATTTGTATCTGATTGCTCATTGCTTTTCTTGTTGGCTTTTCTGTCTCCAGTACTGAGCCAGTGTGGTGTAGTGGTTAAGAGCGGTAGACTTGTAATCTGGTGAACCGGGTTCGCGTCTCCGCTCCTCCACATGCAGCTGCTGGATGACCTTGGGATACTCACACTTTTTTGAAGTCTCTCAGCCCCACTCACCACACAGAGTGGTTGTTGTGAGGGAGGAAGGGAAAGGAGAATGTGAGCCGCTTTGAGACTCCTTCGGGTAGTGATAAAGCGGGATATCAAATCCAAACTCCTCCTCCTCCTCTTCCTTTTCTTCTTCTTCTTCTTCTTCTTCTTCTTCTTCTCCTCTCCCCCCCCCCAAAGCACTGTACTGAAAACTTCTGCAGCCAAGACTGAGCATTACAATCGGTCATCTGCTTGCATTGAATAAATATATTTAATTTGCATGTTTAATTTAGAATTGGCTGTATCAAGTTTTTCAGAACCCTTTATTGTTGTAGTGTAGATGGCAGAAAGTTTCTGTGGTGGGTGTGAAGGAGTAGCCCGGTGAAGCCTGGAGCTAGTTGTGGGCCCTGCTTACAGATAATGATGCAATTATTTTGCCTCCTTCCAGATTCAGACAAAGAGATGTGCACTGAAAAAAATGCAGCTTTGGGAATGACTGTTGTTCCAAAGCAGGTGACCTCGGCTCTGAGCTCACTAGTGGCGAACTATGGCAGCATGTCGGAAAGTGAAAATGAACAAGAGGGTAAGCTGTTTAGTTTAAGCTAAACTGAACTATGTACCCTATATACAAAACAAAGTAAAAAATTCTTCAGATACCAAGTGTGCATGCACACGAAAGCTCATACCAAGAACAAACTTAGTTGGTCTCGCTACTGGAAGGAATTTTTTTATTTTTTACTTTGTTTTGACTATGACAGACCAACACGGCTACCTACCTGTAACAGTATATACAGTTAACTGTAAAGGTGCAGTTATGGAATATGTGGCTGGTAGGTGACTAAACGAACAGAGGCTATTGCATTAATGCTCTAAATCAGGGTTTCCCAAACTTGGGTCTCCAGCTGATTTTGGACTACAGCTCCCATCATCCCTAGCTAGCAGGACCAGTGATCGAGGGTTATTGGGGTTGTATTCCAAAAGCAGCTGGAGACCCAAGTTTGGGAAACCCTGTTCTAAATCATAATTGTGTTTTGGTTTAAGTGGTACAGACATACTATTTGTGCACAGTGCTCTTAACCAGTGTTTCTCAACCCTGTGCCTCCAGATGTTTTTGGCCTACAACTCCCATCATCCCTCGCTAGCAAGACCAGTGGTCAGGGATGATGGGAGTTGTAGGCCAAAAACATCTGGAGGCACAGGGTTGAGAAACACTGCTCTTAACATTCAATATCATTTCTTAAGTAATTTCAGTTTGAATCTGTCCTGTGCAGTAATCAGTTGCCTGACCCAATCAATGATTTCAGCACCACTTATTTTTTTACCGCTTGTTCCTTTTTAAAAAATAGAACCAATCAAGACTGCAGCAAAAGTATTTTGTGAAAACAGGACGTCTCTCAGAAGTGTCCCTTCGACTTCAAGCATCTCCCAGAGCTTTAAAGACACAGGCCATGAAGAAGCAGCTAATTATGTAGACACAGCATCGAGGAGGCCAGATTCACATGCAGTACATTCCAGGAGTCTGAACAGACAGAGGAAAGCACTTTCTGAATTACCACGCCGTCATCCAACTCTGCTGGAAATGGTAAACTGCCCTTCCAGTATTTTCTACTTAGTACAGTAATTAGAATATTGTGTGTTCATGATTGTAGGCTGCTGCTGCAAGAGGTTAGGTAGCCTTGTCAGGTACTGCAGGCTTAGTCAAGGCAAAATAAAGTGCTGCTTGACCACCTGTTTCAAAACAGTGAAGAAGAAATGCATGGAGATCTTCTCTTCTGCCGGCAATGTCAAATAAGCTTCCCAAGCTCTCATTTCTATCCAGCATATCCTAAATCCATCTAAACTGAATACAGTATTTGAAAAAAAAATTGGCTTGCCATTAAATGAGAAGTGCAGTTGGGCTATCTAATAGATGGAATGAGACAATTGAATTAATACTGGAGGAAGAAGCAGACAGGTCACTGTTAGTCTATTGCATCAACAACAAAGAGTCCTGTAACCCTTTAAAGACAAATAAATAAAAAACATCAGTTTGTTACAATGTTTCCGGAAATACTGCTTTAAGCATAGATTCATCATTTGTAGGGTCCTTGGCTGTGAGGACCTGAGTACATAGTGTATTTCTTCCCATTATGTTCTCTGTTGCAACCATGTGTCCATGTTGAGTTCCATACTAATTCTGGCCAGTTTATCCCCTTCAGTTAAGCGTTAGCTGAGCAAAACCATCTCCACTTGTTACAGGAGAAGGAGAAAACAAAGGTCTGAGTTGGTAACTGTCAGATTCAATAGTAGTTGGTGAATGTTCTTTCATTGTGGAATTATCTTTTTTTAATTTAAGATTTTATTGAATTATACAAAAAACAATTAGGGGATGTATACCAAAGAATACTTGTTTTGTCACATTATAGCACTCAATTACTATTAACAGTTGAATGAGATCAATAGAGTATCATTTTTTTCTCTAAATCAGTTATGAGGTCCACATTTCATTCATTGGTACAGGCAAAGGACTTTGCAGATCATTTGCAGTAACATCAGGGATAAATTCCCACCAAATGGCGTAGGAATGTTCTGGGTTTTCAGAACTCAGACTTTTAAAGTTATGTTATTTTCCAGATTCCAGGTATTATTGTACCTAAAAGGAAATTGTAATTCATAATTGCAGCATCATTTGAATAGCAGTCTTAATAATCCTAGCCATCTCCTAATATACCTCAGTCCAAAAATTTTGAACAAATGGACACTCCCGCCATAAATGGAAGTATGTTACCCTGGCACCAAATCTGTGCCAGCAATCGAGTGCCAACCCTGAAGTCATGTGAGATAATTGTACCGGTGTGCAGTATTGCCTGTGTAATATCTTTGCATAAGTAAACACCTGTTTGTATGGTTTAGATAGAAGACTGTAAGTTTTTCCATTAATTTCATTCGTATCAATACCTATATCACGGTACCATAGAGTTTTAAGGCCTGCAAGAACTCAATTATATCATTGTGGTATTATCTGAATACTGGTTTCTGTATTTCAGGTAGGTTCAGCGGTTGGCCTCAATAATAAAAAAAAGTAATTACTAGCTAAGCAGGCTATGGCAAAAAAAGAAAACACTGAAGCTGAAAGCATCTCTCTCCTCTTGTGTATACCCTGTGTCCAATGCTTGAGCACCACACCTCTTTTTCTGTGAGGAGGGTTGCCTGCTTTCTTCTCAGTGTTTTTATTGGTTTGTTGCAGGGTGGGGTGTATTCTGAGCATTGGCATTCTATGTATTTATTGCGTTTATATTTCACCTTTTCCTCCAAGAATCTCAAAGGGTGCACATCCAATTCCCTGTTTTATTCTCACAACAAGCCTGCGAGGTAGATTAGGCTAAGAGACGGTGACTGACCCAGGGTCACCCAGTGAGCTTCATGGCTGGGTGGGGATTAGAATTCTGGTCTCCCAGGTCATAAATCCAGCACTCTAACCACTACACCATACCTCATATTACGTGGTGCCCATCACATTTCCTTAGCTTTCATGTGTACCTCTGAGCGGGATGCAGGTGGCGCTGTGGTCTAAACCACTGAGCCTCTTGGGCTTGCCGGTCAGAAGGTCGGAGGTTCGAATCCTCACAATTGGATGAGCTCCTGTTGCTCTGTCCCAGCTCCTGCCAACCAAGCAGTTTGAAAGCACACCAGTGCAAGTAGATAAATAGGTACCACTGTGGTGGGAAGGTAAATGGCGTTTCCATGCACTCTAGTTTCTGTTACAGTGTCCTGTTGCGCCAGAAGCGGTTTAGTCATGCTGGCCACATGACCCGGAAAGCTGTCTGTGGACAAACGCTGGCTCCCTCGGCCTGAAAGCGAGATGAGTGCCACAACCCCATAGTCGCCTTTGACTGGACTTAACCATCCAGGAGTCCTTTACCTTTACCTCTGAGCCCAAAAAGTTTGGGGGGCCCTCACATATCCTAAAATAGAAAGATGCTTTCTATGGCTGAGATGGTTCAGGTGGTAGAGCATAAGACTCTTTAAGCTCAAAGTCATGGATTCAAGCCCATTGGGTAAAAGATTTCTGCACTGCAGGGGGTTGGACTAGATGACCCTTGTCCCTTCCAACTCCGCAATTATATTATATCCACTTTTATAAGTTTACTTGTGTTGCTTTGGGCTAAGGAAAACAAGCTATAGGCCTGTTTCAGTGTCTGGAAACTGAATATATGCCACGTTAGTCATTCCCCAGTTTCAGTTTGAGCCTTTCAGTGGCTGCATAGCAAATAAATATTTTAAATAAATAGGTGTCCCTCATCATGGGGTGATTAATCCATAGTTCCAATTTTTATAAAATGTCTGAGGTATATATTTCTGCTTGGTTTTTAGCAGAGACAAGAAACCAAATATATATTGGAAACTCATTTGCTGATTATTATAATATAATAATAATAATAATAATAATAATTTTTTATTTGTACCCCGCCCATCTGGCCGGGTCTCCCCAGCCACTCTGGGCGGCTTCCAACAAATATTAAAATACATCAAAATCACAAGTTAAAAACTTCCCTAAACAGGGCTGCCTTCAGGTATTTTCTGTATGTAGGATAGTTGTTTATCACTTTAACCTCTGCTGGGAGGGCGTTCCACAGGGTGGGCGCCACTACCAAGAAGGCCTTCTGCCTGGTTACCTGTAGCTTTGCTTCTCGCAGTGAGGGAACCGCCAGAAGGCCCTCGGCGCTGGATCTCAGTGTCTGGGCTGAACGGTGCGGGTGGAGACGCTCCTTCAGGTATACAGGACCGCGGCCGTTTAGGGCTTTAAAGGTCAGCACCAACACTGTGCTCGGAAACGTACTGGGAGCCAATGATTACTCCATAATTGTATCGCTGTAAGCAGTTCTGTTTGCATAGAAAGTTTGTAGGAATATGCCTCATTCTGTCTTTCTCCTTCTAGCTATTAGCAAAGGACATACGGCATGAAAGGAATGTGATTCTGCAGTGCATTCGCTATATTCTCCAAAATGATATCTTTGGACTCTGCTCACAGACTGACTCAAGAGCATACATGGAGACTGGACAGACTTCTCAAGATACGAAAGGCAGGCAAACTGAATCTAACAGCTCTCATAGTTTTGACAATAAATTAGCAGAGCAGAATGAATTACTTGTAGGTCAAAGTAAGGAGGCACCTGCAGTATCCTGCACAGCACAAACTTATGCTGTCGATGAGGAGATTTGGGAAACCACAGAAATACACTGTAAAGAAAACGAACTGGATAGTTATGCATAACCAGACCTATTTCGGGATTCTTTCTGAAAGTCAGCAAATTATATAGTACCTCTAAATATTTTGACAGAACTAAATCAGCCCTTCTAATGTAAACCTGCATCGACATCCATCCTGTTACTATTTTGATCTTGTAGATTTTTTTTCTTGAGGGTTTTATTTTTATACCGGAGGAGTTTAAATAGACATTAACCGCATTAAATCATTATTAATGTGATTTCTGTTATAGACATGACGGCGACATTCGTTGTTGTTGTTGTTGCTGCCCTTCTTCCCTACGGTCTCAGGCACTTTTCTCACACCCCAAAGTGTAACAGCCGTGGAGACAGATTGTGGGAAGGGAAGGCAGGAAGAAGGTTTGGCTTTCCTCCCCTTTGTGCTCTTTTGATGTTAATATTAGACATGCCCCCATCTCATCCTCCCATTTTATACATGAATGTGATACTCATGAAATCTGGCTGCCACCATTGTGCCCAATGTGGCCCTTAGAGCATCTAATTTCTGAAGTATCAGAAAGATGGAACATTAAAAATTAGCCTTGCAAATATTTATCCAATCTTAACACTAGTTTTGTTGTCTTGAGCAGCAGGCTAAAGGATACGTTACCCCCCTACCTGCCTCTGACCAATTTGGATTGTTTTATTTTTATTACGGTTGTCCCCAGCAATGTGGTACAATTTGAAAAAGCTTTATATTTTTAATTATTAGTGGAGCAATATGCACCAAGTTGCTTGGATTCAAAGTATGCTTTTTTACAAAAATATGTACTGTATTCCTTCCCATGCTCCCACTTTTGTCCTACAAATGTAATTCATTAACACTTAATAAACTGTTGGTGCAGAAATTGATCACTTGGTATTGGAAAAGCAGACACTTTACATTGGATTTTAAATAATACATTGAAATTGTGTGTAATTGCAGTGACTCATTGTCTATTTTGATAGTTTGATTTGGAAATTTGGTTTTCAGTCCATGATGCGGTAGAACCACTACAAGGGGTTGGGATGGCAGAGATAGTGAAAAACGCTGGATTATTTTTTTTGACATGTGAATTAATGTGGAAGAGAGGTGTACTCTCAAAAAGAAGTGGAAGCAATTCTCCATTGCACTACAAAATTAGACTAAAAGTAGCAGGAATAAACTTTGAAATTGTGCACATTTACACTGCATTTCTTTAAAATCTTTATCCAGATGGTTCATTGTCAGCAGTGCTACAGGAACCAAGAGGATCAAAAGTTAAGAAGACTAGCAGGCCAAAGGTCTGCTGAAATAAAATGACTAGCTCACAAACATGCATTTCATGGGTGCCAACAAGATTTTCTGGCCCCAGCACACTGTTTATGAATTTGACCTCCTGGCCCATTCACAAAAGTTACATATGCATTGTGTCGTAATGCATATTTGTGTCCAGGTTGAAATGGAGGGTGCAAAAATAAATCGGGGATGACACATGTAATAAAATGTCTGCAGACAATGTGAACCAATGAAGTTTTTTGCATAATTGTATTTACATACTAGAAAAGGCTTAACCTGTTGAATTTCTACCAAAGGGACAAGAACCCAGTTTCCCCCCAATACCAGCACTAAACCAAGGCCTAGGCTGCTGTACTGTGTACTCACCTAACTGGGAGTAAGCTCTATTAAATACAAAGAAATGTACAAGTAGACATGTATGTTGTTTAGTTCTTTAGTCGTGTCCGACTCTTCGTGACCCCATGGACCAGAGCATGCCAGGCACTCCTGTCTTCCACTGCCTCCCGCAGTTTGGTCAAACTCATGTTAGTAGCTTTGAGAACATTGTCCAACCATCTTGTCCTCTGTCATCCCCTTCTTCTTGTGCCCTCCATCTTTCCCAACATCAGGGTCTTTTCCAGGGAGTCTTCTCTTCTCATGAGGTGGCCAAAGTATTGGAGCCTCAGCTTCAGGATCTGTCCTTCCAGTGAGCACTCAGGGCTGATTTCCTTCAGAAAGGATAGGTTTGATCTTCTTGCAGTCCATGGGACTCTCAAGAGTCTCCTCCAGCACCATAATTCAAAAGCATCAATTCTTCGGCGATCAGCCTTCTTTATGGTCCAGCTCTCACTTCCGTACATTACTACTGGGAAAACCATAGCTTTAACTATACGGACCTTTGTTGGCAAGGTGATGTCTTTGCTTTTTAAGATGCTGTCTAGGTTTGTCATTGCGTCTAGGTTTGTCATTGCTTTTCTCCCAAGAAGCAGGCGTCTTCTAATTTCGTGACTGCTGTCACCGTCTGCAGTGATCATGGAACCCAAGAAAGTGAAATCTCTCACTGCCTCCATTTCTTCCCCTTCTATTTGCCAGGAGGGGATGGGACTAGTGGCCATGATCTTAGTTTTTTTTTATGTTGAGCTTCAGACCATATTTTGCGCTCTCCTCTTTCACCCTCAGGGTGTGGGTGAAAGACATGTATACCATTGTACTAAAAGGTACAGTACAATGAATTTTAAATGAGTGGCTTTAGGATCTGCACAGCAGATTTTCTTAAGCTTCTTTGGAAAGTTTTCACATGTTGCATTTAGCATCCACCCACATTTATTGTGGAATAGTGTTTGAAGAAAATAACTGATCTCAAATGAACCCACCACAAGGAAAATGCATCCTGGTTGCTGGGGAAAAGGGGAAAACTACAGAGAAGATTAGGTCTGCAACAGGAAATGTGCATTAAAGGAGAAAGGAAAACACCAGCTCTTTAGGACCCCAGGGCTTCCAATGGTCTGGAATCCAACAACTCACATCTGTCACAGTTATGACTTCATTTTTGTTCAGTCGTTAAGTCGTGTCCGACTCTTCGTGACCCCATGGACCAGAGCACGCCAGGCACGCCTATCCTTCACTGCCTCTCGCAGTTTGGCCAAACTCATTTTAGTAGCTTCAAGAACACTGTCCAACCATCTCATCCTCTGCCGTCCCCTTGTCAGGTACCATGGCACCTGTTTTGGTGACGCCTGATCTAATAGGACACACGTCAGAATTATTCCTATTATGTTTGACATAATGGTTGGAGTCACAGTACTGTACTCTTTGATTTCCAGCTATATACAGGATAATAAGGCTAGGTGCAAAATTGTTCCCACACCAACCTATTGTGCCAGGGTCAAGCTTGTTTCAGTCAAGCAGAATGCACAATTAAGATATAATACGAAAATCTGCTTTGGTTAAAGTTTTCTCCTTGTGGGCATGTCCAGGGGTGTAGCAACAGGGGGGCGGGGGGGGCCGCCCCGGGTTCCACCCCAGAGGGGGGTGACACTTTTCTAAAAAAAAAAAAAAAATTTTTTTTTTTTTGAAAATTTTTAACTTCATTGAAAAAAAGAGATAATAGACAGACACACACAGCCCCCCACACCTCACAAAGTGGCACCATCAGAGGGGGGTGACATTTTTTATTATTTTTTAATTATTTTTATTTTTTTTTAATTTTTTAATTTTTTTATTATTATTTTTTATTTTAACTTTATTGGAAAAAAAGAGATAATAGACACACACACAACCCCCACACCTCACAAAGTGGCACCATCAGAGGGGGGGGGACACTTTTTAAATTTTTTAAAAAATTTTTAATTTTTTAATTTTTATTTTATTTTAACATTATTGGGGGGAAAAGAGATAATAGACACACACACACACAAAACCCCCACACCTCACAAAGTGGCACCATCAGAGGGGGGGTGACACTTTTTATTTTTATTTATTTTTTTACATTATTATTTTATTATTTTTTAATTTTAACTTTATTGAAAAAAAGAGATAATAGACACACACACAAAACCCCCACACCTCGCAAAGTGGCACCATCAGAGGGGGGTGACACTTTTTAATTTTTTTAAAATTAAAGTGGTGGGGGGGGGTGACAAACAAAATTCCGCCCCGGGTACCACCTGGGCTTGCTACGCCTCTGGGCATGTCAGAGGGAATGGAAAACATGGTAGTCCAAGAACCTGGCTCATCCATGGTTTATATAGCATTATATCCTCACTAGGGTTGGTCTACCCCAGTCATGAGTTTCCACACCATGACAAACCATGTGAGTTTATGTTAGTGAGTTTATGTTGGTGCAGAGAAAATGGAGAATCTCTGAAGCTGGAATGGTCAGGCATGCAGTTAATACCGGTAGGTCTTTTTACACAGTTGCTGAGTGCAGTCACTGATCCTGCCAGTTTCCCCCTCATCTTTGATGGCATTTGGTGAGCTTTGTATGCTAGGCTGCTACAGGGTGGTCTCATGGTCTAATTGCACTCGCTAAGCTCTTGTGTTCATGGACACTTAAAAACATAGCAGGAGTAATTATCATCAAAGCAGCAAAAACAAAGATTATGAGCCAAAGCCAACAAATCTTTGATTTCCTCAAACTCTGCCTTTAAAGTAGGGTAAGTGTGTAAAAAAAGCAGATTAGCTGCAAATGTTTCTAGTATACTGAGACACTTCTGCTTCTCTGCAAGATCTCTCCTACTTAAATGAACATTTGTGTGCTTCACTGCTTTTCTGTGGAATGAGAGGACAAATCTGTTGGTTCAGGAAAATAGATATAAAATATAGAAAGAATTCCTGGATGCCAAGATCCAAGTTTGGGGCAAGTACTCTTGGGTGAGAAAACCCCGGCAGAGGTTTTAAATCACAAAACATGCAGCAAATTTAAGTGTGGAAATGTAGGGTGTTAGACCTTTAAGATATGCCCTTCCTTCTTCCCCCAGCATAGGAAAAGGCCACCAGTTTGGTATGTTAGCAGATGCCATCTTGCAAACACTTCAAAAGTCAGGTTCATATGCCATACATCTGTCAAATGTACAACTTGGCTTAGTCAGGTAGGTAGCCATGTTGGTCTGATGCAGTCAAAATAAATATAAAAACTAAAAAAAAATTCCCAGTAGCACCTTAGAGACCAATGCACATGCACACGAAAGCTTATACCCAGAACAAACTTAGTTGGTCTCTAAGGTGCTACTGGGATTTTTTTTAAAAAATTATTTATTTATTTTAGCTTAGTCAGAAAGTGCAAAAGTTCCCAGATTATTGGTACATGCTGTTTTTTCCTGATTGGGTTTAATGTGGCATAGTATGCAAAAATGAACCGGAGGAATTTTTATTTTAAGCATAGAAATATACAGAAGAACAGAACTTCACTTGCAGAAGGTATAGAAGGAAGGCAGATTTTAAAGGTGCAGGCGCTGTACTCGGGTGGAGATTCCGTCAGTCTCCTGGGACTGTTTTCAGGCTGCGTTCCGTCTGGTGAAGCGCTTGGCATATTCGGCCAGAATGAACGTGCAGACTGAATGTGGTGCTTTATATTAAGTCTCGTTTTCCATGGGGCGAGTCACCCCCACCAAGAACTGCAAGTCAGGCACTCCGGGAAGGAGGGTGGGGCGTTTTCCGAGTCCACACGCCGCCCGAAAGCCCGCCTTGGTCTCGACACGCGTCTAAACCTCCCCGTTCTGACGGTCTGCCAGACCCAAGGGGCGAAGCAGCAGCAGCTGCTCCGAACCGCCTGGCGAGAAGGGCGCCCCTCCTGAGGGAAAACACACCGGTCGCCAAGCGGGGGGGGGGGAGGGAGGGAGAGAGAGAGAGAGAGAGAGGAGGAGGAGGAAGTGCGGAAGGCGGCCGCCTGAGGAGAAAACTGCGGAGCGTCAGGCCGACGCCCCCGCCATCTTGGCGGGCCGAGCTCGTCTTGTGGGTCTGCCCTCGCGGCCGCCTCGGCAACCTCCGGCAGCCAGAGCCGTAACTCCCCGGCTCTGCTCCCTCCCTCCTTCCTTCCCTCCCTCCCTGCCGGCGAGCCCTTTATGTCTGCGCGCTGCCTGCGCCTGCGCCGCCAGCGCCATCTTTCTCCCCCCTCCTCCCTTGGACAGAGCGAGAGAGGGAAGCCGGAGGAGGAGGAGGCGGAGGGAGAGCGAGCGAGCGCGCGGCGGCAGCGGCGGCGGCGTCTCGCCCGCGAAGCTTCCCGGCTCCTGCTGCGGAGGGAGAGGCGTCGGCGTCGGAGGAGCGCCAGAGGGGCGGCTGCTGCTGCTGCTGCTGCTACTGCCCGGGCTGCGTCAAGATTCCCCGCCCTCCCGCCGCCCTCCTGGATGGGGAAGCGCCCGGCGCCCGACGGCCCCGCCGGGACTGCGCGCACGAGCCTCGCCGCCGCCGCCGTTGCTGCTGCGTCGGCGAGCCCTGCTCCGTTTCTCCGGGGCCCTCGGGAGTCCCAGGGGCTTCCTGATCTCGTCGCGGGCGGCGAAGGGGCCGGGGCCTGAGTGTCACGTTGCCCGGAGAGGAGGAGGGTGTCCGGCGGCGGCGTCTGGAGAACCACGCAGGCAGCGCGCTCTCTCTTGTGCGTCTGAGTCTGACTGCCTCCCCCTTTCTGTCTCGGCTCCTCCGCCAGCTGCCAGGTGCGCCTGCTCCGCCTGCGCGCTCTCCTTCCCCTCCTCGCTCTCCGTCCGGGGCTCCTTAAAATAGTGCTCGTTCAATGCACCAGCCTGACTCAGCGGCAGACACCAGCGTCGGGAAGATGGCGCACCCGGCGATGCTTCCTCGGAGGGGCAGCAGCAGCGGCGGCGGCGGAGGAGGAGGAGGAGGAGGAGGAGGAGGCAGTAGCAGCAGCAGCAGCAGCGTCGCGGTGCCGGCCTTGTGTCCGGCAGGCATCGGAGGCAGCAGCGGCGGCGGCGGCTTGGAAGATTACCCGGCGCCCTTGCTCGTCCAGCCGCCGCCGCCGCCTCCTCCCTCCTCCGCAGCGCCTTCGTCTTCTCCCGGGCTGCCTCCTCCTCCGCAGAGCCTGACCCTCCTCTCGCAGCCGCAGCCCCTCGGCCAGGCAGGGGCCCAGATGAAGAAGAAAAGCGGCTTCCAGATCACCAGCGTGACCCCCGCCCAGATCTCGGCCAGCCTCAGCTCCAACAACAGCATCGCCGAGGACACGGAGAGCTACGACGACCTGGACGAGTCGCACACGGAGGACCTGTCGTCCTCCGAGATCCTGGACGTCTCCTTGTCCAGGGCCACGGACTTGGGGGAACCTGAGCGGAGCTCCTCGGAAGAGACTCTGAACAACTTCCAGGAGGCCGAGAGCCCTGGCGCTGTCTCCCCCAACCAGCCTCGCCTTCTGCAGCAGCAGCAGCAGCACCCCTCTTTGCCACATGCCCCTCCGCATCAGAGTGTGGCCATCAATGGCAGCATGCACCCTTCTCAGGGACATCATTATCACCACCACCACCACCATGGACATCACCATGCGCCACACTCCGGGATGGTTGGCCCAGCGGCTCCCGGAGGACCTCCGTTTAGCCCATCGTTTAGAAAACTGTCTACCGCTGCAAGCTCTGATAGCGTTGTAGCAGCTGCCGTGCCCGTTTCTGCTGCATCATCTGCTGGTATGCCTGTGGCCGCTCTTGTGTCTCATTTCCACGCTGCTGGTACACCTGGGGTCACTTCAGCCGGCGGAGCTACGACCAGCACTTTAAGCAGCGAGACTAGTGGTAGCTCTAGTGGGGTGAGCAGCATGCCTGGTCCCGTTAATGTGAATCTAAGTAACTTCACAAGTACTGGTAGCATAACTAGTGGCAGTGTTAATGTGGCGGTCTCGAGTGGGCTTGGCAATGGCACGAGTACTTCCTCTAGCGCTGGGAATTCCAGTGCAGGAGGAGTTGCTGCGGCAGGAACGTATAGTCAACTGCAGCCTGCAGCCAGCACCTCGAGGTTTAGAGTTGTGAAACTGGATTCTAGTTCAGAACCTTTCAAGAAGGGTAGATGGACATGCACAGAGTTCTATGACAAAGAGAATCTCATGCCAGTTGCAGAAGCAGTAGCTGTAAATAAAGCGTTAGACACTCTCAAACAAAATTCACTTGAAGTGACTTCTGAAAGGGAGAGCACCAGTGGGAGCTCAGTTAGTAGCAACGTAAGCACACTGAGTCACTATACTGAAAGTGTGGGAAGTGGGGAGATGGGAGCACCAGCGGTAGCACAGCCGCCGCCATTTCAAGCAGCAGGTTCTCAGCAGTTGGATTTTGGCGGCACTGGCCCTCAACCTGCTCCAGCGCCCAGCATACCCCAGAGTATTTCTCAGTCACAGCTTGCACAGCCACAGCTTCATCCTCAAGATGTAAATTATCCTCCTCAAAAGCAAGGGGTCCCGCCTCCTGCATCAGCTGTCTCTCCTCCAGTAAATATAGTAGGTGGCCACCAACAGCCTGCCATGGCACAGCAGCTGCCATATACGCAACCAACGCAGCCTGTGCCACCTGTTCCGGTTGTGCCACAACTGCACCAATTGCCATATGGGCAAGGACAGGCACAGCACCCACCACCGCAGCAGCAGCAGCAGCAGGTACCTCTGCAGATGGCCCCAGGGCATGTTAAACCAGTGAATCAGAATTCTGTCACGGGGCCTATGCCAGATTACGTACAACAGCAGCAGATGCTTCAGACTCCAGCTTCTATGCAGCCAGGACCTACAATGGTCGGAACGGCTATGCCTGCGCCTGTTGCTCAGACACCAAGTATGCAGCCTTCTGTACAAGCACACCTGGCGGTAGCATCCTCTCAGCCCGCTGCACATGCTCAGACAGCAATGCTGACCTCAGGAGCTGGTGCTCAAACAGTGCAAGTTGGACAACAAGGAAGTGTACCTACAATGGTGCAGCAGCCAGCAGTTGCAAATCAAATTGCTCCTTCGGTGGTGGCACAGAGCGCTCCTCCTCCACCTTCCCACGTGGGAACGCCTGTTCCAGCAGGCGTCGTTCATCCCGGGTTGCAAGGTAGCACATCAAGCCTTCCTCAGCCCTTGGTTATTGTTCCACAGAGTACTTTGCTACCAATGCAAGCAGCAGAATCCCTTGTTCAAGGAATGGCTGGTCAACAATTGCCTGCTGTAAGTCCTGTACCTTCTGCCAGTGCTGCTTCTGCCCCATGCCAGCCTGCTGCAAGCGTGTCGCCCACACCTATGAGTTTGCCTCCTTCAAAGAACATAGCACAATCATCAGGTGCGCAGAATGGGAACTTGGTCCAAAATGTGTCTCAGCCTTCCTTGATGTCTACTAGCATCAATTTGCCCGCAGTCCAAAATGTGCCACAACAGGTACCACTGAACTCTGCCCAGTTTTCTGCCCAGTCTCTTATTCAGTCAATTGCAACCCGAAGTGAAGATTCCAAACGCTCTACAGAACCCACCTTGGTTGGCCTGCCCCAAACCACCAGTGGAGAAAGTGGCGCTGGAGCATCATCAGCCATGTCAGATGGAGGCAGCAGCATGGCAGCCTCTCTTTTCCCCCTGAAGGCACTTCCGCTGACAGTGCAACTTGTTGATGGTGAGGATGAGAGGTAAGATCATGCCAAGTAAAAATGTTGTGATTGCTTATTGTAAAAACTGCACTGACCTTATTGACCCATTCCCAACCAGATACGGGCTTTGTAAAGAGCTTTAGTAACTGATGTTAGCACAAACTGTTTTTGTTCATTCTGGTGCTTTTGTTAGTTACCTTGTGCTAAGAATGCTTGGCGGCATCCTTGGCAGTAGTGCCGAAAGGACGAACATGGGAGACTGAAGGCAGGGAAAGTAACTTCAAGCTATGAAGACTCTCAGAATCATAGTTCATCGTCATTGTCACTTTGTAGGAGTTAGGGTCTCTTTATTGTCTCTTTATGCTACTTCATCTGGAAAGTGCATTGATTTCAAGAACACAAGGGAAATATAATCATTAGCATCATCAGCAAGATTTTGATCCAAGCTAAGGCTACTGCAATCACTTAACTTCCATTTAGATAACCCTGAATGCAGTCAAAGAAGCTGTCGAAGCATTCACTTTCCAAACGCTTCCACTTACAAGTTTTCTTATTTTTTGGCTCAGAATCGCTTCTGGTTTCCCCCGTGTATGGAATGAAATGTTGCAGATGTTCATCACAGCCCAGACTCTTCCAGTGCTAAGGGGGAGCAGGGGACAGAAGGAGTTGGGGGGATGAACTGGGGGGAAAGTTAATTCATGAATTATGTCCTAATACTTGGAGGTATTCTTTTCCATTATGCTCCCTACTTCTGTTTTTGTAACTTCAATATATATATTTTAAGGTGGTGCTCATTGCTTTTCTTTTTCGGAGAAACCAATTGCTACGTAAGGTTTGAAACGTTTTGAAAGTGATGTTGTGCTTGACATACAAATGGTGTGGTGCAGGTGTCACTCTCTGTTGGAGCAATCTTGCTATTGCATTACATGTTTCATTAATCATTTGACTTCAATAGATGATTCTAGACTTCTTCTTTACAGCCATCATGGTCATAGTTAAAAACTACCAGTGATGAAAAGCTGTCATTGCAATCAGGTTCATGGTATTGGCAAAGGGTTTTTCAGGTGGTAGGTCATGAGTCCCCAACCTTTCTGGGCCCAGGGGCACATTTGGAAGTCTGAGACGCTGTCTTGAGCACCACATAGTAAAAGCTGGTGATGCTCCAAAACAGGCAAAACACACAACCAAAGGAAAGGCAAAGCACCTCCTTTAAACAAACTTCAGCTGACAAAACAAGCAGTTTCAGAAACAAAACATCTAGTGCAAAAGACCCACCAGTTGCTCCACTGTCTCCCAAGTTCGCTAGACAATAGTGTGCTGGGTGGGTGGGTGGGATCTCTTTTGCTTTTCTGAAGCGTTTCAGAGGGGATCATGCAAGGCCTCCAGCTGCCCCCCAACCTCATCCTCTCCTTTCCAGTGTTGAATGTCTTGGGATCAGAGGAAAGTGGGGGGGGGGGAGAGAGTGACTGGAGGCCTGCACTTTGCCTGGTGCGACCCAGGGGTCATTGAGGGATGCGCCACGCTGAGGAATCCAGGAATATGATGTCTCTTGTAAATTCAAATCTTCTGCCCTTTCAGTTGTGTTCTCAAAGTACTCGGTTGGAATCAAACAGGTCCATACGGTAGGCTCTGTAGAGCTTTCAGTGCATCTCATCTCTCTGTATGGAATCCTGTTCTGAGCTTGCTGTGTCAGAGATATAAAAATATGGCTGCATTGATCCATTATTTCTTACAGTTTTATCTAGCCCTCTTTTAAGGAGTTCAGAGCAAACTTGTATGTACACATCCCCACCCTAGTGTTCGAAATTCCCTGGCCGCTAGTCGCTTTCTGCGGCTCAGGCTCTCCCCCTTGTCACCAATTTTAGATTACCTGTTGTGAGGTTTGTGACCGAAATCTCCCCTGCAGGCAGCATCCCTGACTGAAGTGTTCCCTTTAAGCCTGCTCCCCAGGAAGCTTTTTTGATATGCGGATGAGGTAACCTTTCCATTGTAAAAGTGAGCAAACAAGCTGTGAAAAAGCTCTCTAATGGGCCAAGGAGATTGGCTGATTTTCACCCCTCCCCTTAGAACGGCTAACTTTGCAGGTAGAAACTCAAAACAGTCTTTCAGTGTTAGGCATGTTGTGGTTCTCAAGTTTTACTTGTGGGGCTTCTGATTTCCTGTGCTGGCTGATTATTTAAGGGTTTCAAATGGTGATCTTGCTTCTCAAAAGTGAAATGACTCTAGCAGTAAATATGTGCCTCTTTTCTTGCTTTGCCTTTCATTTCTTCTCATAATAATATTTTTTTCTGGCTTGCGTGGAAGATAAAGGTTTGCCCCGTTTATTTGGATTCTGCTGCATCATCATCATCATCCCCCCCCCCCAAGGAATACAAGTTGAGCATGGAGGTGGGGAGAGCAGACTGGAAATGATGACCAAAAAATGGTTTTTGCAGCAGGGGGTGCCCTCCCTGTGTACCTGCCCATTCTGAAGTTTGTATATGATGGTGTATTTGGTATGGAGCGAGGAGTGTAAGTAGAATAACCATTCCTATAGCTTGAAATAGATAAGAAAGCCATTCTGGTCTAGTTCTTGGTTCTGGTCTCGCCCATTTGTGACAGCAAGTGAGATTTACCGGAAGTGTGTTTGCTTTTTGAGCCCAAGTCTGCAGCATGAGACAGAACATCTTTCTAGCCTATCCTGGAGATGAGTTAGCAAAGTCTGCTGATGACACCCAAGTTGTTCGGGGTAGTTTTTAACTAAAAGAGAGTGTGAGGTGCTCCAAAAGGATATCTCCAAACTGGATGAATGAGCATTAAAATGATAAATCAGGCTCAGTGTTAAAGTAGCTCGGTGTTTGATTACCACCTGTTTTCCTATCTTGGACTATTAACTCCCTCCTTGCATCATTCATTCATTCTACTATCACCAGATTGGGCACTGCTTTCTTCTTGGGTGAAGATAAAGGGTGAAGATAAAGGCAAAGTAGGCTCTGAGCAGTTCCACTTTCTCTCTGTCGCTCAATAGCATTTCTTCATCTTCTTAATGCAGAGGTCCTACTACAGTGGTACCTCGCCTAACGAATAACTCGCCTAACGTCTTTTTCGCCTAACGAATGACTTCCGGCAAACAAAATGGCCGCCGGAAACGAATTTCTTCGACTTAAGAAAAGACGTCGCGGCCGCTTTGAATAGGATTTCTTCGACTAACGAATTTTTGAATAGGATTTCTTCGACTAATGAATTTTTCCCTAATGCGTTCCTATGGGGATTCGCCGAACGCATTTTTTCGCCTAACGACGATCGCGTCGGAACGCACTATCTTCGTTAGGCGAGGTACCACTGTACTTGTTTGTTCTACCTCTTGCTTTTGAGCATAGCCCCCCCCAACCCTTTTTATTATTTCTAACATCTTTTGCAAGCCTGAGCTCATTTTTGAGATTTAGCCTGCAGGTGTTGGCCACTCATTTACCCTCTTCTTTCGTGGTTTGCCCCTTCCATTTCTTACACAAGCCCCTTTTAAATCTCAGCTCATCCGTAGTAAGCTCCTTATGCAGCCACACTGGTTTCTTTGGATGCCTCCCACTTTTCTTTCTTGTTGGAATTGTTTGAAATTGTGCCTTTAATATCTCACCTTTAAGAAACTCCCATCCATCTTGGGCTCCCTTCTCTTTTGAGTATTTCTGGCCATGGGGTTTCACCCAGTGCTTTCTTACCTTTTTTGAAATCAGCTTTCTTAAAGTCCATAGTGTGCATGCCAGCATTCCCTTTCCTCTGTATAATGAATCTCAAGAGGACATGGCCAAAATGTTTTGTGTATTTTCACATGTTTGTCGATTGTTGTTGTATATTTGTAGCTTGGTTTCCCCCCTGGGAGGGACCCAGGTGGCACTGTGGGTTAAACCACAGAGCCTAGGGCTTGCTGATCAGAAGGTCGGTGGTTCGAATCCCTGCGACGGGGTGAGCTCCCGTTGCTCGGTCCCAGCTCCTGCCCACCTAGCAGTTCGAAAGCATGTCAAAGTGCAAGTAGATAAATAGGAACCACTCTGGCGGGAAGGTAAACGGCGTTTCCGTGCGCTGCTCTGGTTCGCCAGAAGCGGCTTTGTCATGCTGGCCACATGACCCGGAAGCTGTACGCCGGCTCTTGGCCAATAAAGCGAGATGAGTGCCGCAACCCCAGAGTTGGGCACGACTGGACCTAATGGTCAGGGGTCCCTTTACCTTTACCCTTTCCCCCTGGAGCTCAAGGCTGTGTACATTGCCTTCACCTTTCTCCTTTTCTGCTCACAATACCCCTGTGAGGTAGTTCAGCTACCAAAGTTGTGAACAGAATATTTTTTTGCTTGTTATTTAGTTGGCAAACTTTTCGCTTGTTTCTTCCATTTGGTATTTTGCTATAAACATCAAGGCTATGAAATGTTGCAGTGAGAGCAAGGAGGCTGCTTCTCCTGCTCGCCTTACATTGGGGGTGTAAAGAGCCCCCCCCCCCCCAAGGATCAGCACTGGGACTTGTGCTTTTTAACTTGTTCACAAATGATGTAGAGTTAGGGGTGAGTAGTGAAGTGGCCAAGTTTGGTGGTTATACTAAATGGTTCAGGGTTGAAGAGCTCTGAAAGGACCTCCCCAAACTGAGTGAATGAGTGATAAAATGGCAATGGAAATTTAATATAAACAAGTAAAATGTGATGCATGTTGGGGCTAATGTCACATTATACGCTCATGAGGTCTGAAGTGGCAGTGACTGACCAGAAATGAGGCCTTGGGGGTTGTAGTAGATAGCTCAATGAAGCTGAATGAAGATGTTGACCCAGTGTGCAAAAGCTGCGAAAAAGGCAAATTTCATGCTCAGGATTGTTAGTAAAGGAATTGAAAATAGAATGCAAATACAGTGGTACCTTGGTTTAAGAACAGTTTAGTTTATGAACAACTTGGATTAAGAACGTTGCAAACCTGGAAGTAGGTGTTTTGGTTTGTGAACTTTGCCTTGGAAGCAGAACATGTTTCGCTTCCTGTTGAGTGCGTTTGTAAATTTAGTCCCCCGCTGCTATGGGAAAGCATGCCTTGGTTTAAGAACGCTTTTGTTTAAGAACAGACTTCCGGGACGGATTAAGTTCGTAAACCAAGGTACCACTGTACTGTAATGCCATGATACAAATCTATGGTGCGATTCCCTTTGGAATACTGTACAGTATATAGTTCTCACCTCAAAAAGGAGTTGGAAAAGGTTCAGAAAACGACATCCTGAATGATCAAGGGGATTGAGCAGAACACCTGGGACTTTTTAGTCCAGGGGAAAGGGAAGTAAGAGGCGACATGATAGAAGTATTTAAATTATGCATGGCATGGAGAAGGTGGCTAGAAAAAAAATGTTGTTCTTCCTCTCTTGTAACTCTAGAACTCACTGACATTCAGTGAAGGTTCATGTTGGGATATCCAGGATAGATAAAAAGAAAGGAGATCTTTACACTGTGCATAGTTAAACTATGGAGGTACTGATGAACCACAACTCGGGTGTCTTTTAAAGAGCATTGGGCAAATCATGAAGGATAAGGCTAGCTATGTTCTTCCTCCACAGTTGGAGACGGTGTTGCTTCTGAAAACCAGTCGCTGGTGGCGCAAGTGCTTTCAGTCCTCCATCTGCAAAACACTTGACTTGCCTTATCAGGGTTTTGCGAGGGTTATAACAAGTATGTGTCGCACTCTGAACATTTTGAAGTGTTTTATCAACTAAGGAGGAGGAGGGGGAGAATTGCAGAAGCGAGACTCTTCTGTGCCAGGTACTGAAATAAGCTATTTGACTATGCAGCTATATTAAAACTAAAAAATTGTCTGTTGGAGTGAAGTGAAGCAGACAGACGGAAGGAACCTCATTAAACAACCTATGGAATACGCTATCACAAATTTTAGATTTTATTTTTTTTAACAGCTACTTATATCCTGCTTTTCTGGAAACCATTCCAGTGCATTTTACCATTAAAAAAAAATCAATAAAATATAACAATTTGTTTAAATGAAATATAGGAATTTCCAGAGACCAGTTGGTGGTAGATGACCCTGCTGAGAAGGGGACAATCCTAGTTAGCTAGAGCAGGCTATGTTGGTGCTGCTTGCCTGCCTGCTTTTCTCTCCTACAGTTACACAAAAAAGACAGTCACGAGAAAAATGACGGAAAAAAGAAGAGCCTAGGCTCTATCGTGACACTCCCTAATGTGGGATATAAGGAATGAAATAACTAAACCAACATAACTCATTACTCAAAGTAGATAGGAACAAAAAGCAGCAAAAATATAAGGTAAACTTTAAAGAGATAAACTGCAATAATTTGAATAACTTGGGCTGCAAAATGAAAGAGATAAGGCTTAAACTCATACAATAAATAACCTAAATAACCTAACGAGAGGCCAGCTAATATTCCCGTTTCACCAGGGTGGATTTGATTTAAATCAAATTGATTTAAATCACGATTTAAATCACGATTTAAATCACTAGTCAGTAAGGCTTGATTTAAATCACTAGTCAGTAAGGCTTGATTTAAATATTTTCTTTACAGAAAGACTCCTTCTTGCTGGTATAATCTTAATATTTACAACCATATGAAGGTTTCATTTTTGGAATAATAAATTTTCAGAGTGGTTTTTACAGTTATATCAAAAATTACTGATTTGGTTATACTACTAGAAATACATAGACAGATAATTATGAAATTATGGTGAAGTTTAATAAGTTAACTGTTTATATTTGGACAACTTAGCTGCTGTACTTTATTGGAAGGAGAAAAATAATCATTTCCTCAATAACCATTTAAACAATTTATTTAACTAAAACAATAACATGATAGCATATGTATCCATGTTTGTTAACTGATGTGGTTAAACATTTTTTTAAAAAAACTTAGACTGAGTTTTAGCACACTTGATAAACTTAAAACAAATCCTTATTTCCTGATGAATAGCCTTTGGACTACAATGTAACTTAAAAAGAAGACTATATTTAGAAAGATTTTTCGTCCAGAAGCATTTTATTTTAAAAATCCGATTTAAATAAAAAAAAATCCGACTTTTTTGATTTAAAAAAAAAATCATTGATTTTTATCCACCCTGCGTTTCACTAGGGCTGTCAGTTTTCTCAAAGGTAGTAGAGGTTTCCAAAAGCTCTAAGAGCTTGCAAAGGTATCTTTCTGAGAGAAAAAAGAAAATGAGCAGTCTTAAAGGATCAATAAATCTCTACGAAATCTTATGAAACCCGCTGTGCATATTTCAAATAATTTATGGCAGCCGTGCCTGTTTATCCAAACTTATACCTTAATCATAAGGAGCGGCATTTCTACACCCGAAGTGCTAAACTCAAACTAAAGACTGCAGTAGACTCACTGGTAGAGTCACTGGAAGACGAGTCCGTCGACAACAGAGGCTGAGGCTGCCTGTAGCCACTCAGTGCCGGACTGGCAGGGGTGGGCACATCCCTGACATTGCCTTTTAGGGCACAGGGCTTTTGAGGGCTGTACAGCAAGCCTGGCTTTATTAAGCATACAGCTGCATTGCCACAGAGCAGCGCAGCCACTCAATCCTTTGCAGCTTTGAAGCCAGGAGCTTGCTTTTCAGCTTTGGCAATATAAGTCCGCTCAGGACTTCCAGAAAAGTCTCGTCTTTGTTGAAGGCTTGCTTTGGAAGATATGCCATGACACCCAGCAGCCACTTTAGTTGTCCAGGGTGGATTTTTTGCAGCCTCCTTGTCTTCAGATGCAGCCTCCCCTATCGTTCAGACATTCTTCAGGTTGAAGCAGAGCTTAAGGCTGTTAAGCCAACCTGGGCTGGCTTTAAATCCCTTGGCAGGCTGGTCCCCATCTGTGGTGGGAGGTTTGAAGTGGTCATCAAAGCTCCAGAGCCTTTTGATGCAAGATGTGGCCATCCACAGGAGCATGTTTCTGGTTCATGTATTTCAGCCACAAGTTCAGTGACTTCTCCATCTTCACCAAAGCCTTGCCTTGCAACTGACTGGTCACCTTTGCAGTCACTAGTGCACTTGCTGCCACAGCCTCACCAATCTCCTCTTCACGTACCTTGATGGCACAGATACTGGGCCTGTTGCAGCCAAATTTGTGTGCCACAGTACACACATGCCATCTCTCAAGCAGTCCAGCACAGCCAACTTCTCTTCCAGCGTGGGAGCCACCCTCCGTTTCTGAGCAGCTGATTATGACAATGATGATGCCTTACGTTTAAAGGCCTTTCTGCAGTCTGAAGCTCTGCCAAGCACCTCCTCAGCACTCCAGGGCTGCTGCCCCCTTTCCCCTTCTCTCCGGCTCCCTTTCCTCCTACGTGCACCATTTTCTTAATTTCTCCCCTGTGCGCACCATTTTTGCATCGTTGTTACATTTTTAGAATTATTTCGGGGTGATGGGTATACAAAATGCAGGTCACCTGTAATGTATAAAAAGTACCTCTAGGCTAAGAAGTGCTGTTCTTCAGAAGATCAGTTGACAGCCGGGTGTAGGGGAAAGACAGACTGTTGTTGTTGTTTAGTCGTGTCCGACTCTTCGTGACGCCATGGACCAGAGCACGCCAGACTGTAGCCTTCATAAAACCCGCCTGTCTGCTTCCCAGAACCACCTGACTGGCCACACTGCGAAAAGGGATGCTGCACTGCGTTAGGGCTGCTTTTCTGTTTTTGTGAAATGACGGCCACCAATGCCAAGTATTGATAAAACAAGAACCATTGAGATTTTGATGTCGTCAGTGTTATAGTCTGGTGTGGGGATTTCTTTATAGCCTGAGGGCCACTTTCCATCGTTGGTAACCTTCCAGGGATTGCAATGCAGTGGTGGATATATCCAGAGGACAGAGCAACAGATGTGACTTAAATCTTTACAGAGGAGACTACATACATTCCAGTTATGGAAATATCAAGGGTTTATATCAAGGGATGATACCCAGCTCTACCTTTCTTTCAAATCAGATCCAGTGAAGGCGGTGAAGGTCCTGTGTGAGTGCCTGGAGGCGGTTGGAGGATGGATGGCGGCTAACAGATTGAGGTTGAATCCTGACATGACAGAAGTACTGTTTTGGGGGGACAGGATGCGGGCAGATATGGAGGACTCCCTGGTCCTGAATGGGGTAACTGTGCCCCGGAAGGACCAGGTGCGCAGCCTGGGAGTCATTTTGGACTCACAGCTGTCCATGGAGGCGCAGGTTAATTCTGTATCCAGGGCAGCTGTCTACCAGCTCCATCTGGTACGCAGGGTGAGACCCTACCTGCTGAGACTGTCTCGCCGGAGTGGTGCATGCTCTAGTTATCTCCCGCTTGGACTACTGCAATGCGCTCTACGTGGGGCTACCTTTGAAGGTGACCCGGAAACTGCAATTAATCCAGAATGCGGCAGCTAGACTGGTGACTGGGAGTGGCCGCTGGGACCACATAACACCGGTCCTGAGAGAACTACATTGGCTCCCAGTACGTTTCCGAGCACAATTCAAAGTGTTGGTGCTGACCTTTAAAGCCCTAAACGGCCTCGGTCCTGTATATCTGAAGGAGCGTCTCCACCCCCACCGTTCAGCCCGGACACTGAGGTCCAGTGCCGAGGGCCTTCTGGCGGTCCCCTCACTGCGAGAAGCAAACTACAGGGAACCAGGCAGAGGGCCTTCTCGGTAGTGGCGCCCGCCCTGTGGAACGCCCTCCCAGCAGAGGTTAAGGAGATGAACAACTATCTGACATTCAGAAGATACCTCAAGGCAGCCCTATTTAGGGAAGTTTTTAACCTGTGATATTTTAATGAGTTTGGCCAAACTGCGAGAGGCAGTGAAGGATAGGCGTGCCTGGCGTGCTCTGGTCCATGGGGTCACGAAGAGTCGGACACGACTGAACGACTGAACAACAACAATTTTAATGTATTTTTATATCTGTTGGAGGCCGCCCAGAGTGCCTGGGGAGACCCGGCCAGATTGGCGGCCAGATGGGCGGGGTACAAATAAAAGAATTATTATTATATATGCCCGGGATAGGCATCCTTTCAAGATGACTGCAAAGCATTTGAGTGGAGCAGTTTGAAGAAGCAGGGCCTATTCACACCAGTAATTTAAATCGTGCTACACTCCAGGTGACTGTCTTCAATGAAGGATATGCCAGGTTTACTGGAAGATCTTTCCTGAGTGGTGCGAATCTCAATGGACTTAAATTTCTGCAATCTTGCTTTGAGCAGGGTCTGAATCCTAACACAAGCAGCAGCTATTTCATCAATTTTGGCCAACTGCGACTGCAGCCTTCTGCCTGCTCATCTGCTGCTGAAAAGGTCCCTGTGTGAAGCAAGGTTGCGGCCCACACCGGTTGTTCACCACTTCCGTACATGGGACCCACATAAAATCCTGATTGCTGTTCAAAAGCCACTGATTGAGTTGCTGCCTAAACATCCTTAAGGCTCCTATCTCCCAAAGTCCATTTTATAGTGTCTGTAACCACAGCCAGGCTGGTTTCTGATTTCAGTGCTTTCCGCTGCGCGTGATCTATGCATTTTTTTACTTGGACTGAGTGGTCCTAAGGACTGGTCCTTCCGTGTTAATTGTCACATATAATTGCAGTCAGGGTCCTGCCTTAGTTGGGATTAGCTGTTGTCCAACCCAACAGTCAAACTCCCACTTCATGAGATTGTATGGTTGGCACCTACCTGAAATGTACCGGTAGATCTGTGCGAGTTGTGAGTTGGCCTGTTGGGGACGCATTCTGTTAACCAACTGCGACAAAGTATTAAGTGTTGACTGCGATCCCTACCTCATTTAAGCAATTTTAAGTCCCACCTCAAGGCAAAATTTTAATGCTGCAGTTTCACTTTGGGAAGGAAACGCCGTTTACCTTCCTGCCAGAGCGGTTCCTATTTATCTACTTGCACTTTGACGTGCTTTCGAACTGCTAGGTGGGCAGGAGCTGGGTCCGAGCAACGGGAGCTCACCCCGTCGTGGGGATTCGAACCGCCGACCTTCTGATCAGCAAGCCCTAGGCTCTGTGGTTTAACCCACAGCGCATTAAATGTTGCTGGTCACAGAAGTCACTTAAGACTTTAGTGGCAAGTTAGAATCCAAGAGCCAAGGCTGTTGAGAGGAGGGTGCACATGTACCAAACCCAGAAGCCACCAGGGCACCAGACTCTTAGCTTGCTTGCTTTCTTTCTTTCTTTCTTTCTTTCTTTCTTTCTTTCTTTCTTTCTTTCTTTCTTTCTTTCTTCCTTCCTTCCTTCCTTCCTTCCTTCCTTCCTTCCTTCCTTCCTTCCTTCCTTCCAAGTCTTATCAGACCCCTAAAGCAAAATGGCAGGCAATTCTTAGCTTTTTAAGCAGTTTCTATGGGCTAATCCAGCCTTCCTCCTCCTGCCTTTTAGATAATAGCTACAGTCAGAGCTGTGATTGATGGGCAAGTTGTCTGGACACCAGGAATCCCTAAAAAGTTGCAGTTTCCCCCTCCTTTGCATTTTATTTCTGGCCAGTGGCTTCTGTCTCTTTGTAATCTTGATTTCAGATCAGATACTCTGTCATTTTCTGCAGATTTCACTACACAGTAAGTGTAGATGATTGTTAAATAATCCTCCCCCCCCCCATGAAAAAAAAAAGCATCTGTGAAAAAAATTAATCTGTAAGAATTTTGCTATTTTGGGAGGATGGGCAGAGAACAAAACCTGTACCCTTTACAAAGACACTGAGATCCAGCTCTGAGGTCCTTCTGGCGGTTCCCTCACTGCGAGAAGCAAAGCTACAGGGAACCAGGCAGAGGGCCTTCTCAGTAGTGGCACCCGCCCTGTGGAACGCCCTCCCAGCAGAGGTTAAAGTGATAAATAACTATCCTACATTCAGAAAATACCTGAAGGCAGCCCTGTTTAGGGAAGTTTTTAACTTGTGATTTTGATGTATTTTAATATTTGTTGGAGGCCGCCCAGAGTGGCTGGGGAGACCCGGCCAGATGGGCGGGGTACAAATAAAAAATTATTATTATTATTATGCATCACTTGGGTTAAAGGAAGCAAACCTTGGTGCCTTTTCAGGCATTTTATACCGCTTCCTATATCCTTACAACAGCCGTGAGAGGTAGGTTTGCCTGAGAGTTGGTGAGTAGACCATGAGAGGAAGTGAGAAAACAGAAAGATGACTTAGGTGAGCATAAAATGTAGAATAGCATATGTTCTTTGTGTGTGTGTGTGAAATTGGCAAACTGGTTTTTGTTTTGCTTGCTGTAAAACATTAGGAGTTGAATGTAGCAAATCAAAGTTTGGAGGGGGGTGCCTGCTTTCTTGGTTTTGTTTGTGCCCCCCCCCCTCGGTGCTATATTATAAATTATGCAGTCACGGATTTTAATATGCATCAAGTTGCCCCAGTGTTTTGTTGCTGCTGTTTATCACAATGGGGAGCAGTGGAGTGGAAAGAAATAGTCACTGTGCGCTTCACAATTGGAGGGCTATTGATATCCAGTCTCTTGGTTTGTTGTCTTTTCTCCTATGGAAATGCAGCAGTGGTATTGGGGGGGCACTGGCCAAGTTAATTATTAATTTTTATTTTATTAAATGTCTATATACTGCCTTTCCTCCAGGGATCACAGGGCTGTATACAGTGGACCCTCGACTTACGAAGTTAATCCGTTCCGACGGAATCCTCGCAAGTCGAAATCATCGTAACTCGAGTCCCCATAGGAATGCGTTGGAGAACGCATTCGTAGGTCGAAAAAACCTTTGGAAGTCAAGGAAACCGCATTTAAAACGGCCGCGACTTCCGATCGGAAGTCGGAAAAATTCGGAAGCGGCGGCCGCTTTGATCCCTCGCAACTCGAAAAACTCGTAAGTCGGGTCATTCGTAAGTCGAGGGATCACTGTATGTTATAAAAACACAAAATACATAACATAGTAGCAAACAAAAACAATAGTCCACCCCAGTTTAAAATACCTGGGGAGAAGAGGAATGTTTTTGCCTCGTGTCCAAGATATGTAACAAATGTGCCTGGCAAGCCTCCCTGGCGAGAGCAGGGAGCCACCACAGAAAAGGCCCGTTCTGCTGTTGCTTCCCTCTGGACCTCTAAGAATCATAGAATCATAAAATTGTAGAGTTGGCAGGGACCCCAAGGGCCATCCAGTCCAACCCCCTGCAATGCAGGAATCTCAGCTAAAGATGGCCATCCAACCTCTGCTTAAAAACCTCCAAGGAAGGAGAGTCCACAACTTTCCTTCGGAGTTCATTCCATTGTCAAACAGCTTTTACTAACTGAAACAGAAAGTTTAGTCAGAATTTCCTTTCTTGCAACTTGAAACTATTGGTTTGAGTCCTACCCTCCAGAGCAGGATAAAAGAAGCTTGTGCCATCTTCCTTGTGTCACCCCTTTGGATATTGGAAGATGGTTATCGTATCTCCTCTGAGGCTCCAAACATACCCAACTCCTTCAATTATTCCTCATAAGGCTTGGTTTCCAGAACCTTTTTCATCTTCGTTGCCCTCTTCAGCAGACATTCCAGCTCATCAATATCCTTCTTAAACTGTGGTACCCAGAACTGGACACAAGACTCCAGGTGTGGTCTGACTAAGGCAGAATTGAGTGGTACTATTACTTCCCGTGATCTGGACACTGTACTTCCATTGATGCAGCCTAGAATAGCATTAGCTTTTTTTCCTGCTGCATCACACTCTTGGCTCATGTTAAGATTGTGGTACACTAAGACCCCTAGATGCTTTTCACATGTATAAAGTGAAGTGCCCCCCCCCATCTTACATTTATGCATCTGGTTCTTCCTGCCTAAGTGCAGAACCTTACATTTGTCCCTATTAAATTTCATTTCGTTGGCTTAGGCCCAGTTCTCCAATCCGTTAAGATCATTTTGAATCCAGATTCTGTTTTCTGCAGAATTAGCTCCTTCTCTTGCAGAGGTGTCACACAAAAATGGGCCTCAGATGATCTCAGGGTCCGGCTCAGTTCACTATACTTCTGCTAATTGCATAGAATTGCAGTTCGCTTTATTTGCTGCTGCATCACTCTGTTGACTCATGTTAAGCTTGTGGTCTGCTGAGACCCCTAGATTATTTTCTCTTGTAGTACTGACAAGCCTGGTGTCCCCCATATTATATTTGCTTAGCTGGTTATTCCTGTCTCAGTGATCCACACCTTGGTGTGTTTCCCCCCGTTGTTGGTTTGTTAGAGATGGATTTCCCAGCTCACTTGGTATTCTAATGACTAGGTTGAGTTGAGGTTCCTTGAAGGATGATTCTTGTGGTGTCTTTGCGCATTGCAATTATGGCGACAGAAACAATGGATCAAAGTCTCTCAGTATTTACAAAAGAAGCAAAAATCCTAATATGCCAATCTCATTTTTGAAACGCTACATGAGGCAGTTGTTCCTTTATATGCTGCAACACATGAGTATTTATGGTCAGTTCAGGCAGCTTTTGTGTGTCCAGACATGTTTGATACTAGTGTGTACAGCAACGAACCAGAAAAAAGTCAGGAAACAGTAAATGACTGTCCTACTGAAAGGGAATAATTTGTTGTGTTTTGAAGGTGGGTGTACCAGGGGTGTATTTTATATAAAATAGGTTTATATAAAATAAAATATTTCTCCCATTTGCCTGCATTCTTATTGCATTGAGACTGATTTCCTTGGCACTTGCCACTTCTTTTTAACCTTGTTCTCAACCACAGTGTGCGCTGCTACGGTTATATAGATCTTAATGTATTCTGTAAATATACATGTTTGAGTTTTACGTCTACTTGACTTCTTCTTTTGTTTCTGGGATACTGTGAGAGCCAAAAACACGACATACACATAAAAATGGATTTATGTTTCTACTGCATTTTTCTTTTGTAGTTGTTTCTTCTAATTTGCTAAACTCTCTTAACTTCTGACCGGAGAAATGAGTGGAGAAATGAAACATCTTCAGAGGCAACAGACAACACTTTCCCCTGACTTTAGAGACTGCCATGAAGGATGCATTCCATAACTTGAATGCAAAGCGGAACACAGCCGTACATCCTTACAGGTGTGTGTGTATCAAACTGTGTTTAAGTTTGAGAACAAACACTGGCTTCATGTTGTTAACAGAAAGCAAACTATGACAGTGTCGATTATTTAATCTGGAACTTAATGGCAGGCAAGTGTCTGGAAGAACCCAGTGGGAATATTGAGATACTTCCAACAGAATGAATTTGAACAGGGAAGTTCATGGATTATGATGCACCTTCCCCTTTGCAGATGGCTAATAATAATAATAATAATAATAATAATAATAATAATATATTATTATTATTATTATTTATATCCCGCCCATCTGGCCGGGTTTCCCCAGCCACTCTGGGCGGCTTCCAACAAGAGATTTTAAATACTGTATTTTTCCGTCTTATAAGACGCCCCCATGTATAAGACCCCCCCCTATTTTTAGCAACTCAATTTTAAGAAAATGAGGGGAGATGGCCCAAAGTTGTTGAGCCAGTGTGGTGTAGTGGTTAAGAGCGGTAGACTCGTAATCTGGGGAACCGGGTTCGCGTCTCCGCTCCTCCACCTGCAGCTGCTGGGTGACCTTGGGCTAGTCACACTTCTCTGAAGTCTCTCAGCCCCACTCACCTCACAGAGTGTTGGTTGTGGGGGAGGAAGGGAAAGGAGAATGTGAGCCGCTTGGAGACTCCTTCGGGTAGTGATAAAGCAGGATATCAAATCCAAACTCTTCTTCTTCTTGAGCTTCTCCCCCCCACGCAGCTGTGGGCAGGAAACACTCCCTAGATTGGTTCCCGCGTGCATTGGGGGAAGTTGCGCTCCTGCCAACCGGCTGGCTGGCAGGCATGTTGCTTCTCCCCCCCCCCCATGCCACTATCCGTGTATTGGACGACCCCAGTTTTTTTACATAATTTTTGAGTCAAAAAACCTCATCTAATACATGGAAACATACGGCACATTTAAACATCAGTCATTAAAAACTTCCCTAAACAGGGCTGCCTTCAGATGTCTTTTAGACTTCGAAGTGCAGGGCCAGTATGTTGGTACCTCTCAGGTGGGTGCCATTGCCATTCTAAAAGAAAGAGGGTGACTTCCGGAAGCTCATTTTTCTAGAAAAATAGCACCGGTGACATCAAACCTGGTGAACTTGTTAGTAAAAGTACTTACAGTGGGACCTCGACTTACGACGATAATGCGTTCCGACGCAATTTTCGTAAGTCGAAAACATTCGTAAGTCGAATCCCCATAGGAATGCATTGAGCGAAAAAAATTCGTAAGTCGAAAATTCGTAAGTCGAAATTCGTAAGTCGAAAAAATCCTATTAAAAGCGGCCGCGACTTCCATTCGTAAGTCGAAAAATTCGGTTGCGGCGGCCATTTTGTTTCTCCCGGAAGTCATTCGTAAGTCGAAAAACACGTAAGTCGAATCGCTCGTAAGTCGAGGTCCCACTGTAGTATGTAACATTGGCAATGCTAGAATTGAAAGAGGGAGTGGATATTGATAACTCTTGCCTTTTGGAAGGTGAGGAGTGCTCTCATCGTCTCCGCCCATTCCCTCCCACCAGTGTGCCTTATGGGGTGGGGAATAATCAATGGAAAAACTAATATTTATCATTTCTTCATGTAAGAAGAAATGGTAGTGGCGATTGCCCCTTTTAGTGGCCATGAAATGTACCTTGTAACAATTGACTGACTTTTCCAATACATAGAAATAGCTTTTTGGTTGGGGAACTATTTTGAGTGTCCTAATACTCCCACTCCTGTTCATTGTAAGCTCATATAAAACATGGAGAAAGAAAATCCCCCCCTATTCTTTTTCTTTTTGTTATTTTGGGATTTTCAAACTGAGGATTTTGTGTTTTATTGCATATATTCTGAAGAGAAATATTGCTTTCTGATAAAAACTACAGATTTCTGCCTGCTTATTTTTTATTATTTTAAAAATCAGGTAACTGCAACTGGTAAAATAGAAACTCAGCAAGTGTAGCTGTACTGGAAATTTTAGTTCAAAAGAAACTGCAACATCTGGAATAATCATGATGGATATTTAATAACAAATGTAACATTTTGTACTGTGATCCAAGTAAATTTGTGAAATGCTTTGGTCGAGGGAAGGCTAGGAGAAGCCACAATTGTCTCTTCAAATAGGCCGGTGATCTCTGTTCATTACAGGCTTTATTCATCGTACAAGGTAAAGTTGTGTTGTGTCTGCTGGTTCAAGGAAAATATATAGGTATAAAAGGAGAATTCCTGGATGCTAAGATGCTAGTTTAAAATCACAAAATATGCAGCAAAGGAAAGCATGGAAAATAGGCTGTTAGACCTTTAAAATAGGTCTTTCCAAGTGTGTTCTAAAATAGTCCCCTCTTCCCTCAGCATAGGAAAAAGCAACATGTTAATAAGTTAAAAATGGTTTACCAACAAACTCTCCAAAGGCAAGGTTCATGTGCTTTTCAGTACATCAGGGAGAAAAGCTGCATAGATTGTAAAACTTGGCTTAGGAAGTGGTAAAGTTCTGAAATTATTGGTATAGGAACACAATAATGGCTTGTTGCTCCAGTTTAGCTTAGCTCCAGCTTAATCACATGCCAAGTTCATCCGGTAGACTGAAGAAGAACAAAGGCTTGATTACCTAGTTCCTCCCAAGGTGAGCTGAGCTTGGCAGGACAGCTTACTCTATGGCAGGGGTGTCAAACTCCGGCCCTCCAGATGTTTTGAGACTACAATTCCCATCATCCCTGACCACTGGTCCTGTTAGCTAGGGCTGATGGGAATTGTAGTTCCAAAACATCTGGAGGGCCGGAGTTTGACACCCCTGCTCTATGGTCTTAACCCCTTCTGGCATTAATTAGACTTAAGCATGTTGGTTATATGAAGCTGGTTATCCCACAGTAACGTCTGACATGCATGAACAAATAACTAACTCTACAAAACTAAAGTTGACAGACTTTCCTGCTTAATATCCTAGCATATAACCCTTCCACTTAAGGGACCCTTGATTCTGCTTTTTCCAAAGGATACATAGGAAGTAACTGACCTTGTACAGCTAACTTTAATTGCAGATAATAGTGAATTGTGTGCTTGCCTTCTTACTACGTACTGAGTCTTCTAGACATTGAACACCACATATCTATTTTCCTTTTGAGTTCTGTGATTGTCCCCCTCCCCCAATTTTACTTCATGATTTTGAATTTTAGATCAGGCATATCAGAACCGGTTGTTTAATTTTGATTAGTGTCGCTGGTGGGAATTTATTATTATTATTATTATTATTATTATTATTAGGGTTCCAAAACAGGTAACTACAACCCACTCGCCCCCCAAAAGCATGCAGAGCAGGAAAAAACAAAATCAAAATCAAAAGTCAAGGTACAGAGGCAGTTCCTACATAAGCATACAGCAATTACATCCAGAGGAGATGCAAAAGGGGTTATCATGGTTACCCTGTTTCCCACACAGTAGTAGTAAATGGCTGGTGGGAAATTTTATTTTCTGAGAGGCTGCATATATACAATTCACTTTATATAAATTTACTTTCCACTGTATACTAAGTCTTAAGCAGTGCTTCTTAACCAGTGTTTTTTTCTAAAATAAAGCGATGCGCTCCTGTTTCTGAAAGGCTTTCGATGAATGGTGGTATATGTGTATTGGAAGGATGTCTTAAAAGATTGATCAGAAATAGGACTAACGGAACATGGGGATTGTGAAGGATCTTTTCAGCTAGCCTTCCTTTTATTTCCCGAGAGCCCTCGAGTGTATGATTGAAAGTCTTCTATTCTCACACTTACTACTTAGGCCTCCTTACCATCTTAATTGCACCAGGACCTCCATGAGTAGTTGCCATTGCGCTGCTCATGTGTCATTTGGAAATAGTAGCAAGGTGTTTCAGCCTCTTGAGTCAGTTTTCCTGCAGGCTGTGTATGTGGCTATGGTGGGGAGGCACTTTGAGAAATTTGGCCCTGGGATCACTTGCCTATAGCTTCCTGGGAGCTGGTATGGTCCTGATAACAAGCTGGTATGGCCCTGATAACAAGAATCTTGTGGCTCCTTAAGGTTTTAAGAGCGACTGTTGTAGCAGGATCTTTTCTGGATCAGAGATGCATCAAATGAAGTGGCTTTTGGTCTAGAAAACGTCATGCTGCAACAAATCTGTTAGTCTTTAAGGCACCACCAGGCTCTCTGTGTTTTTCTGTAGCAGATGGCAAGCTTTCTAGACTTTACCAAAGACAATATGTGCAGACATAAAATGCTAGTGAACTACTTTTTTTCTGGTTTATATGCTCAAAATAATTTGCATATGAAGCAGAGATCCAGAGAAAGCAATATATTTCTATAATTAACAGACTCTTGAGCCAAAATCAAATAGGGTCATGAAGTAAATAGTTGATTTACTAGATCTGTATCTTGGCCTTCCTGAAAAGATCTCATGGTGAAACTCGAAAAATTAGAATATTGTGGAAAAGTCCATTTATGTAAGCAATTGTTTTCATTAGCTACTGGAGTTTAATATATGAGATAGACTCATGACATGCAAAGAGAGATATGCCAAGCCTTTATTTGTTATAATTGTGATGATTATGGCGTGCAGCTGATGAGCACCCCAAAGTTGAAATTGTTAATTTGGGGTTCTCATCAGCTGTACACCATAATCATCACAATTATAACAAATAAAGGCTTGAAATATCTTGCTTGGCATGTCACGAGTCTATCTCATATATTTGTTTCACCTTTTAAGTTGAATTACTGAAAGAAACGAACCTTTCCACGATATTCTAATTTTTCGAGTTTCACCTGTACATGGTGTTGTCCCACTTTATTTTTGCAGTGGTCCTTGGTTAGGCTGAGAGAAGAGCTTTTCCTAGGTCACACAGTGGGTTTAATGGTGACCAAGTATTTAACCCAGATTACCTGCATGCAACATTTTTGTCATGTTACAACATGCTGGCTCTCAAGTTTGTGGGGATGTTTCATGTGTTTTCGTGATCTGGATTAGGCCTTTAGTCCTTTCTGTTTCTGATTTCTTTCCCCTCATTCTGGGTTTTTTTTTTTGTAACCTTGTTTTTCCGTGATCTAAAATGAATGCTAATATTTCAACAGATACAGAGTGACTGAGTCTTAACATTGCACAGTAGTATGCCCATGAAGAGGCACTGCCAAAGTTAATTATGTCTAGAGCAAAATCTGGGTGGTCTGGCTGAGCCAAGCAGGTAGGTAAAGATGCTTTGTTTGTGAAAGAAAATAATGTGAGCCAACACATACTTGATTACCAGTACAGTGGTACCTCGACTAACGACGATAATGCGTTCCGACGCGATTTCCGTTAGTCGAAAAAATTCGTTCGGCGAATCCCCATAGGAATGCATTGGGGAAAAATTCGTAAGTCGAAAAAATCGGGTCAAAAGTTCGTAAGTCGAAAAAATCCTATTAAAAGCGGCCGCGACGTCTTTTCTTAAGTCGAAGAAATTCGTTTGCGGCGGCCATTTTGTTTTGCCGGAAGTCATTCGTTAGGCGAAAAATACGTTAGGCGAGTTATTCGTTAGGCGAGGTACCACTGTATTGCAAAAAACACAGAATTGCTCAAGAGGTGATTTCCTAAGGACAGAGTAGCCCTTTACGTATTGTTGCAGCTATATTTGTGATTTATATTTCCCCCACTCCCAAAGCACCCCTCTTCTATAGGAGTGCAATGTGGCTTTGACAGTTTAGTAGGCCTTTAGCAAGAAGAAGCCACGATTATGGACGCCATAATGATACGTCTTTAAAACACAGGCAAACTATTCAGTTGCCTTCTTAGCAGTAGTTCTAGAACTGGTGGCTCCTCTTTTTACAGGCATTTCAATCTGGCATTTCACGAAAGTATACTACTGTACATATGCATGGAAATAAAATCCAGCCTCAAGTACCGTATTTTTCGCTCTATAAGGCGCACCTGACCATAGGACGCACCTAGTTTTTAGAGGGGCAAAGCCCCCAATTTTTTGAGGATCAGCTCAAATTTCTGCAGCTTCTTTTGCAAAGGAGAAAAGCCCCATTTTTTGAGGATCAGCTCAAATTTCTGCAGCTTCTTTTGCAAAGGAGAAAAGCCCCATTTTTTGAGGATCAGCACAAAGTTGTTGAGCTTAGTTTGCAAAGGGGAAAAACCCTGTTTTATGGGGTTTAACTCACAGTTCTGCAGCTTCAGTAAAGGGAGCCATTTCTACAGTTTCCAGACAGATAATCTAATCAGCCAGTCACATGTCGCTGGGGAAACAGCCTCCCTCTGCAAGGGGGCGGGGCTGGAATCTCTCTCCCCGATCGTTTGCTGAGCAGCTGCTCAGCGGGCTTCCTTTCAACACCCCCTTCTCTCTCTCTTTTTTTAAAAAGCACGATCTGCTTTTGCCCCTGGGCAGTTCAGCTCCAGGGACCACACATTCGCTCCAGAAGACGCACAGACATTTCCCCTTACTTTTTAGGAGGAAAAAGGTGCCTTTTATGGAGCGAAAAATACGGTAAATCAAAGAGTATATCATATTCAGGGAATGTGTGATTAGATCACTGATCAGCTTTGAGACTACAGCTAGAGAGCAGAGATTGAAGAATATCAATAGGAGAGGTAATTTTGTGCGAAATAAAATTTCAGTAACATGGAATTGTGGCCATCCTCTGAACGATGACAGTATAAATATTTGAAGCCTTCTTGTTTGCAAGAGATGATCACTGTTTTCAAGAACAACAGTATGTCTGAACTTCCTATCATTTGCAGAGATTCCCAGTTTTGTGAGCTTTTATCTCCCAGATTTATCTCTGATGTGATGTTTCAGTTTGTAACTTTGCATTACTAGCACATCCATTGGAATAACACAACATTTTCTTGTTTTAAATAGTGCACCTAGCAGGGTGGATTTGATTTAAATCAAATTGATTTAAATCACGATTTAAATCACTAGTCAGTAAGACTTGATTTAAATATTTTTTTTACAGAAAGACGCATTCTTGCTGGTATAATCTTAATATTTACAACCATATGAAGGTTTCATTTTTGGAATAATAAATTTTCAGAGTAGTTTTTACAGTTATATCAAAAATTACTGATTTGGTTATACTACTAGAAATACATAGATAATTATGAAATTATGGTGAGGTTTTATAAGTTAACTGTTTATATTTGGACAACCTTTCTGCTGTACTTTATTGGAAGGAGAAAAAGAATCATTTCCTTAATAACCATTTAAACAATTTATTTAACTAAAACAATAACATGATAGCATATGTATCTATGTTTGTTAGCTGATGTGGTTAAACATTTTTTTTAAAAAACTTAGACTGAGTTTTAGCACACTTGATAAACTTAAAACAAATCCTTATTTCCTGATGAATAGCCTTTGGACTACAATGTAACTTAAATAGAAGAAGACTATATTTAGAAAGATTTTTCCTCCAAAAGCATTTTATTTTAAAAATCCAATTTAAATTTAAAAAATCCGATTTAAATAAAAAAAATCTGATTTTTTTTATTTTTTTTTAAAAATCATTGATTTTTATCCACCCTGGCACCTAGTCACGGCTTAGCTTGCTCGGTCTGTTCTGGTGGTAAATAAATACATCAAGAGAATGTTGTGATCTCCAATGTAAAATCTACTGTCCAGATGTTAAGTTACTGTTAGAGAGCTAGGCTTGTCTAAAACAAATAGTTTTATGAAGTGTAATGGTTTTCTATACACCCCCTGTTTAGAGCAAGAATATGTCCATTCTTGAACAGGTGCATATTAATTAAGACACTGTACTCTCTTCAGTGGACGTGTACCATCTGGCTAGAATTAATTTATTTTTTGGAGCATTTCTGATTGCATGTAAAGAAAGCAGCATTTCACCATCACGTACTTTATTTGAGTTCTCTAGAAGATAAACATCTGAAGAAGTTACGGAGAACATAGGATAAAATGAGTCAATAGCGAATCTGCTAAATCCAATTTGAAGAATACTGATAGAATGGCTGGGTAGCACTGTCAAACAGTAATGAGCAGGTTTCCTTGAGTGTTTTGCTCTTCCTGGAACTAGGGGAAAATATGCCACCAGAAATAAATAAGTAAAGGCAGAACTGTAGTCCTGGAGGACTTGGACCTTTGTATGGAAGAACAGCGAAGATGGCAAGCAGCTGAAGAATGAAAGAAATCTGTCTCTTCTGGAACCCATTTTTAGTCTCCAAAGTGAATGGCATGGATTTTATTATTGTCCAAAATAAGATTAAATATTGGACAAAGCATGTAGTTTTTTAAGCAGTGTTTCATGCTTGCCACGGATTGGGAGTGGAAGATTCTTTTATTACTCCAAGCAACATTTTGAAAATGCTTAATGAGCTCTCACTTGTGCCAAGGTGACTAGAGGTTATTACTACCAGAGTAATTGGATTACTGCTAATAAATATTTAAAGCCAGATAAAACATGCTTTTTGGTTGGTCTGTAGAGCTGTGTGGTTTTATTTGCAATTTGACGCACTTAAACCTGGAAGGTGGTGCTTGGCTTTGTAGAAGGAGATTGAATAAGAATAAATTTGAAGAACTTAAAATTTACTTGACTAACTTTTTACAAGGAAGTTTTATGATTAGTTCATCTAAAAGATTATATAACTAGGGGTTGTATCCAATGCTGCCGTTCTGCTTGTGCAACAGACTTCTACTTGTGCAACAGAAATCCCCCTCTCCTTTCCCCATGCAACCTCAAAATATGGAACAGTTTTTGGGAGCATGCAGGGTGAGGACGGGCAAGTTCAGTTGTGTGAGCAGTATATCGCTTACACAGTGTGAAATACAACCCTTAGTTTATAAATGAAGGCGGGGAGGACACACAGATTCTGAGATTTGTTATTTCATTGTATTGCAGGAGCCTGTAATACGGTTTACTTGTAATACGAAAAATTTGGTTCCATGTGTTAATTAATATTCACGGGGTGGACATAGCTGAATCATAGTTTACATGCATTGTAGTCCAGGTTTAAAGCTCATTGACTTCATTAAAGGATTTTGCTCAGCAGGATTCAATAAAGATATCACTGGATATTTTATTTTTATTTTTATTTATGCACAGCTTGATTGTAAAAACCTCAAAGTGGTTTACAAAAGATATAACAGTAAAATAAAAATAAAAAAAGATTTACAACCCAACTTTAAAACATGTGAAATATAAAATAATAAAACAGATTAAAATTACCTTAACTGTCTTAAGCATTTGGACAGGCTTGTCTAAACAGGAATGTTTTTAGCAGGCTCTGGATTAGCTACTAGCAGTCATTTCCTTGGCTATCTAAGCCCAGGTCTGATTGGCAGCAGCTTTCCAAGGCCTCATATTGGGCACGCCTTAAGCAGTTGCTGCCTGTGTACCTAAGCATCAATGTGCGATGCTCAGATAGTGCTAGATTAGGGGAAACCCGTAGGATCCGAAAGGTTTTTACACTCCTGTCATTGCTGTTCTTGAACGTGGTCGTGCAAAGTATTTCTAACTGGTAAATGCTTTTCTGAATCCATAGTTTTGTTTCGTAAAATCTCAAAGGTATTGTTAGCTTGCTTTCACTCATTTCAAATACTTGCATGCTGTTTCGTTGCATTTTGAAATTCTGTTTAACGTGCCTCTGTTTCCTTAGCTATTCCAGCCTTATACCAGGCTTTCTAGTTTAGGGCGACTTCTCTGGTGATTCTGCTCCAGGTGTAGTTTTGGAAATGCTGCTTGGAAAGCGTGTTACTCTGTTCTACGTGATAATTACGTTGGGGAATGTTGTTTTTCACTGTTTGATTTATCAACTGCAGGTTGGAATCTGTGAAGGGTGGGTTGAGTGCAAATTGTGTGCCTGAATAGTGAAACGCTTAATAATAATAATAATAATAATTCTTTTATTTGTACCCCGCCCATCTGGCCGGGTCTCCCCAGCCACTCTGGGCGGCCTCCAACAGATATAAAAATACATTAAAATATCACAGGTTAAAAACTTCCCTAAATAGGGCTGCCTTGAGGTATCTTCTGAATGTCAGATAGTTGTTCATCTCCTTAACCTCTGCTGGGAGGGCGTTCCACAGGGCGGGTGCCACTACCGAGAAGGCCCTTTGCCTGGTTCCCTGTAGCTTTGCTTCTCGCAGTGAGGGAACCGCCAGAAGGCCCTCGGCGCTGGATCTCAGTGTCCAGGCTGAACGGTGGGGGTGGATATGCTTAGATGCTGGTATGTGCCATTACCAAGAGGCCTCTCCAAGGGCTTTGCAGATACAGCCCTCGGTCATCCACCACGTTGCAACTAACCTTTGTAGAGGCCTTCAGATGCTTCTTACTTGAACTGAATTCAGAGGTGAAGTAGTCATGGACATTGCAATTCCACAGTGCTGCATGTCTCTGTATTGCGCAGCTGCAAGAGCATTTAGGGCTTAGCATGAGGAAGATTTGACAAAGGCTACTTGAGGACCCAGGTGGCGCTGTGGGTTAAACCACAGAGCCTAGGGCTTGCTGATCCGAAGGTCGGCGGTTCGAATCCCTGCGACGGGGTGAGCTACCATTGCTCGGTCCCAGCTCCTGCCCACCTAGCAGTTTGAAAGCACGTCAAAGTGCAAGTAGATAAATAGGAACTGCTCTGGCAGGAAGGTAAACGGTGTTTCCATGCGCTGCTCTGGTTCGCCAGAAGCGGCTTAGTCCTGCTGGCCACATGACCCGGAAGCTGTACGCCGGCTCTCGGCCAATAAAGCAAGATGAGCGCCGCAACCCCAGAGTCGGTCACGACTGGACCTAATGGTCAGGGCTCCTTTTACCTTTACTTGAGGTTGTGGCAAACAATAATAATAATAATTAATAATAATAAAAAAAATCATTTAACAGCAGTAAAAGCCATACAAAACACTTAAAAATAAGGGAGAGCACTGAGTAGCCACTGCGTCTATGCGCGCCGCCATCTTAGAACTCTTATTAGAAATAACAGAAATTTAAACAAAAAACAAAACAAAACTGAGGCCTCTCTGTCAAGCGATGGTGGCAGTGGTCCTTTATAGAGCCCATCAGGCCCCGCCCTAGGCCCATCATCCCTGACCACTGGTCCTGTTAGCTAGGGATCATGGGAGTTGTAGGCCAAAACATCTGGAGGGCCGCAGTTTGGGGATGCCTGATTTAATAGGTTGGTATCTGTCCGTCTCGGGAGACAATGGAAGAGTGGGCCTTCGGGTGTGAAGTCTAAACAGCGCCTGCTGTGGCTGTGTTGACCAATATGGGAGAGACATGTTTTGTTGCAGCTGGAGCTGTTGTGCCATGGGGTTTCTTCTTTCTGCGCTCCTTCCAGCAGTTATTTCTCATTCTGCAGTGGATACAAGGCCTGACTGATTGTCTCCAGGCACTGTGTTCAACTGCAACATGTGTTCATCATGGCTGACTGACTCGTCTCCTGGCTGTTACAGCCCACCCCCCTGTCACCGATTCCTTCTTCCAAGCCGGTCTCCAACCCCTCTTCCAGTGCCCACTTCTCCGTACCCAACCATCACTCCTCTGTGTTCAGCCAGTCCCTGACAATCAATATTGTCCCCAATATTTGGTGTCCCTGTGTCCTCTGAAATATTGTCTCCCTCCCCTTCAGGATTTAGTTGATTGCGAGACTCTTTGCAAACACATTATTGTCCACTGCTTTGTGAGGGGCAACCCATCTCTTCCTAGAACTCCTTCTTCATGGAAGGGAGACTGTGGTCTAAGAAGCCAAAGCTTTCCTGACCACACCATCTGTGCAGTCACTTGTTTACTTCCAGTATTCCCCCCCCCCTTAGTGATGACTTTAGGAAGGAGTGATGCAAAGACCATCTGTGCCCCAAGGCTCTTCAGCTTCCTTCCCAGAGTCTCATGTTGTTGTTGTTCAGTCGTTCAGTTGTGTCCGACTCTTCGTGACCCCATGGACCAGAGCATGCCAGGCACACCCATCCATCACTGCCTCTCACAGTTTGGCCAAACTCATGTTAGTAGCTTCGAGAACACTGTCCAACCATCTCATCCTCTGTCGTCCCCTTCTCCTTGTGCCCTCAATCTTTCCCAACATCAGGGTCTTTTCTAGGGAGTCTTCTCTTCTCATGAGGTGGCCAAAGTACTGGAGCCTCAACTTCAGGATCTGTCCTTCTAGTGAGCACTCAGGGCTGATTTCTTTAAGAATGGATAGGTTTGATCTTCTTGCAGTCCATGGGACTCTCAAGTCTCCTCCAGCACCATAATTCTGTGTGTGGCAGTATCAGTTGTACCCACATGAATCGGAAGGGGTCAGTGGGCTTCATAAGACTTGGCAACTTCTCTGTCACATCATGAATCTTTGCACCTGGAAGACCTCCTGTTACCTCCACCCACTGCCCTCTCTGCCCCCCTCAGTAGGGAGTCAGCTACCACCACCACATGTCTCTTCCTCTAGGAATTGAACAGAAATCCTTCTGTGCACTGTGCCTTCTACAGCCACCTCAGTGCTCTCTCAGGCCTTCAGCTGCTGTCCTTGTTCCCCTGGCCCAGAATCGGCGTTCAAGGGGACGGCCTGGAATTGATTGTGCAGCTCCAGTGACACGGCACAGCTCCAGGCAGTCCTGCTTCCGTGTGCCACATTCTCCCATGTGTTTAACGGCTCTTGCATGTGGTGATCTTCCTTCTCCCTAGAGCAGTGATGGCTAACCTTGACACTCCAGATATTTTGGAACTACAACTCCCATCATCCCTAGCTAACAGGACCAGTGGTCAGGAATGATGGGAGTTGTAGTCCCAAAACATCTGGAGTGTCAAGGTTAGCCATCACTGCCCTAGAGGCACCCCCCGTCTCTTGCCCTCCCGGGACAGCCTGCTCTGCCCAGAACGTCTTCCCTGATAGCTACATCTGTGTCAGGCAGTTGTACTTTCTCTTCCAGCGGGGAACCAGCTGACACTAGTTGCAGGCGTAGCTGTGTGCTTCCTCAGGTAGGAAAACAAACAAACATGGGTGTTGCAGGCCACTGCAGCAGCTCTCATTGTCCATGTCTCTTGTTCCTATGTACTCCTGACACAGCACTCCAGCTCTCCCCTGCTAAACACCCTTGCAAACACCTGTTTGCAATCTCCCAGCAGTGTAGAACTGGGGGCTGCTAGTTCCACCCCTAACCAGATCACTGACTTGCTTCCTCTCAGCAGTAGCCAGTGTGGTGTAGTGGTTAAGAGCGGTAGACTCGTAATCTGGGGAACCGGGTTCGCGTCTCCGCTCCTCCACATGCAGCTGTTGGGTGACCTTGAGGTAGTCACACTTCTTTGAAGTCTCTCAGCCCCACTCACCTCACAGTGTGTTTGTTGTGAGGGAGGAAGGGAAAGGAGAATGTTTGCCGCTTTGAGACTCCTTAGGGTAGTGATAAAGCGGGATATCAAATCCAAACTCTTCTTAGAATCATAGATTCTAAGAAGAGACCACAAGGGCCATCCAGTCCAACCCCCTGCCAAGCAGGAAACACCATCAAAGCATTCCTGACAGGTGGCTGTCAAGCCTCTGCTTAAAGACCTCCAAAGAAGGAGACTCCACCACACTCCTTGGCAGCAAATTCCACTGTCGAACAGCTCTTACTGTCAGGAAGTTCTTTCTAATGTTTAGGTGGAAAGAATTCTTCTTCTTCTTCTCCCCTCCCCCTCAGAGTATGACACACACAAAAGTACACAAGCAACCCTCCAAACAAGCTTAGATAAGCAACCAGTTTTACTCCCAAAGACACAAGCTCAGTTTGTTCTGTCTCTTCCAGCAATCCCTCTCAGTTGCCCCAGTTTACTGGCCCTGTTTGCCAGCTCCCAGAGACTGAGAGCAGCTACACAGAACTGGTGTTTTATTCCTCCCGGTGGTTTTGGAAGTGCAGGAGTCCTCCCATTTAGTAACTGAATCAGCTACAGTTTTGCTCAGTCGTCCTCCAGGCTTTGATAGGATCACCTCATTAAACTGCGGGTGACTTGACAAAATGAATTGGGAGGAAAACTGAAAGCAAAGCTCCCCATCAGAATAAGTTGGCTCATCGCTAATTGACAAGTTTAGGCCGTTCTGCTTCGTTCTGATTATTTTGACAACTCCAGCAAATCTTGCTGGGCAGGTCGCATGTGCTCGCAACCTGCAGATCCCATTCTTTGCAGTCCTTTCCCACATTTTTGTGGGAACGTAAAAGGGCTGCTCAAGTCGCTACCACTACTTTGCTCTTCTACCCTTGGATTTATGGAAACATAATGCAGTTGGCACCAGTATTTTTTTCATGTCAAAGTGAAGAATAGCATGACAGATCCAAGGCACAAAAAGAAGTATTTCATTTAGTGTAGAAAACTGCTTATTGTATGCATGATAGCAGGATGATTTTGGGGGGGGGGAGTTCTCATTTATTCCAATGAAGTCCCTGATCTGGATCAACCATGTCAGTGAGCAAGTTGTTGAAGCCCCTCTCTGACTTCCTGTAAAGGTCTGTGACGGGTTGGCAAACTAAGGCCCGTGGGCCGGATCAGGCCCAATTGCCTTCAGGATCTGGCCCGCGGACTGTCTTTGGATTGGGGGGGGGGATTCTGTTTGTTCGGGCTGCGCCATTTCCCCACCCTGCGCCATTCCATTTCCACCCTCCTCTCCCTCACTGCGGCGGCGCCTCCTCCCTCCCTCCTCCTGGCTTCTCCCTGCCCTGCCTAGAGGAGGAAGAGGGCTGGGCTGAGCTGGCTGAGCGCCATTTTAAGCAGCCCCTCTCCCTTTCGCACCGCTCATCTTCCCTCCGCTGCCACTGCCCTGGTGCTCCTGTGGGCCAGAGAGCGGAGCGGATGAGCTCGTTCTGCCTACCCACAAGAAGCAGCAGTGGGAAGGAGGACTATTTGCCCCCCCACCTCTTCTTCCAGCTCCCCCCCCCCCGGTGCCACTTCTCCGGCCCACCACAAGGTCTGAGGGACAGTGGACTAGCCCGTGGCTAAAAAAAATTGCAGACCCCCTGGTCTGTGATCTGGGTTGTTGGAATTATTATTGCTGTTGCTGTTATTGTTTTGTTTTTGTTACTATTATTTCTTCTATACCACCTTCATCCAAGAATCGCAGGGTGGTTTACAATATAAAACCACAAAAATCCTTAACACAGTAACAAACAAAACAGCTAACACCCCCCCTACAATTTAAGAGGCCATAAATTGTTTAATTAGCCAAAGAACTGGAAAAAGAGGGATGCTTTTGACTGGCACCTAGATATACATAACCAAGGTGCCAGGTGAATCTCCCTTGTGAGAGAGCATCCCACAAATGGGGAGCCACTGCAGCAAAAGCCCCGCTCTCGTGTTGCTTCCCTCTGGACCTGTGCAGCAGACACGCAAAGAAGGGGCTCAGAGGGTGATCTCAGAGTCTAGGTTGGTTCATATGAGGAGAGGTGGTCTTTGAGGTATTGTGGTCCTGAGCCATTTAGGACTTGAGAGGTCGAAACCGGCTCTTTGAATTTGGACTGGAAACGTAATTGGCAGTCGGGCCAAATATCAAATTGCCTTGCCCTGGTGAGCAACCTGGCCGCTGAATTCTGTACCAGCTGAAGCTTCCAAAACATTTTCAGAGGGAGCCCCATGTATAACGCGTTGTAGTAATCTAACCTAGAGGTTACCAGAGCATAGACAACGGAAGTTAGGCTGTCCCTGCTATTTGGTGTGAATGGTGGCACATCTAGTTTGTCTCCCGAGGTATTCATTTTACTCGGAATTCCTATAATAGTTTCACTCTTGGGTGGCAGACAGATTTGTGTACTGTTGCTAAAATATCAGGCTGAGCTCTGTCCCCAACTTACCTGGGAGTATGCCCTAATGAATTGAGTAAGACTTCTGAGTTGATATGGTTAGGAGCAGGGTGGATTTTATTTAAATCAAATTGATTTAAATCACTAGTCAGTAAGGCTTGATTTAAATCTCTAGTCAGTAAGACTTGATTTAAATATTTTTTTTACAGAAAGACTCGTTCTTGCTGGTATAATCTTAATATTTACAACCATATGAAGGTTTCATTTTTGGAATAATAAATTTTCAGAGTAGTTTTTACAGTTATATCAAAAATTACTGATTTGGTTATACTACTAGAAATACATAGACAGATAATTATGAAATTATGGTGAGGTTTAATAAGTTAACTGTTTATATTTGGACAACTTTTCTGCCGTACTTTATTGGAAGGAGAAAAAGAATCATTTCCTTAATAACTATTTAAACAATTTATCTAACTAAAACAATAACATGATAGCATATGTATCCATGTTTGTTAGCTGATGTAGTTAAACATTTTTTTAAAAAGCTTAGACTGAGTTTTAGCACACTTGATAAACTTAAAACAAATCCTTATTTCCTGATGAATAGCCTTTGGACTACAATGTAACTTAAATAGAAGACTATATTTAGAAAGATTTTTCCTCCAAAAGCATTTTATTTTAAAAATCCAATTTAAATCAAAAAAATCTGATTTTTTTTATTTAAATCAAAAAAATCTGATTTTTTTTTATTTAAATCAAAAAAATCTGATTTTTTTTTTATTAAAAAAAAATCGTTGATTTTTATCTACCCTGGTTAGGAGTGCACTGTTACAATATAGGGAAACGAAACAAAGAAAATAGGAAGGGAGAACTGAGTGCATACTTTATGGAGTGAGCAGAGAGAAAGTGCTAATATCAAAGCGGTTCAGAGAGGTCTGTGTTGGTTCAGAGAATAAAGGATGTATGGACACCCCAGGATGTATTCTCTGATATCCCTGTTGCCATCTGTTTTCATTTTTTAGCAGGATGTGAAAAAATAACTGCACCTCTTCTCTAGCACAGATTACCCGCATTTTATTTCGCTCTGCATTCAGTCTTCCTGGATTCTCCCAAGGACGTTCAGCAAAAAAAAATCTATTTATTTATGTGTGTTTTTTTGCTAACGGCAGATTCAATTTGTCCACCAAAATTGTAGGTAGGTTGATCTCTGCTTTGGTGGATTAATTTTATTCTAGCGCAGAGAAACCCAAATGCTAGCCTCATTAATGGTTGACCTAGCAAGATGTTGGTTCCATCTCTGCAGATGGAACAAAAAATTTGCTTGCATCACTTTTTATATTAATGATGCTCTTGGCAGAAATGGATCATTTGTTGCCATATTGGTTGCAGCTCTTAACAACTGAAGAGGAAGGGAATTCATATTAGTTGACAATAAAATCTCACAGTCAGTTTGAGACATTTTTTGTTGTAGGCAATGTGGGGTTGAGGGGGAAAACGAGGTGGGGAGAAACTCGACAAAGAGGAAATTAGGAGGAAAAGTGGGGAGGGGAGGGAAACATTAAACTTTCATTCTTTGCATAGCATATGAGTGAAGCTCTTTTGCCAACATCACATGGACAGGTGTCTTATTTTTGCTGGCGGAGCGAGAGATCAGAGGGCACAATTTGTAGGAAGGACTCTACTGTAGTTTAAAAACAGAGACACTGATTGTAATTTTGTTACTTATGGAAAATCTTTCAATAAAAACACATGTTTTAAAAAATAAAAGGGCAGAAGCCTGTTAGAAGTGCATCTGCTTCCCCCTGTTCAAAACAAAACCTTTCCTTTGTCTGGATTTCTGTCATCTGTGTTGCTGGCTCTTGCCGTAATAAAACTGACTTTGACTTTGAAAACAAAACAACAACAATAACCCAGAAGGGGCAAAAACTATTTCAAAAAGGTTTTCTAGAAACCACAACATCAGTGGCTTTGACATAGGATATCAGTACAGTGGTACCTCTGGTTAAGTACTTAATTCGTTCCGGAGGTCCGTTCTTAACCTGAAACTGTTCTTAACCTGAAGCACCACTTTAGCTAATGGGGCCTCCCGCTGCCGCTAGAGCACAATTTCTGTTCTTATCCCGAAGCATTATTTCTCGGTTAGCGGAGTTCTTAACCTGAAGCGTATGTAACCTGAGGTACCACTGCAATGTGTTCTTGTTGACATATTGACAGATGATGCATAGCTGCAGTGCTGTGCCTTTTCTACCACTGTGAAATTAAAAACCTTGTATTGTTAACAACCACGGCGGTTCGAATCCCCGCGACGGGGTGAGATCCCGTTGCTTGGTCCCTGTTGCTGCCCACCTAGCAGTTCGAAAGCACGTCAAAGTGCAAGTAGATAAATAGGTACCGCTCCTGCAGGAAGGTAAACGGCATTTCCGTGCGCTGCTCTGGTTCGCCAGAAGCAGCTTTGTCATGCTGGCCACATGACCCGGAAGCTGTATGCCGGCTCCCTCGGCCAATATTGCGAGATGAGCGCCGCAACCCCAGAGTCGGTCATGACTGGACCTAATGGTCAGGGCTCCCTTTACCTTTACAATAGGATGGTAAGGAGTGGTTGCCAAAATAGAAAGTGAAAGTTTGCTTTAATTGAAAAGACTGAGAGATACTGAAAAAGTAGGACTCCAAATCAGGTTTTCCTTTTTCTTTTTCCTTTGTTGATTTGTATGTGTAATCTATCAATTAGTGCCACCTATAGGTCAATTTAAAGTTTGTCACTAGTTTTGAAGCGTATGATCTAAAGGGGAGAAAAATGAGCAATAGTTTCAAAGGAAACCCACAACTTTGGTCTTGACAGTGAAGCTGAGCTTACCTTGCACCTCATGAAAACCCTCCTTGGTCACATCCCACAACAAAACGCAGTCACTGAGATAAAGTTTAGAGGTGTCATTTAAAATAAAAGGGATGACATATCTTACCTGGTTAGCAATACAATATGGCTCAAGGTTTGGGATGCTTGAGCCTCCTTCCACCGTGAGGAGGGATGAGAGTTTGGCATTTATTCTAGGTCTTTTGCAGAAAAAAAATGATGAATTTATTTTTTCTGCCATTTTCATATCTCGTTCAGTGAGATCCAAAGTTGGAGTGATTGGAATAGGGGGGAAAAGCAGTTTTGGTAGGATCACCATTTTTACCATTGCTAATCTGTCTAGGAGGGTAAAATGGGTTTTGCTCTTTTTTTCTTTCTTTTTTCAAATTTTGAAGACTTGTCTGCCATACGGGGGGATAGGTTTGTGAACAGAGTCTGTTAAGGTTTCTTGGTATATTTATATAATATATACCAATATATACCCAATATATAAGGTTTGTGTGAGAGAGTCTAGTGCTTTTGAGTTCTGCGAATGCTTTTTGGATTCACCTGCAGGCTTGATAATGTTGCATAGGTGTTCAGCTTCTGAACTATTGCTGCTTCCGTGTTCAAAGGTTCAGGTATCATAATCATTAAATCGTCAGCAAATAGTCTAATCTTATAGTTTTGTTTTCCAATTCCCTTGATGTCCGGCGTTGCTCTGAGGAATATAAACTAATGGTTCTAAAGCTAGGATGAACAAAAAGGGAAAGAATGGACAGCCCTGTCAAATCCTCTCTGGGGATGGATTTATATTGTTTGTTCTTACTGTGGTCAAAACTTCGGAGTATGTTTGTTTCAAAACGTGAATTAATTTCGGGGCAAATTGCATTTTAGATTGGACAGCCAGCAAGAAGTCTTGACTACTAGTTGGAAGGTTATCTGTTTACTCCATTCAATTTTGTTTAAATGTTTTCTTATTGGTTCAGTGATGTTTCAACAGGGGACAGGACTAACAGCTTTGTTAGTTTGTGTGAAAATACCTTAATTTTGTTGACAAGCACTGACGTAAATGGTTTATCATCCTGATTAATCAGAGAGATTGGCTGAAAAGTTTCTACCTTCTGGTGATCTTTGAATGGTTTGGGGACAGCGACAATCTTAGAGTGGTCGTTATATACGGAGACCATGTATGATAAAAATGTTTCCTTGATGTTTTTTATTAAAAAGCAACAACAACCCAGAAGTGATAGCATAGGTAAACTTTCTTTAAAAAAATATTTGGGGGTTGCAAGTATATAATTTAGAACAAAAGGAGGCAAATTCTGAGAAGTAAATTGTATGTGTTTTGTGGGTTTTTAGTCTTTATGTTTTAGAAAGTTCCTCCAGGTGGCGCCCTCATACATTAAAGTTGAAGTCGCCCCCCCTAGTATAGCTTCTCCCTCAGCAAATTCATTGTATTTGCATTACACCTTTTGAATAAAGCCAAGTTGCTTCAGTTGTTTTTTAATTGCCATTCATTGTCACTTTAATAATAATAAAAAATCTCTACCATTATTGTCTTTCAGTATCGAGTGGATTTTAAAGTTCATTCCTTTTGTCAAAAATGACTGCTATCCCCTGTCCTTGAACCTAGTGCTGTCAATTGATGTTGAAACCAACAAGCACTGAGGACTATATAGGGGGTTTGTGTATTTCTTGTAAAAAGGCAATTTGTGGTTTCATTGCACACACACACACACACACACACACACACACACATATTCTGGGTGTTTCTTTTTTATCAGATCACTAATCCTCCTCATGTTTAGTGTTACAGCCTTGAGTGAACCCATTTCCAAAAGTTATTATTGTAATGCATACATGCAACAACCTGTTTGGGCAATGTTAAAGCTTTCTCTTCTGGGCTACTAACAATTAGTAAATTATAATATATAATAAACACTTGTAAACGCAGACCCATTTTCCAACTGATATATTTGGTCTGGTGGTTGTTTTCATATACATTGGAAGCCACCCAGAGTGGCTGGGGTAAAAAGATTAATGTTATTATTATTTATTTTTTAATACTAATAAGTAATTAGATTGTGGGGGGGAGGGGGGCTCGTTTAATCCAGAATGCGGCAGCTAGACTGGTGACTGGGAGTGGCCGCCGGGACCACATAACACCGGTCCTGAGAGATCTACATTGGCTCCCAGTACGTTTCCGAGCACAATTCAAAGTGTTGGTGCTGACCTTTAAAGCCCTAAACGGCCTCGGTCCTCTATACCTGAAGGAGCGTCTCCATTCCCACTGTTCAGCCCGGACACTGAGATCCAGCGTCGAGGGCCTTCTGGCGGTTCCCTCATTGCGAGAAGCAAAGCTACAGGGAACCAGGCAGAGGGCCTTCTCGGTAGTGGCGCCCTCCCATCAGAGGTCAAAGCGATAAACAACTACCTGACATTTAGAAAATACCTGAAGGCAGCCCTGTTTAGGGAAGTTTTTAACCTGTGATATTTTGATGTATTTTAATATCTGTTGGAGGCCGCCCAGAGTGGCTGGGGGGACCCGGCCAGATGGGTGGGGTACAAATAATAAATTATTATTATTATTATTATTATTATTATTATTATTTATCTCACTGTAAACATATGGTACAGTGACAATAAAATATTTCTATTATTATTATTAGGCACACCTCTGTCCCTGCCAACCATAGCAGGGGGAAATCAGTAAGCTACATACACAGTGTTGAAAATTTCCCTTCTCTGGGTTATTTGCTGTTTCTTACAAATCACAATTCAAGGATCTCCAGGGGAGAGGGGAAAATACGATGTGGTATCAACTTGCAAACTGCAGAACAAGCCTATATGATGTACTTACCAATTTCCCATAGATCTGCAGTACTCCATGGAGAGAACGAATGTTAAATGCAATGGCTAGTTAACTGGTTAATCAAAAGTTAAGTCTTAAAAAACAACAATGCCGCCTTGCCAACAGAAAGCTGCATTGAAAGAACTGTCTTAGAATGTGAATGCTATTGCATTAGTTTCATTGAGCTGATGCGATATTTTCTGTCCGGAAGAGAGTATAATTGACATTGCTTATTATTATTACCGTTAAGCTTCTTAACGTCGTACGCTCCTTCCCAACCAAAGCCTCTGAAAGAGCTTTACGGCAGTGTCTGCTAATTACCAGACAATAAAAGTTGGTGAGGAAGGGTTTTCTAATTAATCCTGCCCTTGTGGTTGTCCTTGAGCTAAATGGTAGTTCTGAGAAACAAGGTTGCCGAGTTTGCTTTTACAGTGGGGAGATTCATCTTTTCCTCTTCCAGTAATGCAGGATTGATAGTTCAGCCGTCTGTCCCCATTCCAGCTTTCTGTGTTTGAGAAAAGAGAACTGAGCAACTAGATTGTTTTGAAATGAGGGCAGGAGAGCTTTTGTTGGCCCTACTAAAACACGTTGATGAGAGATCAGTCCAACTGAAAACCCTTTTCCGTGAAAAAAGGCAAGCAGGAACAATCAGCGTGTGTCTTTGATGCCGGGAAGAGTGATTCATCAGAAGTGGAGTTCAGAAAAATGCTGGCTGTAACTGCTGAGGTGAAATGCTGATCAGGAAGATTTTTAATCTCTCTTGGTGCTTTATGTAAGAGGGTAACATGTGATCTCAAGCTCTGTGATGGCATTACTTTTCCTTCTTTCCGCTGGCCGTAACCGGCAAATTTTGAATAGAAGCATCTAGCGGGCATTTTTTTGAAAAGATTCCTTTTAAAATAAGGCACTGCCAGATTCAATTTGTATGATAACCGCTAATCCTAAATGCATCCGTGCTTACATGTTTATTTTGCTGTCTGGATGTACAGTCACTTAACCAGTGGGCACAAAATAGAGATTGATGTAACTGTCAGTTCGTCTTCCACTGAATAGTCATGAAAGTGTTTTTGGACTTGGAGCAGCATCTTAAGAGGTAACGGTAAAATTATGTTTGTTGAATTATAAGCTCTTGTTACGGTTTTCTAAAAAGCAAGCCCTGTCTGGAAGCGCGATTGCTTTCTCTGTATAAAATAATGCAGTGGTTCTCAAAACTTTTTTTTCTCTCGGCCACACTTTCAGAATAAAAATTTGCTTGCACCACGCCAAAAAATTGTATTGCTAAGAAATACATTGGGAAATAAAAAGAAACAACTCCTAGCAGCGCTTGGTTTTGAAAGGATATCTATCAATATTCTGTAAATTATATAGATATAGATAGATAGATAGATAGATAGATAGATAGATAGATAGATAGATAGATAGATAGATAGATAGATAGATAGATAGATAGATACTATGCTCCACTGAAATGTTTAAATGTTTCTTTGGTTGTCCTGGAATCTTTGTACCACATCTTGCCACCCTCTCCCTGCTACACCCTTTGAGAACCACTGAGATAAAGGCTGCTTAGCTAAAAACTGCAATTATTATTATTTTTATCAGAACAGTAGATGTCTTGACTTAGCTAAAGAAATTCTGTGTTATTTATAGCTGTGTATTATCATTAAAGCCAGTACTTTTAATCTCTTCTGAGGAAATCAGGCTCAATCTAATAGAACCCACTTGCAAAGCCCAGCCCTGTTTGCGAATGTTTCTGAATTTTATCTTTTCAGTAGGCATAAGGCAATCATTCTTAACTTTTTGCATCGTGAACCCCTTTGATGATGAGAGCTAAGGACTCATCCCAGAAGAATGCACCTAGAATCATAAAATTGTAGAGTTGGAAGGGAACCCAAAGGTCATGTAGTACAACCCCCTGAAATGCAGGAATCTCAGCTAAAGCATTCATGGCAGATGGCATACATAAAAAGGTAAAGGGACCCCTGACCATTAGGTCCAGTCGCGGACGACACTGGGGTTGCGGCGCTCATCTCACTTTACTGGCCGAGGGAGCCGGCGTTTGTCCGCAGACAGCTTCTGGGTCATGTGGCCAGCATGACTAAACCACTTCTGGAGAACCAGAGCAGCGCACAGAAACGCTGTTTACCTTCCTGCCGGAAGGTAGGAAGGTACCTATTTATCTACTTGCTCTTTGACGTGCTTTTGAACTGCTAGCTTGGCAGGAGCTAGGACCGAACAACGGGAGCTCACCCCGTCACAGGGATTCGAACCGCCGACCTTCTGATCGGCAAGCCCTAGGGCGGCTCTTTGGGTTAGACCACAGCGTCACCCGCGTTGTGGTCTAAACATAACAATATTTTGCGGACAAATTATTTTATTGCACTGGCATAAGGAGACACAAACTACCCTCAATTTTAGGCACGGTGCATCTGCAGTTTCTATCTTCGCAGCTTTCAGTGTTCCCCATCTTATATTTCTGCAGCTGGTTCTTCCTGCCTAAGTGCAGAACCTTACATTTGTCCCTGTTGAAATTCATTTTGTTAGCTTGCGCCCAGTTCTCCAGTCTGTTAAGGTCATCTTGAATCCTGATTCAGTCTTCTGTGGTATTAGCTACCATCCCAAGTCTGCAGATTTGATGAGCATCCTCTCAGTTACTTCAAGTCATTTATAAAGACGCCGAACAACAACAGGACCAGAACAGAACCCTGTGGCTCCCCACTTGTCACTTTTTCCAGCGTGATAAGGAACCATTAGTGAGCACTCTTTGGGTTCAGTCAGTCAACCAGCAACAAATCCACTGAACCTTGTCTAGCTCATATTTTACCAGCTTCCACACAAAAATGTAATGGGGGGGGGGGTTAGCAAAAGCCTTGTTGAAATCAAGATACACTATGTCCATGGCATTCCCCTAATCCACCAAGCTTGTAACTCTGGCATGACTTGTTGAGAAACTCATGCTGGGTCTTAGTGGTCACAGTATCCTTTTCTAAGTGCTCATCAGACTGGCTGTTTAATTATTTGTTCTAGGACCTTTACTGGTATCAAGCTGACCAGTTGGTAGTTGCTTGGGTCTTCTCCCTGCCCCCCCCCTTTTGAAGATGGGGACAATATTTGGCCACCTCCAGTCTGGAGGGACCTCACCTGTTCTCTTAAGAATTATAAAAGATTATAGACAGGCTCTGAGATTACATCTGTAAACTCCTTTAGAACCCTGGATGCAGTTCACCAGGCCCTGGAGAGAAGATTTAATTTAAAGTAGCTAGGAGTTCCCTTGCCACCTCTTTTCCTATCTTGGGCCACAACTCCCTCCTTGCATCGGTTATTCTGTTATCACCAGGTTGAGCACTGCTTTCCTTTTAGGTGAAGACAGAGGTAAAGTTGGTGTTGAGCAGTTCCACCTTCTCTCTTGACACCCAACGGCATTTCTCTGTCTTCACGCAGAGGACCTACTACTTCCATGTTCTTCCTTTTGGTTTGAGCATAACCAGGGGGGAAACCTTTATTATTTTTAACCTCTCTTGCAAACAAGATCTCATTCTGAGCTTTAGCCTGCAACTGTTGGCTACTCTTACTTCATGATTTCCCCTGTCTTCCATTTCTTATACATGCCCTTCAGTACCACCAACAGACGTCTGTTCCTCCTTGGGGGAGCGGCAGGAATAATTCTGTACACTGCCCCTTCCACAGCCACCTGGGTGTATTCTGAGGTCAGCAATGGCTGCTCTTGCTCGTCTGGCCCAGAAGCAGTGTCCAAGGTCGATTTTGCAACTCCAGTGACACAACATGACTCCTGACAGCCCTGTTTCTTTGTGTCATTCCTCTCCTGCGTTGGGCGATCTTCCTCCTCCCTAGAGGCACATCACCCCCATGTCACTGTTTCAGGACAGTCCACTCTGTGCTCTTAAGAAATTCCTCATTTTGCCTGATGATTCAAAGTGTCGATAGGCGGGCCTAAAGTTGATGGACCTTCTCTTCCTGCAAGGCAACCAGCTTGCACTTGCTGTGGGTGTAATTTCTCACATTCTCAGGCGCAGGAAGGCAAGCCTGGCACAGGTGTTGATGCAGCTCCCTTGCTGTTCGTGTTTCCTGATCCTATGTACACCATCTTAGTGCAGAAAGTATTGATCTGATGTGTAGAGATCTTTCCTATTCTAATTAATTCAAGAAGGTCCTGGATGCTTCTCTGCGTGAAAGAAACAAGCAGAAGGTTCATGATGTTTTGGTTATTCCTTCAGAGAAGCCGAGTACAGCTGGCTTAAACTGGTTCTCTTATCTCTTTCTGTCAAGGGCATGCTGACTATAAAAGTAAGGCCAGAAGGAGCCTGGGTTTCACTTTCTCTTTCTATCTCTCTTCCTTCTGGTGTGGTGTTCTTAGCATTAAGGTTTAGACCAGGCTTCCTCAACCTCGGCCCTCCAGATGTTTTTGGCCTACAACTCCCATGATCCCTAACTAGCAGGACCAGTGGTCAGGGATGATCGGAATTGTAGTCTCAAAACACCTGGAGGGCTGAGGTTGAGGAAGCCTGGTTTAGACTTACTATAAGTTATTGTAAGTTTAAGTTAAGTCTGCTGCAACTGGATTTCTTATGGACAGTGCCAATCCTGAATTGTGACCATTATCCTCATTTGCCTTCAGTAGCAGTAAAGCTCTGCTGGATGAAATACAATGGTCTCTGGTCTATCTTTCGGGAATCCTGCAATGTGTTTAAGTTTTTACTCTGCTAACTATACATTAAAGCTATAGTTAAAGCTATGGTTTTCCCAGTAGTAATGTACGGAAGTGAGAGCTGGACCACAAAGAAGGCTGATCGCCGAAGAATTGATGCTTTTGAATTATGGTGCTGGAGGAGACTCTTGAGAGTCCCATGGACTGCAAGAAGATCAAACCTATCCATTCTTAAAGAAATCAGCCCTGCGTGCTCACTAGAAGGACAGATCCTGAAGTTGAGGCTCCAGTACTTTGGCCACCTCATGAGAAGAGCAGACTCCCTAGAAAAGACCCTGATGTTGGGAAAGATGGAGGGCACAAGGAGAAGGGGACGACAGAGGATGAGATGGTTGGACAGTGTTCTCGAAGCTACTAACATGAGTTTGGCCAAACTGCGAGAGGCAATGAAGGATAGGCGTGCCTGGCATGCTCTGGTCCATGGGGTCACGAAGAGTCGGACACGACTGAACGACTGAACAACAACTATACATTGGAATCTACTCTGGATCAATACTGGTAAAATTTCAACGACAAATTGCCCTTACAAACAAAAAGTCCTGGTCATGAGCTCCTGGACACAAGCTCCCAGAAACTGGCAAGCAGCTACGCAGATAGAAGCGCTCATCTGTTTAAGGATGTGGTGGTCAGCCAGTTCTAGATGATGTTGCTTTCAGAAGAATAATTCACAGTTTAGTAGTGCTCATGGATGTGGCCAAACTAAGCTGGCATGGGGGTCACAGTTTAGAAAGGTGTGCAGGTCCAACCGCTTCTGGGCAGAGAGAGCCTGGCTCTCCACCCCCTAATAGCATTCAGGTTTGAGTTCTGTTTTGTACATGGGGCTACCATTTGAAGACTTGATAAGTGCAGTTACCGGTAGTCCAAAGTGCTGCTTCTAGATTACAAGCAGGGACCAGACACTGGGACATTTCTTACTACTACTACTACCACCAATAATAATAATTTTATTAATTATACCCCACCCATCTGGCTGGGTTTCCCCAGCCACTCTGGGCGGCTTACAGCAATGCTGCAACACTGGAGTAGCACAAGACTCTTAATCTCCGAGTCACAGGTTCAAGCTCCACGTTGTGCAAAAGATGCCTGCATTGCAGGCGGTTGCACCCGATGACCCTTGTGGCCTACAATTCTACCAGCTGGTGGTCCAATCCCAAACATACCTCATTGTGCTTGTTTGTATCTTTTTAAAGCCCTGTACAGTTTTGGGCGCCTTTTGGATAACGTTGGGAGATCTCTCTTCCTTAGTCCTTTGTACATGATGTTGTTGTTGTTTAGTCGTTCAGTCGTGTCCAACTCTTTGTGACCCCATGGACCAGAGCACGCCAGGCACTCCTGTCTTCCACTGCCTCCCTCAGTTTGGTCAGACTCATGTTGGTAGCTTCGAGAACACTGTCCAACCATCTCGTCCTCTGTCGTCCCCTTCTCCTTGTGCCCTCCATCTTTCCCAACATCAGGGTCTTTTCCAGGGAGTCTTCTCTTCTCATGAGGTGGCCAAAGTATTGGAGCCTCAGCTTCAGGATCTGTCCTTCCAGTGAGCACTCCGGGCTGATTTCCTTAAGAATTGATAGGCTTGATCTTCTTGCAGTCCATGAGACTCTCAAGAGTCTCCTCCGGCACCATAATTCAAAAGCATCAATTCTTGATCAACTATGACCTGTCCATCTTGACCTGTCCATAGCTTCCCTGAGTAATTCAAGCCCCTTCGCCACGACAAGGCAGTGATCCATGAAGGGGTACATGATGTAGAGATCCCTTTATTTCTGAGATCCTGTGAGAAGCTGTAGCCTGATTGGGAATCGGGCACCATCTGGTGGTCAATAGTCAACATTTCAAGCTTAAATAAACAAAGAGGGAACTTCCATCTTGGCTCCTCCCCGCACACCTTGAGCCAGTTTTTTATCTTTGCCTCACAGAAAGCAGTTGTTTTTCCCGAGACTCCTGGCTTCTCCTCTTCAACTTTCAGGCCTGTGGTTCTCCTTGTTTTCATATTTCGCCTCCTTTTGTCTGTGTTGCATCCGTTTATAACCATTTAGAAAAATGTGTCTCTCACGTCTTTTCCCCTCAGCCTTTTCCCATTCTGGGCCTTTGTTCCTCTATGTCCCCCCCCCTCTATGTCCCCCCCCCTGCATAGATTCCCCTTCTTGTCCCCTCTCTGCCTTTGTTTTTCCTTTATCCTTCCTCTCCGTTCTGTTTGAGCTCCCCTCCCCCCAAACACTTCCTTAATGCTATATTTGCCTCTCAAATATTGCATCTTTTCCTGCCTGCTCTGCAGCATTAAATTATGTTTTAACATACGGAAAGCTCTTATAAAGCCTAAAGGTAAAGGGACCCCTGACCATTAGGTCCAGTTGTGTCCAACTCTGGGGTTGCGGCGCTCATCTCGCTTTATTGGCCAAGGGAGCCGGCGTACAGCTTCCGGGTCATGTGGCCAGCATGACTAAGCCGCTTCTGGCGAACCAGAGCAGCGCACGGAAACGCCGTTTCCCTTCCCGCCAGAGCGGTTCCTATTGATCTACTTGCACTTTGACGTGCTTTCGAACTGCTAGGTTGGCAGGAGCTGGGACCGAGCAACGGGAGCTCACCCTGTCGCAGGGATTCGAACTGCCGACCTTCTGATCAGCAAGCCCTAGGTTCTGTGGTTTAACCCACAGCGCCACCTGGGTCCTCTCTTATAAAGCCTACTTCCACCCTTAAGCAGCAGCTAACATCAGCCAAACTTCCAAGCCTTGCAAACCAGGGCTTTTCCCTCATGCAGGTTCCTCAGCAATAAAACCAATGGTGTCCACCTGCCATTTTGGACTTGGGGAGAGGAGAGTCTTCATATGGCGATATGTCTCCTTCGCATCCCATTAAGCAAAATTCTTAATGATAAGTCTGAGGGCCAGTTCAGGTGTCCCTCTGACTTCTCCCCTACCATGTATTGACCTCTTCACTATAGGGGATGATTTACAAGGAAGGTCCTCAGGTGGCTTAACCCCTGCATTGCTGGATGAGCGCTCTCAGTGAAGGGAGATGGGCGAACCAGAGTCTGATGAAGAAAGGAACCAATAAGGCAGCCTTCAGATCAATATCAAGGCAGCTCTTCTTCCACAGAATTTGTCGTACTTTCCCCATCTCCTCCAGGGTATGTAAGGCAGGAAGCTCAGACTGGCATCCTCACGTCTCCCAAAGCAATCCAGCAGCTGTCCTTCCCAGGTTGAGAGCACTGCTTATTTGGCTCCTGATGATCACCCAGATCTATTACGCTGCCTCAAGGAGGCTCTACTAGTGTAGCAAGAGAGGTGGGTTATGCCCACAGCATCTCCAAAGTCCCTGGGGACTCTATTGCACCTCTGCAAAATACAGTGCTCAAGGGCATCTTACCCATAGAGGCTAGTGGCGTGGGGCGCCAAGTTCTGGAGGGCGCCAGCGAAGAGGTGGAGGCTGGACGCGGCGCCTCCTGGCATCAGCTCACTGCTCTCGCCCGCCCCTGCAGCGCTGCGCCCGGAGCCTCCATCTGCCGTGCCACCGCAGCACGAAGCGGCCAGCTGAGCCGGGAGGCGCCGTGGCCAGCCTCCGCCTCTTCCCTGCCGGAGGAGCCACCCTCCAGCCGCTGCCCGCCTTCTCCAGCGCTGTCCTCCCTAAAAAAAACCTGGGAAACAGAGAAGGGCGCTGGAGGGAGCTTTGCACCATGGCACTGGATATTCTTAAGACAGCCCAGCCAGCGCTAGACAAGAACAAGCTCCATCTCAGACGAAATATCAAATATTTCAAGTATCAAATATTCCCACAAAGGTCCTCAGTCCCAGTCCAGAGGCTCTGCTTCCCCTGAGCTCCGGGATAGGAGAACTCGACCCCAACCCATAAGTTCTACTTCCTCCAAAGACCTTGACTCTGACCATCAGCCTTACAATGACAGTGATGACGAGGGGAGTGATGAATCAGAAGTCAAGAGTTAGATAGAGTGTTTAAAGACTCATAACTTTGCAGGACGCAGCAGGAGTAGAGGAAGAGACTGTTCCGGGGGGCTGGGGGGCTGGTAGAATTCCCTCCATCCGCTTCCTTGCTGCTCCCAAGGACCAGGAGGGGTTGGAAGAGGCAACTTTCATGTAGGAGAGGTTTCAGGCTGCTTGTGCGCATGTTGTCAGGAATGGGTACTTGGTTTGGCGGAGGCATGGCCATGCTGTTGCTCCAACCGTCCAGCTCAGAGTTGGGAGGGGATGGCAGCTACTTAGTCACCAGACGCATGTGTTTTGTGTGTTTTCTGCATCTTAGCTGGCTCTAGTTTGTCCTCCTTGGGCAGAGTATGCTCAGGACATTCAGTAGTGCAGCATTGTTGCATCTTCCATAGAGACAGAGTGATTCTTCATACCAGTCCATCTTTCCTACCAAAGGTACTCTCCCAATTCCACTGCCAGCAAGAAGAGCTCATTCTTCCATCCTTCTGCCCATCTCCAGTTCATGCCTCCCAAAAGGCATTATACTCCCTGGACATAGGATGTGCCATTTACCTTCATCCCACAAAACCACTTTGTCAGACCACGTCATTCTTTGTCTCCTTCCACCAGCCAAAAGCCTCATCTGATTTACTTGTGTCTGGCTATCATTAAATGCCATGCAACTATCTTGGCCAGCCGCCAGTTGATGGAGATGGTCAGCCCACCATCATCCCTCCCCTGGGAGTCACCATTCTAGACCATCCTTCTTCACTTATAGTCAACATCGTATCTTTTGAGTTGTAGTTGATAATTTGCATGTGTGCATCTTAAATCGTTCTGCATCTTCTGCCTCTGTCTAATTACTTCAGGAACAGGCAAGTTGCTGAAACTTGGAGGGTGTTTTAAAAATGAAATGTAGTTTGCATAGAAAAGACTACAGTGGAATTTGTTTAATGTGTGCACATGCACGCACACATTAAAATTATGAAGTCACATGCTTTGGTTATTGTATTGTAGTACATTCTGTGGTTGCCTTTTGCTTGCCATGTGTTTCAGAACCCTATTCAATGTGTCAGTTGTGCCCTATATGGTTTGGGTCCAGAATATCTGAAGAACTGCCTACACACACCTGTTAAAATGTTCTGGGGATCCTCCGTTCCACGTATTGTATGTGCTGTAATGTGTGGGACAGGGTCTTCTCAAAGGTTACACCTAAGCCCCTGGTCTTCTGAAAGATTGTTAAAACGGATTCATTTAAACTTGCCTTTGATGCTGTCTGATCATAGAACTATAGAGTTGGATGGGACCATGAGGGTCATCTAGTCTAACCCCCTGCAATGCAGGGATCTTTTTGATCCTCAGACTTGTTTTATGATTTTCCTGTTTTTGTAAGTTAGTTGTTTGTCTGTGAACTGCTTGGGGGCAGGGGGCAAAAACAGACACACACATATTTATATATACAACTTCTTCAGCTACAACCACAACTTCTTCATTGAAGGGATGTAGATCAAACAGATTTATGACCTGGTTTCAGTTGTGGTGTTTTTTTATCCTTGCAATTTTTAAGAGACATTTCACAGACATCTCCTTGGTAAGGATTTTAGTGTTATATATTCCTAGCGCTACAGACAGGGCTCCTTCGGCAGGAAGGGAATCCAATAAATAAGTATAAAGGTTAGGAGTTCTGTTTACTACTATTATGTAGTTTACTCATAATGACTCACTACTTTGATAACAACGTCTATATATAATGCATTTGAAGCATTCCAAGCACTGCACATACATTATGGTAATATTTTCAAGTCCCTGTCGTATTGTCCCCAATTGCAGTTCAAGGGTCCTCTGAGGGCCCTTAGTAATTTCGTGGCTGAAGTGAAAATTGATCAGAGGTGTTTGTGGCTGCTGTGCTGGCCCTTCACTGTTGCTCCGCTTAACACCTCACACCTCATGTATGTTTTCAGTGAGGCTGCAAGTACCGGTATCTGTAGTACTTTCCTCACAGCCCTTAGGTTAAGTGGCAAAGCTTCAAGAGCAGTTCTCAGAAGCAAGGATTCAAATTGGGTTTGGTAAGCGATGGAAAGATCCCATCAGGCTAAAAAGGTTCCCCACTCCTGGGTTGTTGTAATCATGCTCATATTTAAATTGTGAATCTATGACAATCTACAAGGGTCCATGCTTGTGTCACTTGCCAACCGCATCGATCCCTTCCACCACACCTGGCTAACCCCGCCTCCTTGTACACCTGACAGCCCCTCCCTTTACACCTCACCCACCCCCTCACCTATCATTTCACAGCTTGCTCAATCCCTATCCTCTCCCTCTCCTCCCAGCTCATCCCAATTGCCTGAAACCAAACTGCTCTCCTTTAAATGCTTGCCTGGGCCACCTGCCCCTAAGCTGTGAGTGAGTCTTATTCCCAATCCATAGAAAAATTGTTGCTGAAGTAAATGCTCTCTCATCATAGCCTATTTGTTTTGCCATTTACTCATTTTTCTTCTTTTCTGCTGAATCTCTTTAAGGCAGAGATGGGGCAAACGGGTGCCCTCCAGTTGCTATCATCCCTGACTACTGGCCATGCTGGCAGGGGCTGATCAGACTTAAGATTCCAACGTCTAGAAGGCTACAAAAGGCCTTTGTACAAATATATATATATATATATATATATATATATATATATATATATATATATATATATATATATATAATGGATGCAATACATGTGTACTGTGGAGCTATAGATTAAAGCGTATGTGGTTTAATCTCCAACGTACAAAGAGAAAATTTGGAGCAGGAGGAAGGAGACTTAACCTTTGAAGACAAACTTGATGAAAACATTTGGCATGTTCTTGTGTATGGGAAATCAAGAATATATTGCTAAAATCTTCATGGGCAGCAGAGCAAACGAGAGCCGCAAACACTAAGAACATGGTGATAGAGAGTTGCACACATGCAAGTATGGTGTGGGTATTCTGAATAGCAGAATACCCTAATATTCTAATAACAGCTTTACTCTTCTAGCAGTTGCTAGAAGTCTTCAAGCCTGTGCACCACTTTAACTTTTTTGTTGTTGTTGTTACAGGTACTTTCTCCAGAAGCTGTTGGACTTCAACTCCCATCAGGCCTAGCCAGCATAGAAAGATGGGAGTTGTATTCCAGCAACATCTAGAGAAGGCAAAGGGTGGGTGAGGGTTGTCAAAACAATTGGCTGCTCCTGGTGGGAGTGGATCATATGACCGGAACCGACAGGAGAATAATCCTGGGTGCACACTGGATCCAGTGTTTTGCCTCATTAGAATGATCCAGTGTGTGTTAAAAATGGTTGGGGGTCTTAGGGAGACACCTGATAATCAAGTTACGCTTTCTGTTTTGCAACTCGCTGGTCTATCGTATGGAAATTTATGCAGAGCGGCGCATGTTAGTCATAAAGGGGTGAAGAGACAAAATAAACAAATTAACAAATACCATAAAAGGAGTAGCAACCACTTTCCATGCAAAGGAGCCACTGGCAGACTTGGCTAGCGAGTCCCTTCGAAGTAATATTAGTCATTCCCCCCACCCCACCCCACCTTCGCCTTTTATGTGTCATTAAGTGGCGCTATGGGAGGGGCTGCCAAAGCAACGCAATAACAGGCCTCTGGAGCAATGCAAGAGAGATTGTTTTTTTTAATAGAAAAATCGCACCCCAGAGCGGCGTGTGTTATTTTTATAGGCACGGGGGGGGGGAGCGCCTCGTTCCGCGTGACCCCGAAGGCAGGCGGACGACCTGGAGAGCGCCCCGGAGGCTCCTTTTCTGCGCGCCCCTCGCCTTTTCCCCTCTGACGTTTCCGCACACCGCCTTCTGGCTCCTGCCCAAACTGGCTTCTGACGGTTCCAGCGAGGCTGTTGTGGCAAGTCGGGCGGGGGGGCGGGGCCCAAGCGGCCAGGCCGCCAATGGGCGCCGGCTCCTTTTGCATGTATTATGCAATGAGCCCGGAGCCCCCGCCAGGTTTTCCATCGGCGGAGCAGGCAGGGAAGCGCTGCTTACACGGAGGAGAAGGACGAGAAGGCGCTTGCTGCATCTCCGGGGTCCCTTCGCCTTTTTCTCCTAGTGCCCAGACCTTGCCCTCCTTTTTTTTTTTGCACCCCGGGTTGCGGCGCTCCAGAAGCCCCTGCCGAGGATTATTATTATTATTTTTGGCCCCCCCACCCCCTCCCTTTTTCTGCCATTGCATGACTGCCCAATGGTGTAGGACGCAGGTGGCGATGGATCTAGGCGTCTACCAGCTCAGGCACTTCTCCATTTCTTTCTTATCATCCCTGCTGGGCACCGACAGCTCTGCCCTGAGGCTCGACAGTAGGTAAATGCACCCGGGTGTTTATGTGTTGTGCGCTAGCCGGGGGATTTGGGGCGGGGGGGGGTGTCGCCAGATCGCTTTCCATCACTTCTCCACTCCCCACCCCACCCCACCCGGATTGCGGGCGTGTTTTTTATTTTTTTGCAGCGGTGTTATTAGGTGGATCCTTTTGTCCTCCGGGCGAGAGATCTGGCGTGACACCTCCGGGTTTTTGCGCTGCAGTTCACCGCATTATGTAATCCCGAGGCCATCTTCCTGGTTTAGTGGGAGAAGGGGGTGGCGGGGCGGAGGTTGGCGGGGGGGGGGGAGGTTTGGAAACGTCGGCTGGCCGTGTGTGCGCGATGCTGCTGCTGCTAACGCGCTCCTTTCTCCCTTCTCGCTTGTGTCTTGCAGCTCCTCCGGCGCGAGCGTCGTAGCGATCGACAACAAAATCGAGCAAGCCATGGTATGTGGCCGTCCGAGGAATGTGGCGGCGGGCGGGGCGGGGGCGGGCGGGAAAGAGGGAGGGGAGCGGGGAGGCTGCTGCAGCCGCTCGCTGGCTGTTTTCCTGGCCGGGCTGCATCCAAGGCGGCGGAACGGAGCGCGCACTTAAGTGGGGGCGCAAGCTGGCCGCGCCTGCAGCCGGGGAGAGGGCGCCTCGTTTCCTGCCTCTCCCATGTCGCTAGGGCCACTGCGTCGTGCTTAAATGCTGGGGGATGGAGGGACGCGGGCAGGTAGGTGAGCTAGGAAACGCGATCATTGTTCGGGGATCGAGGCCTTTCTCTCTACCCCCCCCCCCTTCCTTTTGGAGAGGGCAGCAGCAGCAAAAACCCCCAAGCAGGCGGAGGAGAGAATCGGGCTGGCTCTCTCTGCGGGAAAAAGCCCCTGGTTTTATGCTTGAAATAAAATATGTATAGCATACACTCAGGTACCTTTTCCTTCCGAGACATCCAGGCCCCCCCCCCCGCGCCCGCCTTTGGGCTTTGTTGCTGGAGAACTGCGCGGAGCCGTTCTCACGGGATCCTCACCTTCTCCCGTCTCCCTTTCCTCTCCTCCTCCTCTGTTGCTAGGCAAACTGAACTATAACTCGTGGCTATAAATAACCCGGGGCCTCGGATTGGCTGAGGCTCCGAATCTGGGCGGGCTCCCCTGGTTGGCCTGACGTCAGCGAGGGGGGCTGGTGGGGAGGGGAATGCGGCAATCAACCCTGCCCTTTAAGAAGCAGCCAGCTGCAGCCGGTGCTCCAAGGAGGCGGGGCTTGGGGATGCAGGCAGAGAGGGAAGAGAGCAGCGCAGGCAGGCAGGCAAGGACTGCTGCAGAGGTGATGGAGAGAGAGCCCCTTCTGCTGCAGAGCCACTGCAAGCATGCAAGCGCAGCTGCCGCTGCAGGCCATACCTGCAGGACTGGAGAGAGAGGATCTGTCTCAAAATCAGAGACATCAAGGCAAATAAGACTGGCAGGCGAGCTCAGGGATGCCAACAGTATTTTTTCCTGGGCTCTCTGCCCGCTTGCGTACACAGATTTGCCTGAAACGTGCAAAGGTTTTGGGTTATGTGTAAATCGATCTCTTGCTTTCGCTGGGGGTAAGGAGGGCCCCAAAATGAATCGTGTGCTGCACATCCAGGTAGCAAGACATCTGATAGACAGGAATGTCAACTGGTGAAGAGTTCCCTATAATTGTATTTCCATACTAGGGAACTGCTGAACCTGTTGAATTTTTGCTGCTGCACAACTATTATTATTGTTTATTGAATTTATATGCCCTATACCCAGGGGTCTCAGAGCAGTTCACAGAATAAAATCAAGATATAAAACCACAAAATACATAATAGAAATAAAAACAACAACCCAATAGGCCCCCTCCACAAAAAAAACACATTTTAAAAGGGCATAGGATGTTGCTATTGGCAGCCCTGCTGCTCTTCATTGCCAATCTTAAAAGAAGTAAAGAACTCAGATCTAATGACCTATAAACCACATTTGTTACTGTGGCTCTTGATCTACAATACTGCCAATTGATCTACAGTATTGATCTCGGGTCTGCCAGTGCTACATTCCATGGCCGGGATATTTCACATGGAGGGCGAATCTAAGTGATTTAAACCAAATTCAGATTGAAATCGTTAAAAGCAAGCAGTACATAAATAACCTCAACCATTATGTGTGTCGTAATAACTACAACACTGAACTACAGCCCAGTTCAAACAGCCACACTTTTATTTTTCCATGAGCAAAAAGGATTTGAGCACTTTTGATATAAATATACCCAAGAATCCCCCTATTTTGTCCCATAGGTGGAAAAGCTTCTATGGCTGTTAAAAAAATAAACGTAACCAACTGCATTTCCTAAAAACAAAATCCGAGAAGCTGGCTAAAACACAAGATTTCGCTATGCTATGCTATGCTATGCTATGCTATGCTATGCTATGCTATGCTATACTATACTATACTATACTATACTATACTATACTATACTATACTATACTATACTATACTATACTATACTATACTATACTATACTATACTAATCCCCACAGCAACCCTATATACCTCGCTTGGTACCTCTTAACCCATAGTATCTTTAAAATCATAGTATCCCTCCTCCCAAATTTGGATTATATACAGGCATTGGGGCTCGGGGGGGGGGGGGATGAATAACAACTTTTTTGCATAAAATAAAATCTGAGAGAGAAAGAGAACAACCTCCTCCTGTCTTCTGCTTATGTGTGGATGCTGAAAGGCGAAAGCAGGTTCACATCTCACAAAACAATTGCTTTTCATGGTGCCTGCACATTTTGCTTTGCAAATTTAATTCTGCAAGGGCTAGAGGCCTGCTGTTATTCTATTTTGCTAAAATTCAGAGCCAGAGCCCCTTGCTGAATCTCTGGTACAGCCGTATTTTATTATTATTATTAATTAAAATTTGTATACCGCCCGTTACCTGAAGATCACAGGGCAGTTCACATTATAAAGATACAAAATGAGAACGCAAATAATATAATAAAAGCAAAAGCAAAAAAAAACCCAAGTACCTCCCTCCCACCAGTACATTTAAAACAAATTACTCCTGTAAAAATAACTGAACAGCTTGCTTCCATTTTTCTCAACATAAGACACAGTCTGAGACATTGATTCTTTTGTATCCTTTGTATCTTGTTATGGAATAACAAGAAATATAAGATGTATCTAATGGTGGCGTCGCCATTTCCTGGTCCTTTTCCAGGAATGTGAACTTTTGAATGCAATGTTTTAGATCAGGGGTCAGGAACCTTTTTCAGTCGTGGGCCGGTCCACCATCCCTCAGACGATGTGGTGGGCCGGACTATTTTTTCTTTGGGGGGGGGAATGAACAAATTCCTATGCCCCACAAATAACCCAGAGATGCATTTTAAATAAAAGCACACATTCTACTCATGTAAAAACACCAGGCAGGCCCCACAAATAACTCAGAGATGCATTTTAAATAAAAGGGCACATTCTACTCATGTAAAAACACACCAATTCCTGGACCGCCCGCTGGCCGGATTGAGAAGGCGATTCAGCCGCATCCGGCCCATGGGCCTTAGGTTGCCTACCCCTGGCCTAAGCGATAGGAGAGCTCAGAGAGCAGGAGGAAAGGTGACTTAATTCCTCCTGTGCCTGCTGACTCTGTCCTACAGGTGTCATGTATACTTCCTGTACATGCACATGAGACCATTTTTCTTCCGGCTGGGCTCAGTTCTGGTTTATGCTAAAACAACCATCAGTACGTTTACAGGCTCAATTTTTATTTTATTTTAACATAGTCTGCACTGAATCCTTCCATAAACGGGAATTCCATGGAAGATTCAACAAATGGAATGGGGACAAAACTGTTGAGTGGTGTTCTGGCATGCAGAGGAGAATTGCTTGCCATTCCATTTTGCCTTGATGCGCTTTCCCTTCCTGGAGTCACAGAACTGCTGAGTTGGAAGGGACCCCTATGGGTCATCTAGTCCAACCCCCTGCAATGCAGGGATCACAGCTCAAAAAAGAAAAATAAGGCCAAATGAAGGACAGCCCACCACCTTCTGAGGTCGTCCATTCCTCTGTCAGACTGCTTTTACTGTCAGAAAGTTCTCCATGGTGTTCAGGCAGAATCTCCTTTCTTACCTGCCCTCTGTGGTGGGAGCCCTTCAGATATTGGAAGATGGCTCTCATATCACCTCTCAGTCCCCTCCAGTCCTGATATTTTCTTTCATTTAAAAAAAATCTTTTTATTCATTTTTTTAACAACAGACAAGCAAACAGACAAACAAAAAATCTATACATACATACATTTTTTAATATTTATATCTAATTTCCACTAATTAGCAATATCAAAGAAATATCTATATATATAAAAGTAACACTTATATCCAGTTTATATCTAATTCATTTTAACCGTACCATTCATTTTTAAAAAAGGAACTAAGTTATATATGGATGTCTGACTTCCCTAATCCAGCTCTCCATTGATTTAATATAAAGATATTTAAGAAAAGAAAACATTACACTGACACCTCTTATTTTAGTACTAGTTATAAAGCATATACCGTATATTTTGCTCCATAAGACACACTTTTTTCCTCCTAAAAAGTAAAGGCAAATGTCTGTGCGTCTTATGGAGCGAATGTGTGGTCCCTGGAGCTGAACTGCCCAGGGGCAAAAGCAGATCATGCTTTTTTTAAAAAAGAGAGAGAAGGGGGTGTTGAAAGGAAGCCTGCTGAGCAGCTGCTCAGCAAACGATCGGGGAGAGAGATAAGGGAGAGAGATTCCAGCCCCGCCCCCTTGCAGAGGGAGGCTGTTTCCCCAGCGACATGTGACTGGCTGATTAGATTATCTGTCTGGAAACTGTAGAAATGGCTTCCTGAAACTGCAGAACTGTGAGTTAAACCCCATAAAACAGGGTTTTTTCCCTTTGCAAACTAAGCTCAACAACTTTGTGCTGATCCTCAAAAATGGGGCTTTTCTCCTTTGCAAAAGAAGCTGCAGAAATTTGAGCTGATCCTCAAAAATGGGGCTTTTCTCCTTTGCAAAAGAAGCTGCAGAAATTTGAGCTGATCCTCAAAAAATGAGGCTTTTCCCCTCTAAAAACTAGGTGCGTCCTATGGTCAGGTGCGCCTTATAGAGCGAAAAATATGGTAATCCCACAAATTATTTGATCACAATTTCGTAGCAGATTATACAAGAGTTAATCCAACAAATGTACCATGTTAAGGTTGCACCTTTTTTAAAAAATACAGTGATATATTCTTTTACCCCCTCCAGGATCTCGTAAAGAGCCATTTGATGTACGCTGTAAGAGAGGAAGTGGAGGTTCTCAAAGAGCAGATCAAAGAGCTGATTGAGAAGAACAACCAACTGGAGCAGGAAAACAACCTCCTGAAGACGCTGGCCAGCCCAGAGCAGCTGGCCCAGTTCCAAGCACAGTTGCAGACGAGTCCGTCGCCGCCATCCTCCCAGGCGCAAGGGACAACTCCGCAGCCTTCCCAGCCAGCATCACAAGGCTCAGGGCCGTCAGCATAGTCTGCAGTGTCTCAGGCAGAAGGTTTCTGGACTCTGCCATGGCAGGACTGCCAGGAATCCAGCGTTGCCTATTCCATCCTGCATGCTGTTCCCCAGTCATGAAGACTCTTCGGTGCCCCTGCATTCATAGCCACAGAATGTTTTCTTTTCCTGTATTTAGCTGTCCATCGGGAATGAGAGAGTTGAGCTTTCTTTTTTTATATATATATATATTTTTAAGTTGAGTGGGAGAGTGTCTCATAAATGTTCAGGGAATTAGCACAAATGCACTGGGGACGTGAGTGGCTTGCACAGGTGGCTGGTTGGCTGCTAAGACACATGGATCTGTGTGCCTAAAGTCTTTCCCCTTAAGACTTTCCATGTGGCGCTGCAGCGAGTGCTGTTAAATCGTGGAGATATGAAGAAAAACCGCTGGGGTAATGGGGTGAAGACCCATTCTCCAGCATTCAACGAAGAAGCCAAAGTAAGGACTGATAATAATAAAAAAAGGACTGCGGGAGACGAGTATATTTTGGCTTTCGACGCCTGCAACCTTAAAATGCAGATAATGCACTCATTGTTTTCTGTAGCCAAGGAGGGGTGCAAAAAGTTGTATTTCTAGGAGGAGAGCAGGTAGGTGGCACATCATTGTGACATAGGATCATAAAAATGAAGGCTTATTTGCTTCATGTATATTTGTGTATTTAGTGTAATTACTTTGTAAAATAGGAACTGTAACTACTCATTAAGTTGTACAGTGTGAATTTAAAGAATGAACTGAACCAAGTTTGGATAGGGTTTTTTTATTTTATTTTTGATGCTGCGTGAATAAGATTTGCACCTATTCAGCTCTTCAGAAATTGGCTGATGCTGTTTATGTACGTTTTGAGCATTTCCTTGGAGCCGAATACCTTGAAATCAAACTCTGTTCACTACAATTCAGTTTCATTCAGAGGGAATCAATTCACGAAATCAAAAACAGTTTCTCACTCAGTCTTTTTTGCATATGACCTGTATAGTACTATGCATATGTTCCTGTGCATGTTCTTGAGAGGGAAAAGGAAAATTGTAAAATGTCAGTATATTTAACTGTTGCACTTCTCAACTTCCAATAAAGCATAAAAATTGATTTAGAAGCTGTGGATCGGGGAGAATTGTTTCCACTTCTGCCTCCAGGTGAAATCCTATAGCCTTTTGGTTTTGATATTTTGAAATATGTACAGTGGGCGTTAATTTATTTCAAGAGTGAAGGTTTTTAATATTTTCCTTTTATAAACCACAAGGGTGTTGGTGGGGGCCAGGATGTTACTAATCCTGCCCTCTAAGTCAGGGTGTAAAAGGCAGCTCATTCCTACACAGAATGTGACTGTCTTCTGCTGTGTTTCTTAAGCTGAAGGCTCCTTGGCTGGCTGGTGAATGATCAACAGCCACCCCACCGAGTTAAAGCAACAGCAGCCGTTGTTCCTTAGCAACCAACTAGCTGTATTGCCTTGTGACTAATGGCATGTTTGTCCACAGTAGCATGGAAAGTGAAGTTGCGGCTGCAGTTTCCTGAACAGATCATTTAGAGATGGATTGGATTTCAACTCACTGAAATAATATTGCTTAGCATTTATGTCTTCAAAGGTGTAAATCCTGTAAGGTAAAGGGACCCCTGACCATTAGGTCCAGTCGTGACCGACTTTCGGGTTGCGGCACTCATCTCGCTTTATTGGCCGAGGGAGCCGGTGTACTGCTTCCGAATCATGTGGCCAGCATGACGAAGCCGCTTCTGGTGAACCAGAGCAGCGGACGAAAACGCCGTTTACCTTCCCGCCAGAGCGGTACCTAATTATCTACTTGCACTTTGACATGCTTTCGAACTGCTAGGTGGGCAGGAGCAGGGACCGAGCAACAGGAGCTCACCCCATCGCAGGGATTCGAACCGCCAACCTTCTGATTGGCAAGCCCTAGGCTCTGTGGTTTAACCCACAGCGCCACCTGCGATCCTGCAAGGTAGATCAGTATTATTCTTGCCCTGTATTTCAGATAGTGCTAGACAGTTGCATGTTAAAGGTCACCCAGGGAGTAGGTGAGCTGAGTTTCAAACTGGAGACTAATATGTAGCTCAAAATCCATAAACATTTGCTCTCGGACACTAGCTCTCAGCCTTAGTTCCTTATGTATCTATCATAATCTCACTAGATTATGCATCTAATGAGATTTATGACGCAACAGATAACGAAAAACAGTAATAGTTATTTTTAAAAATAAAAAAACCAGAACAACCCTCAATAGGGTTGTAGGCATCAAATGGTTTCAGCTGTTTAGAACAGAATAAACAAAATACCTGCATAATTAACTGATGGACTTCATTATTGCAATTTGTGACAATGGATGCGACAAAAGACTTGTCACATCTGAACGAAAGCAACAAAATTCATGCAGGATTGGTCTGTCACTGGCTATGATAACTGAATGGAAACTATATACAGTGATCCCTCGACTTACAAGTAACCTGACTTCCGTATTTTTCGAGTTATGAGGGATCAAAGTGGCCGCGCGGCTATGAATTTTTTTGACTTCCGAAAGGAAGTCGCGGCCGTTTTAGAGAGGGTTTTCTCGAGTTATGAAGTTTAGATAGGGATTTTTTCGACCTACGAATTTTTTCTCCCCAATGCATTCCTATGGGGACTCGACTTACAATGTTTTCGACATCCGACGGTCCCGTCGGAACGGATTACCTTCATAAGTCGAGGGTCCACTGTACATACAGAAGCAATGTCTCTGATGCTGAAACAGAGATGAACAAGGCTGCGACTTTTACTTGCTTCTCATGAGCTCCCAGAGACATCTTGATGGGCCACGGTTGGAAAGAGGTTGCAGAACTAGACTAGGTTAGCTCCACTCTTGAGTAGCGCAGGGGATAATTGTGTGCAACAGGAACCTTATTACTATAAGCTTTAAAGAAACCGTATCAAACTGAACTCGCCTTAGCAGATCTTTATAATTAATAGAGGCTATATTGTTACTTTTACTTAATTATACAAATGTGGCTGGTTTTGTACTTGGACTAACCTGGATGGTGTTGGTAAAAAAAAAACCAAGTATTTGCTGGCTGACTCAGTTGAAAAAGATAAAAGCTGGTTCCCTCCCACCACTAAATAAATAGGTGGATCATTTTAAGCCTTTAAATAACAGAACAATTTGATATCCACTATATGACATTTGCAATGTTTTTGGTTTCTGAAGGGAAGGAAGAGATATACACGAAGGTTGTAAACTCATAAACTGTCTGAACAAAAGGGGGTGAGGTTTTGACTGGGTAAGTGGATTAAGGGTAGACCAGTTTCAAAAATAGTAGCAGCAGTCTGGCCTAAGGACCTGCAGACAATAAGATTATTTCCTGGCTCATTAACTGCCTAGAGATTCAAAAGAGAATGCACTGGCCTAAATCATCAATTTATGGTTGTCACAATTACATTCTTACGGTGCACTCATAAGTGCACAGGCAGCAGAACCACAAGTCAAATTTGAAAACGTCTTCTGCTAGAATCTGTAGCCCTTATTTCCATGCTAATGTATTTATGTCCAAGGTCTTTGTGATGTTATTCATATGGTGATTTAAAATACATTGGATGATATGGAAATGGAAAATCAGGATATCAAGTCCTTCCTTGTTTCACCAGATCTATTTCCACATTCAGCATGAGACAACCCAGATGCTGAGGATTCACATCCATACATTAAAATACAGGTACATCATCTGGAAGCTGAATAATTGAAGACTTCACATTGCAGTCTTGACGTTTTTCCATATCTGGCTGCATAATAACCAGAAAAGTGCCTCCCTCTGTTTTCAGACTTGAGAGGCCTGATAGGAACTGACATAGAGAACCAATGAAATAGCAATGTTTGTTTTCTCTGTAGTTGTTTGTGGGAATGCATGTGTGGGTCAGGAAAACTGAAAATTTTAAAAACTCGTAAGATGGAGGGGGGGGAATTAAAGCCCCAAACGCCAAAAAAATGTGACCAGGAAAAACAAGAATTCCAAAAATGTTTTAAACACCCCAAATACTGACCCACATGTCGGGGGGGGGGGAATCAAAAAAATGTTAAAAATGGTCTGGAAAATCAAATTATTTTTTTTAATGTCAAAAAAGGGGGGGGGAAATAGTGACCTGCCAATCTGGAAAAACAAGGACTCAAAAAAACTATGAAAAACACAATAAATAATGCCCCCAAAACAAAAAATTCCAAAAAAGTGAAAAATCGTCAGGAGAATAAAAAATTATCCGACATAGCAAAAAAATTGTGACCTGCATGTAAGAAAAGCCAAAAATTCAGAAAAAATGTGAAAATGAGTCAGGGGAAATTGAAATTCCAAAAATTGTGAAAAGCGCCAAAACAACAACAACAATCTGGCAAAATAAAACTGACTGGTTGGTGGTCCCAGATGTGAAATTGCTGATCTTCTAACGAAAATATGTAACGTGTTCCTATTATCAGCCTCTGTACTATATGTACAGTATCTGATAGCTGGAAAGAGGCCAAGGTAACACAATTATTTTAGACAGTGATACAGGGGATCCTGGAAATTACAGGCTAGTTAGCTTAATACAGGGGTAGTCAAACATTTTATACCTACCGCCCACTAATGCATCTTTCTTGATGGTAAAATTTCCTTCCTGCCCACCAGTGCTTGATGGAAGGAGGATTCAGCTTGTGCCATAGAACCCCCTACCACCCACCTAGAATCCTGAAACGCTCACTAGTGGGTGGTAGGGACCAGTTAAGCATATTGAGCAAGCCTCGCTGACATAGAACCTGCAAGGTTGCTGCAAGAATAAGTCCTGTCTCACTACCTATTTGAGAGTCAACAAGCCTGAAGATGGAGGCAGCTTTCGTGGTATTCTTGGACTTCCAAAAAGGTTTTGACAAAGTGTAAAGCTTAGTAGTTATGGAATAAGAGGAGAGGTCCTGCTGTGGATGAGGAAGTGGTTATGTAACAAGCAGATGGGTTGTAAGAACCTAGCATCTCTTTGGCTTTCCTACTTTAAGGGTAAAGGGACCCCTGACCGTTAGGTCCAGTCGCGGATGACTCTGGGGTTGCAGAGCTCATCTCGCTTAACAGGCCGAGGGAGCCGGCGTTTGTCCGTAGACAGCTTCTGGGTCATGTGGCCAGCAGGACTAAGCCGCTTCTGGCGAACCAGAGCAGCGCACGGAAACGCCGTTTACCTTCCCGCCAGAGCGGTACCTATTTATCTACTTGCACTTTGATGTGCTTTCGAACTGCTAGGTGGGCAGGAGCAGGGACCGAGCAACGGAAGCTCACCCCGTCACAGGGATGAGGGCATAGCTGTCAACCCTCCCTTTTTTGGCGGGAAACTCCCTTATTCCAACGCCATTTCCCGCTGCTATCCTGGATTGTTGATATCCCTTAAATTTCCCGGATTTCAAAGGAAGCAGCTCCTCTCCCTCCCTGCCGGCCAGGGAGGCTCCTCAGCTGCATTGCTCTGCTGCCAATAAGGAGTCTGAGACCGACTGGGGGCAGAGCTTGTATGCCTTGTGCAGCCAGACCCTCACGCCCAACCAGCCAGCCAGCCTGCCTGCCGTATACGCGCTTGCTCTTTCGCTCACCCGTTCGCGCGCAGCCTCTGGAGCACAGGGTGGCGAGGCTACTTGGTGCTATTGCACCGCACTCGCGGCATCCCTTATTTTCAAATCTGAAAATTTGGGAAAGATCCCTTATTTTCAAATCCGAAAGTTGACAGCTATGGATGAGGGTCAAAAGAAGAAACCATCAATGTGCTTATGACATAAAATTCAGCCAGTCTCGTTTTCTGAGCTCCTATCAGTTTCTGTTTCTTCATACTTGTCATCATGGACTTCTAAAAGCCTGGATTTCAACAAGCTTCTCTACCATTCCATATTGATTTGGTGTAGGAACTGTAATGATGCGAGACTGTACATGGTATTATACAAAAGTATTCCTGCTACACAGAAATCATTTTGGGAGAGTAAATATATGAACACAGTGTGCTAAACATGTTACTCATCATCATAAAATATTTCATAATTTAAAATGTTTATTTTTTAAAGAAAAATATAAACAAAGCCTTTGGAAGAAAACAGGAAAAAAATCTTATCTGTCTTTCTGGGCAGATAATTGCAGCCACAATTGTTAAAGTGAATCAATCTAATACAGAAACAGCCTTGATCTTTTTATAGTAGTTAGGCAAATGGAGAAAAAGAGAGGTGATTGGATTACATTATTTAAAATAATTACAAAAACTAAATAAAACGGAACAAATAAATCAATATATTTTTATCAAAACATATTCATTTCTTTTTGTCTCAATATTCATATAAATATAATAAATATAACTATGAACAACTTTCCAATGAATTTATTAAGCAATGTTTTAAAACTCTTCTTTCATTTCAGCAGTTAAAGGTTTTATTTCCCAAATGAATTTCATTTCAGAATATTCTAAATCAAACAACAAATGATCAGCTAACAAAATGGAAAAGGTTTCTATTTATCTGGAATAATCACAAAGCAATTAAATCTCTTCCGGGGTTCTCTCATCAAAGAGTACTTGCCCCAAATCTGAACCTTCGCATCCAGGAATTCTTTTTTCTATATACCGTATTTTTCGCTCTATAAGGCGCACCTAACCATAGGACGCACCTAGTTTTTAGAGGGGAAAAGCCCCATTTTTTTGAGGATCAGCTCAAATTTCTGCAGCTTCTTTTGCTAAGGAGAAAAGCCCCATTTTTTGAGGATCAGCTCAAAGTTGTTGAGCTTACTTTGCAAAGGGAAAAAACCCTGTTTTATGGGATTTAACTCACAGTTCTGCATCTTCAGGAAGCCATTTCTACAGTTTCCAGACAGATAATCTAATCAGCCAGTCACATGTCGCTGGGGAAACAGCCTCCCTCTGCAAGGGGGCGGGGCTGGAATCTCTCTCCCTTATCTCTCCCCCCGATTGTTTGCTGAGCAGCTGCTCAGCGGGCTTCCTTTCAACACCCCGTTCTCTCTTTTTAAAAAAAAAAAAAAAAAAAGCACGATCTGCTTTTGCCCTGGGCAGTTCAGCTCCAGGGACCACACATTCGCTCCATAAGACGCACAGACATTTCCCCTTACTTTTTAGGAGGAAAAAAGTGCGTCTTATGGAGCAAAAAATACGGTACCTATTTTCCTCCTTGCCACTAGGGCGGCGCTATGTCCAGACTCTCCTGGACATAGCCAGCAATCAGCTGTCAGAAGCAGCGTCTGGGCAGAATGTCCAGGGAAATGTGGACATATTAGGCAACCCCTGTCGGCTGTGTCGTTTCCCCTTACAAATAGCTCAAAAACTTCAATTTTTTAAATAGAGATTTTGCAAAGAAAATAAAACAGCAACTTTGGGCTTTTCACTTGCCCAAACCCTACTCGCCACCAACATGAATGATGTGGCTGTGAAGGGGTATTCTATGCAAAGGGTAAAAGACTTAAGTTTACTGATTAACAGGAAAAAATGGACGTAGGGCCTATCCACACTATTATTATTATTATTATTATTATTATTATTATTATTATTATTATTGAATCTATCCCATAAGGAGATAGTTCCTTTGTCCTCTCTTGACTGGAAGCCAAGACAGCATCTCAGGCTAAGGAGATGTTGCTTCTTCGAGGAATGGAGTCAGAGAGAGAGATGGCTGTCCTGCCCTGTGCTGTTTTGTTACCTGCACAGGTGAGGTCACGCCCACCTCTGGTCACATGTAGAGGAAGTTTGTCCCAGCCGACTGGCTGGTCCAGACATCCCCTTTTTATGTCCACTCTAGGAATGTTGTATTTGACTGCTCTGTATGTCACACCCCACAATTATTACTCTTCATCCACTGTTTCCTTAAAAGGTCTGTGTCTGAGCGGGTGTTGTTGTTGTTTTTTGTCCCAGAGCTTTCATTGCAAAAAGCTGCTCTTTAGCACTCAAACGGAGTAAACATCAACCTGCAGAAAACCCGAATTGATATTTGCTCAGACTGAACACTAAAGAGCAGGTTTTCACACAGAAAGCTCCAAGGCTAAAAAAAACCCAATCCCAGTGCTTGGCCACAGTCCTTTTAAGCGCAGAACAGTGACTGGAAAGAACAGGGCAAAAGTTAAGTGTGTATAAGCCATAAACACCCCCTATTACTTGGGACAACAAGTCTTCTTCTTGGAGGCTTGATGTAGCTGAATAGTTTTTTCCTTCACCTTGTCTTCTTGTTCTTTTAAAATCCTACAGAAAGAAACATAAACACTAATTTGTTGAATTGGCTCAAGGGCCATCTGCTTACAACAACACTTAGTTCTATGCATCCAGGAAGCCCACTGAGCAAAGCTTGAATGTGGGGTGCCCCACCACCACCACCACCTTGTGCTTTGTCTCTAGAAAGTGAACCTCTTGACCTATGAATATGAATATTATGTTCTGTTAACCAAGTTGGTTAATAGCCATTGACAGATCTAACCAGTGGCGTAGCATGGATTGGCAGCACCCGGGGTTGCACAGAGGGTGGGTGGGTGGGAACTGGACATAGAATGCATGCCCGATGGCATCCACATTACCCAGCAGAACACAGCCACAGAGATAAGAAAAGAAGAGTTGCTCAGTTCTCTGGAGAGGTCATTTCCTGGTTTGCATGGTGAAGCTGTTTGAAGTGGAAGTATGCAGCTGTATTGAGGTGTTGAAATTTTTTGCCCCAACTATTTTGCACCCCGGGGCAACTGGCCCTGCAAACCCACGCACCCCCACTACACCTCTGGATCTCCCTTCCACAAATTATTATTTTAAACTAAGCTATAAGCTACTTGGGGACGTGGGGTGGCGCTGTGGTCTAAACCACTGATCCTAGGGCTTCCAATCAGAAGGTTGGTGGTTCAAATCCCCATGACAGGGTGAGCTCTCGTTGTTCGGTCCCAGCTCCTGCCCACCTAGCAGTTCAAAGGCACGTCAAATTGCAAGTAGATAAATAGGTACCACTCCGGCAGGAAGGTAAACGGCGTTTCCGTGCGCTGCTCTGGTTCACCAGAAGCGGCTTAGTCATGCTGGCCGCATGACCTGGAAGCTGTCTGCGGACAAACGCCGGCTCCCTCGGCCTATAGAGTGAGATGAGCGCGTAACTCCAGAGTCGTCCGCGACTGGACCTAATGGTCAGGGGAACTTTACCTTTACCTATAAGCTACTTACATGCTAAGAACCCTTTTCAAAGTGACAATGAAACACAGTTAAGATAATGAAATATTGCTCATGAGTGCATTGAAGAGCTACACCAACACTCATAACCGTTTGCCATAGTTCACCAAAGAATGATTCTGATATACAGTTCTCAATAGAAGCCACACCAATGCCCGCTTTTGAACTAATGCTGCATGCTCCTTTTCCCATTTCAAATCTTATTCATGTACTTGGTATATAATTCTCCTACTGATGGTGGCATCATAGTTTTCTCCAACCATCTTCACTAGGTTCCAGGTGTGAGAAGCAACGCCAACACCAGGGCCATTCAAACATCATGAACACGCTTGTTCACTGTAACCCATTTGTAACACTTGATGGACCATAGTTTGCAAAGCATCTGTCAGGTTCGCTAACGGTTGCTCATGAGTAAAGACCAGTCCGTCTTGTCTTTCAACTACTTTATTGTGCAAAGTATGTACAGTGCGAAGCTATCCTAAAACATGACCATCTAGTCGCTAGCATAATCCGGAAGTGCCCCCCTCCTGCTGCGGTGCCAACACCAGAGTCTCGGCACCCTAAAGTGCCGCCTCCTTTCTCCCCTGACCCTTCTGCGTAAAGCAGGCGCCGGCAGCGGTGTCTCCCCCTTGTAATGGATCTGCTGAGTGATGCTGTGTCTCTCTCCATCATCCTGGAGACCCCTTCCCACCTGGCTACTCCCTGGTGACTCCTCCTCCCCCGGGGAAGAGCTGGCAGACTCACTGGAAGACATGTCGGTCGACAGCAGAAGCTGAGGCTGCCGGTACCCACTCAGTGCCTGACTGGCAGGGGAAGGCACGTCCCTGACAGCATCCTTAACAGTTTTCCTTACCTGGCCAAGTGTAGGACAGATTTGTTTATGCCATCACCTGACAGAGCACTGCACTCATAGAAGATTAAATTGTAATCCTATAATAGAAAATAAAATAAAGCATTGCTCACATCATTTAGCAACAAGCATCTAAATGCACCCTTGAGGACTAAATCTAAATTTATACATATATCTCAAGAATCTCATTCTACTGTAAAAGCATCCCCCGTCCCCTAAAATATATTTGCATTTATGTAACAGCCACTATGACTTCCTTTATTGCTGCATCGTGGCACTTAGATTTTTTAATATATAATTTTGCCACTGTAGTCATGTATTGCGTTGAGACAATCACTTTTCATAATGAGATGTTATACATTGATAGTTACATAATTTAATTGTTGGGAAAGATTGTTCCCAACAATTCTCAAACCATAATTATTGGGAAAGATGGAGGGCACAAGGAGAAGGGGACGGCAGAGGATGAGATGGTTGGACAGTGGTTCTCGAAGCTACTAACATGAGTTTGGCCAAACTGCGAGAGGCAGTGAAGGATAGGTGTGCCTGGCGTGCTCTGGTCCATGGGGTCACGAAGAGTCGGACACAACTGAACGACTGAACAACAACAACAACAACAACAAATTTAAGGCCTGGTTTTGCTGGAAGGGATTTACATATGGCCCTTTTGAAGGCTATCTAAATACCCCAACATTTCCTTTGGGTTTAGGAGTGGGGAGAGCTCCTTCTGACACATTGATCAATAATACATCATTGGTACAGTAGTACCTTGGTTCTCAAATGCCTTGGTTCCCAAATGCCAAAAACCCAGAAGTTAAGTGTTCCGATTTTCAAAAGTTCTTTGGAAGCTGAACGTCCGATGCAGCTGTCGGCTATTGTTTCCGGGGCGCCTGCACCAATCAGAAGCTGCGCCTTGGTTTTCAAACATTTTGGAAGTCAAACGGACTTCCAGAACAGATTAAGTTTGGCGCTTTTGTTTTAGATATTTATTTTCTGTGGCTTTTTCAGTTAATTTGTTTTTGTACTGTGTGAAACCCAGTTTAGATTCTGATTGATTGTGTGATTGCAGAAATGGATAAAAGGCCCCCATCCAAACAATAACTATCATTAGTGCAGATAAGGAAAAAATGTAATTTTAATTTTTATCATCTACAACACTGTCTTTTTTATTTTATAGTACAGTATTGATTGCTGCTTTCATTTTATGGATCAATAAATTGCTCTTTTAGGAAGAAGAAGAGAAGAGTTTGGATTTGATATCCCACTTTATCACTCCCCGAAGGAGTCTCAAAGCAGCTCACATTCTCCTTTCCCTTCCTCCCCCACAACAAACCCTCTGTGAGGTGAGTGGGGCTGAAAGACTTCAGAGAAGTGTGACTAGCCTAAGGTCACCCAGCAGCTGCATGTGGAGGAGCGGAGACGTGAACCCGGTTCCCCAGACTACAAGTCTACTGTTCTTAACCACTGTTTTTAAAAGTCTGGAACGGATTAATCCGTTTTGCATTACTTTCTATGGGAAAGTGTGCCTTGGTTTTGGAACGCTTTGGTTTTGGAACGGACTTCCGGAATGGATTAAGTTTGAGAACCAAGATACCACTATATAGGCTTCAAACCAGAATCACCCTTGTCCTGGAGTGTTTGGTGAGGTACATTGTCTAAAACTCTTCAGAAATACACAATGTCAACCGCATTACCGCTATCTGCTTGTTGACACTCTCAAAGAATCCTGATAAGTTTGTAAGATCTACCGGGTTTTTCCTCTTGCAGAAGCCAAGTTGGTTCTGCTTCAGTTGGGCTCGTTCTTCGGCGTGCTTAAAAGTAGTGCACGGCTTAATTTTGGTAGTATTCAGCTTTATATGCTACTAGTTGAATTCAGCCCATTAATAATGGGCGCTAGCGGCGGCGACCGGGACCCGAGGCGCAATATGCAGTTGTCCCCCTCCCTTCCTTCTCCCCTCCTCAGCCGGCCAAGCCACCACCATGGCGGAGCCGCCTGTTGCCGCTGCCCCGCCGGCAGCCCCGGCGACGGCCGCCCTCCCCGCCGCCGCCACGGGCGGCTGAGGCAGGGAGAAAGAAGGGAGGGGGAGAAGCAGCAGCGCGCGGGGAGCGGCCGCCATTGCGGCTTCTGGCCCCGGAGCAGGAGGAGGCGGCGGTAGAAGCGGTGGCGGCGGCGATTGAAGCGGAGAGGTTCGGAGGCTCGCGCTGCGCTCCGAGCGGTGGCAGCGGCGATTGAAGCAGAGAGGTTCGGAGGCTCGCGAAGCGCAAGCGCTTCGCTTGCGCTGCGCTCCAACCAATCAGGCTCCTCCTCCTCTCTGCGCTCCAATCTCTGTGTCAGTGGAGCGCATGCGCACTTGGCCAATTCCACTGACACACGGACGGTGGACGCAGGGACACAGGGAGATTATTATATAGGATGAGAGAGCTGTGACTTTCAGCTTTAAACCAAGGTGGAGGATGCAACTGCTAGTGCCAGGGATGAGGAGAAGTATCTTACTCCTCTTCTTTAGGGCCACAGGGCAAATTTGCAGCTGCCCATAGATAGATTCCCATCCATCTATAGTGCCTCCTGGTAAAAAGGAAAGCTGTTCTTGTACCCAGGATCACGAAATCGATGTACTCAAAAGAAAGGTGCTCCCTCACGAAGAGGATAAGTAAACCATCTCTAATTGAAACAGGCACATGTGTGATTCAGAGGGATTTCTTTCTTGAAACTTGATCATCACATTGTGAAAGCAATCGTAATGAGATAGCTTCAAAGGCCTCAGCTTAATGAGATATACAAAATCAAATATTTGACTTCATGCCACAGAAGGGTAATATTCATTGACCTTGTTATCACAGAAGTTGTTCCCAAGAGGAACATGGAGTTTTTTTTTTTTGTTAAACATACATTACTGGCTGTTTTTAGAACCGTATGTTCTTCATACTGTACCTTGGCTAAATGCTCTCCTAATCCCTTGGGGATTTCACGTTCTTTTTCATTGTCTGTTTTGTTTCCAAGCAAGAGGACAGGAATATTCTCCCCTGCTGCTTCCTATGAGATAATGAACAGCAGTTAAAATACGGGTTCTCTCCTGAAAGCATTGAAAGCTCATAGCCAGCATTGCAAACAGACACAAAAATAAGTACACACGACATTCCAGATTGGAATGGAGGTTTTGCCCTCACCAAGGGCCACACTTCATTTTCCATCCCTTTTTCATGGCGGCAACCATCATATACATCGTGGTTATAATATTGCTTTATAGATTATAAATGCTGAATTGATTTGTTAATAATATAATATGCCTTTTGCTGTAGTTCTGTTTAGATTATGTTTTAGTTGCTGTTTTGTTAATAGTGTTTTACAGATTGCTTTATTGATGGTTTGTTAATTATTTTATATGATTTAAGATTCAATATTTCTTTATTGTCATTGTACAAGTACAATGAAATTGGATAAAATAATAATAATAATAATAATTCATTTTTCATTTAAACAATTTATGCTGTATTTGTGATGTTCTATTATGTTATTGTGATTTATTGTATAAGTCACTTTGAGATTAATTTGAATGAAAAATGGCATAGAAATACAATCAATCAATCAATCAATCAATCACATCCCTATTTTAACTACGTACACATTATTGGTTTTAAACAAACCACTGCGTTTCCAGTGCTTTTTAATGTTGCTGTTCACAACAGAGAGGGGTGTGTGGATGACCCCCATGATGAACTCCAAATTACTGATGCTGTCGTGCACATGCCCAAGAGCTGCCTGAATTGGACGCATCTCGGGTTAACCGTGGCTTCTGTTTTCTAACTAAATGTAAGCTTGTTTGAGGGAAAGCACACCAAACAGCAGCATTTCTCAAGAAGAGACAGGATAACCTTGGGATTGTGGCTAATGTCCTGTTTCAAACATGAGCAAAGTATGCGGGAGCCGGGGTAAAGGTAAAAGGTAAAGGACCCCTGGACGGTTAAGTTCAGTCAAAGGCGACTATGGGGTTGCGGCGCTCATGTCGCTTTCAGGCCGAGGGAGCTGGCGTTTGTCCACAGACAGCTTTCCGGGTCATGTAGCCAGCATGACTACGCTTCTGGTGCAACGGGACACTGTGACAGAAACCAGAGTGCATGGAAAAGCTGTTTACCTTCCCACTGCAGTGGTATCTATTTATCTACTTGCACTGGCATGCTTTCGAGCTGCTAGGAGCTGGGACAGAGCAACGGGAGCTCACCCCATCACGGGGATTCAAACCGCCGGCCTTCTGACTGGCAAGCCCAAGAGGTTCTGTGGTTTAGACCACAGCGCCACCCGCATCCCTGGAGCTGGGGTAAGCACTAATATCCGCACACTCTCAATCCTTCTTACCTCAATGCTCACTAACCATTGCTTCACAGCCGTGAATGACTCTTTTGCTGTTATGTCATACATCACAACCACGCCATCAGATTTTCGAAAGAACTGCTTGGTGATGCTGCGGTACCTGCAAATCAATTCTCTTTATGAATCTTCTGTCATCAGCACCAAAAACATACAGCAGATAAAGCCAACAGAACAACAAGCCTAGAAAACAGGTGATACGACCATATAGGGTGACCCCAAGGTTGCAGGATATGACCACAATTCACAGCAAGGTATAGCATAGATTCAATTTCTCACCCCTGGCATAATGGTTCTTGGATTGCTATAGGTAGAAACCATCAGGAAGCAGATAGACAAGAGTTTTAACTCCTTTGACTCAGGCATCCTCAAACTCGCCCTCCAGCTGTTTTGGACTACAATTCCCATCATCCCTGACCACTGGTCCTGTTAGCTAGGGATGATGGGAGTTGTGTTGGAATAACTATCAGTTATTCAACGCAGCAGCAGAGGTATAAGGTAAATAACTCTTATACCCACAGACTATTTACCGGCTGCGTCACTAATGTCCACACGCTTCCGTGGCGTGTCTTTGCTTTTAAAGCCTTTTCCTTTCTTCTTCAAAGCAGAGATCTTCACAGCGGAAAAGTTCACAGAGCAATTTACCTCTGTATTTAGTTCTGACAATAAATCACAGCAACTCCAGCTTAATTAAGAAGATGTATTGTTTAAGGGCTCTAAGCCAGGAGAAGTTACCCCCATCCTGGCTGGAAGCTGAAGACGGACTGCATAGCAGCCGATACACAGATATCACATTACAAAGAATACAAAAAACACATTACACAGACTTCCGCACATAGATAGACCCCGGATGTGTGTAACGTCATCCCTGTGGGACAGGGCGTCAGACTGAGCTTGTTACTCCTGTAAGCTCAAAACCTCACAAGTTGTAGTCCCAAAACATCTGGAGGGCCGAGTTTGGGGATGCCTGCTTTAACTCCTCAACTTTTTCTGGTACATTATTATTTACACTTTGCCCTTCCTCTTGAAGGAGCCAAGAATAGCTTCATTGTGCAATGAGACTTGTGAATTTATTTACTCCTGGACTCTGTGGTTTCTTCAGGATACGGATACTAGTACCTCACACTTCCTGTTGACTGACTTCATAGCAAAAACCCATTCTATACTCATTCTAGCCTTGCTTTAGATAGACCATGATGCTCCTGCTGTGGGATTGAAACCTGTAAGGCAGGGGTGGGGAACCTTAGGCCTCGGGGCCAAATACAGCCTCCAGGCCTCTCTCTGGGTCATAAAAGGCATTTGCCCTTCCTGCCTAGCTGGAATATGCCCTTTAATCATGCCTTTTTTGTGTGTGTTTGTGTGGGTCGAACGTAGACGACTATACCAGGGGTCGGCAACCTTTAAGACAAAAAGAGCCACTTGGACCCGTTTCCGAAGGAAAAAAAAAACTGGGAGCCGCTTTTCGCGCCCTAGGCGAGGGGGCGGGACCATATGACATCATTGCGCATGATGTACGGTGCCCCGCCCCCTGCCGCCCCGCGCCGCCACCCACCCACCCACCCACCCACCAGCTTTTGTGTGCGCGCTGCACGGGCTTTGTCTGGGGCTCGCTGCCTCCTCTCCACACACACACACACCAGCTTTTGTGTGCGCGCTGCACGGGCTTTGTCTGGGGCTCGCTGCCTCCTCTCCACCCACCCACCCACACACCAGCTTTTGTGTGCGCGCTGCACGGGCTTTGTCTGGGGCTCGCTGCCTCCTCCACACACACACACACACACACACACACACACACCAGCTTTTGTGTGCACGCACGTTTCGCTCTCCCTCCCTCCGGCCCTAGACAGGCAGCGAGTGAGCGCAGCATGATAATGAGCTCTGTCAATTGCCCAGCTGGGAAGCGGGAGGAGGAGGAGGAGGCGCTGCTCTCGCTCTCGGGCTCCGCGCTCGGCTCTGGTTTGCCGTCGACGCGCCCGTCGCAGCTCGCCAACTTCTCTTTCTCTCTGCAGCTCGCTCTCCCGCCACCCCCCGACTACACACACCGACGCGACGGGAGGGAAAGGGGAGCGGGAGAAGACACGCCACCCCGGAGCCGCGGCAAAGGTGTCAAAGAGCCACATGCGGCTCCGGAGCCGCGGGTTGCAGACCCCTGGACTATACAAAGAGTCACACCTGTGCCCTGTTGAAAAGTAGAAGCAGGGTAGTTTCTCAGAATAGTGTCCGCACATTTTGGCTCCTGTCTCAGAGCACAGATGCTAATACATGCAGGTCCCGCTATGTGAACACTCTTTATACGAACCTTCAGTTATCCTAGCATGGATGTCCGATTCAGATATCCAAACCACAGAACTTGAAATAATGACCTTATTCGGTCCAGTATACATGAAGGAGCATCTCCACCCCCATCGTTCAGCCCGGACACTGAGGTCCAGTGCCGGGGGCCTTCTGGCGGTTCCCTCACTACGAGAAGCCAAGTTACAGGGGACCAGGCAGAGGGCCTTCTCGGTAGTGGCACCCACCCTGTGGAATGCCCTTCCTTCAGATGTCAAAGAGAACAACTACCAGACCTTTAGAAGACATCTGAAGGCAGCCCTGTTTAGGGAGGCTTTTAATGTTTAATAGATTATTGTATTTTAATGTTCTGTTGGAAGCCGCCCAGAGTGGCTGGGGAAACCCAGCCAGATGGGCGGGGTATAAATAAATTATTATTATTATTATTATTATTATTATTATTATTATTATTATATGCCACATTTTATTTTTGAAGAAAACCTGACAGAAAGGGGGGGTGTAGCACCCAGTTCTGCAGCCTGATAAAATGAGGGGACAGGAGGAACATCGCATTTTCCTACGGTGCCTTGGCAGTCTTCACGGCTCTCTTTAGAGAACTCCTTTGCAGGTGTGTACATAGATAGGAAGGGAATGTGTGTAGACCAGCACGTTTCTGCCCCTAGTTTCCTTCCCCCAATATCTCCCTCCTCCTGCATCAGCCCCTGTTCTGCACTATGGACCTGTTCTGGGTGGCAGCGGTCCTGTTCTTTTGCCACCAGTTTTGTACACACACCTGCACAGGACGTCTCTAAATCTAGCCATGAAGTTTGTGCTCCAGGTGTGATGATCTCCCTGCGTCCCACCCCTTTCTGCTGAGCGCTTTTTGAAAACAAAACGCAGCATGAGAGAAAGTCATTTCTTCTTGGTGGTGAACACGTTCGAATTTTCCCCATAGGAAACAACGGACACTGTCAGCATGCAAACGATCGCCTTAGGAACCGTTTCTCAGGAATGGATTACAGTTGCATAGAGGGACCTGCACCACGTAACTGTTGGGATACACAGAATGCTGTGTAACACAGTAAGTCTGCAGGCTTGAGCTTGCTTGTAAAGTAAAAGAAGCTGATGCAAGAGGCTGATGCAACAGGCCTGCAATGACTCAGCAGGAGTGTGCCGACAGATGATTGGCTGTTGTTTTGTATTAAAGGGAAACCTGTTAAACAGGGTGTGTGGATGTAGAGTGTTATCAGAGATAGAGAGAGTGAAGTCGTCTTGCATGAACTGTCTGTATGTATATAGCTCACAATAAAAGAATACTGCACTAAAGAACCTGTGGCTTTTGCACTGCTCTGCTACAACGCCGTGGAGGAATCCGCGACAGTAACACACCATTTTGTATTTCCGCCTAGTCATTTTGACACTTTGGCTCCCTATTTGCAAAATCCAACAATTCCAAAATGCAGGTGCGCTTTCACTTTCGCAACATGGGATATACTGCCTTCGGCTGTACTTGAGGGTTGATTTCAAAAAATTCCACAGGGAAAACGGTTATGTCCCTGTGGAGATGGCAGTATTGAGTCATGTGCTTCTGACTTGCACATTTTATAAAGATTTCTATTACAGTCATACCTCGGGTTACTGACGCTTCAGGTTGCGTGTTTTCGGGTTGCGCACCGCGCTCAACCCGGAAGTAACGGAACCACTTTGCGCATGCACAGAAGCACCGAATCGCGACCCGCGCATGCACAGACACCGTGTTGCGGGTTGCGAACGTGCCTCCCGCACGGATCATGTTCGCAACCCGAGCATCCACTGTATTGTCCATGCCGGGTCGTTCAACCATTGCTACTGTGTCTTTTCTTTTAGCAGATCAGGTGACAGCAAAAACTGCAAGGTTTTTAGCAGGGGCAATTAGAATAAGATCTATTGTTTGATCATTGATGTAAACCCCCAAAATGCATTTTCTATGGTTAAGTTCTTACCTCTATCTTCAGTACATTTTATTTTATTTTATTTTATTGCTATGGTTAGTGGCTGATGCAAATAAAGATTCTTCTTCTGCTGCTGCTTCTAGTCTTTTGTCTAAAGTGTGTTCATCCAGGAATGGGCAACTGCCCCAAACTTAGCCCTCCAGCAGACACCCATGCCTGGATTGAATAAATAAAGGACAGCCCTGCCAGTGTTGCAGAAGAAAGGGCATTTTCTCACCTTTCTTGCCCAGCAGTGTCCCAGAACTGCAGCAGAACTTGGTGGTTATCCACTGGCACCATTTTTACACTGTAATCCACACCTGTAAAGGAACACAGCTTAGATCAGCGTTTTTCAACCGGTGTGCCGCGGCACACTGGTGTGCCGCGAGACACCGGCTGCTGTGCCGCGGGAAAACTCCCGGCGCATTGGGCTGCGCACACAGGCGGCTCCGGCAGGACGAGGGCGCGGGATCATAGAGCCGGACGAGCCGGACGAGGGCGCGGGATCATAGAGCCTCGGGTAGAGGCTAGAGAGGCGCCCACTTCCGATCCGGCTTCTTTCCCCCTCCGGGTGCGCCGCTTCCGGTGAGCACAGGCGGGGCGACAGGCGGTGCCCTGAGCCGCTTCCGAATCGGTCCGGGTGGCTGGCATCGCCTCGGCTCCGCTTCTCGCTCGCCGACTGCCGCCTTCGCCGGAGCTGCCGGGCGCTTCACCTGCTGCCTCTGCCGCCCCGATCGCAGTCGAAGACGGGCAGGAGGTGCTGGTGCCGCCGGGCTCGCTCAGGACCGAGTGGAGATGCTGCCGGGAAGCTGAGCGCGGGAGGCGGAGAGGGAACGGGTGCCTGACCCGCCGCGATCGCCGATCTCCTGCTCCGTTTTCGCCCACCTGAATCGTTCCCCTCCCTCCCGCCGAGGCACGCAGACACCCCACCCCCCAAAGCAGGGGAATCGAGGTACATATATCCTTCCCCTTTCCTCGTTTTTTGACATTTTCTGGTGGTGGTGTGCCGCGAGATTTTTTTCATGAGACAGGTGTGCCGTTGCCCCGAAAAGGTTGAGAAACACTGGCTTAGATTATATCTCCAGGTGTGTGTGGCGAGGGGGGAACCTCCTGTTATGATTTTTGTCCAAGCCGAGCGGCAACAGCTGCAGCGAGGGCTGGTTTGACTTTTGCCTGTCTCACCAAGCCGTGAGAAAGCTGTCTTATCTTTGCCTACATGGAATGTTTGTTTTACTGTACTGTTGTAATCCTAGCCTTTGTGCTCTCTCTTCTAGCTAGACCTCAAGCTGGAAAGAGGGCATTATGGCAGCTCTGTCTAAATGAGCTGGCAGCAGAGATTCTCTCTGCACTATTCCTACAATAAATAGTTTTTGCCTTAATTATGGCTAGGACCCAGTTGGCGCTGTGGGTTAAACCACAGAGCCTAGGGCAGTGATGGCTAACCTTGACACTCCAGATGTTTTGGAACTACAACTCTCATCATCCCTAGCTAACAGGACCAGTGGTCAGGGATGATGGGAGTTGTAGTCCCAAAACATCTGGAGTGTCAAGGTTAGCCATCACTGGCCTAGGGCTTGCTGATCAGAAGGTCGGCGGTTCGAATCCCTGCGACGGGGTGAGCTCCCGTTGCCCGGTCCCAGCTCCTGCCAACCTAGCAGTTCAAAAGCATGTCAAAGTGCAAGTAGATAAATAGGAACTGCTCTGGCAGGAAGGTAAATGGCGTTTCCGTGCGCTGCTCTGGCTCGCCAGAAGCGGCTTTGTCATGCTGGCCACATGACCTGGAAGCTGTATGCTGGCTCTCGGCCAATAAAGCGAGATGAGCGCCGCAACCCCCGAGTCGGACACGACTGGATCTAATGGTCAGGGGTCCCTTTACCTTTATGGCTTGTGTGTGTTGTTCTTCATGCTGGGAACAATCACATATGACTGCGCCACCAGACTCTCTGTAGCCGGGGATGTGCGCACACGGCTTTGCTCTGGCTTTGGGGCAGTCTCACAAACTGCCCCAGGCGGGGTAAGTGCTGACACCTCAAGCCTGCAGGCCAGTCTTGAACCACAAGGGAATTCAAGTTGCCTTGCCAGGCTGTTTCCCTCAAACCACATCTACCTGTCCATCAGTTGACGTCACCAAAGGTATAATTAGAAAAAAATTCCAAAGAGTAAGAGAAATGAGACACATCTTTTAAAAACAAAACAAAATAAACAAATAAAAAAATTCCTTCCAGTAGCACCTTAGAGACCAACTACCCGTATATACTCGAGTATAAGCCGACCCGAATATAAACCGAGGCACCCAATTTTACCACAAAAAACCTGGGAAAGCTTCATAGGAGCCACTGCCTGCCTCACTCGAGTATAAGCCGAGGGCGGCTTTTTCAGCACAAAAAATGTGCTGAAAAACTAGGCTTATACTCGAGTATATAGGGTAAGTTTGTTCTTGGTATGAGCTTTCGTGTGCATGCACACTTCTTCAGATATCTGAAGAAGTGTGCATGCACACGAAAGCTCATACCAAGAACAAACTTAGTTGGTCTCTAAGGCTCTGGTCCATGGGGTCACGAAGAGTCGGACACGACTGAACGACTGAACAACAACAAAAGGTGCTACTGGAAGGAATTTTTTTATCTTTTAAAAAGCCAGTGTTTAGCGAGGACTGAAAATAAAAGGACATGTATAAACAATAGAAATAAGTGCGGGTTACCAAGTCTGGATATGTATGAGCGGCCCAGACAAATGTGATTTGTGTGTTCTTTTTTCCTTTAACTTACTTACCAACTGTAGCAGCAGTGCCTGGGAAAAAATGGTCTTCGCAAAAACGCCTTAAAAAGGAAGTCTTCCCCACACTTGAGTTGCCCACAATGACAATCTTGAATAAACCACTTGGAGCAAAGCGCGCTTGTTCATCCTTCAAACAAACATAAGTACAAATTGTTCAGCAAGCTGTACTGCACCTACTGCTAAATCATTTTGCTTTTAGAGGAGAGGAGATATTTAGAAATGAAAGATCTATTTATGTAATACATTTATACCCATTCTTCAGTACTATGGACTGGAGCCAGAATAAGTAAGGTGAATTTTGGTTCCACTTACATCAATTGATATCAATAGCTTTTCTAATTGATTTCGGTCACGCCCAAGGGCAACTAACTTAAGTCTGATAGTATTTCAAAGTCGGCTTATATAATTCAAATAAACAATAACAAAACAACAACACGATGTCCTCATTGCAAAAGACTCATGGCATCGAAAGATAAAAACAATACAGTCTTCTTGCAGGCAGCTGAAAGCTTATCTCCTCATCGTGTAAGAAAGCTGGCCAGTGAGATAATTTTAATCCCTCTGTTAGAGAGTTTTATAATTTGCTCTTTTAAAGCCAGCTACATAACAGAACTCCGTCGGCGGTTCAAATCCCCGTGACAGGGAGAGCTGCTGTTGCTCGGTCCCTGCTCCTGCCAACCTAGCGGTTCGAAAGCAAGTCAAAATGCAAGTAGATAAATAGGTACCGCTCCGGTGGGAAGGTAAAGGGCGTTTCCATGCACTGCTCTGGATCGCCAGAAGCGGCTTATGATAGTCATGCTGGCCACATGACCCGGAAGCTGTACGCCGGCTCCCTTGGCCAGTAAAGCGAGATGAGCGCCGCAACCCCAGAGTCGGTCCCTTTACCTTTACCTTTCTACATTACAGAAGGCAGAGCGTTGAATCTGTCTCCTACTGTTCTTCATATCCCAATGAAGAGCCCTCTAGCTCAACATTGGGCTCATCTACTATCAGGGATGCCCAAAGTTTTTTCAAAGAGGGCCAGATTTGATGAGGTGAACATGCGTGAGGGCCGACCAAAGTTGTTGACCTTTTTTAAGGATTGAAGTTAGACAGAGGAGATATACTGCCGCAGGGGCCGGATTAAACCAGCCAGCGGGCCAAATTAGTCCCCCGAAACAGACTTTGGACATACCTGACCTACATCAACTCAACTTCTCACTCTGGGAAGCAGCCCCAATCCCCATTTAGGATTGCTCGGTCCCTATTTCACTATGTGCACTAGAGGCAAAATGCAAGCACATACAGAAGGTAGGAAAAGCAATGAGGGGATCATCTATCTTGGAACTGGTCCTCACCAGCAGGGAGGAACTGATCAACAAAGTGGAAGTACTCAGAAACTTGGAAGGAAGCAATCGTGTCCTCCTAGAGACAAGGGAAAGGTCTTTTTAAAGGGAGAGGTCCACACATATGTGTTTGAAGGTGCTTTGTTATTATTCTATAATGTCCGCGATCTGTTAGAAATTGTGCACTTTGATTTTCAAAAAGATTTTAATAAAGACTCCTGAGTTTAGCAGATATGAGATAAGAGGACAGGTCCAACGATGGACCAGTAAGTGGCTGAAGAACGGTGAGCAGGAATAAACGCACAATTTTCATGTTGAACCAATGCTTTTTAACTTGTTCTTAAATGAGCGGGAGCTAGGGATGAGCAGTGAGGTGGCTAAGTTTGCTGATGACACCAAATTGTTCAGGGTGGTAAGACAAAAGAATAAGAATAAAGTGAAGCACATTGGAACAATAAATCAATCTGAAATTCACATGTACATTCATGAGGCCTGAACTAACAGCGACTGACCAGGAGTCATACAGGATGGCTCAATGAAAATGTCACGCCAATGTGTGGTAGCTGTGAAAAGGGTGAATTCCCTACTTGGGATCATTAAGTAAGAGATTTAAAATTTTAAACCCATTATAATGCCATTAAACTAATCAACACGTGAAAAACCAGGTACAGTTCTGGTTGCCACGCTTCGCAGGATAATGAAGTTTCAGAAAAGGGCAACGGAAATTATCTTGGGGTGGAACAGCTGCCTATGAAGAATGGTAAACAAATTCAGGCCTTCTTAATTTAGAAAATTTAGAAAAAAGGACATGGCAGAGGTGTATAAAATCATGCATGGTGCAGAGAAAATGGATGGATGAAACTTTCAGTCCAACAGAACTCAGAGCCATCCAGTGAAGTTGAATATTGGGAGATTCGGGATACACAAAAAGAAGTACTTGGTCACACAGTGCATAGTAAACTATGGAATTTGATTCCAGAAGAAGTTATGATGGCCACCAACTAGGATGGCTTTAAAGGAGGATGAGACAAAACTAACCCAAACTGCCACTGCTATGCCTCCGGCTACAATTGTGCAGGAGCTCTGCTGTCTAATACATATTCTAATACAGTACTCAACATGGTGCCCTCCAGATCTTTTGGACTAAAGGTAAAAGGACCCCTGACCATTAGGTCCAGTCGTGACTGACTCTGGGGTTGCGCACTCATCTCGCATTATTGGCCGAGGGAGCCGGCGTACAGCTTCCGGGTCATGTGGCCAGCAGGACTAAGCCGCTTCTGGCGAACCAGAGCAGTGCACGGAAACGCCATTTACCTTCCCACTGCAGCGGTACCTATTTATCTACTTGCACTGTGATGTGCTTTCGAACTGCTAGGTTGGCAGGAGCAGGGACCAAGCAACGGGAGCTCACCCCGTGGTGGGGATTCGAACCACCGACCTTCTGATCGGCAAGCCCTAGGCTCTGTGGTTTAACCCACAGCGCCACCTGCGTCCCATTACAGCTCCCATAATCCACGAGTGTTGGCCAGATTAGCTGGGGCTGATGGGAGTGCCCAAAACAAGGGGAAAGCACCACACTGGCTCTCCCTGCTGTAGCCTCAATACACACTCGCTATGATTTTCTTTGCTGTTGACACAGATCAAATAGGCTTAATAATATACAGTGGCACCTCTCCTAACGAATAACTCGCCCAACGTCTTTTTCGCCTAACGAATGACTTCCGGCAAAACAAAATGGCCACTGGAAACGAATTTCTTCGACTAAAGAAAAGACGTCGCGGCTGCTTTTAATAGGATTTTTTCGACTTACGAATTTTTGACGCAATTTTTTCAACTTACGAATTTTTCCCCAATGCGTTCCTATGGGGATTCGCCGAACGCATTTTTTCGCCTAACGACGATCGCGTCGGAACGCATTATCGTCGTTAGGCGAGGTAACACTGTAATGCACACAGAGGAGATAGCCATCGATTAGCCAAAATCCACCTCCAAAATAAAAACAACGTGGTTTTGTTTCTTACATTTGCTAGTGTTTCTTTTCCTACTGGCTGCCCCCTGGGAAAGGAAGGTGTCTGTTCAGATGGTGATTCTGTTTGGATCTCGTTCATTTCCAGTTCTGGCAAGTTAGTTTCATCTTCTTCAGACCATTTGGTTAGCGTCTTCTCTCCCGGTCTATTTAGAAGCTGGGGCAGATGATCTTCTTCAATTGATATTAGTCTTTGTAGAGGCCTTCTTTGAGTCAGCCCCTCACCAGCAGCAGAATCAGAATCAAATGAAAGATACCCGTTCAAACCAGTGGAATTTCTTCTCCTTTCAGTGTTAAATGTATCATCATCTTCTGAAGACTGGCTAGAAAAAGCATTATCAAACATAACGTATTTTAAACTCTCTATACGACATCTCTGTATCAATTAAACTCTCTATATCATGTTGGATGTCTGAACAAATTTAATTAAGAACTTTGAATTTGAAATTTGAACCCTATCTGAACAGGACAGCAAAGAAATATAAAAGCAATTTATATTTCTGTATGGAGAAAAACTATATAGATGCAGGAAATAAATAGTTCAATAAAGAACTATTTCTTGCACTCATTTGAATAGTATCTAACTACAGTATATTCTGCCCCCTACGTGCGCAACAGCAAAACTAAAACCTTACCTTTTTGGCAAAACCTTTTTCTCCATATATTTGCCGATGATCGAGCCTGATCTTTCTTTCCACCTTGCAGTTGGAACATCCTTACATTTCTGTAGAAATATTATAGAAACTGCCTCAAAATGAGTTATATAAAATGGCAGACTCAACACTATTTTCAAAGCAGTATACTCCTGTGAAGGTGTCGTTTAAATAGTGCATGAAGATAGTGTGCTCCTGTGGGACAGCCATTCGTTTCAATGGCATTTGCACACGAGAACTTTCCATAAATTGTGTTCTGGATCAACATCAGCAAGGAAACTTCCCTTTCTCTTGGTCCACCCCTTAGCTAGTTATAATAATAATAATTTATTATTTATACCCCGCCCATCTGGCTGGGTTTCCCCAGCCACTCTGGGCGGCTTCCAACAGAACATTAAAATGCAGTAATCTAATAAACATTAAAAGCCTCCCTAAACAAAAGTTGACAAAAGATGTCCTGCTAGGGCTAGATTTGGGGGGAAATGTTCTTGGACGTACCCTAGAAAGGCCTGGGGATATCAATGGCTTCGGTCCTGTATACCTGAAGGAGCGTCTCCACCCCCACTGTTCAGCCCGGACACTGAGGTCCAGCGCCGAGGGCCTTCTGGCGGTTCCCTCACTACGAGAAGCCAAGTTACAGGGAACCAGGCAGAGGGCCTTCTCGGTAGTGGCGCCCGCCCTGTGGAACGCCCTCCCACCAGATGTCAAAGAGAACAACTACCACCAGACCTTTAGAAGACATCTGAAGGCAGCCCTGTTTAGGGAGGCTTTTAATGCTGAATAGATTATTGTATTTTAATGTTCTGTTGAAAGCCGCCCAGAGTGGCTGGGGAAACCCAGCCAGATGGGCAGGGTATAAATAATAAATTATTATTATTATTATTATTATTATATAACCTTTGGACTATCTGGGCACTGAGAGGAAATGCTCATGCGGCATTTCACCCACATGAGCATTAAGGGCACCAAGATGGGACTCGGTGCAGGGAAGGAGGTAAAAACAGAAAACTAGAAGTGGGGTTTGGAATAATCAGTAAAACAAATATGCAAGGATCTTTGGAAGAGAGGAGCTTGTGCCCAAACTGTTGCCTCCCGCAGACTGATAACACACCAATGTCCCAAACCATCTGAAAGTACCGTAGTTTTCCGTGTATAAGACGATGTTTTTTTAATTATAAAAGAATGTTAAAAATTGGGGGTCGACTTATACACGGATAGTGCAGAGGGGGGACGGGCGATTGGTTGCAGCCTCGAGCAGGAGATGGTCAGCAGCGATTGGTGGCTGTGGCAAGGGCTGCTGTTGATTGGCTGCGGCGGCGGCAATTGGGCGGGTGATTGGTGGCTTCAGTGACGCGTGCGATTGGCAGCGTCGGTCAGGCGGGTGGTCAATTTTTGGCAATTCTCCCCCCCAAAAAAGCTCAACAACTCTGGGCAATCTCCCCCCATTTTCTTAATTTAGAGTTCCCCAAAATAGGGATCGTCTTATACACGGGTTGGTGTTATACACGGAAAAATACGGTACAGTGGTACCTAGGGTTACAGACGCTGCAGGTTACAGATGCTGCAGGTTACAGACTCTGCAACCCAGAAATATTACCTCGGGTTAAGAACTTTGCTTCAGGATGAGAACAGAAATCGGGCAGCAGCGGCACAGCAGCAGGGGGAGGCCCCATTAGCTAAAGTGGTGCTTCAGGTTAAGAACATTTTCAGGTTAAGAACGGACCTCCAGAACAAATTAAGCACATAACCAGAGGTACCACTGTATTGTATTTGGTTTTTGATGATGTTGTTAGCACTTTTGGTAAAAGTGGGTGCAAATAAGTTGACGATGATGGTGATGAATGTGCACATTTGTGAATCAGTAACATAGGAAGTTGCCATCTACAACGTCCGGCAACTGGTCCATCTGGCTCAGTACAGACAGGCAACAACTTGTCAGGGATTCAGGCAGGAAACTGTCCTAGCCCCACTTGTCAGGATTTGAATTTGGGACCTTCTGCATGCACAGAAGGTGCTCTTCCACTTAGCTACAGAGGTGTGTTGCCACAATATAGTTAAGAATCTGTCAAGGCCAAGGAGGAGGGGGAAACGTTTTATGAGAAGGTACTCTGGGGCTGCCCACTCACCTGTAAACATTCGTCGCGTTCATCTCTCAGGTATTTGTTCCTTTCTCTGCAGTGGTGGGGCACAAAAAGAAAGGAAAACAGCATAGAACTTACAACATATCCTCCAACTCTACCTGCTTATCAGTGGGAGAGTCCAGCGTGTTAAGAAATTGATATGGTATTGTGGTAGGAAAGCTGAGAGGATATTAAACCAAACCTTATTACAGGGGAATCCCAGATCAAACAGTGGTTCTGTTCCCAGTTGCCCTGTGTGTCTGCAGGACATGAACAAGTCCAGTCCAGTTTGCCCAGCCCTGTTCCTGTTATGGAACAGTCTTTACACTCCGGAAAGACACAGCAAAGACACATGCCCGACTGGCATGATCTCACCTTCCAGGATGATCGTTTGGGAGTTTATCAGCTTCTTCAGCCCGAACATCACAGCGACTGGTGTCGGCAGACATCCAGCAAACATAGTAATCAGCAGAAAGTGTGCGCAGTAGCGTAACAGACCACAGCAGCTCAGCATTGTAGCTAAAACTACTTTATTACATATCTACATACACGGAGCTCTACATCATGGCTCCTCTCTCTCTAGCATCAGGCAGCCGAGAGAGAACAAAGGACAAGAGTCCTATTTAGAGGATACATAGCAAGACAAGACTTCCTGTCTGCCGTCACTTCCCCCTTCCACTCTGTAGGATGAAAAACATAAATGCAGTGGGACCTCGACTTACGACGATAATGCGTTCCGACGCAATTTTCGTAAGTCGAAAACATTCGTAAGTCGAATCCCCATAGGAATGCATTGAGCGAAAAAAATTCGTAAGTTGGAAATTCGTAAGTCGGAAAAATCCTATTGAAGCGGCCGCGACTTCCATTTGTAAGTCGAAAAATTCGGTTGCGGCGGCCATTTTGTTTCTCCCGGAAGTCATTTGTAAGTCAAAAAACACGTAAGTCGAATCGCTCGTAAGTCGAGGTCCCACTGTACAGTCATGTGATAACAATAAGCCCATGACTGAACACAGGGAATGAATCTAATAACAGCTCCACCCCCCTCAACGCTGAGAATGGCATGCTGATCGCATGCGAGTGGGGAGGTGACTGTATTGAGGTTTTATAATATTTGCTCTGCTTCCCGCCGCTGGCAGGGGTGGATTTGCCACACCTTATTTTCTTACCTTAAAAAGTCCAGCTGCTTAAGAAGCCCTGACTTCTCCCTCTGTAACATTTCTGTCACTCTGTAAACCTCACTGAAGGAGACAAATAAAAAAAAATCACCATAAAACCAGAATAAATACCCATTCTTAGAGAACTGGGATCTGTGTTCTGGATTTAGTGCTGGGGTTTTTGTAACAATAACCAGCAACCTTAGGGACGCGGGTGGCGCTGTGGTCTAAACCACTGAGCCTTGGGCTTGCCGATCAAAAGGCTGGCGGTTCGAATCCCTGTGACGGGGTTAGCTCCCGTTGCTCGGTCCCATCTCCTGCCAACCTAGCAGTTTGAAAGCACGCAAAAAAGTGCAAGTAGATAAATAGGTACCTCTCCGGCAGGAAGGTAAACGGCGTTTCCGTGCATTGTTCTGGCTTCACCAGAAGCGGCTTAGTCATGCTGGCCACATTACCCAGAAGCTGTACGCCGGCTCTCGGCCAATAAAGCGAGATGAGCTTCGCAACCCTAGAGTCGGACACGACTGGACCTAATGGTCAGGGGTCCCTTTACCTTTAAAAGGTAAAGGGGCCCCTGACCATTAGGTCCAGTCATGTCCGACTCTGGGGTTGTGAAGCTCATCTCACGTTACTGGCCGAGGGAGCTAGCGTACAGCTTCCAGGTCATGTGGCCAGCATGACTAAGCCGCTTCTGGCGAACCAGAGCAGCGCACGGAAACGCCATTTACCTTCCCACCGGAGTGGTACCTATTTATCTACTTGCACTTTGACGTGCTTTCGAACTGCTAGGTTGGCAGGAGCAGGGACCGAACAACGGGAGCTCACCCCGTTGCGGGGATTCAAACTGCTGACCTTCTGATCGGCAAGCCTGTGGTTTAACCCACAGCGCCACCTGCGTCCCACACACATTTTTTAATGCAACACAAAATAGATTTTAAAGAGTCAAAATACACATGAACTTTACTGCACAGCTTTCCTTTGAATGGAATTTTCTTCTTCTTCACAAATTGCTAGGATGGGGGGGGGGGGTCCTCATCTGGCTTGGGATCCTAGCAGGGCAAAACATGAGCAGGGCAAATTCTGCAACACAATCTACAGGCATGGGACCCCCATTTTGATCAGGATTGCAGCAAGGGTCAAAGGGTTTAATCCCGCCTAATCATTCCTCACAATGCTACAGTCCCAGTCTAGATCATGCCCTCAAATTACTAGCAGTTAAGGTCACATATAATTCATCCTTGGGCTCTAAGAGCTGCTGGACAAGCCCAGTGTCTAATCCATCTCAAAGCAAATGCAGACGGTTTTATTACAGGTTCTGTTAGCCATTCCCTTGACCTCTTTAGCTTTACACTTCGGGGTGTTTAACTGCTTTGAGTCCCCCCCCCCCCCCACAAATCAAGTGGTATATAATTTTTCAAGAAATAGATGAATGTTGAGTGGATAAGGCCTGGATCCTTAGTCACAGGGGTACCCCATTAGAGGTGCCCAGGAGGGTTGGCTCTGTCTGGGCTAACACACCTCTCCCAACAGCAGAGGCGTAGGAAGGTCAGGTGGTACCCGGTGCAGAAAATTTCTTGTCACCCCCCCATTGATTTTATTATTATTTTATTTTTTGCCTGCAAAAATGGTTTTACGTTAGTTCAAATTTTCTTACAAAGGAATAATAATAAATAAAAATAAACTTTTATTTATATCCCGCCCTCCCCTGCTGAAGTCGGGTTCAGGGCGGCTAACATCAGATACATAACATTGGTATATAATCAATCAATAATTAAATTACCTCCTAAAAACATGTCAAAATCAAATTAAAGTCTAATTAGATGGCTTCCGCAGGGTTAGGGTTGGAAACAGTAAGTGCTCCACTGAATTGAAATTTCAGCCTTCACAACATAGGAAAACAGCCAAGTAAACAGCTATTTTCGTGGAGGAGGGTCAAGATATTAATTGATATGCATGAAATTTCATATATAGCTATATAATCCCTAGTATAGTAAGATAAGACCTTTGGGGCAGGTATTTCCAAAAAAGAAAAGTTTTTTATGAACCGCCCTAGTAGGGCAGCAATTGTTCCTTGATAATTTGTCACCCCCTCCATGATGGAACCTGGGGCGGCCCGCCCCCTTCGCCTCCCCCTTCCTACACCTGCCCAACAGCGGCCTGTGCAGGATCGTGGCACCCAATCCATGTTGGGAGCGACTCCCCAGCACAGGTTTGACCCCACCAGGTTCCTATCAGGTAGCAGGCGGGCTGCCTGATGCAGGATACATGGCCAATGCCTCAGCCAAACTGACTCTTTCCAGTAATCAATAAAGTTGTGGCCTAATTCAACTCAATACCAGTCCCCTGTGTTCATTCCTGTGGCCCTCCCTTCACCTGTTGCAGCCGTTATGCACCTGTGCCAGCAATGCAAATTGGACACATTCAGCTAAATTCCAGTTCTGGGAATCACTCACATTTCCTTTTCTTCCTGCAGTTTTTTGGCCTCATCCTGGAGCATCTGCAAGTGCTGCTGGGCAATGAGGAGCTCCTGGGATGTTCTCTCCAGTTCTTCCAGCAGCCCTTTGTTTGTAAGCTTCAGCTTGGTATTTTCTACTTTCGTCTCTTGCTTGTCATTGTGCAGCTCTTTAAATTGTCCCTCTAACTGGGTGGGAAAGAAAAAAAACAAAACAAATGTATTTTAAAAGTCAATCAAGTTCATTTTTTAATTGAATGGATTGGGAACAGCAACCATAGTGCTCTTAAATTTGTTTATGTGTGTGTGTGCAAATTATGATGACAATCCAACATGGTCGCACTTGACTTCGTAAGAGGAAACTTTACGCAAATGAAGTGATTGGAAAAGAAAGTGTTATGTACTGAGCTGAATCCAGAACAATAGGATCCAGAATGCAGCAGTCTGGTTGGTCCTAGAACAATAGGATACAGAATGCAGCAGTCTGATTGGTCTGCAGGAGCCACCCAATCCAGCTCCAGGTGGAAGTGAATCAGCGACCTGATTGGCCCGCAAGAGCAGCCAATCAGGCTCCTGGAGGAAGTGAATCCGCAACCTGATTGGCCTACAGGAGTAGCCCAGAATTAGCAAATCACGTGGGGCCCATTGTGTAAATAATGTATATATAGCAGGCGTTTTGGGGAAAGACTCATTCATTGCTACTATGAGCTGATTAAAGAGCATGAAATTCACATTTGACTCCGAATATATTTCAGAAAGGAACAGAAAAGCAAAGGGAGTCAAATCTCTCCAAAAAGCTAGGGAGCTGTTTAAAAACACAGTATTAAAAGTTCAGCTGGAATGTATAATGCATGTCAGGAAAGCAACTCAGAGGCAAAAAGATGCTAGTGTGCTTAACTAAAGTCAAAGAAGCTATTAGAGGCAAAGAAAACTTAATTTAGAAAATGGAAGTCTTGTTCAAATGAGAACAAAAAGAAACAAAGTTTTATGTTAGATGGCAGCTCCTTTCATTCTGACTTGCCTTTGTCACAACCAGCGCTGTTTCTGTTTGACTGCAGTTCAGTTTTAGCTAAATACTAAGTTATTCATCTTGCTGTCAGCTATTTAACATAGGTTACCTCAGTTATGCTCCTTATTTACATAACTTACCGTATATACTCGAGTATAAGCCGACCCAAATATAAGCTGAGGCACTCAATTTTACCACAAAAAAACCTGGGAAAGCTTCATAGGGGCCACTGCCTGCCTCATTTGAGTATAAGCCGAGGGCGGCTTTTTCAGCACAAAAAATGTGCTGAAAAACTAGGCTTATACTTGAGTATATAGGGTATGTAACTTATTTTCATGTCAGGGTAAAGAAAAAATAAAAACATTGCAAAAAGAAACCATTGGATACGGATCAGGAATGCACTCTTTCGAAGATAGCTGCAAACAGATGAAGACAGAACATCACAAAGCAGCCACTTGATGATTTAGGACATGAGAGCTGCTTTACCAAGAAAGCAAAAAACAAAATGGTATCCTGCTGTAATAAATATAATTGCAATTCTCCCACTCAAATGTCAAGTTTTGCCAAACAAACAAACAAACAAACAAAACTTTCTCTGTATCTGCCTCTCACTTACTCTCTTCTGTTTCTGACCCAGTTGTTCCAGTTCCTGCTCTTTTGCTGTAAGCTTATGCTCCAGATCCTGACTTCGGGACTGAAACCTTTCTGTGTCCTGTAAAATTAGAAGAAATTATCGTTAAGAGCACCAGGGCATTAATTAAGAAGTCTAGGCATGTGATCATGTTCCCAGTATTCCATCTGTATACTATAACCACTTTTTGCCCATTTAATAATATATTATTTAATGTGTTCTTCTTGCATTTCAAATTTCAACAAACGGTTATAAATTTTTGCAATAACATATTCATCATCTGTACACAGTTGCATTTCAAAATATCATTTTTTGTTCTATACTAAAGGGTCCTTTTATCCAACTTAAATCTCTCTGTTAATTGTAAATGAGAAAAAACAATTGAAGGCCATAAACTTCTACTATTAACTGCTTCCTTGTTTTAATTTTACAGTCTCTTTGACTCTGCTCTAATAACTCTTGATAAGTTAACCATTTCTCTTTGCCTGTCTCCTCTTTTCTATGAAACGCTTCTTGTGTTGAAATCCATAAGGGTAACCACTGAGCCTAGGGCTTGCTGATCAGAAGGTCGGCGGTTCAAATCCCCGCAACGGGGTGAGCTCCCGTTGTTCGGTCCCAGCTTCTGCCAACCTAGCAGTTCGAAAGCACGTCAAAGTGCAAGTAGATAAATAGGTACCACTCCGGCGGGAAGGTAAACGGCGTTTCCGTGCGCTGCTCTGGTTCGCCAGAAACGGCTTAGTCATGCTGGCCACATGACCCGGAAGCTGTACGCCAGCTCCCTCGGCCAGTAAAGCGAGATGAGCACCGCAAACCCAGAGTCGTCCGAGACTGGACCTAATGGTCAGGGATACCTTTACCTTTACCTTTTTATATTTGCACATAACCTATATTTATTTCTATTCCAAATTCTTAATATGGTACATCTAACGAAATGATTTTCGAAATCCACATTAACTTTGACTTTATCATATCACAAATATATTGTACAGGCATATAAGTAAGGGATGTGGGCATTAAGTACCAGCTTACTTCACTTTGCATGGGTTTTTTGTCGTCTGTTCTCCCTACTAGAGATAAACCATTTAAATCAGTGTCTCATATCTCTATGTCTATGTTCTTTGGTGCAAACGAACTTTAAGTGTCTTCACTCTTCTTCTTTTTAAACATATTTTTTATTAAAGATTTCTTGGTTTACAAAAGTATGTGCAATGTCTCTTTTTTCAAGTTACATTTTCTACAGATCAGTTTCATCTGCTCAGACATCAGTGTTACATTAGGAAGAAAAGGGGGAAAGAGGTGAAGGGGGCCGTGGTAAGTGGGGGTGGGTTCGGGTGGCGATGTTTCTATTTTACTTAATGTATGTGAAATGGAGGCAGTGAGAGATTTCACTTTCTTGGGTTCCATGATCACTGCAGATGGTGAAAGCAGTCACGAAATTAGAAGACACCTGCTTCTTGGGAGAAAAGCAATGACAAACCTAGACAGCATCTTAAAAAGCAAAGACATCACCTTGCCAACAAAGGTCCGTATAGTTAAAGCTATGGTTTTCCCAGTAGTAATGTACGGAAGTGAGAGCTGGACCATAAAGAAGGCTGATCGCCGAAGAATTGATGCTTTTGAATTATGGTGCTGGAGGAGACTCTTGAGAGTCCCATGGACTGTAAGAAGATCAAACCTATCCATTCTTAAAGAAATCAGCCCTGAGTGCTCATTAGAAGGACAGATCCTGAAGTTGAGGCTCCAGTACTTTGGCCACCTCATGAGAAGAGAAGACTCCCTAGAAAAGACCCTGATGTTGGGAAAGATTGAGGTCACAAGGAGAAGGGGACGACAGAGGATGAGATGGTTGGACAGTGTTCTCGAAGCTACTAACATGAGTTTGGCCAACCTGCGGGAGGCAGTGAAGGATAGGCGTGCCTGGCCTGCTCTGGTCCATGGGGTCACGAAGAGTCGGACATGACTGAACGACTGAACAACAACAAAGTATGTGTGGGGTTTTGTGTCAGCGTCGCTTGTGCGGGGTTCTCTTTACTATTTGCTTGTGTTCCTTTGGTGGTGAGAGAGGTTGGGGTTGGCCTAGGGTGTGGTTGTTTGTTTGTGACTGGCTGTGGTGAACTTTGTTTTCATGTGTGAGTGGGGTAGGTGGGTGTTTTTGAATCAGGTTAGTCATATTGATTTGTATGCTGGTGGTGGATTCTTGTCGTTGTCTTGTTGGGCTGTGTATTTGATAAAGGGGAGCCATACTGGGGTGAAGGTGTCTTCTTCTATTTGTCCCCATGTCAGTTTCAGTTTGTTGGTTAGTTTTTCTAATAAGGCTGTTTCCCATACTATTTGCTACCATTAAAGGTAAAGGGACCCCTGACCATTAGGTCCAGTCGTGTCCGACTCTGGGGTTGCGGTGCTCATCTCGCTTTACTGGCCGAGGGAGCCGGCATACAGCTTCCGGGTCATGTGGCCAGCATGACTAAGCCACTTCTGGCAAAACCAGAGCAGCGCACGGAAATGCCGTTTACCTTCCCGCTGGAGCGGTACCTATTTATCTACTTGCACTTTGGCGTGCTTTTGAACTGCTAGGTTGGCAGGAGCAGGGACTGAGCAATGGGAGCTCACCCTATCGCGGGGATTTGAACCGCTGACCTTATGATCGGCAAGCCGGGTTTAACCCACAGCGCCACCCGCGTCCCATTGGCCTATGCTTACTCCTGGCAGGTCCTTCCAGTGTCTGGCTATGTTTCTGGCTGCTGAGAGTAGGTGGGTTATGAGCTCTTTGTGATGTGAGTGGGCATTATAATCTTGGAAGATGTTTAGTAGGGCCAGTTCTGGGGTGACTTCTAATACTTGCTTAGTTATTGTGCATATTTCTCGTATGGTTGTTGTCCAGAATAGTTGGATTTTGGGGTACTCCCACCACATGTGGAGGTATGTGCCTGTGGAGGTGCATCCTCTCCAGCATTTTGGTGAGGTTCCTGGGCATATTAGTGCTAGTTTCCTTGGTGTTAGGTACCACCTGTAAGTGAGTTTCAGAGAGAGTTCTCTCCTTTTCGTTGATTATTACATTAGAGCAGCTGAGAAGAAATCCATGATAAAATGCTGCGAATAAGGAACTTGCCTTCAAAAGGAATTTTTCTTTCTCATTTTTGATCTGCTGTTCCATTTCCTCATAGAGATGCTGGATTTCTTCATCATAGGCGGCAATCTTCCTAGACAGAAAGAGAAACGTACATCAGGTGAAATTCTTACTGTAGTAGTGGCTTTTGGATTCATATATAAGGAGCCAATCCCACATTTTTACTTCTGAGTACATGTGTGTGTGTATTTCAGTGGCAGGAGGAAGATTTCTCTGAATAAAAGTTGTGCTGTGCTAAATTCTGTCCCTCGTGCAATTATTTCTTCATTCCATTTTTTATCTTTATTCAACTCTTCAGCCAAAAAAGGCTTACAAATCATGAAAATAGGGTAGGTTACCCATCAGCCAGAGTTACCTTGTTTTTCAGAGCTGTAAGAACCTCATGTTCTCCTCTCTTCCTTCTCATTTTATTGTAAAACTATGTGCAAAGCCGAGAGTGAGAGCAGGCATCACAAATGTGCTGCCTATGAGACTGTTAAGAGTGCTGTAACTTTGGTACCCCATAAATTATTGCAAGTTGTTGATCACCAATTACAATTGGTGGTCTGTGACAAGGAAAAAGGAAAACCTTTTAAGTGCACTTGTTAGTAAAAGGTTTAAAGTTGTGAAAACCAGGTGCTTTGGGCTACTAGCACTCTGTTCTCCCAGAGCCAAAACAGAAGTTTGAGGACGGGAAGATACGTGGATGGAGAAGCAAGGTGTTTTAGTAAATACTCGAGTATAAGCCTAGTTTTTCTATATACTCGAGTATATAGAAAATATATACTACCTATATACTCGACCTATATACTCGAGCTATATACTCGACCTATATACTCGAGTATAAGCCTAGTTTTTCAGCACATTTTTTGTGCTGAAAAAGCCGTCCTCGGCTTATACTCGAGTGAGGTAGGCAGTGGCTCCTATGAAGCTTTCCCATGTTTTTTGTGGTAAAATTGGGTGCCTCGGCTTATATTCGGGTCGGCTGATACTTGAGTATATACGGTAATCACCCCCCCCCGACTTTGACCTCTTAACTCAGAGGCAGCAAATTTTGAGAACCATTTCAGTAATTGATAGGGGCTGGGCTGGGCAGGGAGAGGTAGGTTATAGTGATTTTCAGCGGTGGGTGGTTACCAAGAAAATCACCAGCAGTAGCAGCTCATCCTTCTTTCTCTGTTAAACTTAGTTTTGCAGCGGGAACAGCCCAGCAACTCTCAAAACTAGGTTCTACAAGGTAAAGATAGAGGACCCCTGGATGGTTAAGTCCAGTTAAAGGCGACTATGGGGTTGCGGCGCTCATCTCGCTTTCAGGCGTTTGTCCACAGACAGCTTTCTGGGTCATGTGGCCAGCAGGACTAAACCGCTTCTGGTGCAATGGAACATCGTGACGGAAACCAGAGCACACGGAAATGCAGTTTACCTTCCCGTCGCAGCGGTACCTATTTATTTACTTGCACTGGCGTGCTTTCGAACTGCTAGCTTGGCAGGAGCTGGGACAGAGTAACAGGAGCTCACCCCGTCGCAGGGATTCAAATCGTCGACCTACTGATTGGCAGGCCCAAGAGGTTCAGTGGTTTAGACCACAGCGCCACCTGCGCTGTTAAACTTAGTTCTGCAGCGGGAACAGCCCAGGGATGGATGGGAGGGAAATAGCAACAAAACTGTTTAAGAAAGACAACAGGAGGGGCAGGTGCTGTTGCCACTGTTTTTTCCAGGCAAAACACTGGAAACTGTTAGATTTTCTCTCAAAAACCCCCCACCACTTTGGTCCACATCCATCCCCAAATCTGTGATGACAAAATGCTACACAGAACCTTTGGCTCAGTGTTACTCAAAGCAAACTGCTACCCTGAACCCTGGCAAGACGGAACCTACGGGTGCTTCTGCGCCAGCCGTTTACTTCCTATCTGCATTTCCCCCAAGCATTCAGGATATGGGTAGACAAATAAATAATAATAATAATAATAATAATAATAATAATAATAATTTATTATTTATACCCCGCCCATCTGGCTGGGTTTCCCCAGCCACTCTGGGCGGCTTTCAACAGAACATTAAAATACAATAATCTATAAAACATTAAAAGCCTCCCTAAACAGGGCTGCCTTCAGATGTCTTCTAAAGGTCTGGTAGTTGTTGGGAGGACGTTCCACAGGGCGGGCGCCACTACCGAGAAGGCCCTCTGCCTGGTTCCCTGTAGCTTGGCTTCTCGTAGTGAGGGAACCGCCAGAAGGCCCTTGGCACTGGACCTCAGTGTCCGGGCTGAACGATGGGGATGGAGATGCTCCTTCAGGTATATTGGACCGAAGCCATATAGGTCTTTTAGGGCAAACTAAGGACCGGGGGCCGGATGCGGCCCAATCGCCTTCTAAATCCGGCCTGCGCACGGTCCGGGAATCAGCGTGTTTTTACATGAGTAGAATATGTGCTTTTATTTAAAATGCATCTCTGGGTTATTTGTGGGGCATAGGAATACGTTCATTTTTTCTCTTTCAAAATATAGTCCGGCGCACCCCCCAAAGGTCTGAGGGACAGTGGACCGGCCCCCTGCTGAAAAAGTTTGCTGACCCCTGATTTAGGATATCATAAAAAGCACTAACCTATTCAGGACACGCTCCAATTCACTCTTTTCATTATCAGCTTCTTGAAGCTGAGAGAAAACCTTTGTCAGGAACTCTTCAAAACTAGACAGTAAATGTGGCTCATCCTTTCTCAGGTGTGACCAGAGCTGCTTTATGTCACTTTCGCTGGAGAAAGGGGGGGGGGAAGGAATCTGTGTTACTTGCATGGCTCCTGTAGCAGCAAAAGTTTCAGCATTTGTGTATCGCAAAGCAAAAGTCACATCACTATTGTAGTCATGAGGCCTATTATATGCTTACCGCCATGGTGAAATTATAAAATCAGGACAATGTATCCTATCAATATGAAAGTTGGCAGGGATAATTGACCTTGTGAGAGGCAGGATAGCTTGATAAAATTACAAAAGAAAGAATGGTCAAGGAATAATAATAATTATTATTATAATATCCTGCCCACCTGGCCAGGTTTCCCCACTCTGAGTGGCTCACAGCACATATCAGAACATACTAAAACATCAGACATTAAAAAACTTCACGATGCAAGGCTGAGGTGACAGTGTTTATGCTCATCCAAAACGTAATAGAAAAAAGGAGAAACTGAAGTTAAGATTTTGTAATATTTTAGCAGAGTCCTGTGGTGGCACCTGGTAGGTTTATCTGCTAGTCTCAGAATGACAAAGTGCAAAAACAGAAGATGGAACAAGCTTGTTTTCTCCTGCTCAGGAGGGTAGGACCGAAACCAATAGCTTGAAATTACAACCTGCTTTAATATAAAGCAGAGATTAGATGCTGTTCTGTGGAGCTTTCAGCAACCAAAGGAAGGGACGTAAGCTGTCTGTCTTTGCTTTGCTTTGTTATTTATTACTTCATCCTATTAATAAAACCTGTTTCTTAAATAACTGGCCTGGTGTGTTTTGGGTCCATATCTAAAAACAACCTCTGCCCCTTGGCTGAACAACCCGCTGTAGCTTAAGTTCATTAGCTGCAGTCCTGCCCTCTAGGGAGGCTGAAGACAATGCGTTGTACTCTTCTTTGTGACAATAATTTGGGTGTTTGAATACTGCCTCCATGTCTCCCTCTCAGAGTTACCCACTCTATGCTAAACATACTGGTTCTTCGTGGACCTTATTTTGCACGACTTGGCCATCTTTGCTGTCCTCCTCTGAATCTGTTCCCATTTGTCTGAGGAGTGGCACTACCCATGGCTGCACTGGGCCTTCCTGCGGCTGCTGTGAGCCACGCCAGACCCCACCAGGCCTTCCCGCAACTGCAGCAGGCTTCGTGGCCTCATCCCACCGTATGACATCACATATGTGCATCACACGCATGCGACAGCCCCCCAAAAGTTGGGCGGAACTTGGCACTTATGGTTCACTTCTCTGCGTCCAAGCAGTCCATGACTGGGGGAGGCCAAAGCGGAATAGGATGGCTCCAAAAAGACTGAACCTGTGAATTTAGCTCTGAAGCAGCTGCTTAATGTACTGAAATGGAGAACTCTGTGAAACCTCAAGACAAAGCAGCGAAGAGTTTAGGATTGCAGTGCTGCACAGAAGGTAAGCAACAGGACTGAGGAAGGAACAGCTGTTTTGTTTCCTGATGCACTGAGAGATTTGGTGTCCAAATTGCCAAGTGGAAATCCTAAAGAATGTTGTTCTTTGTGTTGTGTCTTTTTCACAGTCCTTTAGCCAGTTATCTTGCAGGTGCAGATAGGTGATACTGCACATACAACCTGAGATGGTACAGCCCCCCAAAGGAACAGCACCATGTGATTCTCCTGCTTCTCGGTTGTTGTTTTTTGACAACACTTACTCTTCTAAGATATTGTTAGCTCCAAGCCTCTCCATAAGATTCGAGAACTGATATTCCTCTTCATTGCTTTCCAGGCTGTTTTGTTTCCATTCAGACTGATACACATTTTCAGTTTCACATTCTTGTGTGTCGGAAACAGATGCCGTCCGACCCAACAAAAACTGACCTACAAATTAAAAAGAATTCACCTGATAAAATGTTTGGCCCTCAGGATAATTCCAAGGAATTGAAAATATTGATTTACAACAGCCTGGAAAATGAACTACGCAACTCTCAAAACTAGGTTGTACAAGGTAAAGGTAAAGGACCCCTGGAAGGTTAAGTCCAGGCAAAGGCAACTATGGGGTTGCGGCGCTCATCTCGCTCTCGGGCCAAGGGAGCCAGTGTTTGTCCACAGACAGCTTTCCGGGTCATGTGGCCAGCAGGACTAAACCGCTTCTGGCGCAACGGGACACCGTGATGGAAACCAGAGCGCACGGAAACGCCGTTTACCTTCCCACCACAGCGTTACCAATTTATCTACTTGCACTGGCATGCTTTTGAACTGCTAGGTTGGCAGGAGCTGGGACAGAGCAACGGGTGCTCACCCTGTCGTGGAAATTCGAACCGCCAACCTACTGATCGGCAAGCCCAAGAGACTCAGTGGTTTAGACCAGTGTTTCTCAACCCTGTGCCTCCAGATGTTTTTGGCCTACAACTCCCATCATCCCTGACCACTGGTCTTGCTAGCGAGGGATGATGGGAGTTGTAGGCCAAAAACATCTGGAGGCACAGGGTTGAGAAACACTGGTTTAGACCACAGCGCCACCCGCGTCCCAGGTTCTATAACAGGAATGCTGTTGGACTCCCATTGGCTCCCGTCAGTGTGGTGAAAGATGATGATGGAAGTTGTACTTCCAACAGCATCTGCAGGGCCAGATTTCCATTGGGTAAAATCAATAGCCGTTGGGGAGTATGGCAGAGCTGTGGAACCGCTCACCTGAAACTAGCATCACTGCAGCAGACCTGGATAGGGCAGGAGTGGGGCAGAGTAGCATTGAGGCTGCGATGAAACTGCCCAAGTCAACCTGGAGCTGGCGGGGGCACAGTCACAATATTGCAACTGCCCTGCCCCACCCTTGTCCCCTCCAGGTAAACTGCAGTGAGATCAGTGCCAGGGAGGGGAGCTCCACCCCCCCAACCACCCAAGCCACAAAGGGATAATTGAAACTGGATAAACGAATTAATGGGTGTGCTCCGCAAGGCCACCAAATTAGCTGAGTGTAGCTATTTAGATCAGTTAATAGGTCATCGGCCCTATTATACCTGAACTAGTTGAAGTTAGCCCGTTCAATAACGGGCGCTAGAGGAGGAGGAGGCAGGAGGAGGCAGAACAGCGGTCGCTGGGGGGTGGAGAGGGGCTCCCTCCCCCTTCTTTTTCCCCGGGGGCGGCTGTGGCGGCGGTAGCGGTGGCGAGGATGGGGCGGCCCTCTGCGTCCGTGTGAGGCAGCGGCGCTGGCGCAACTGACAACGTGCGTGCGCCGCCGCTGCCTCTCGGACACGCCCCCCTCTCCGCCCGCTCCAATCCCTGCGTCCGTGTAGGACACGGACATGTGCAGTAGCGCAATTCCGTGACACACGGACTGGACGCAGGGACACAGCAACTTTATTATATAGGAAGAGCGTCTCCACCCCCATCGTTCAGCCCGGACACTGAGGTCCAGCTCCGAGGGCCTGTCAAAATTGGCTGTATCATAGAATTAAAGTAACCGGCAGAGCTGAGTGGTTCTTCAGTAGGATTGTAACATCTAACTTAAATTTATGCCTGTGATAAGATGATCAGCCGTTGCGGCTAAAAGTGAGATATACTGCTCATATCCAAATGGACGTTTTTTAAAATGGGAATTAGGTTTGGCATGTTATAAATTCCTGCAGCTTTCCTACAGCCACCAGTTCAAAGTGTTCGTGCTGACCTTTAAAGCCCTAAACGGCCTCGGTCCTGTATACCTGAAGGAGCATCTCCACCCCCATCGTTCAGCCCGGACACTGGGGTCCAGCTCTGAGGGCCTTCTGGCGGTTCTCTCCCTAGGAGAAGCCAAGTTACAGGGAACCAGGCAGAGGGCCTTCTTGGTAATGGCGCCCGCCCTGTGGAACGCCCTCCCATCAGAGGTCAAGGAAATAAAAAACTACCTGACTTTTAGAAGACATCTGAAGGCAGCCTTCTTTAGGGAAGTTTTTAATGACTGATGTCTTAATAATGTATTTTTAATCTTTTGTTGGAAGCCGCCAAGAGTGGCTGGGGAAACCCAGCCAGATGGGCGGGGTATAAATAATAAATCATTATTATTAATATTTGTTGTTGTTCAGTCATTCAGTCATGTCCGACTCTTCGTGACCCCATGGACCAGAGCACGCCAGGCACTCCTATCCTTCACTGCCTCTTGCAGTTTGGCCAAACTCATGTTAGTAGCTTCGAGAACACTGTCCAACCATCTCATCCTCTGTCGTCCCCTTCTCCTTGTGCCCTCCATCTTTCCCAACATCTGGGTCTTTTCTAGGGAGTCTTTTCTTCTCATGAGGTGGCCAAAGTATTATTAATATTTAATATTATTATTGATTATTAATATTATGATTATTAATATTATCATCATCTGAAAGGTCTTTGAAGCACCATTTTAATTTTAGAACTTACTAAATCCTGTGGAAAATTCCTCTGGAGTAAGTGAACCATTGCCATCTGCATCCAGAGCATCAAATACATTCTCCAGCTCCTCCAGACTAAGAGGCAACTCACCATGAAGCCTCTGAAATGACAAATTGTTCCTCGTATAAAAATGAATTTCAGTTAATGTAAATCTTAAAGTCAGACAAGAACAAATAATTTAGATACGCAGAAGATTGCCTGGTCAATTAAATGACGCAATGCTCTACAAAGCATTTGTACACTTTACCTGCATGTCACAACGAGCAATGAATCCTTTGCCTTCTACATCACAGATCTGAAAGAACTCATGCGCTTTTGCTAACATATCCAGTTGCGCTCCTGAATTTCCATCTGCCGCTTTGCTACTTTCTGCATTTTCTTGTGTCCCACGAGGAGCAATGACTCTTTTCTTTCTCTCCATCTTCACCTCTTTGATTGCAAAAGCAACCATATAGTTTGGTCTCCAATTTCAGCCCCACACCTGAATATGAAAGAAATTAAAGACATCTCAACAATGCTCTCCTTTCATCTTTTAGCAACCACCTCTCTTTAGTTAGCTGCTGAAGCACAGAAGAAGGAAGGGGTCTCTTTTATTGAACAAAATGGCCAGCATGATCACTTTCTTTCATAGAGTGTACAACTCAAACTACAAATAGGTCAATGAATGGGAAAGTGGGGCTGGGGAAGATGGAGCACATCTAGAAATTATATCAAAAATAAAGCCAGCCTGATCAAAAGCGGTAAACACAGAATTTTACCTTTAATACTGTTATGAATTTGTGGGTGCCAGACAGTTATAATCCCTGGATTCAGCAAGTGTTAACAGCTAATTAAGACGGACTATCTTCCTGTTTGAATTATGGTGCTGGAGGAGACTCTTGAGAGTCCCATGGACTGCAAGAAGATCAAACCTATCCATTCTTAAAGAAATCAGCCCTGAGTGCTCACTAGAAGGACAGATCCTGAAGTTGAGGCTCCAGTACTTTGGCCACCTCATGAGAAGAGAAGACTCCCTAGAAAAGACCTTGATGTTGGGAAAGATTGAGGGCACAAGGAGAAGGGGACGACAGAGGACAAGATGGTTGGACAGTGTTCTCGAAGCTACTAACATGAGTTTGGCCAAACTGCGAGAGGCAGTGAATAATAATAATAATAATAATAATAATAAATTTTATTTATACCCTGCCCTTCCCAGATAAAACCGGGCTCAGGGCGTGCCTGAGGCTCGCCTGAGGATAGGCGTGCCTGGTGTGCTCTGGTCCATGGGGTCACGAAGAGTCGGACACGACTGAACGACTGAACAACAACATCTTCCTGTTTTGAGGTGATCGCCTGGCCATTAAGAAGAAGAAGAGTTTGGATTTGATATCCCGCTTTATCACTCCCCGAAGGAGTCTCAAAGCGGCTAACATTCTCCTTTCCCTTCCTCCCCCACAACAAACACTCTGTGAGGTGAGTGGGGCTGAGAGACTTCAAAGAAGTGTGACTAGCCCAAGGTCACCCAGCAGCTGCATGTGGAGGAGCGGAGACGCGAACCCGGTTCACCAGATTACAAGTCTACCGCTCTTAACCACTACACCACACTGGCTCTCTAAGAGAACAAAGGATCAAGGGGCTCGGTGTAAGACGGCTCCCCTCTAACCAGAGTTTGGAGTAGAGAGATTAGTAAGATGTGATGTGAATTAGAAGGAAAGCAACAAGCTGGAAAGCCAGAGAGGCACAGCATGATATTTGATGTGTGTTTGAATGCAAGCTGTAGCTATAGGAGAAGCACGCCCCTTCTGAGGTGTTGATGCTGTGAGCTCCTCCACCGTAGGCTAAGGCTGTATATATGTGTAAATAAACCATATATCCTAAAGACACTGCAGTCTCCGCTGTGCCTCATTCCCAAAAGGAAACAGAGATGTTAGGTAAGTGCCTAGAACCCCTGACATGTTGCACAACTCAGAGTTTGGGGTTGCGTGCAACAAAACCTTCCCCTATTACAGGGTTAGGGAATCTGTGGCCTCCCAGATGTCACTGTACTCCCATTTCCATCAACATTGCCAATGGTCAGGGATGATGGGAACTGTAGTTAGAAGCCCTCCTTAATTCTAATTCCTTAGTTCTAATCTATGTCGTTGCAATATTGTCCTCTGAACTCAATGTATTTTCATGTATAAAGGTAAAGGACCCCTGGCAGTCAAGTCCAGTCGCAGATGACTCTGGGGTTGCGCTGCTTATCTCGCTTTACTGGCCGAGGGAGCCGGTGTTTGTCCGCAGACATTTTTTTCTGGGTCATGTGGCCAGCATGACTAAGCCGCTTCTGGCGAAACCAGAGCAGCGCACGGAAACGCCGTTTACCTTCCCACCGGAACGGTACCTATTTATCTACTTGCACTTTGACGTGCTTTCGAACTGCTAGGTTGGCAAGAGCAGGGACCGAACAACGGGAGCTCACCCCGTCGCGGGGATTCAAACCGCCGACCTTCTGATCGGCTAGGCTCTGTGGTTTAGACCACAGCACCACCTGCGTCCCCCCCCCCATGTATAGTTCACAGGAAGAATAGGGTGTGCAGGTGGGACCCCCAACGCATGGAGGGGAGAACATTAAATGTTCACTAACAATTTTCAGACCATTTCACCCAGCACGTAAAAATGCAAAAATGCACTGAGCACAATTTTTCATCCATTACCTGGTAATATATCAGACTTAACTAAACAGAAGCTCCTCCCTTTTTATTACCTTTGCTTTTCTCTGTCCCATGTTAGATCCTGTTTGTATAAAAGTGTAAACACAGGTCACTTGAGTCACAGGACAAGAGAATAAAATCTTAAGAGCCTTATCTCCAAACACGCTGCAGCAGCAAATAATTACTCAGGGTGGTTTCCACTTCTACAAACTCACTAGTGTTTCTTTTATAATTCCTAATAGTTAATATAGTATAATATTGTTATGAGTTGGGGCAGCTGTATGCCTGATCCCCCTTCTAATTCCTGGATCCAGCACGGATTCAATTCCTGGTATAGAAAGACTTGCTTCCTGGTGAGGTAATGACCCTCTAAATATGGGCCATTAAGCTAACAAAGGAAGTGGCTCTGTGCCAGATATCAAATGGGTGGGCCTTCCTCAACTCACTGGTAGTTAGAAAGACAAAGGCTAGAGTTGAGAGTTGAACCTAATGAGCTAGAACCTGGAAGCTGACAAGACTGCAGGCCGGGCAGCTGTGAGACAGAACCAGGCCTGGTTGCTGCTGGAATCCAAGGCTGTGGCTATTATTATTATTTAAATTTATATATACCCCCCTATACCCGGGGGTCTCAGGGCGGTTCACGGAATAAAATCAAGATGCAAAACCACAAAATACATAATAAAAATAAAAACAACAACCCAATAGCCCCCCCCAAATAAACACATTTTAAAAGTACATGACAAAGCTATTTTTAACCTTCTCACCCCTTGCTTTTTCCTGTAAGACTAACTGCAGTCGTTAACAGTCGTCAACAGGTTTACCACAGCTATCAGCCTATCACCCATTCCCACCACCCTTCTGAGTAATACCCCTCCCACCCTCTCACTATATATAAGGGTCTGGTGACTTCTGTTTCAGTGTATCTGAAGAAGTGTGCATGCACACGAAAGCTCAGACCAAGAACAAACTTAGTTGGTCTCTAAGGTGCTACTACTGGAAGGATTTTTTTTATTTTTTATTTTGTTTTGACTATGACAGACCAACACGGCTACCTACCTGTAACTGGAACATTTTAAAAAGGTATAGGGTGTAGAACAGATCAACCAAAGGCCTGGTTAAAAATGAACGTTTTTGCCTGGCGCCTAAAGGTATATAATGAAGGTGCCAGGCGAACTTCCCTGGGGAGAAGAAGAAGAAGAGGAAGAGGAGTTTGGATTTGATATCCCGCTTTATCACTCCCTGAAGGAGTCTCAAAGCGGCTCACATTCTCCTTTCCCTTCCTCCCTCACAACAAACACTCTGTGAGGTGAGTGGGGCTGAGAGACTTCAGAGAAGTGTGACTAGCCCAAGGTCACCCAGCAGCTGCATGTGGAGGAGCAGGGAAGCGAACCCGGTTCCCCAGATTACGAGTCCACCGCTCTTAACCACTACACCACACTGGCTCCCAGAGTGGTGCCACCCAGAAGGATAACATGGGTATATCATAAATCATAAAGACACTACTGTTTCCGCTGTCCCTCATTCTGAAGGAAACCAAACCCTGGTTAAGGCGCCTGGAACTGCTAGAATCTTGCACCGCTCAGAGACTGGGGTGGCATGTACCTAAGGACATGAGCTTTGAGCTAGAATGCTCATTTGTGGGAAGTGGCTGCGGAACGCAAGCGTGCACCCTTGCCGGTTCAGAAACTCACATGTGCCCTGTAGCATTTCTAAGTTAAGTGGGGGGGTGGGCGGGCGAGGAAATTGGTGTGACCACAGGAAACACAACGGCCACTTCAAGTGTGAGTTCATTCTGAGCGTTTCCACCCACCCCTAAACTTTTTGTAACTAAAAGAAAGAACATGAAAGATGGAAGAGAAAATAAGAATGAACAGAGAAAGACATGGGAGGGAGGGAGGGAGGGAGGAAGGAAGGAAGGAAGGAAGGAAGGAAGGAAGGAAGGAAGGAAGGAAGGAAGGAAGGAAGGAAGGAAGGAAGGAAGATAACACAGAAAGGAAGACAGGAAATTTGGGGAAATGAAAAATACAGCCAGCGAGCAAGAAAAATAGAAGTGCTTTGAAAATAATGGGTGAATAATGGGGTATCCTCTGTAATCTGGAGTAATATTATCGACCTTCCTTAACTTATAGTTGGGTACTGAGACTTCCCTTCCTCCACAAAGCATAACCGCATACTCTTCAATATTCCTCAGATGAAATTTCTGAGGACATTTCTCACTCCGCCACAGCTGACCTTCCTCAACACAGCAAATGAACTACAGGTATTAGTTGAGAAAGATACTTCTACACACATATTTGATTTTTGATTATTTTTTTTGGTCTCAAGTTGGTGAGAGGATGACACTAGAATTCATGGACATCCAATTGAGCCGAATATTGGAAGATTTGGGGAAATCCTGAAAAGAAAATCCTTCTTCACCCAGAAGATGGTCAAACTATGGCACTCGATCCCACCAATTTTGATGATGATGATGATGAAGAAGAGTTTGGATTTGATATCCCGCTTTATCACTACCCGAAGGAGTCTCACAGCGGCTAACATTCTCCTTTCCCTTCCCCCCCCCAACAAACACTCTGTGAGGTGAGTGGGGCTGAGAGACTTCAGAGAAGTGTGACTAGCCCAAGGTCACCCAGCAGCTGAATGTGGAGGAGCAGAGACGCGAACCCGGTTCACCAGATTACGAGTCTACTGCTCTTAACCACTACACCACACTGGCTTTCAGATGGCTTTACAAAACATTTACTGTAGATGAATTCATGGAGGAGGAAAGGGCTCTCGATGGCTACCAGCCATCAGAGCTATGTTTTGCCTTCACAGCAACGCTTCTAAATACCAGCAGCTGGAAAACTAAGGAGGGGAGGGATGCTCTTGGATTCGAATCCTGATTTCAGGCTTCCCACAGACATCTGGTTGGACACTGTGAGAACAGGATGCTGGATCAGATGGGCCACTGGCCAGATCCAGCAGGCTTTTCACAGAACCATAGAATTGTAGAGCTGGAAGGAACCCCAAGAGTCATCTAGTCCAACACCCTGCAATGTGGGAATCTCAACTAAAAAAAACACCCATGGCAGATGGCCATCCAATCTCCGCTTAAAAACCTCTAAGGGAGGAGAGTCCACAACCTTCCGTGGGAATCTGTTCCACTGTTCTTATGTTCTTATGTCCTAATAATTTCAGGTTGCAGATCTATGTTTGAACCTATCTCTATCTATTGATCGTCAAACTTTTTATTCCACAGGCATTAAGGGCAAATGCACAGGGGATTTTGAGAAGGCGGGGGTTCACTTAGAATCATTCCTGCAACGGGGAACTTTTTATGTAAACAGGTTTGATGTTTTTGCACTCAAGCAGTGTATAAGTTTTATGAAATAAAAGAAAATCAACTCTTGATAAAAGGTGGGGTATGTATAAATAAATAAATAAATGATAATGATAATAATAATTACAGTGGAGTCCCAAGCAAAGGGAAGATTCTAAGTGCATTTTCCTAAGCCCACTTAAATACACCCTCCCTGCTAAATATGGGAATGTTTGATATCAGGCTAGCACATGGCCCGCCCTGTTTAGGGAAGTTTTTAATGATTAATGTTTTATTGTGCTTTTAATTCTGTTGGGAGCCGCCCAGAGTGGCTGGGGAAACCCAGTCAGATGGGTGGGATATCAATAATAATTTTTATGATGATGATGAAACCACTGCCTTAAATTTTTTTATGCTGTCTGGTATTGGCAATTTTCAGGGATGAGTTGGAGGTTTGCCCCAGAAATTGGTTTTTTATGTACTGGTTTTAACAACTGCATATACTACATGAGAATAATTATATACCTTCCCCCCCCCCTTTCTTCTGTTATGGAACCCAAGAAGCTTACATGTAATTCCCATATACTGTAGTCAGCCATCCAGGCATTGACCGGACCCAGACCTGTTTAGCCATAGCAAGGTGATGGTCTCATGCACCTTCGCACCATAACCTGGAATTGCATCCTTTTTAAGATGCTTCCACAACTTGGTTGATCTTACACATGCTTAGCTGCAAACAAGTCCCACTAAATGAGATTCCCGAGCACAAGGCTGCGCCACAAGTTCCTGTAGTTACAAACAATTCAGGGTGCAATCACATACCCACTTACCTGGGAGTAAGCCCCTCTGAGATTTGAATTCAGTGGAACTTACTTTGGAGTAGACACATTAAAAATGGTGGTACATTCTAGCTGCGCACATCAAAGGGGGGGGGAAACACCCTTTGCTTAAAGAAAGGGTGCCTATTTGATCAGGTTTAGAATATTTATATTGCTATAATGAGAAAAGAAAGAGAATCAAACCTACCGATGCTATTAAAACAGGATGAGGTTGCAACTAAATCTACATAACTTTTAGATTGTCCTGGATATCTGTTCTCCTCCCCTGACAACCCACCAAGTAAAAGTGCTCTCCTTTTGTTAATTAACAGCACCTAGGATGAAATGCCGTATTACTTCTCTTGTCATCTTCAGTGAGTTACGCTTACATCTTCTGAATTTACTCTAAGCTTTCTCAGATCAAAGGGGGCACAGTACGTCCCTGCGGCTCTTAAACTGTTTGAGGCTAAAGTGATGGCTCAGCTGCTTTTTGGAGCCAACCTTATAATAATAATAATAATATAATAATAATTTTCTATTTGTACCCCGCCCATTTGGCCGGGTCTCCCCAGCCACTCTGGGCGGCCTCCAACAAATACCAAAATACATCAAAATCACAAGTTAAAAACTTCCCTAAACAGGGCTGCCTTCAGGTATTTTCTGAATGTAGGATAATTGTTTATCACTTTAACCTCTGCTGGGAGGGCGTTCTACAGGGCGGCCTCCACTACCGAGAAGGCCCTCTGCCTGGTTCCCTGTAGCTTTGCTTCTCTCAGTGAGGGAACTGCCAGAAGGCCCTCGGCGCTGGATCTCAGTGTCCGGGCTGAACGGTGGAGGTGGAGACGCTCCTTCAGGTATACAGGACCGAGGCCGTTTAGGGCTTTAAAGGTCAGCACCAACACTTTGAATTGTGCTCGGAAACGTACTGGGAGCCAATGTAGATCTCTCAGGACCGGTGTTATGTGGTCCCGGTGGCCACTCCCAGTCACCAGTCTAGCTGCCGCATTCTGGATTAATTGTAGTTTCCGGGTCACCTTCAAAGGTAGCCCAACGTAGAGCGCATTGCAGTAGTCCAAGTGGGAGATAACTAGTGCATGTACCACTCTGGCGAGACAGTCTGCAGGCAGGTAGGGTCTCAGCCTGCGTACCAGATGGAGCTGGACACAGAATTAACCTGCGCCTCCATGGACAGCTGTGAGTCCAAAATGACTCCCAGGCTGCGCACCTGGTCTTTCAGGGGCACAATTACCCCATTCAGGACCAGGGAGTCCCCCACACCCGCCCGCCTCATCCCCCCAAAACAGTATTTCTGTCTTGTCCGGATTCAACCTCAATCTGTCAGCCGCCATCCATCCTCCAACCGCCTCCAGGCACTCACACAGGACCTTCACCGCCTTCACTGGTTCTGATTTGAAAGAGAGGTAGAGCTGGGTATCATCCGCATACTGATGAACACCCAGCCCAAACCCCCTGATGATCTCTCCCAGCGGCTTCATATAGATGTTAAAAAGCATGGGGGAGAGGACGGAACCAAATATGACAGTATTTGAAAGAGTCCAGTCAAAATTCCTCAGAGCGGCTTTACAAATGCCTGTGTGTCAAACGCATCCATACGGTTGGAAACAGGCATGATATGTGTGGAGGCCAGAGTATGGATGCAGGCGTGTAACCTCTGGCTGAAACTTAACCTGCATCCACAGGGCCTAACTTCGCTACTATTAAAAGATAACTATCAACCCTGTTGGAGCAAGGCCATAGTAAAGAAGATGACAAGTATAGGCCTCCATCCATCTAGCCTCATGTCACATGATTTTAATTCAGCAAAGATCATTGTTAAACAGAGGTTTACAGACATAGAAAGACAGAAGGATCTGTGGGAGTGTAAGAAGGTGAAAGGTTTCTGGGAGATAATATATAATGAAATTAAGAAGATGTTGAAATATACATTTGCTAAAAAACCAGAAGCCTTTCTGTTGGGAATAGTAGGTACAGATATTAAAAAAACAAGATGTTAAATTATTTCAATATGCCGTAACAGTGGCGAGAAATTTGATAGCACAAAGATGGAAACAAGAAGAATTACCGACAAAGGAAGAATGGATAGAAAAATTGATGAAGTATGCGGAATTGGACAAAATGACGGGAAGAATCCGAGAACAGCAGGACCAGAAGTTCATCAAAGACTGGACTAAATTTATGAATTATCTGAAAGACAATTGTACACAATTAAATACGTTTGTAGGATTGCAGGAAGCTTTGTAGTTACAAAAAGAAAATCATTGTAGTATGAAGTTTTAAAGATAAGAATATAAGTGATAATTATATGCAAAGATTAATGTATAAAATATAGATATAAGATAGAGTTGTTAGAAAAATCACGAGAAGGGTTTGATGGAAGTCAAGGCTTGAAAAAGCCAAAATGTAAAAAGATTGAATGTTAATGTAATGGAAATAATATAGTGTTGTTATAAAAATAATAAAAAATGATATGGCAAAAAGAAAAGAAAAGAAAAGAAAGACAGAAGGATCTGAGTAAAGTACGGTACCTTACTTCCTAACTCAGGAGGAAAGGAGATACCTGTCCCGCCCAGGTATTTATTCCAACTAGAAATACCCTCTCATAGAAGAGCATTTACTCTAGCACATAATCACATAATGCCTTCCGCAGTTGTGTGAGAGATACTGCCTGTGCGGATCTGGAGAGGTGGAAACAACTGACCACATACTTTTGCGATGCTGCCTCTACTAGGAGGTGCAAGGCGAGCTTATCCACACGATGCTGACTGAGCTACCTGGACGTTTGGACAATTTCTATATAGAGTGGCTTCTTTCAGATACTAACGATAATGGGACAGCAAAGGTAGCCAAGTTTTGTGCTAGAGCCATAAAAATTCGGCCCGATCTAGCTAGCAGTATCCACACAACTTCAGGACAGAGCTAAAGACGAACCAGTGTTATAATTGACCGCAGCCCTATTTTTAAAGTAGAGATATCTTCTTTTATTTAAATTTTTAAAAAGTTTAAAGTTTATATTTATAGTTTATATTTTACAATGTATTTTGGATTGTATTTATCGTTATATGTGTGTGCTGGTGGAGAACCGTAACAATAAATTATCTATCTATCTATCTCTAAGCAAGGGGGGGCCCCACTGGATCTTCGACACAGGAAAGAGATTATGGCTTTTGCTGCATTTCAACACATAAAAGACACAGGAAGTGGAAACCAATGGCCTTCAGCTTCAGTAACAGACATGTTCCAGTGGTTGCTGGCAGGCTCATTCCTTCAGCTAGGTTTGACTTCTGCATATGTGTCATTAAACATTACTCTGCTTGCTTCCTGGCCAGTTATTTGTACTTTATTTTAAAAAACAACAACCCGACAACTTACCTCTGCTCACTTCCCTGGAAGAACAAAATACATATCCGCAGATGGCTCTCGCGCAAAGGAACACCCTCAGCTGCGTCCGGCTGCAAGTCCTAAGCTCGTTTTCTTGGGCTAGTTGTGTGCACATAGAGGAAGAAGGAAGAGCGAATCAGAGGGGGCCAAAGCACTTCCAAAACATTGCTGAGTCAACATGGATTTTATACAAGAAGCCGTGGGCGGGACAGAGCAAGTCTAACCTGTTCTGCCTCTTCTTTTCCCTCCCATCTTGTCAAACCCACATATACATGCAGTTTGGCCACAACAGTGGTTTCATTTTATATGCTGCTGCTGCTTTGATCCTCGAATAACAGTAGTTAAGTCATGATAGCTCGTATTGGAATGCACAGTTTTAAAGACACTCAACACAGGTTTTAAGGTCTTCTTCTTCATCATCATCGTTAGTTGACTCCTAAAAAATGTGGGAATTACACAAACACATATTTGGAAACACGTGGATCATCATCATCATCATTCTTTTATTCGACCGTCAGTCAGAAGAATACATTTGTACAGAATTAAAAGCATCTGAAAGAACTTTGAAAAAAGGAAACATAATCCACAATAGAATGGAACTAAACAAATAGCCCCATATCAATACAATCAATTAAAATCTTGCGACGCTTAGAAGCTAAAAAAAGAAATTTAGCCACCAGGGAGGCTGTGTTTCTAGTAATATTATTCAGTAAATATAAAACCTGTCTTTCTCTGGGTAGAAAGCTAGATTGACGTAAAAGTGGAGTTATAAGATTTTGCCTAAATTCTACATAGAGACGACAAGACAGAAGGATATGTTTGGTAGACTCAATCACGCCCATAGTACAATGACAGGTTCTCTGGGCGTATGGAACTCCCTTGTACCTTCCCCACAATACTGCGGAATCAAGGGCGTTTAGTCTAGCCCAGCGTTTTTCAACCGGTGTGCCGCGGCACACTGGTGTGCCGCGAGACACCGGCTGCTGTGCCGCGGGAAAACTCCCGGTGCATTGGGCTGCGCACACAGGCGGCTCCGGCAGGACGAGGGCGCGGGATCATAGAGCCGGACGAGGGCGCGGGATCATAGAGCCTCGGGTAGAGGCTAGAGAGGCGCCCACTTCCGATCCGGCTTCTTTCCCCCTCCGGGCGCGCCGCTTCCGGTGAGCACGGGCGGGGCGACCGGCGGTGCCCTGAGCGCGGGAGGCGGAGAGGGAACGGGCGCCTGACCCGCCGCGATCGCCGATCTCCTGCTCCGTTTTCGCCCACCTGAATCCTTCCCCTCCCTCCCGCCGAGGCACACAGACACCCCACCCCCCAAAGCAGGGGAATCGAGGTACATATATCCTTCCCCTTTCCCCGTTTTTTGACATTTTCTGGTGGTGGTGTGCCGCGAGATTTTTTTCATGAGACAGGTGTGCCGTTGCCCCGAAAAGGTTGAGAAACACTGGTCTAGCCGCTGTAAGAAGTCTGCGGTATTCCACATAGTGGATTTCCGCGAGATAGGGGTCTGGTCTCATTTGATATATCTGGTCCCTTGGGAACATCCCTGGTTTCACTTGAGCTATGTCCTCTTGTTTGGCAATATCAATCAATCTCCGGGAGATTGCAGTTCTAGCTTGATTATACGTCATGGACTCCAGGTAGAGGTGTGACAACCCACAGGACTGCACCTCTTTTATGACCTCCCTTTCCCATGATGACTGGAAATCATCCCTCAGTGTCAAGGGGGGTGGATCATCAGAGTTCCAGGGCATCTTTTGGACAAACTGTATGTTTCAAGGTAAAGGTAAAGGGATCCCTGACCATTAGGTCCAGTCGCAGATGACTCTGGGGTTGCGGCGCTCATCTCACATTATTGGCCGAGGGAGCCGGCGTACAGCTTCCAGGTCATGTGGCCAGCATGACTAAGCTGCTTCTGGCGAACCAGAGCAGCGCACGGAAACACTGTTTACCTTCCCGCCGGAGTGGTACCTATTTATCTACTTTGACGTGCTTTTGAACTGCTAGGTGGGCAGGAGCAGGGACCGAGCAACGGGAGCTCACCCTGTCGCGGGGATTCGAACCGCCGACCTTTTGATCGACAAGCCCTAGGCTCTGTGGTTTAACCCACAGCGCCACCTGCATCCCATGTTTCAAGGTAGCTGTCCCTATAGAAATATACAGTAAGGGGGGCGGGTGTTCTACGCATTACATGAAAACAGAGAAAAGTGCCTTACACTGAATCAGACCATTGGTCCATTTGGCTCAGTATTGTTGACTAGACTCTGCAAGTTTTCACACAGAAGTCTTTAAAACCCGACCTGGAGGGACCAAGGAAAGATGGAATCTTAGATCTGCATTGCAAAGCATGCGTTCTACCACTGAACTGAGGCCTCCACGGAGAGTTAAATCTACTTCTCTCCCATCTTGCTACAAACAGTACAGATCCAGCTAGGTGGGTGGAGCTGTGAGGGCACAATGAGATAACAGAGTCAAGAGGACTTTGCATTTGTTAGCCGTGGGTGAGCATTGTTTCAGTCGTGACCGACTCTGGGGTTGCGGCGCTCATCTCGCATTATTGCCTGAGGGAGCCGGCGTACAGCTTCCAGGTCATGTGGCCAGCAGAGCAGCGCACGGAAATGCCGTTTACCTTACCGCTGCAGTGGTACCTATTTATCTACTTGCACTTTGTCGTGCTTTCGAACTGCTAGGTTGGCAGGAGCAGGGACCGAGCAACGGGAGCTCACCCTGTTGCGGGGATTTGAACCGCCGACCTTCTGATCGGCAAACTCGCGTCCTTGTATGGAGTCTGAAAAAATACTCCGTGACAGGAGGATTTCTACATGGAAAGAACCCACGTATTGAATACGTGCTGACCGCAAGCTGCTCCACAAATCACAGGTATATGCAACCTCTCTGCATCTAGGTTAAGCGTTTTTAATCCAAAGTCTGAATAAAGCGTCCTTAAACAATGAAAAGGCAACAATCATTTCATTCCCTACACCAGGGGTCGGCAACCCGTGGCTCCGGAGCCGCATGTGGCTCTTTTACACCTTTGCCGCGGCTCCGGGGCGGATACTAGCGAGGGGAGGAGGCGCATTGTGTGGCTGCCGGACGCGGTGGCGGCTGCCGGACGATGAAAGAGCGGGAGCCCTCTTCGCCGGCCTTGCAGCGCCCGCGCTATGGCTCTAAGTACCCCGGCGCTGACTTGCCTCTCTTGCTGCCAACTCACTTTATTGATTACATTTGGGTTTGCGCCAAAATGGAGCACCTAACAGGGACGGCGGCGTTGCACACGCACGCACGTACAGACGTGTATTCCCCCCCCTTTCTGTTTCGCGGGGTTCTGGGGAGAGACTCCCGAAGCGCTCAGGTGTCGAGGCCGCCCTTGCCCCACAGAGGGACACGTGTGCGGGAAGGAGGGGTGTCCGCCATGTCGCCGAGAGGGAGGGCAAATTGGCTCTGGCGCTGCCGGCTGCTGGCCCAGAAGCTCGGAAGCGGGGAAACAGAGCTGCCCAGGCCAGGCCAGCCCAGAAAAGGGGCCGAGCCTCTGCGGGGAAGCTCCCGCCCCCGCCTGGAGGAAGCATCGCGGCGCCAGGGCCGCTCTCCCCTGCTTGTCCCAGGGAGCGCCGCTTGCGCACGTGGGCGGATCAATGGCCCGGTGCGGAGCGGTGGTTCCCGTGTAAACGGAGGAGGTGGGAAGAGGTTTGTTGCGTGCCATCGCTTGCTGAATCGGGTGGGAGAGGGAGGGTGGCTGGCTGCCGGTCTTTCTTTCTTTCTTTCTTTCTTTCTTTCTTTCTTTCTTTCTTTCTTTCTTTCTTTCTTTCTTTCTTTCTTTCTTTCTTTCTTTCTTTCCTTCCTTCCTTCCTTCCTTCCTTCCTTCCTTCCTTCCTTCCTTCCTTCCTTTCTTTTCCTTCCTTCCTTCCTTCCTTCCTTCCTTCCTTCCCTCTCTCTCTCTCACCCCTGCTTTCCTTCCTTCCTTCCTTTCCTTCCTTCCTTCCTTCCTTCCTTCCTTCCTTCCTTCCTTCCTTCCTTCCTTCCTTCCTTCCTTCCTTCTCTCTCTCTCTCTCTCACCCCTGCTTTCTTTCTTTCTTCTTCTTTCTTTCTTTCTTTCTTTCTTTCTTTCTTTCTTTCTTTCTTTCTTTCTTTCCTTCCTTCCTTCCTTCCTTCCTTCCTTCCTTCCTTCCTTCCTTCCTTTCCTTCCTTCCTTCCTTCCTTCCTTCCTTCCTTCCTTCCTTCCTTCCTTCCTTCCCTCCTTCCTTCCTTCTCTCTCTCTCTCTCTCACCCCTGCTTGCTTTCTTTCTTTCTTTCTTTCTTTCTTTCTTTCTTTCTTTCTTTCTTTCTTTCTTTCTTTCCTTCCTTCCTTCCTTCCTTCCTTCCTTCCTTCCTTCCTTCCTTCCTTCCTTCCTTCCTTCCTTCCTTCCCTCTCTCTCTCTCACCCCTGCTTTCCTTCCTTCCTTCCTTCCTTCCTTCCTTCCTTCCTTCCTTCCTTCCTTCCTTCCTTCTCTCTCTCTCTCTCTCACCCCTGCTTTCTTTCTTTCTTTCTTTCTTTCTTTCTTTCTTTCTTTCTTTCTTTCTTTCTTTCTTTCTTTCTTTCTTTCTTTCTTTCTTTCTTTCTCTTCTTCTTTCCTTCCTTCCTTCCTTCCTTCCTTCCTTTCCTTTCCTTTCCTTTCCTTTCCTTTCCTTTCCTTCCTTCCTTCCTTCCTTCCTTCCTTCCTTCCTTCCTTCCTTCCTTCCTTCCTTCCTTCCTTCCTTCCTTCCTTCCTTCCTTCCTCCTTTCCTTTCCTTCCTTCTCTCTCTCTTCCCTCCCCTCCCAGCCTTTTAGAGGAGGAAAACCAGAAAAAAATATTTTACACCCACCCCACCCCCACCCCCCACAATGTTTGAAAACGTCAGCTTTGTACTTAAACACAAATTGGCCGGGAACTTCATTGTCTGTGTCTTTATTAATTTATTTAAAGAACAACAAACTGGTGATTGCAGTGTTATATTTGTTTCAAATGTCGCAATGGTTTTGCGGCTCCCAGTTTTTTTTTTTCCTTCGGAAACGGGTCCAAGTGGCTCTTTTTGTCTTAAAGGTTGCAGACCCCTGCCCTACACCCTTTATTTTACACCACTGTAAATTGTTAAAAATAAACGGTGTTTGCTGTTTAGATCTATCCGTATAGCTCATTGGGTAGAGCACAAATCTCTTAATCTCAGGGCCGTCCTTCGAGCGCCATGTTGGGCAAAAGATTCCTGCAGGGGGTTCGACTCATAGACCCTCCTGGTCCCTTCAACTCTTGCAATTCCATGATTCTGCAATCTAAGTGCATTGCTTTGAAGTGAAATCATTCTCGGCACACTCATACACATTTCAAGATTCAAGATTTCTTTATTGTCATTGTACAAGTACAATGAAATTGAATAAAACAACAGCAACAACAACAACAACAACAACAACAACAACAATAATAATAATTTCAAACACATTCAAAGGTTTTAATAAAAAAAAATCTTTATTAAATATTTCTTCAACTCAAATGGTCATATGATCTCAACAATCAAGCGTTAGAAACCACCCAAAATGGCATGAGATACAAAGTCCTTCTTCTTCCTGTCCCTGAGAGATTTGAATGGGAAAATCCTTTCCATTCCTGAATAATAAGGGGCAGTGGGGTGAGGGAGGCCGGGGGGCCACATCCACACCGTTTAAACAGCTATGAAGACGCTTTGAACACTCATGGCTTCTTACCCCAAAGAAACGTAGAGCTATAGTTTGAAAAAGGGGCTGAGAGTTGTTAGGAGACCCCCTTGATGCCCTCCCAGAGCTACAATTCCCACAGTTCCTAACCCTAACCCTAACCTTTAACCTTTAACCAGAGCTACAATTCCCAGAGTTCCCTGGCAAGAAGGGAACCCTACCCCCTACCCCTTAACGAAAACTACAATTCCCAGAGTTCCCTGGCAAGAAGGGAACCCTACCCCTATCCCCTTAACCAGAACGACAATTCCCAGAATTCCCTAGCAAGAAGGGAACCCTATTCCTACCACGACCTCTACTCCTACCCCCTTAATGAGAACTACAACTCCCAGAGTTCCCTGGCAAGAAGGGAACTCTACCCCTACCCCTACCCCTACCCCTTAACCAGAACTACAACTCCAGAGTTCCCTGGCAAGAAGGGAACCCTACCCCCTACCCCCTTAACCAAAACTACAACTCCTAGAGTTCCCTGGCAAGAAGGGAACCCTACCCCTACCCCCTACTCCCTTAACCAGAACGACAATTCCCAGAGTTCCCTGGCAAGAAGGGAACCCTACTCCCTACCCCTTAACGAAAACTACAATTCCCAGAGTTCCCTGGCAAGAAGGGAACCCTACCCCTACCCCCTTAACCAAAACTACAACTCCTAGAGTTCCCTGGCAAGAAGGGAACCCTACCCCTACCCCCTACTCCCTTAACCAGAACTACAACTCCCAGAATTCCCTGGCAAGAAGGGAACCCTATCCCTACCGCTACTCCTACCCCCTTAACCAGAACTACAACTCCCAGAGTTCCCTGGAAAGAAGGGAACCCTACCCCTACCCCTAACGCTAGCCCTAGCCCTAACCCTCGTAACAAGTCTCCGTCCCCTGAACAACCTACAGTTCCCAGAAACCCCGAGGGGAAGCCATTCCTGTTTAAAGTCTCTTCATAGTACTTCCAACAGACGGTGCGCCCAATGTGGCCTCATGTTCGCTCCCTCTTTTTCTTCTTCTCTCTCCCCACTGCCCCATCTCTTGCAATGCAGCAGATGTCCGCCTGCAGTCTCCCTTCAAGGCTCCTTCTCTCAGGTCTGGCCATGGCCTTGTCCGTTGCTCGCAAATGAAATGGTCATGTGATCTGAACAATCAAGTCCTTCTTCTTCCTGTTCCCGTGAGATTTGAATGGGAAAATCCTTTCCATTGCTGAATAATAAGGGGCAGTGGGGTGAGGGAGGCCGGGGGGCCACATCCACACCGTTTAAACAGCTATGAAGATGCTTTAAACAGGAATGGCTTCTTACCCCAAAGAAACGTAGAGCTATAGTTTGAAAAAGGGGCTGAGAGTTGTTAGGAGACCCCCTTGATCCCCTCCCAGAGCTACAATTCCCAGAGTTCCTAACCCTAACCCTAACGCTAACCTTTAACCTTTAACAAGAGCTACAATTCCCAGAGTTCCTAACCCTAACCCTAACGCTAACCTTTAACCTTTAACAAGAGCTACAATTCCCAGAGTTCCCTGGCAAGAAGGGAACCCTACCCCTACCCCTATCCCCTTAACCAAAACTACAACTCCTAGAGTTCCCTGGCAAGAAGGGAACCCTACCCCTACCCCTATCTCCTTAACCAGAACTACAATTCACAGAGTTCCCTGGCAAGGAGGGAACCCTACCCCTACCCCCTTAACCAAAACTACAACTCCTAGAGTTCCCTGGCAAGGAGGGAACCCTACCCCTACCCCCTTAACCAAAACTACAACTCCTAGAGTTCCCTGGCAAGAAGGGAACCCTACCCCTACCCCTATCCCCTTAACCAGAACTACAATTCACAGAGTTCCCTGGCAAGGAGGGAACCCTACCCCCTTAACCAAAACTACAACTCCTAGAGTTCCCTGGCAAGAAGGGAACCCTACCCCTACCCCTATCTCCTTAACCAGAACTACAACTCCCAGAGTTCCCTGGCAAGGAGGGAACCCTACCCCTACCCCCTTAACCAAAACTACAACTCCTAGAGTTCCCTGGCAAGGAGGGAACCCTACCCCTACCCCCTTAACCAAAACTACAACTCCTAGAGTTCCCTGGCAAGAAGGGAACCCTACCCCTACACCAGTGATGGCTAACCTTGGCACTCCAGATGTTTTGGGACTACAATTCCCATCATCCCTGACCACTGGTCCTGTTAGCTAGGGATGATGGGAGTTGTAGTTCCAAAACATCTGGCGTGTCAAGGTTAGCCATCACTGCCCTACACCTTAACCAGAACTACAATTCCCAGAATTCCCTGGAAAGAAGGGAACTCTACCCCTACCCCTAACGCTAGCCCTAGCCCTAACCCTCGTAACAAGTTTCCGTCCCCTGAACAAACTACAGTTCCCAGAGACCCTGAGGGGAAGCCATTCCTGTTTAAAGCGTCTTCATAGTACTTCCAACAGACGGTGCGCCAATGTGGCCTCATGTTCCTTCCCTCTTTTTCTTCTTCTCTCTCCCCACTGCCCCATCCCTTGCAATGCAGCAGATGTCCGTCTGCAGTCTGGCCATGGCCTTGTCCGTTGCTCGCTGCCAGTATTGCGCGTTCATTTCTCCGATGAAAATAGGGACGTCCTGCGGTTCTCTTCATGACTTTGACGGCTGGATTCAGGGAAAACCACACCGGATCCAGACATCCCTGTAAGGCAAAGGCAAACAGATGAGTGGGATGGCCCCCATCCGACAGCATCCCCCCCCAGCCTCCTCCTCTCTTTGGCTGCCTGTTAACAAGCAAGGCTTCCAAACCAGCTTCCACCCATCTCGGCCAGCGTAGCCTCGTGGCATCCACTAGCCTGAATGCAAACTCCTTCGACAACCATCCACCACCTGCAGCCTCGCCAGCTCCATTGCCAGACATCAGCCAGCTTCAGACCTGAATATCAGCTGCCCTCAAGTAGCGATCCCACCAGCAAGTACACTTTGTACTTGCCTTCTCCTTGCTCCACAGCATCCCAGCACCGGGCGATTGCCTCCTTCCGCTTGCCAGCTTGCCACCACGGGGGGGGGGGGGGCAGGAGGCCACCAGGGCTGAGTGCCACCGAGCTGCCCATTTCTCTCTGGGGAGGGCAACTGCCGAGGCTTGCGCCTTGGCCCACATTTATACCTGCTCAGCTGCAAAAAGTTTTTGTGGCATCACAGTGAACCCACAGACAATGGCAGCAGCTGGGGAGGCATCACCATCACCCCCTCAGCCCTCACAATGGTGGGCTCAGCTCAGCAGCCAAAACACACACCCCTAGGTTGTGCCAATACCTGTGAAGGCCACACTGGAGACCCAAGGGGGCAGGAGGGGGACATTTCTCAGCCCACTGGTTGCATTTCCCTCCACACAACACTAGTCAGATGCACAAATGAACAGAGCAATGAAAGCAGGCCTTATTTTTGCACAGGAAGTTGCTGAAGGAATGACATGCAGAGTCAGGAAAAAAGTGCTTTTTCACCAATCAATCAATCAATCAATCAATCAGTCAGTCATTGTATTTGACTAAAAGCCATTACAAATCCAGTTACAAAAGCACCAAACCCAATAACCCAAACTATAGTTCCCATATTGTTTGTGGGGGAAAACCATGAGTGTTTAAAGTGGCTTCGTGGCGCTTTCAATAAATGGTGTGGATGTGCCCCCCCCCCGGCCTCCCTCACCCCACTGCCTCCTATTATTGAGGAACCAACAGGATTTCCCCATTCAAATTTCTCGGAACAGGAAGAAGAAGGACTTTGTATCTCATGCCATTTTGGGTGGTTTCTAACGCTTGATTGTTGAGTTCATATGACCATTTCAGTTGGAAAACTGTTTAATAAAGATTATTTTTTTATTAAAAGCTTTGAATGTGTTTTAAATGTGTTATAGGAATTCTAACGTCTCATATATATAAATCATATGTTCATAAATTTCCAAGGCATACACATACAAAAGTATATAAACCACCTGTCTGAAATAGTAAAACGCTAAAGGGACCCTTGACCATGAGGTCCAGTCGTGACCGACTCTGGGGTTGCGGCACTCATTATTGTATTTTAATGTTCTGTTGGAAGCCGCCCAGAGTGGCTGGGGAAACCCAGCCAGGTGGGCGGGGTATAAACAATAAATTATTATTATTATTATTATTATTATTATTATTATCATCATCATTATCATTATTATTATTATTTCGCATTATTGGCCAAGGGAGCCGGCGTACAGCTACCGGATCATGCGGCCAGCATGACTAAGCACGGAAACGCCGTTTGCCTTCCCGCCAAAGCGGTACCTATTTATCTACTTGCACTTTGACGTCCTTTCGAACTGCTAGGTGGGCAGGAGCAGGGACCGAGCAACGGGAGCTCACCCCGTCGCGGGGATTCGAACCGCCTACCTTCTGATCGGCAAGCCCTAGGCTCTGTGGTTTAACCCACAGTGCCACCCGCGTCCCTGTATGGAGTCTGAAAAAATACTCCGTGACAGGAGAAGGATTTCTACATGGAAAGAACCCACTCATCTGAGCAGTGTGAAGCGATCTCAGGTCAACACACAGTGCCACACAAACCATACAGAAAAGCATTTTAATTGCATGTTCTCAGCAAACATCACAAGTAGGCAAACGAGAGGTAGGAAAGACAGATCAAACTTTGGGTGGCCTTTTTTTGGTATGGTGGTACGTATATAACTACCCCACCTAACACTCTCCTGGAGAAAGAAGGTGTAATGAAGCCTAAGCAAAAATTATTCTGGCACTCTGAGGTTCTTCTGATTGACGGCCCTGGCTCCATTCCCACTCCTCCCCGACCACATTATTGAGTTCTGCCCTTCAGCAATGTCACAAAGTTTAGGGGTGGGGTGTCATCCTCTTATTCAGGGGTCATCAATGTGGTGCCCTCAATCCCCAGTATGCCTGGCCTTCAAATAGCAGCAGCGAAAAGTTTATATCCTTTCAAAAATCCAGGAGAAACGGCGTGACCCTGTGCTTCAGTTCCTGTTTGCATTGGTTTGGTTTCCCTAGTGGTACCTCTAGATGCGAACGGGATCCGTTCCGGAGCACCGTTTGCATCCTGAGCAGTTCACAACCCGCAGCGCCGCTTCTGTGCGGGTCGCGATTCAGCGCGTCTGCGCATGCGCGTGATATCATTTGACGCATCTGCGCATGCGCGACCTGCTGAACCCTGAAGTACCGGTAATCCGTTCCGGTACTTCCGGGTTTGTCGTGTTCGTAACCTGCGCCGTTCGCAACCCGCAGCGAACGCAACACGAGGTATGGCTGCCGTACCTTGGAAGTCGTATGGAATCCTGTTCCAGAAGTCCGTTTGACTTCCAAAACGTTGCTTCTGATTGGCTGCAGGAAGTTTGGCAGAAATAAGAGGAGAGGTTCTCTTGTGGAGCCGAAATGGATTAAGTTGGAGGAAGCAAAGAGTAGGAATAAATAGTTCTCTAAATGGAGAGGTGTGGAAAGTAGAATACCCCAAGAACCAAAGCATTTCTACTTCTTCAGGTTTGCTGATAACACAAAATTGTCCATGATAGTTAAAAAGAAAAGCGATTATGAAGAGCTCCAAAAGGACTGTTCCAAACTGTGTGAAGAGGCGAGCAAATGGCAAATGCAATTCAATGTAAACTAGTGTAAATTGATGCACTGCAGGCATGGGAGCCCCTGGAATGCATCCCTGGGCTGAAAAATGTCCTCCTCCAGCCCCCCTGGGTTTGAAATCCTAGAATAAGAAACCACCTTTTCCCCCTCAGCTGCCATGTCTGTTTGTGACATCACAGGCAGACCATATATAGACAAGGCTGGGGAAACAACGCCTCACAATTTGTCCACTTCCCAAGTTAATCACAATACAAATATGGTCATAAGCCCCATTAGACAAATTTATTGACACATACACAGAACATTCCCCCCCCCCCAAGATTGTCTTAATATTGAATACGTGCTGACCGCAAGCTGCTCCACCAATCACAGGTATATGCAACCTCTCTGCATCTAGGTTAAGCGTTTTTAATCCAAAGTCTGAATAAAGCGTCCTTAAACAATGAAAAGGCAACAATCATTTCATTCCCTACACCCTTTATTTTACACCACTGTAAATTGTTAAAAATAAACGGTGTTTGTTGTTTAGATCCATCCGTATAACTCATTGGGTAGAGGCGTAAAGGTAAAGGTAAAGGGACCCCTGACCGTTAGGTCCGGTCGCGGACGACTCTGGGATTGTGGCGCTCATCTCGCTTCATTAGCCGAGGGAGCCGGTGTACAGCTTCCAGGTCATGTGGCCAGCATGACTAAGCTGCTTCTGGCAAACCAGAGCAGCGCACGGAAACACCGTTTACCTTCCCGCCGGAGCGGTACCTATTTATCTACTTTGACATGCTTTTGAACTGCTAGGTGGGCAGGAGCAGGGACCGAGCAACGGGAGCTCACCCCGTCGCAGGGATTCGAACCACCGACCTTTTGATCGGCAAGCCCTAGGCTCTGTGGTTTAGACCATAGCACCACCCGCGTCAATGTACCTCAGTATTAAAACGTCGTATTTGTCATGGAATTCTACTCAATATTGATCCAGAGCAGATTCCAGCATATAGTATTTTTCGCTCCATAACGCGCACCGGACCATAACGCGCACCTAGTTTTTTGAGGAGGAAAGGGGGAAAGCCCCCCTTTTTGAGGATCAGTTCAAAGTTGTGCATCTTCTTTTGGAAGAAGAAAAGCCCCATTTGCAAAAGGATCAGCTCAAAGTTGTGCTGCTGCTTTTGCAAAGGAGAAAAGACCCATTTGCAAAAGAAGCAGCTCAAAGTTGTTGTGCTGCTGCTTTTGCAAAAGAGAAAAGAAAGGGCTTTGAGCTGATCCTTTTGCAACTGGGGCTTTTCTTTGCAAAGAAAAGCCCCAGTTGCAAAAGGATCAGCTCAAAGCCCTTTCTACAGTTTCCAAACAGATAATCTAATCAGCCAGTCACATGTCGCTGGGGAAACCAACAGCCTCCTCTGCAGGAGGACCTTATCTCTCTTCCCGATCTCTTTCTCTCTGCAGCGACCTTATCTCTCTTCCCCATCTCTTGCTGATCAGCTGTAAAGCGGCAGCCTTTCAACACCCCCTTCTCTCTTTGTAAAAGAAAAAGCTCGATCTTCTTTTGGTCCCTGGGCAATTCAGCTCCAGGGACCATGCATTCGCTCCATAACGCGCACAGACTTTTCCCCTTCCTTTTTAGAAGGAAAAAAGTGCGCGTTATGGAGCAAAAAATACGGTAGTTAGCAGAGTAACAACTTAAACACATTGCAGGATTCCCAAAAGATAGACCAGAGGCCATTGTATTTCATCCAGCAGAGCTTTACTGCTACTGAAGGCAAATGAGCATAATGGTCACAAATGCAATACATTCAGGATTGGCACTGTCCCTAAGAAATCCAGTTGCAGCAGACTTAACTGAAACTTACAACTTATAATAAGGAACTGTGTGACCTTTTAGTCAGCCTTGACCTTTTAGTCAGCTTAGGTCTAGTTGTCATGTTCATTTTTTGCAGGTACCGCAAGTTCTAGTATTTTCTTCTTTGAGCTGGCTACCTTTTCCCTGCGTAGCTTATCTGCTAGATCTCTTTCCAGGAAAGGCTTATGTGCTTGGCACACAGACAATTGGCAAATAGCACCCCAGGAAATGACATTGTTGTGCTTGCTGTGAAATAAAGAGAAAGGGCTTCATCCCTGCTCCGTCACAACACAGTCTATGGTGCAACTACTCTTGAAATTCTGCATTCTGCTTGCTCCATTTCATGAACAATATTGTAGAGTGAGAAAAGAAATGGCAAGCCGAATGATCAAGGACTGGAGCACTCCTCTCCTAGGAATGGCTATAACATTTGAGGGTTTTTTTTGTTTAGAAAAGCAGTGAATATGATGGATGAGTACAAAATCATGAAGGGGTGGAGAAAGCTTAAATGACTTGGAATTGATGAAGGAATCCATCATCAAATTTGCAGATGCCACCAAACTGGGAGTGGTAGGTAATGCCCCAGAAAACAAGAATCGGGATTCAAAATGGCCTTCACAGATTGGAGAACTGGACTCAAGCTAACAAAATGAATTTCAATAGGGACAAATGTAAGTTTCTGCACTTAGGCTGGAAGAACCAGCTGCACAAATATAAGATGGGGGGCACTTGTGAAAGGGATTCGAGGGGTTTTAGTACACCATAAGCTGAACATACGAGACGCGGGTGGCGCTGTGGGTTAAACCACAGAGCCTAGGGCTTGCTGATCAGAAGGTTGGCGGTTTGAATCCCTGCGACGGGGTGAGCTCCCGTTGCTCGGTCCCTGCTCCTGCCAACCTAGCAGTTCGAAAGCATGAAGTGCAAGTAGATAAATAGATACCGCTCCAGTGGGAAGGTAAACGGCGTTTCCGTGCGCTGCTCTGGTTTGCCAGAAGCGGCTTAGTCATGCTGGCCACATGACCTGGAAGCTGTACACCGGCTCTCAGCCAATAAAGCGAGATGAGTGCTGCAACCCCAGAGTCGGACACGACTGGACCTAGTGGTCAGGGGTCCCTTTACCTTTTACTGTGAGGTACTTTCCTCATACTTGTTAAGAAATGCATGTTTTCATTGGTTTAGAGATGTTCTGAGCAGCGGTTCAAATGTCAAGGGTTTGCTGCCCCATTAAAGCCCATGGGAGCAGCGATGATTGCAGCAAAGGCCACCTAGTGGAAGCTGTGTGTAATGTGTATTCCTTTAGCTTACAGGTACCTTGCCATAGAATCATAGAATTGTAGGGTGTGAAGGGAGCTCAAGGATCACCTAGTCCAATCCTCTTCAATGTAGGAATCACAGGTAAATAATACCTGACAGATGGCCATCCTACCTCTGTTTAAAAAACACCAGTAAAGTTGAATCCACTACCTTCCATGGGAGTCCGTTCCACTGTTGAACCGCTCTGGTCACTGGAAAGTTCTAATGTTTAGCATGCCTGCTTTAAGAAGGCAGTAGTGAAACCAGTCCTTAAGAAACCCTCCCTGGACTCAGAAATCTAACTAACTACCAGCCAGTTGCAAATCGCCCCTTCTTGGGCAAGATTCTTGAGTCATGGATCAGATCCAGGCACTGGAGGAATCTGATTTTTTAGATCCATTTCAATCACGGTTTAGACCCCCGTTTTGGCACAGAAACTGCTCTGGTTGCTCTGTATGTTGGGAGAGAAGCGTCCTTGTTCATTTCCCACAACCTTTCAGCAACTTTCATGCTGGTTATCCTTCTGGAGCAGCTGTACGAGTTGTGGATGAGTGGCACCGCTTTGCGGTGGTTCGGGTCCTACTTGGATGGTCGTTTCAAGGTCGTGATGCATGGGGTATGTTCTTTGGCCCCACGGAGCCTTCAATGTGGGATTCCTCAGGGCTCAATTTTATCCCCTACACTATTTAACATCTACATGAAACCGCTGAGCAAGGCTAGCCGGAGTTCTGGGGCTTTTAGTACACCAGAAGCTTAATGTGAGCCAACAGTGTGATGCAGCAGCAAAAAAAGCAAATGCTATTCCAGGCTGCAGCTTAGTAATCACAGTGAAATAAACAAAAATCTGCTCTTATTCCCTTATGGGGTACACAAGAGCCTTCCCAGGTTCTCCATCGGTAGGAGTAAATTTACAGAGGCCAACCAGATAAAATTGAGAAGCAAAATTTTATTATATCTGTTGCAACAGGGCCCATCACTCCCAAAATGGAAGAGGGAGGAGGAACCCAGAACAATGGTGTGCCAGCTCCTATATAGACTTTTGAAATTCCCCCCCTCCCGCTCAAGACCACCCCCGTATACATCATACATACATCACAAAAAGGGGTGTAACCCAGGACCACCCCCCAGATACATCACAGCTACATCATGAAAGGGGAGGTCTGGTAGCATCCTTGACCTTCCCCATGCCTCCTCTTGCCCTCCACCCGAAAACCCATCAAGTGAAACAAAAGAGATATTTACATTTCCCTGTTTCCCAGCCAAGTTAATCACACCCTTTTGTCTGGCACTCAGGTGTCAGGAAGCCAGGATTATCACTTTATTTTCCTGAGACAATCCCCCCTCCTTCCTTGCAGAGAAACAGTTTGTCAGTTTGGGAGTCAAAATGGAGACAGGCCTGTCTTCCTGTGCTGTTTCAGACATGTGGCCTTGTTTTGCTTGGCACACTTATGAACAATTATTTTATATACACACACACACACATATATGGCCTTGATATTCTTCCAACAATTGCATGCTAAGTGCTCATGGACTGACCATTTAATTATCTGCTCTAGTATCTTTCCTGGTATCAATGTCAAGCTGATTGGTTGGTAACTGCTGCACACTGCATTGTTTTAGCTACACTAGCAGCACCAAAGTGACCTTCCCAGGGCGCAAGTTTTTGTGGAGGTCCTGGGCTGCCCAGACTACAAGACTCTCCCCCCACCCCACTCACTGATGTGGTCCAAAGTAAACCAGAGCAATACACTGGTCACCAGCTTGTCTGTCTGCAGGAGTTGCCGGAAGGAGGAGTACAAAGCACTGTCCAACCGTCTTAGGGACCTGCACTCTGGACTTGTGTAGGGTTTGCTCCTTAGCCTTTTCTTCTCTGAAGAAGGCGGCGGAGGTTTAGGATCAATTTTCCTTCTCCTAGATGTCTACCTTCCCAGGTTGACTAGCCCCATCTGCCCCTCCCTTCCACTAACAGCACATAGAATCATGTAGAAACTGTGGGATGTATAACACTGGTGCAGTCAATCACAACATTCCTAGAATGTACACGAAGGGTCTCAGTCCTCCAGTTAGAGTTTCCTGTACCTGGACTGAGACCACTTCCTCTGTGTGACCAGAGGTGGGAGTGGCCTTACCTGTAGTTACTCAAAGTCACAGGTAAGCAGCCATCCCACTCTCTTCCTCATCAGGACTTCGAGCGAGCAACATCTCAAGAGAAGATGCACTCTTGGCTTCCAGTCAAGAGGGCCCAGATGGAGCCTTCCCCCTTAAGGAGAGTCTCCATGTATATACATTTAATCTAAGCTAGCCTGCCTTTCTGAGACTTGTAGAACCTTGGAAATGTCTGTGAGTAAACCTTTATGCTTTTAAAGAGCATTGTGTCGTGTATTTACTTTTAAGGGGGAACCAGGGGAAAGATGCCAGGAATCTGCCTTGTTTTAGAAGTTCAAAAGAACTTGATCGCCATGTTTTGCTGCGTTTAATTGGGGATGAGAATCTCTGCTAGTTTGGAGCTTGTTAACACAAGCTGGGATAGGAAATATTAAACAATATTCCCTCATCCATATTCCCACTCATCTCCCACAGAAACCACCTTGACCGTTGGATCCACTATTAGTCCTGGGTTCAAGACCCATCGGCTACCCTCACCTGGTTCAGCCAACCAGCTGAAGCTGTTTCATTTCATTTCACTTTTTAATTTGTGTACCGTCTTTCTATATTACTGTACACAAGGCGGTTTACAAGCTGAAGAAACAACAAAGATCTCACACACCACACTATCTGATCCAATACAAAAATGCCGTAATAAAAAACATAACTTTAAAATAAACAACTTATATCCCCCAAAAATGTAACATTAAATAATCCATTAGATTATAATAGTACACAATAAAATTAAATATAAGCAAATAATTAAACAGAAATTTATTCTTAACAATTACAATAAATAATTTCTAAACAAGAATCCATAAAAATAACAAGTCAACAGTGCATAAAATAACGCAATACAAATTGAGAAGCAAAGAAACACAGCTTACAAAATTATTTTTTAAAAACACCCCTGAACTCCTCTTCTCTCTTCCCAGCTGCTTCTGCTGTTCCTAAAGTCTTGGTCTGGGAAGGGCTCATAGGGCTGGAGGGTGGGCCAAGGCAGGTGGGAAAAGCCATTGCCTGATAAACCGCACAAAGTCTCTCCCCCCTCACAGTGCTTCCTCTAGAAACAGCAGCTTCCTTTTCAAGACTCCAGAGATTGCCATTTCTTCCAATTTAGTGGTAAACAGCATGTTTTCCAGGGGGGGAAATCCATAGGGCAAATGCAAAACCGCTCAGACTTGTGCCTAGAAAGTACGAGACAAGTGGAAAACCTCTTGGGTCCGTGCTTTCTAGGCATATGGGAAAGCCCTATGTATAACACAGATAAGTGCCCCAGATACCATTGAATTCAGTGGGACTTGAGGTTGGCTCACCTGTCTACATCCTCCACACAATCGCGCATTAAATATGGGGCTGGGGTGGGAGAGCTGAAAATAATGTAACACTCAGGCCCAGAGGAGACAGCTTATCTATAATTTGTTTCTTTAGTGATAGCGTGAATCAAGAGACTCTATATACAGTGGGATACTGTTAAATTGAGTAAGGGGGGGGGGATGCAGGTTTTACGGCCGTTATTTACAGGGGTGGACTAAATGACCCTTGGGGTCCCTTCCAACTCTTCAATTCTATTTTTATACACACACACACACACACATATATGGGGGGTTAATCCTGTATATTTTGCTTTAGGAGGCTCAGTTTGGTCAGAATCGAATATACCGTATATACTCGAGTATAAGCCGACCCGAATATAAGCCGAGGCACCCAATTTTACCACAAAAAACCTGTGAAAGCTTCATAGGAGCCACTGCCTGCCTCACTCGAGTATAAGCCGAGGGTGGCTTTTTCAGCACAAAAAATGTGCTGAAAAACTATATACTCGAGTATATAGGGTACACATCCGGAGTTAATGCTAAATACATTGCTTCTGGTAAATGAGCCATCGTAGCCGCTAGAGGGTCATGAACATTTGTGCCCTGGGCTTTTTAAACCATGTACTATCTGAAACCAAAGGGGAGCATGGGCTGCCAGGTGTGGATTTTTTTCCAGCTCTTCCACCCAACTATAGAGAAGTTCAGCCACAGGGTAGAGCCTTCGTCACATGACCCTTGGTTCATGTTGTCATGTACCCATTCTCATATTCCTGTGCGAATGTAGGCTTTTGATTTTACTGAGACTGGAACAAGATGCTACCACAAATATATGGTCTATTAGCTCTACCCCACACTGCCTACCATCCCCTTGTACTTGTGCCCCTGTTCCACTTCAGTGGCGCTAAAAATAAATAAATAAATAAAATAAAATATAATAATAATATATTTATACCCTGCCCATCTGGCTGGGTTTCTCCAGCCCCTCTGGGGCAGCTTCCAACAGAATATTAAAAACACAATAAAACATCACATATTAAAAGCTTCCCTAAACAGGGCTGCCTTCAGATGTCTTCTAAAAGTCATATAGTTTCCTTAACATCTGATGGGAGGGCGTTCCACAGAACAGGCGCCACTACCGAGAAGGCCCTCTGCCTGGTTCCCTGTAGCCTCAATTCTCACAGCGAGGGTACCACCAGAATGCCCTCGGAACTGGACCTCAGTGTCCGGACTGAACGATGGGGGTGGAGACGCTCCTTCAGGTATACTGGGCTGAGACCGTTTAGGGCTTTAAAGGTCAGCACCAACACTTTGAACTGGTGGCTGTAGGAAAGCTGCAGTTTTTATAACATGCCAAACCTAATTCCCATTTTAAAAAACGTCCATTTGGATATGAGCAGTATATCTCACTTTTAGCCACAATGGCAGATCATCTTATCACAGGGATAAATTTAAGTTAGATGTTACAATCCTACTGAAGAACCACTCAACTCTGCCGGTTACTTTAATTCTATGATACAGCCAATTTTGACAGGTGACGGATTGTGAAGTAAGCAAGCCGAACCAATTGTTGCCCTGATATTTCCAGTTCCTATTTGGCCCAAGTTCCAAGATTAACGGCCATATGTAATGTTGCAGGATCAATAACCGTGCTTATGAAGCGTTGCAGGATTTTTTAAACGATCTGAAATTTGAAATTAGTCAAGCTTCATACTTCCATTCTCCAAAACACTTATCCACAAAGCAAGTTTTATTTTCTTTAGCAAACAAATTAAATACCGCCACTCAGCTCAGTCAGCTGAACTCTATTAAATATTCTGGATAGATCTGGTTGGCATCAAAGATGACAAAAATCTTTGGGTTCCAGGTGCTGTCTACACAGCTGTCATATAAATTCACAAAGCTCCCATCTTTTGAAGGTGGTCTCACGTATTTGGAGTCCCCATTAACATAGTCCCCCGTCAATACACGAGCAAGAAACATCACTTTATGCTTCCAAAACATCTGAAGTTGCAGGTCAACTCCATGAATCTGTAATGTGCTGCCATGCTTCAAGTCATCTTTGCAGAAGCGGCTGAAATATAAAGCATCCCTTGCAAAATACGTCCCTACAGAAAAAGAAAAGTGCTTGAGCATTGTCTAGAAATACAATCATCCTACTATCCGAAGCCTGAGGTTGGAACCATACATGAGCAAAAACATCGGATTGCTGCCAATAATGGCAACCGTGTCAAATCCCCCCTTCTAAAACAGGGGTCAGCAAACTTTTTCAGCAGGGGTAAAGGTAAAGGGACCCCTGACCATTAGGTCTAGTCGCGGACAACTCTGGGGTTGCGGCGCTCATCTCGCTTTACTGGCGAGGGAGCCGGCGTTTGTTTGTCCGCAGACAGCTTCTGGGTCATGTGGCCAGCATGACTAAGCTGCTTCTGGCGAACCAGAGCAGCGCACGGAAACGCCGTTTACCTTCCCGCCGGAGTGGTACCTATTTATCTACTTGCACTTTGACGTGCTTTCGAACTGCTAGGTGGGCAGGAGCAGGGAACGAGCAACGGGAGCTCACCCCGTCGCGGGGACTCGAACCGCTGACCTTCTGATCGGCAAGCCCTAGGCTCTGTGGTTTAGACCACAGCACCACCCACATCCCTTAGTTTGCCTACCCATGGCCTAAAACATGTATCAATGGAAACACATGATAAAATATGATGTCATGCACTTCCTGACCCGCACCATTGGATAGCAGCCGGAGGTGGAAGCAGTATATGCACCACTTGCACTGCGATTGGTTGCTGGGACTATGTGGAAAGCTTCCCGAGAAATCCAGACCATGGAGCGCCAATTCTAGTCCTAGCTTATTTTTCCTTGGAACATCATTCACTCGAAGACTAGTGGGTGTGCTTGGGAACTTGTTGGTGATTTGTCTTGGATTTCTAGGAATAGCTCTAATTTATGACTCTCAATTCTGACCCTTAGCAAGACTTTTTTCCAGATTAATTAAGGGATGCTCACAAGGGCAGCATGAACTAGGTAAAGGTAAAGGGACCCCTGACCATTAGGTCCAGTCGTGTCCGACTCTGGGGTTGCGGCGCTCATCTCACTTTATTGGCTGAGAGCCGGCGTACAGCTTCCAGGTCATGTGGCCAGCATGACAAAGCTGCTTCTGGCGAACCAGAGCAGCGCATGGAAACGCCGTTTACTTTCCCGCCAGAGCGGTTCCTATTTATCTACTTGCACTTTGAGGTGCTTTCGAACTGCTAGGTTGGCAGGAGCAGGGACCGAGCAACGGGAGCTCACTCCGTCGCAGGGATTCGAACCGCCGACCTTCTGATCAGCAAGCCCTAGGCTCTGTGGTTTAACCCACAGCGCCACCTGGGTCCCGCAGCATGAACTACTTTGTAGCAAAACATTAAACTAGGATAAAGCTGCAAGAACATAATGTGTATGTAAACCCATAAAAGACATCTCATGCAGCCCCTTGCCTTTTCCATATACAGCAGCATGCATGCCATTGATTCTCCAGTCAAAGTTATGAATGCAGATGGCTTCCACGAATTCACTGTTGGTGCCATGAAACAGCATATGTTCATTAATGAAGGAGACACCTCTTTTCTTCTTTAGCTGAGCCTTTTTCCTGTCAAAAGGACAAAATAACAAACAATTTGTAATGGAAATACAGTAGCAGAATAAAAATGTGGGCAAAGCAAAAGTCAAGTTCGGAAAGCCATTGACGTAGAATCTTCCAGAGAGAGAGAGTTTCTGTACTCTAGTGCAAGAACTAAAAACCTATTACATCTTCGGCTTTTGCCATCTCACAGTTGATGTAGTAAATTCCTAAAAAAAATAATAGACTAAATTGTACCCCTTCAGACTGCAGGTAGGAGACTGCACTTGTGAATGCAGGGAGAGGCCTGGGCCAGATCGCTGATAAACTAGTCTTCTAATGTTTTGTGGCTTTTTTAGTTGTACACAAGGTCACATTTCAAAAATAATATTCTCCATACACCAGCTGTATGAACTAAGACAGTCCTTTCTACCACACAAACACACACATTGGAAATTTGATATTTTATAAATCCCAATTGGAGACCGATGAATTCCCTGTTGTGGGATTCTTGGCTGAGAAATCATTATGCAAAACTAATAGCAGATCTTTGTTCAATGTATTTCTGTAAGTATCTGCATACAGCTAGGAAACTAATTATAAAAAAGCTGATTAAAAAGGCCCCAAAACGACAATTTCTAAAACATTTTACAGGCATGTACCCGGGCTTGTAAGCAGACACTTGCCCGGCTGCCTGTGGTAAGAAATGTTTCTAGATAACCAGGCAGGGAGGCTCCAAAAAAATTGTTGTTTTCCTCTGGCAGGTAGGCTACTTAAGTTATGCATGTCTAATTGAAAGGATGAGTAAATCATACTGGTTTCGACAAGGTTTCTGCTGCCAGAGCGTTTTATGGATTAGCACGTTAATGACATGGATATATTTTGGCATGGAAATGCAAAACAGATCAAGGGAGAATCATGATAAGCCAATGTTATGCAAAAAGACCATGCAAAGAACATTTCAAGTGACATTTCTGTGATGAAGAAAACGTGCAGACTGGTCCAGTTTTTTTAAAATACTGCCTTCAACTCCTGCAACCTTCAACACCAATATTTGGGGACTTTGAATTGAAATATGACATTTGAGCAGGCCAATTCAAGTCAGTTAAACCTAAATAACTGAATTTTTTTGTTATTATGCTATGGATTTTTGTGTTTTTATACTGTAAACTGCTCTCTGATCCTCAGATGGAGAACGGCAAATAATTTTTAAAACAGGAACAACAACAATAAAAAGACTTGTAGAGTCAACTGTCAGGACCACAACAACAATGTTGTCTTTTAATTAAAACATTACCAGGTTGAGCTAGTAGGAGATATGAGTTGACACGGGCCATTTATGTGGTTTGGGGCTCAGTGCACAATGTATCAAAAGAGAAAAAAATGCAAGAGATGCACTGCAAGGCAGATAAAGACAGGTCTGATTAAGAATGAACAAAAGGAAACATGAATTTTAAGCTTGAAATTAAATCAATGTAAATACTGAAATGATCGGCCTTTAAAAGAGATACTATTTAGCACAAAAACTACTTTAAAAATAGTCTCACCTGCAAAAGAATTCCCACAAGTCTAGATTCTGAATTCTCTGAATTCTTCTAATCCGATTACTATCCATTGTTTTCCCAAACTGACTAGCAACATCCTTATATTCATTTGTCAGCTTATGCAAAGTAATTAGCTGAAGGAGAGAGAAACACAGAACTTTACCCAGATGCATTAAGTCGTTTGTTTCTAACATTTTCAAAATATCGTACTAGGTCTTACCTGGTATGGCTCTTCTGAATTTACATTTTCCCAGTGTGAAGGCATGGGGATAGATTGATTTTCACAGATGAAACTTTAAACACAAAAGGAGTAGTCAGTACACTGTCACATCCCCCACTCAAGAGAAATACTACGCAAAATGCAAAATGTACATTTACAAAAATGTAAAGGATTGGAAAGAGTTTTAGTTTCCTCTTTGGATTTTGTTTTTGAACATTAAGGGCAGAATAAAAAGAAAATAATCAGTCAATCAGGTGCTTTAATGATTTGCTGAATTAGAACCTTAAGTTTTTAGATGTGCCTATTTAGTTATGTTTTCTCCAATTTTCCTACAATGGGCAGTGGTTACTTAACTTATTCCCACTTCTTTGTCCTAGGGAGAACCCAGAACACTAAGAGAATGTGTAAGAGGTCACTTGAAGAGGAAATGATCTTAGATTATTTTTAAAAATCAGTTCTGGAAAGGTTAGGAACACAGAAAGCTGCCTTAAAACTAGTGATCCCATTGGCCCATCTAGTTCAGTCCTGTTGATGTTGACTGCCTGTGGTTCTCCAGGATTTCAGACTGGGGTCTCTTGCCTGCAGACGCCAGGCTTTGGTCGTGGCACCTTTTGCATGGAAAGCAGAGACCTATGGCCAGAAACCAGAGACTTGCAGCTCTTTCCCTTGAAGTAATTAAGTCTGATTCACCTACCCATTCCTTTTTCCTTATTGAACATCTTACTTGTTTAGATGATCAAGAAGTTAATCAAAGGAGGAAGAGAGATGAAAACAAGGAAAGAAATAATGTGCTTTGCACAGCTTCCATTCAATGAGGCTTGAACAAAATAACCTTTGCTCAGCGGACTGCAAGAGAGCTCATTCAAAATCGAATGTTTTCAGGGATGCAAAGTTAAAAAGAAAAAAAGAGAAATGAAGTAAATTGCTTCTCTTGTTAACAGCAAACATAGGGCTGGTGTATAAATTGCATCAGATATTGCAAAATGGCTACGATAATTTGTTCCCACAATGTCTGAGGTGCACCAAGTGATGAACTGTGAATATAGTTTCATCTATTTTTTTGCATTTTAATATACTCGAGGTGGGGGGAAGAATATCAACATTGACCTAAAAGGACACTAAAACATTTAAAGAAAAAAAAACTATGTCACAAGGAAAATGTGAGTGTCTGTTACCTGAAGGCACTGATAGAAAATGGAGCTCTTTTTATAGGACGTTCTTTTCCAGTTGTTTGGTTAGTTTGTTTCATCCCTGTGTAAAAAACCAGAGTTAGCCAAAATATAATTAGTCCATATATTTGGAGAGCACCAGGTTGGGAAAAGCTGGTCTAGAAAATGGACAGACAGAATTTTGCCAAGCACTTTTTTCAGTGGGAATTTTTCATGGGAATTTTAGTTAACAGCACATAAAAGTGCACCAATGATCAGTTCACAAGCCAATCAAAATCTATTGTAGGTAAATTGATTCGATCAGTTGAAATGTAGCTCTTGCCCTTTCTTACAAGCTTTAAGGAAACACACACTGGGGTGGGGGGGGGTGGGGGGGGCGACTTTCCATTTTGTTAGTATCCTGCTCTCACTCCTGATTTGCACTACATTTATACTGAGTTACTGCATTCTATCCTATCTTGTCTTCAAGATCTCTAGGCAGCACACTTAGGGCAGCTCACAGAATAAGCCATACCAAATGCTAAGGTACTGTGAACTTAATAAGGGTGTAAGAATAAGTTAAACTTGTGTTTTAAAATGTCGTAAACCACTGATAATGTGATAAAAATAAATCAAGTAAGTCTCCCAGCCAGTAACCCATCCAAATGTGCTTATCTTCAACATAGTCACTGCATCATATGCCTTACTACAAGTAAAAGTTATCTGTCAATTATTTACCCATGCCATCAGAAAACTTCCCAGTTACAACATAGGGTATTTCCCCTGGCTTATAAACGTCTTACGCCTTCTCAGTAAATAGATATACATACCTGAAAAGTCCAGCACGTAGTTGAATTTTGCAGTTGTAAAAGAAATGGAGCCTTGTGGATTAATTTTGAACATCCCTTCAATGTCTTCACTGCTAAGTGAACACTGGCTAGTAGAATCAGTCTTCAAAACAAATGGAAAGCACATTTTTAAAGGTGACCCAATAATTATTAGCACATAAACAGCATTTTAGAGTGACTTTTAGAAGAATTTAGGAGAATAGATGCAGAGGTGCCCCAGTAGTTTTAAAATTTTCAGCTACAAGATTTTGTAAATGTTGGAAGTACAGAAGAACTGCCAAAGTTCTCACTTAAATTTTAGAACATTCTTTGTTTGAGATTTTGCATTCATGGCATCTTACACCTAATAAACCCAGCAGAATTAATTCTGCAAAAGTTGTAGGCTGGGGTCTCCTTCAACCTTTATTATTAATTGGAACAATGTCGTTGTTTTGAACTGCAATACTACACACAACTGGATGTGACTAAGCAACATTGAAGTCAAAGGAATTGATTTATCCACTATCACAAAATCAGTTACATGTATTGCAAATAACTGGCATTCTGCAAAATTTCCTACAACAAAAGAATTGATAAAAAAAGCATGGCAATAAGCAAAGCTATCTAAATTAAGTGAAGACTAGAGTAGACAATATAATGTAAAAGGTTGCTAAGAACTGACAGTCAGTTATCTGATTTCTGTAATCCAAAATATGGTATTGAAATTAACACCCAAAACTGTTTTCCAATTGTGCATATATTTGTATTTGAATAAAAGTTGATCTCTCTGATACTTCCAGCAGAGCACATTGTTGCTCATTCATGTATTTTAATATAAAATTTATAAAATATATTACCACTTGCAAGAGATTCTTAGCCTCGTTTTTCCATCTGTGAAATGCAAACAACAACCTACTCTGCAGATTGCGAGGACAGGAAAACAGAATGTTGAATAGGGTGGGCTATCTACATAAATGACTACCTCAAACATATGCCATTTGCCACATTCAGCCAAGTAAAACCAACCCCACTGGGTATCCGATGTGTCCATTTCTTCGAGGTGGTCTGCCATATTATGAGGGAGGTCATCTGCTCCCTGAGACATATCTTGAACCGGTCCAGACATTTCCTGAAAGAGTCAGAGCAATCCCACGAGTGAAATTCTGGATGCAAAAAGCTTTCGCTGGCTTGCAATTCTTAATAATAATAATAATAATAATAATAATTTATTATTTGTACCCCGCCCATCTGGCCGGGTCACCCCAGCCACTCTGGGCGGCTTCCAACAAACACTAAAATACATTAAAATATCACACATTAAAAACTTCCCTAAACAGGGCTGCCTTCAGGTGTTTTCTAAATGTCAGGTAGTTATTTATCTCTTTGACATGGGATGGGAGGGTGTTCTACAGGGCGGGAGAGAGAGAGATATTGGGGGGGGGGGACATTTACAAAGTTTAAAAGAGATGCAGAGTCCTTACAGATCCTCATACAGGACTTTAATGACACTCCCGGTGGGGTCCTATCAACCTCCTACTCCAACACCTTGTTCTGCTACCTCTCCTGCAAACATTCACGGGGGCGGGGGGGGGGGGGGAGGCCGCATCCTGGGAGGAACAAGTTGGAAGCATCGGAGACAGCTCCTGGGGGGCGTCGTCCCTTTGCTCCCCCCCCACCCAACCCCCCCAAAAAATACTTGAAGGGGGCCGGATTCCCTCCCAAAAGTTGAGGGGCATAGGATGTATGAAACTGATAAAGATGATATATGATGAAGTCAACAGGGAGGGAGGCGAGGAAGTCAACAAATATATGTAATTGGGAAAACAAGAATGCCTGGCCTATAAATTGGGGCCAGGCCCAAGCAAATGTTATGAAATAATTGCAATAAGGTTAAATGCATAATGAATGGGTTTACCTCTGTGAGAGGGGGGGGGGAGATTTTGGCTTCCTATGGTGAGAGGGGGGAAGAAGGAAACATTTAACCGAGATGTGATTTGCTTATAAAATTGTAAAACCAAATAAAAATTATTTTTTAAAAAAAACAAAAACAAAAGTTGAGGGGCATTGCCATTCAAAAGGCGTCTTGTGATCGATCCTGCTTACCTGCCCCCTCTCAATACTTCATATTCAAGTTGCCCCCCCTGCTCGGAAGCCTCTTCTTCGGCACTGGACACCGAGCCCCCCGGGAAGCGCAGCCCAGCCTCCCGAGCGCTATCCGGGGGCGCCTCGCTCTCGCCTTTCCAGCGGCGGCGGCGGCGCCCCAGAGCATGTGCAGAGTGCGGGTTTCTCTCCCTCGCCCAAGGAGCCGGGCACTGAGGGGGCCTTGAGGAAAGAGGCCCGGGGAGGACAGGACCCCGACCGGCTTCTCCTCACGCCGAACCAACTGCCGCGCGGGGAACCGGGGCCGTTTGTTTACATGTAACGAGGAAGAGCCGCCTCAGGCGGAGCTTCCCTTCTTCAGGCGGAGAGGGGGGCGTGGCTTGTCCCGCCTGACGGACGTCACCCCGCCCCCTTACCAGCCGCTTCCGCCCTCACGTGCCCGCCCCTTCCGCCGCCTCTCACCTGTCAGAGCCCGCGGAAGCCACGGCACCCAGAAATTGTAGACTGGCTCGCCTGCGGGGAAATGCGAGCTCGCTTTTTCGGGCGCTCCGGAGCCGCCCGTTGCTTTTCCTTGCTGTGCCTTCGAAGGGTTGCGGTGAAGATGCCGCGTTGTGATTTTATGCGTTTCTCTCTCCCTCCCCCGGCAGCATCTGGCCGGTCGTTCGCCGCGCAAAGCGGCCCCTGCCAGCGGAGGGGAAGGGCAGACCTGGTGCCAGGGGTAGAGCGGGAAAGGCTGCGATCCCGAGAATGCTGCAGGCACAGGGGAGCAGAAAGCAGCACTTTCTCGGGTAGCCGCTCCGCCGCACCATGTTCAACAGGTCTGTGAACGAAACAGGCAGTGCCGGGTTTACCGTGTAAGCTAAACAAGCTATAGCTTAGCCCCCCCCACCAAAAAAAAACCCAAAGGGGGAAAAACCCTGGATGTACATTTCCAAAATATAGGATAAAAAACAAATAAAACCTACATACAGCAACAGTGTTTGGTGTTGTATTGGCTTCTATGATGTAATGTATGATGTAATGTAATGTAGGCTCCTATGATGTAATGTATGATGTAATGTAATGTAGGCTCCTATGATGAATGTATGATGTGCCTACATTCTGGATGTGCAAATGGCTTTAGATACCTATCAGGTCCATAAATCACCATATAGCATATTCAAAACAAAACAAATTCCTTCCAGTAGCACCTTAGAGACCAACCAAGTTTGTTCTTGGTACAGGTATGAGCTTTCGTGTGCATGCACACTTCTTCAGATACACGAAAGCTCATACCAAGAACAAACTTAGTTGGTCTCTAAGGTGCTACTGGAAGGAATTTTTTAATTTTGTTTTGACTATGACAGACCAACACGGCTATCTACCTGTAACATATACCCAACCTTGGGCCTCCAGCTGTTTTCGGACTACAATTCCCATCATCCCTGAACACTGGTCTTGCTAGCGAGGGATGATGGGAGTTGTAGTCCAAAAACAGCTGGAGGCCCAAGGTTGGGGAACAGTGACATATAGCATATGTTCAACACAAAAACCAGCGACAATTAATATACTACTTCTTAAATGTATTTCAGTTCAACAATTACTGTGATAAAATGCATATTTTGTTATGTGCAAATGGCTTTGGATACCTATTAGGTCCATAAATGACTATATACTGTACTGCATATATGCAACACAAAAAAGAGCCACAAGTTGTTGTTGACAAAGGGCAGCTGGACATATAAAGGGCCCCATTACCTTCAGCAGCTTAGGGCCACATCAAACCCAAATCCGGCCCTGGGGAAGGGAACTCCCGCCCGCTTCTCTTCCACCCGGAGGGGGGCGAGGCACGTGGGAAATAAAAGCGGGGGTTTTGTTCACCGATAAAGGGCTAAGCCTTGAAGAAGCGCAAGACTTTATTCTGCCAGAATCAGAACTTTTACTTTAAACGAAGGTGGCCTGCGCCAATTAACCCGGCGCCCGCCCTCGGCTCAGGTCCGGAAACCATTAACTCTTCCCGGCCCCCGCCCCGCCCCTTGGCTGTCGCGGCTGTCGCGCCGCGTGACGTCGTCTCTGCGCGCGGCGGAGGAGGAAGCCGGCCGGCCGGCGGTTGGGTGAGGGGGGGAGGGGAGGGTTCGGAGCGCGGCTGCTGGGCGGGCGAATGGCCAGGATGAGGCCGGCCGCGTTCGGCTTAACCGTCGTCCGGCAGTGAGTACGGCGCCCCTCACGCGGCCGCCTTTTGCCCTTGGCTCGGGTGGGGGGCGAGGGGGCCTCTCGGGAACCTAAGGGAGGGCCGGCTTTACGTATAAGCTAAACAAGCTATAGCTTAGGGCTCTTGGGGGCCCCCCAAAAAAATTAAAAGGGGGGGGGAACTGTATGTACATTTCCAAAATGTAAGATAAAAAAACAAATAAAACAGAACCTACATACAGCAACAGTGTTTTGTGTTGTGTAGGCTCCTATTTTGTTAAGTGCAAATGGCTTTAGATACCTATTGGGTCCATAAATTAACATATTATACCATATATTAAACACAAAAAACAGTGACAGTTTGTTGTTGACAAAGGACAGCTGGGCATATAAATGGCCGCATTACCTTCAGTAGCTTAGGGCCTCATCAAACCTAAATCCGGCCCTGATTACTACTAACGACGACGTCAGATTTCAAATTTCCAAACCCAGGTGTAAATTTTATTATAGATATCCTACTGGTTTAAACTCACGTTGTGGACGCCAAATAACAAAAACAAGAATCTTTTTTTATTTCATTTTAACTAGGATTCTTACTACCTTTAATTAATTTGCTACCTTTTAATTTATGAACAGGTTTGCAAGCCGTTTTTATGGTCACTGGCATACAGTAAAACCTGATATTAACACATACACACACCATAAGGCAGAATAAATCTAAAAATAGCTTGCAGTATGTTCCTCAGCGGAGGAGTGAGCCTGGCTTCCTCCCAGGTTCCCTGTTGAAATGTGCATGCAGCAAATTAAGTATTGACTTGGTTATCAGTCTTGCCCTTCTTCCCTTGCTTCAGGTTGTCTGCTATTATATGAATGTTCATGCATTTATAAATTTACCTGTTTTCTTTTTCTTTTTTTTTAAGCGCTTTGGGGAGTGCATGCATGTAGGTGTGTTTGTGTGTTGACTGGTGTCTGGGGTTGGCAATAGATGGTATGCATAGTCCGCTTCTGCCACTATCTGCTGAACCATATTTTTTTCAATTTGACCAGGAAGGAAAATAAACACCTGAATATTATGGTGAGGCCACTTTCAGCATGGCTCTACCCCCTCCCTTTCTCTCTACCCTCCTCCTCTGTGTTATGTAAGTTGTCTCCATAAATAATAATTCTTTTTTCTGTTTTGAAAATATTTCAGTGGGGAAACAAGATACAACAAAGAGAAGATTCTGCAAGGTGTGTGTCTCTTCTGTTGCAGCAAGAGTAATAAGTCATGCTTCATAACAAGTCACAATTGCATTTAGCTTCAGTTTTGCACTCATTAAATGCTGAAATATTTTGGCAAATATTTTTGGCTTTGTCTTGTAGTCAAATGATTATTTATGTGGAATGCATTGTTTTAAAATAATACTTCAGCCTCCGCCCAGCAGCTTCTTGTGCTGAAAAACTATCAAAGAACTCAAGCAGCACGCAATACCTTGTCAGGCTGGGTGGATGGCTGGATCCAGGCAATTCTGACTACCAAGCCTTTTCAGCTTGGAGAAACCCAGAGGCACTCGTTGGTACATACACTTTCTTAAACAGAAGATATACGCCCATAGAAGCTTGCTTCTGTGCACATAGAACCCTAATTAGATTGGGCATGTTTTTTTGAAAAAGCAGGGCAGAAACATTTTTCCGTTCAGTATCCTGAGAACAAAGTCCATCACCAAGGGGTCTCGGAGATCATTTTTCTGTGTGTTGCCCTGCATTTTTTCAAACAGGTGAAGATTTGCAAGATGATTTGTAGTAAATGTTGGAGTTGCAACGTTATTCTGTGTGCAGCTAAAGGGTTAGTTCTGTTAATGTTAAAGTCAACTGAAGGGGGTAGAAGTGTTGCTTAAAACCAGAGTGGCATGGTGTTTGCTGAGGTAGCACATGCTCTGATTGGGTGTGCAGTTCTGAGGGAGTTTTCTTCTGTATGTTTGGTTGAATATCTCCCTGCTATGCAAGAAAGATAAAAACTCTTCTGTTCCTTCTCAAATTATACACTGTTTTTGTTTAGTATCCTCAGCAAATTGTTATCAGAATTTTTCTTCTCTCTAGACTTTGTTCACTTTTAGTGCCTTTGCTAGCAGGGCTCAGTAGTACCTTGAAATCTGGTCATCTTTCTGTGTGACAACTTCTTTATCAGTCAAGGCTTCATAGGAACAAATTTAATACCTATAGTATATCTCCAGCAGTGTAACTGCTGTGGGTCAGTGGTTAGAGCACAAGAAAGACTAGATTTCAAGTTTTCAAAACCAGAAATTAATAACTTGCCTTCCTGGGAGAATTGCGGTTCTACCTGGGCAAGCAGAAAGATGTGTTCATTCTGTGCAGAGCCATTTTTAAGCAATTGAACCCTTTCAAATTAGCAGAATAGGCCAAAATGAATAAGAATTTTTTCCTCTGTGGAATTCAGAAAGGCGACAGGGGAGTGGGAAGAAGCAGACTTTTATGGAATTTTCAGAAACATACATGAATTCTACCATGCCATTCGTGTATATGGTACTTTTGAGAGGAATGTAACAAAAGCAGAAGCTCTCTGCTCTTACAAGGTTGCATCTGAGTTTGGAACATGTGAAAGATGAGAGAAAAAGGGATGGGGAAAAGGCAAGGGCTATGGAATGAATCTAGTACAATTTTGATTTCTCTTCACAAACTGAGGGGTCAAGCCAAAGATTTCATGGGTGGGGTTTTTGCTCATTAAAGGATTCCTAGTAGTTTCAGTGGAGGGATCTGATACATGCACAAATTGACAGTATATAAGTTGGCGATTGGTAAAACAGGCTTTCCTTAATAATTTGGCCTATTTTTATTTTGACTCCTATAGGCCAAGGTATAGATGAGCCCCTCTCAGAGACTGGCTTCAGACAAGCCAATGCAGCTGGCCTGTATCTCAGTAATGTAAAATTTACTCACGTCTTCACAAGTGATCTGCTTCGGGCAAAGCAGGTAAGCTTGTATAGGATGCAATTGGGATTATGCAAGATCAGACGTTCTGTAATTTCAGTTTAATTTGTTTTTGTGAGGCATCTAATTCTTTGTGAATATGAGAGATTTTATCGTCCAAGTGCCTCAAATTTATCACAGCAGGCCTTTATCTTCTTCAGTCCAGATGCTACTCACTGACTTGCCACTCAAAAAAGATGCAGTGGTGATGGTAGGCACAATATTGTGTTCTCACCTGTGTCTGATCAGATTCACAGTGATCCCAGTGGTCAGTCCCATTGATTTTCCATGGTCTCCACAACATTTATGAGGGCACATGAGAGCAGTTTTATAGTTGGCTCTGCAAAGCAAGACAAAAGTCTCTACAGGAGTGTTGGTGCGTAAGCGTCTATTCTTTGGTTTTCATTTCTTTCTACAGCAGAGTTCCTTGTACAGAAAAGCTTTCCTGCATCTTTTACTTCTTTATAGCATCAGCAGCATTCCAGCTATCTCTTAGTGAAATTCCCATTACAGGAATAAACACCATTTGGTTCTGTTTCTCAGAGTCTTTATTATTTACAAAACTTCACACTGGTCATTAAGAAAGAAAACAAACAAAGCAACATAATCTTTTTCTCTTTCTAGCCATCCGGCCAGAGACCTAATGCTGACTCATTCACATACTCATTTACACTGACCCAGACTTGTAGTTGATCACATGCCCTGATAAGGACACCTGTTGCTGGGGAAATTTCCCATTGCCTAGCAACTTGTTCAAGGCCATTTACAAGTTTCTTCTAGAATATTCCAACAAGGAGCCCCAGCCATGCCACATGTTTCCGGGCAGTCTCCCTAGAAACTCCCTAGACTAGAGAATCAGTCCATGACAGTGGGCTTGCCATCAACTTTCCTAATCATATATTGATTCCCACTAGCCCACTTCATGGCAAAAAAGCAGGTTCAATCATATGTGCTGTGCCTCTGATGTATTGAGACATCCCCTGGTTCTCATGGAGGGAGGGCACTGAAGTTCCATGTTGGCATACTAGAGGAGATCTCAGCATGAATGTTGAAGTTCCCCAGCACCACAGGGGAGGGATCCTCCAACACCATATCAGAGACAGTCGTCACTAGTTTGGTCAGGGTGGCTGTTGGGTTGCATCACGGGCAGTACACCAGCAGCAACCCTATTCTCTCTCAAGTCATCAAGTTATGAATGATTCATGTCTTATTCTAGATGGTACGGAAGCTGTACTACCCAGGACAGGATGGGGTTGTGCAGAGTTGTTAAGGCAGCAGAGAGCATTGTTGGCTGCTCGCTCTCCACCTTAGAACAGATTTATGCCATGAGGTGCCACAGAAAGGCACTGGACATAGTAAAAGATCCATCACATCCTGGTCACTGTCTCTGAGCTCTTGCCATCGGGACGGAGATACAGGACAAGGACGACAAGAACAAGCCGTCTTAGGAACAGCTTCTTCTCCAGAGCGATCTCGGCCTTTAATGGGAAGCCTGGACTTTGAAAGTCATCTAATCTTACCTGTTATGTTGTATCATACTGTATGGTTTTAATTAGTGTTTTTGTAGTTGTTTTGTTTTTGTTTTGTTTTGTTTTTGCGTGGAGTGCCCTATCTGGGTGGATGGAGCAGCCAAGTAATTTCGTTGTCCCCAAAGGGGACAATGACAATAAAATATATTCTATATTCTATTCTATGAGCCTGCCATTCCGTAACCACCGCCACCTGATCAGTAAGGGAGGTTGGCGTACACCCCAAAATTCTGCCAGAGCTAGTTTCAGGTGCTTGTGAACCCAGTCTCCCTACTCCCCCCCCCCCAATCAACATGTTTATGCAGAAACTTCCGCTGCAGCTTACTTCAGTATTCAGGGCTATATGGGAACTCTGAAGATTTTTGCCTGCTTGTTACTTGCAATTTCTACAGTGCCACTACCACTGCTTTTAAGTATCTGGTTGTGATGCTTCAACTGCTTGCGCAGTCCGTCCAAGATCTGCTGAATGCATTGCAGCCACTAGTGGCAAACAGAAGGGATCGTATCTCTCAGTTGGGCATCAAAGCAATGGTTGGTATTGAGACTATCTCATGGTCATGGGGTTTGAGCCCCACATTAGGCAAAAGATTCCTGCATTTCAGGAGGTTGGACTAGATGACTCTTGCGGTCCCTTCCAACTCTGATTCTGTGATACCTGTCTTGCCTGGATTGAACTTCAAGTTTTTAGCCCTTTATCTTTCATAGTGTTTGTGTGTGTTTTAAGCATGACTTGCCTGCTTAATGTTTCAGACAACAGATGCAATTCTAAACAAGAGTAAGTTCTGCAAAGAGGTTGCTGTGAAATATGATTCAAGACTCAGAGAGCGGGTAAGAACAGAAATTTATTTCTACTGTTATATTTCCTTCAGCATTTGTGATTCTGTAACGTATGTCATATTTAGCGTCTGAGTCAGAGTCTAAATGCCTTAAGGTGCAAGTGCACTGGGCTCCCAATTCATGCATAGGACGTCTTGGTCTCTGTGCTTGTCAGAATTCATGTGTGCGAAGTGGCTTTAGATAGGATGAGAATATGTATGGCAGTGTACCAGTTCTTGGGCGAAGATAATTTGGAGGTAGCTTTAATAGCCTTTGAATTGTTTTCTGCAACTAAAAAAACTATGATAAACTAAAAAAATCATGACATGAAATGTATTTTATTTCTATTTATTATTTGTGTTTACTTGTATTTGCCCTCAAGGCCCACCCCCAAAAAAACAACCTAAGGCAGGACCTCCCCCCAATTAGGCAAACCACATCCACCAAATTTATCTCAATTAAGTGCCAGAAGTAACCCCCAATAATGTCTAAATGAAGGAAACCGTACGCAATCAGTAGTTACGTAGCCTGCCAACACTCCATAGCACAGAGACCACTAAAATCAAACTAAGGACCTTCATGCCCTGGGAAAAGCAAAGGAAGGATGGAAAGAACAAGAAGCATTCAAAAGAGCAAAAGTCCCCTTGAAAGCAGAAGAGGAGGAAGCTGAGTCGCCAAGGGATATGAATTAAGTCTGCTTTTGTCTTCTCTGTTATGCAACATAGGCCTGGTTCATATTTCCCCTGTTCCTACATTGCTTACTGCTTCTCTGTTTTTAAGGGGAGTTAGCGGGACATGCAGAAGATGACAGCAGGGGATAGAACCGTTTCCTCAGCATGCGCCTTTGTGCAGTGATTCCCTAAGTGCTGGTCTCTGCAGAGCAGTGCCTGATGTGTTTTTTAAAAATGAAGCCTAGTATATCTTTATGGGCATGGGAAGAACCTGGTAGAAACTGGCATTTACTGGATTTTCAGGCCCACTATATTGGATGCTTGGCAGAAGAGTTACTAGCCAGAAGGCTTTTCTTGTAAATCACCTTGGCAGGGCTCTGCTCTCTCCCCATGGGGTGCTTTCTAGCATCCTCAACACTTGATTTGCATCACCTAATACCAGCCATATTACTATTTTTTTTACAGAAATATGGAGTGGCAGAAGGGAGGCCTCTGAGTGATCTCAGGACAATGGCAAAAGCTGCAGGGGAGCAGTGTCCATCTTTTACACCTCCTGGAGGAGAAACACTTGAAGAAGTAAGCAGTACTTTTCATAGTGATTTGTTGTCCATTATACCTGGCTGTCATGCAAAAACATTACTATATCAGTAGCATATATCTGTATGAGGTACGTTTTCTTACATTGCAATGTAGTCAAAGCAAAATTCCAAGTATGATTGATACTTGGCCAATAAGTTCTGTTCTGTTCTGTTCTGTTCTGTTCTGTTCTGCAAGTCCAGCCTTTATCTCACTAGAACTATTATTTAGTGGAGCTTGCCTAATGCCGCAGAGTGGTAGCATCTCTGAAGGGTCTCTTGTTGCCGTTCAGAGAAGTTGGTCTGGTTCAGAAATGTAATTAGCCTCAAAGAATGTGGCTAATTATACCAAAATGCTTAGGAAGATGAGCTCTATCATATACAGAAAGTCGCCCCACAAAGTCCCTTTTGTGGTTTGTGTGTGTGTTTTTCACTCTTTTGTATGCAAGTCAATAAAAGTCGTACCTTGGAAGTCGAACGGAATCGGTTTCGGAAGTCCGTTTGACTTCCAAAACATTCGGAAACCAAAGCGCGGCTTCTGATTGGCTGCAGGAAGTAACCGCAGAGCAATACAACATGTGCCACAACTAGAAAGCAAATTAAGATTGCATGTGGCTGGCACTGTGTGTTGCAATGCTACCAGCCACCCTGAAAGAAAAGTTTGTTTGTTTTTTAAGTTAACTTTTAAAAAGATGGAAGGAGGGACAGGTGATACAGGGCCTGGTGCAAAAGAAGCAAACAATGACCCTTAATAGGGTAAAGCATTTTTGAAATAATTTGCAATCACTTTACTCTGTCCTTCCCCCTTGCTTTAGGTAAAAGCACGTGGCAAGGATTTTTTTGAACACCTTTGCTGTCTTGTTGCCCAAGAAGCACGTCCAGAAAATAAAGCTGAGACAGAAGGAAGCAGCACAGAAATGGCAGGTGGAAGTTCTACCACCTCATTGACCAACCACCATAGCAGACTGGAATTTAATTCCGACACAGATTCTGAAATACTGGATGCCAACATACTGGTTGTGAGTCATGGGGCATTTATGAGAAGCTGGGTGGGCTATTTCATCTCAGACCTGGCGTGCAATTTACCAGCCACTTTGTCAAAGACTGAGCTGTCTTCTGTGAGTCCCAATACCGGAATTAGTCGGTTCAATATAAAACTAGAGATGAGAGAGGACAGTAAACCTAAAATCCACTGCGTCTTTCTTAATAGAGATGATCATTTAGGTGAGAAGATGATGGCTGGAAACATGGAGCTCTGAAACATTAAAATCACAAAGTTTATGTATGCAGTCTGCAAAAGCATATTTTCTTTAAAAGTGTTTTAGTGGACTAGCCTGTTGGAAGGCAAAGGTCTTCTTACTCAGGAGGGGGAAAATGGAGTTGATTCAGTTTGGAAAGTTTGTAGCAACTGCTTATTGGTAGCATGCCATACAGCCCAGTATTGCATAAATGGAAAGCAGCACTTGCTTACTCATATACACGGCTGAAATTACCTTAATTTTCTAGCAAGTGCTGTAGTATTAACTGAAAACGTTCTATTTGTGCACAGAGAAGTCTATACGGTTACCCCATGTATTTACCGGAGGATTATTTGTCAGTGGTGACTCTTCTGCAAAGCAAGATTTCACCCTCTGGAGCCATTTTGACCCCATTCTAAACCTGGCTGCTTGTTACAATATGCATGAAGGAGCATGAGCAAACATGGAGCTGTGGCCTCGTATTTCCTCCCACCGCTCTGCCCTTATTTCTGCTGCATGAAGACTTAAAATGGCTAAACCTGGACACGTGTGGTTCACAGCAACTTGTTCACGGTAGCACTCAGGTGCGTAGCCCAGTTCTACAGAGAGCCTTGCCATTCTGATGCCCTTGAGCATGCATTTTCCCTCTGTTGTGTGAACATTTAATTTGTATAAATTAATAAGTAAATGATAGGATTTCATTTTATTTTGTTGTACTAACTCACTTTAAGACATTCACACCCTGGCCTTTTGTCAAAAAGGCTCTCAGAATGGCAAAAAGTCAGTATTGGGTCAGTCCCTGTCTTCAGGCTCAGAATCTAAAAAGACATGATACAAAAGGAAAAAGTAAGGGGAGGGAAGAGGGAAAAGAAAGCTCCAGCACAAGTTCCTCTTGTCTGGAAGAACAGCAACTCCTGCCCAGTGTCAGAGACGTTCTGGTTGCCTCGCCTTTGATAAAGAGCAGCTCCCCCGCCCCAAATTGCTTCCTCCCAGGATCAGATCCAGGAGCAGAGTTGGTGACAATGCGTCGTGTCCTCGTGTGTTTTTGGAATCTGATGGTTATGTAGTGTGATCTTGACATGTTGCTTGTCACAACTAACATTAGATGAAGTCGCAGGCTGCAGAGATTAGGTGGGTGTATTGTATACAAAGGATTAACTGGAAACCTCTAGGGCCAGTTGCCAGCCCAAGAGCAAAAGAGCATTAGTGCACTTTTGGAAAACAGACCGGTGCCAGACCCAATCCACTGCAAGTGCTTCACTTTCCCCCCAAATTTAGTGTCCCAGGACCAGTCATCGTTCATTTTGGGTGCTTCCAACCAGTCACTGCTGCCTCCGAAGTTCTGTTCTGAGACAGAGAAGCTGGGAGAAGTTCAGGCAATGCTAACTCAGATCCAAGGTGGTAAACAGTGGAAGGAGTAGGAGAGCAGAAAGCAGGTTTGTTGCTTGCTTTGGTTTAAAGCAGGGGCAGGGAGCCATGAGAAGACCTTTTTGGCGGCTGAGCTGGGCGAAAAGGACTTCCTTTCTTTCAGCACAGCACGGAGAAGCTCAAGTGTGCTCTGCCACTGTGCCCCCTATGCCACCTCCTGTCCACCCCACCAGCCCCAATCGACACCAGCCACCTGGGCCTACACACAGTGGAGACCACACATCTTTCCTCCCAACACAGTTGTCTTGGATAGTTCACACCAGTAGACCCAGCAAATTTCCCCCAATGTTGCATCTTAGTGTAGATCACCTGACACATAATGTTATATCCTTTAGGCTCCTTTTCTCTATTTCTGCTTTCTCAGATGATAGTAAAGGTATTTCATGACTACCTCCTATCAGTGAGGGCGGGCGGGAGAAGTTTAGTGAAGCACTTCATTGCTCTTCCAGTGGCCCAGATACAAACAGCTAATTTATTAAGCGAAATAAGGTTTGAAATTAAGAGTTGCCACCTCCTTTCCCTAAGCAGGTTTCTCCATCCTTTATGGGTTTGCCAACATCTGCTGGCTACCACTGCTTTTCTAGCTGTAGCAACGAATGCATTTTTGAAAAAAGATGGAAGAAGATAGGAATTAGGGTTGCAACTAACTACACAGCACATTATATGATACCAAAACATATCAGTGTTGTCAATGATGCACCTGTTAAGCGCTCAGTTGACATGGAACGCATTTAACACATGTTAAACCCAAAGATTTTTGTTAATTAAATCAAAATAGTGCTGTCGCATTGATTGACAGCAGTCAGTAATACCTCATTGAGAGGGCAACATTCCAACTGCATGGCATGCCCTCACCTCGAAGAGCAAATGAAAATCTGAATTAGATTTATCTGAATTAAAATTGGCATGTCTCAGATATCCCCTTCCTAGTAAAGGAGCATGCATGTTGCCCTATACTGGGAGATAAAAATCATGCTCCTCATTTTAAGGGAGATGTAGAAATGTTCTCTTTCAGTCTTTTTTGATCTAACCAGTGTGTTTCAGGAGATGTGTGTGTTAAATTTCAGCTTGCCATGTGGGCTGCACATTCTGGTGTACACAGCAGGTCCCCTTCCAGGGAGAGGTCCGAAAAGTGTTCCGCTTTTGGACTACATGTGTACCAAATTTCAGTCATCCCGCTCATGTGGAAATACCATAATTTCAATGTCTCCATTTGCATGGATGAGACCCACAGAAATATTGATCAAGTCTAAGGAATTTTACATGCACACACACACACTCACACTGCTTGTCAACCCCCTGCCATTCCCCCCCAATATCAACTCTCCCTAGAGATTACCCTTCCCACCCCATGCAACTACGAAGCTCATTATTCACCCAACCATTCACCTTCTGAAGCCAGTTCTTCTCTTCTACAGTCCTGCTTTGCACCTTCCCTGCTCCTTTTGCGCAGCCCCCCCTGCGCACAAACAATGCCCACACATTGCAACTAAGTGCCCTTTTCACCTTCCACCCAAATACAAAAAAAAAATCCTCCTTTTTTGTAACTCCCTTTGCACTGCCTTTTCCCTTCCTCTTGCATTTCTCAACTCCCCTTTTCACACACCGTTGTCACCTCCACTCCCTTTTCCCTCCCTCCTCCTTGCTCTCCCTTGCACACAGACCACCTCCAGTTCTGTGCCTCCTCCTCTCCTCTATTCTGCGGTCCCCTTGGCGCATGCACTCCAAGCTGATGTATATTACTGTATCTTTTAAATTGAATGGACTCTTAAGGCTGTCAGCTCAATCAGAGAATGTTAAGTTCAACTGATGAATATTGTACATGTATGGATGTGTTTGCTTGTCAATAAAGTATCTGTTCTACATTGAATCTGGAACTTCCTGTTGTAGACGACACACGGTACCAAGAGTGAAATGCGTGATTGTGGGACAGTATTATGGAATATTTGAGGGCTCTGCATCCTTTATCTCTCTCACATGATGCGTCTGAGGCATGGAGGAGGGAGAAGTTTAAAACAGCTCCCCCCCTTCAGTGTTTCTCCTTTTTCACTGTTCACCCAATAGCAGACGTTTGAGTAAAGTGGAGTAGAGAGATCAACCAGTTTTAACAAGGAGAAATAGCAGAGGTGGGTACAACACAGAAAGTTAATACAACAAGACCCAACTCCCTTCTCAGGGTCCTCAAACCTTGCTTTAAACTGCCATCATCCCTTGCTCACTCTACTCAGACCTCTGCCAATGTTTAAGATTGCCACTTTTTCCCTCCCAGTTTTCTCCGTTTCTGCTTATTCAAACCTCTGCTGTTATTTAAAACCACTATTCGCCCCGCACCAATGTCTCTCCCTTCTCATTCCCATGCCATGCCCACTGTTGTGCAGGTTGCATTCTCTTTTGCTCCCTTACGTCACCCTGACTTCATGCAAATCTGGGATTGTGATGCAGAGCCACAAATCCTCCAATGGGGGCTGCCTGATGACAGCATTACATTTCTATGTATATAGGATGGAAAATCATTAGGACTAGTTATAGGCTGCTGTTGTAGGATCAGTAGTAACTAGAGATGGGAAGGCCTGGGGAAAAATGGGGGGGAACAGTCCCCCCCCGTTTCCCCCCGGAAAAATTGAAAAAAAAAGTGTGTAGAATATTCAAACTATCTCAAACCTGTCCATCCCTCCTATGCTTTGTTTCCCCACCTCTACTTTATAAAGGTTAGGGCAGGACTCAGGCTGGATCGGTGCTATAACATGCAGATACATCTGTTGTGCTGGGTTGCCTCCTGATTAGCGGGAGCGAAACCCAGTATCTGAAGAAGTGTGCATGCACACAAAAGCTCATACTGATAAAAAACTTAGTTGGTCTCTAAGGTGCTACTGGAAGGATTTTTTTTATTTTGTTTAAACCCAGATCTGTGTCTCATAGAAATTCTGTTCTTACATTGCTCCTGTGACTCCAAGCATAGAATCACTCCTGAACAGAATTGCCCGTTGCCAATAACAGCTGGTTGGAAGGTATCAAGGCCAGTGCGGTACATGATGCAAAGATGTAAAGGGTAGCTTCCTTTGTTGCTAGGCTTACAAGGCCGTGTTCATATTATATAGTTCACCACTAAGATACCTCTTTACGCACCCATGATGTACTTTCAATGCTTTAAACGTATGGCGTGACCGTGACCCCAGGACCTTTCAGCTACTTAATTTTCGTGGAACAGTTGGATGCCGTGGCTCACAGTTTGGGAATCATTATATTGGATAGGCTTGGAAAAGGGCGTTTTTAAACCACAGGAGAGAAAAAAACAAAAAAAACAAGGCATGATTTCTTTCTGAGAAGGTTTATTTGTATTTTCATTACAAATTGGAAATGGTGGGTATACATAATCATTATAAATATTCATAAATACTCTTAAAGGTGGCAAAGAATTCAAATAAATAAATAAATAAATAGAACAACATAAAATGCATTAACCACATTTTCCCTATTAGCTGGGAAATATCCAGGGGAATCTTTTTTCAACAATTCCCTTGTTGTTTGATATTAGGAATATCCATCTATGGAGAAAGCCATTCTACATTTTCCAGTGATGTAAGAGTCCTGTAGTTTTAATAGTGTGGGAAGTAATCATTCATAACAGGGGAAGCATACATCTGAAACCTCTTCTTTATACAATCTAATAGTGCTGGGCAGGGAGCCAGTCCTGCAACTTGGTTAATTGACAGAATAATATCGATGTTTCCTTAGAATTGAGCATCGTGGCCACAATGGCACATACTTCTATGGGAGTAAATTCCCTTGACTACGGTGGGACCTACTTCTGAGTAAATATGACCATGATTGTCTGGCACCCTTATCCTAAGAGCAGGTCAGCAAAATTGTCTCATTATTAATAAGGTCTAGTATCTTGAAGAGTTCAGAGTTCAGTGCAAACAAAAAGCACTTCTGAAAAGCACTATAGGTTATTACAGTGTGATAAGGAATAGTATGAAATCTCTCCAGTGTCTTGTAGGTTTATTTTCCTACTTGCACTTTCAAGAGTTTTGAAGAAAGTAAGAGAATCAGCTTGAAGTGTTGAAGCACCCCATGGGAGCCCCAGGGGCAGCTTTTGCAGAGATGAACAAAATGTGTACATCAAATGTGGAGGATCTGGGTTTGTTTCACGTATATAAAGGGTGGCAATCAAAAAAGTCATACTCAAGAGTCTGCCCACAGAAATCTGTGGACTTCTGTGAAATCTACAGATTTCATTGTTTCTACTTTGAGTATGACAGTTGGCTATAACTCAAAGAGCAAGGGATATGTTAACAGATTTTAAAAGGTGGATGAGCGTTCAAACATGTAATTTTTAACTTGCAGCCTGAAGTGATACTGTCTCCACTGAGAGCTCTGTCATATAATGCTGTTGATCATGTAGCTTGGCTTGTTTCTTAGAACTTAGCAGGATTATGTAAGTTGAAGGAAATATGTTCCATTGTGGTAGTATTAATAACTTGCTATCTCTTCACCCTACACCCAAAATTCAGAACCAGGCAGTCAATTTGCTACGTTTCCTGGTTCCGATTCAGCTGTAGCCGACGTTGTTCAAGTTTTGCTCTGTTTCAGACTATAATGGTTTAGTAGCCAATCTGGCACACTTACACTGCTAAGGGAGTAAGGGAGGAAAACAGTGATGTATTTTATACAGGGTCAGACCTTTGGTCCATCTCACCCCGTGCTATATCTACCTGTCAGGCAACAACTCGACATTACAAAATTGTTCCTTCTAAATGCTAAGCATGTGTTTGAGTTATGGCTCCTTCCAAGACAAGTTCTCGACATATGAAGCTGCCTTATATTGTCAAGACTATGGGTTATTCTGATTCAGTACTGTTTAGCCTAGGGTTGCCATATTTCAAAAAGAAAAACCAGGGCACCCCAAAAGTTGCTGAGCTTTTTTTTTTTTAGACAAAAACGCCTAAACATTCCAGAATGTAATATATATATATAAATTATTTCTTAAACCCTTATTCTAAACTGATACTGTGAACTGTATCAGAGTCCTAAAGCATTTTTTTCAAATACTTTAAAATAATTGTTCAGATTATGTCCTCGTCAGGACAGAAAATAGGTTACTGTTACAAATTGGTTCAGGTTTTGATATCAGTCCTAGGGCTTGAAAACCATCTGCTGAATGTTGCCCCGTTGGGGTCTGCATTTTCGGCATTTGAATCAGCTACACCATGATATGTGGATGATTGTGCCTTTGAGTTGTCAGAGATGTTTCCGGCTGATAGGATACTGCCACAGGGATCGGCACTTGCATTTCTCGTATGTCTGCTAGGTTTTGGTGTGTTGAATTGGACTAAAGGAATTTCGTTCCTTCTGGCCAAGAATTGGGAGTACGGTGGTGGATTCATACTGGGGAATAGAGGTTGCTTAGCTTTTCCTAGGCTGACGAGATAATTGTACTTGGGAGACTGGTAGACATCATAGCCATTTTCCAGGGTCCAATGTCTGAAAGTGCATTCCTCATAATTGAAGAAGTGCTGAAGGAAGAAACAAGAGCCACAATCAGAACAGTATTAAAATTCAAGTTGAAAATGCTCACCAAAGTTCTCTGCTACAGATGTTGAATGGTGTCCGGGTTTTTACCACATATTTGGTATGTCTAAATGTCTTTACAGTCATACCTCGTGTTGTGTACGTTCGGGATATGCACCGCGGTGACCCGGAAGTCCTCTGCGGAGTGCGTGCGACGCGCAGGTGCGCAGAAGTGTTCTGCACATTTTGCGCATGCACAGAAGTGCTCAAATCGCGCTTCTTCCGGGTTTTTTTTTGTGCGTTCGTGATACACACGCCCGGGTTACGTAGTGCGACCCCGGAACAGATCGCGTGCGTAACCCGGGGTTCCACTGTACAATATTTGATTTCAACGTTTTATATTTTAGTATTTTTAGATTACAGCTTGTGAGATGTTTGATACCTTCCAAAACATTCACATCTGAAACATTTGAACTCTGAGTTAGTAGTCTTTCCCATTGCATAGTCAATGGTTCTTTGTTTTTACTGATTATTTCCCCCCTCCAAGTGATAACCCTTCTACCTCAACCTTTTACCAAAAATAACACAAAATAAAAAAATAAATCCAGATTCTGCACAGAAAAATACCACATTCAAAACAAATAATGCAGGGGGAGCGGGATCAGAAATCCAAGGAAGCAGGAAAGTGATTAAATCTTTTTTTAAAAGTGTGACAACTAAGCTTTATCAAATGGTTATATGTCCTGTGATAAGCTTACCATTTAATAAATGGACACCTGCACTTTTTTGCAGTGAATAAAGATATAAAGCAGGGGTGGGGAACCTCCATCTCATGAGCCAAATGTGGCTTGGCAGGGGTACCAGTTTGGCCCATAGAACTATTCCTTGCAAACAGTGCCCAGCTGCCCTGGCATCTTCTTGCTGGTTCAGTGGGAGTGGGCCCAGAGTGGTTTGCATTTAACCACTGCTAAAATGGAAAGGAAAAGCTCCTTTTTAGCAGCAGTTTCAATAAAACATTGACTGGTGGACTGGACCACCCACTTGACAATTATCTGATGTCATTATGTCATATGGCAGGGGTAGGCAACCTAAGGCCCATGGGCCGGATGCGGCTCAATTGCCTTCTCAATCCTGCCCGCGGACGGTCCGGGAATCAGCGTGTTTTTACATGAGTAGAATGTGTGCTTTTATTTAAAATGCATCTCTGGGTTATTTGTGGGGCATAGGAATTCGTTACTTCCCCCCTCCAAAAATATAGTCCGGCTCACCACATGGTCTGAGGGACGGTGGACTGGCCCATGGCTGAAAAAGGTTGCTGACCCCTGTCATAAGGTGATGGACAGATGGGTTGTCTTACCCAGTTCTTAAAGTTGGCCTGCAGGGGAGGAGACAAAGGTGCACCACCTCTTGCCTGCCCCAAAGCTTCTCCACCCTTGATAATATAAAGCAGCATACTTTGATCTGAAATGCTTGTTGAGGAGCATGCAGATTGGCAGTTGTTTGAGTGATTGCCAAGATGTGTGCATATTTGTGGGTGGAAGAAGAGTTCCCATCTTCCAGGTTTGGCCACCTGTATTCTTAGGTTAACAGCCTCACAGTTATGGAAATCCCAGGGTTTCACAATATCAAACTGAAGAGGGCAAATTGTGCAGCCCTCTGTGTTGTCTGTAGCACAGGTGTGGCATGCCGGTGGTTTTGTACAGCAGAAATAAATGTGGGACATCCTTCATAAATCATTGTGTCTCGTAAGAACTGCAGGGGCCTGAAGGAAAATGATATCCCAGGACTACTGCAATGCGCTCTACGTGGGGCTACCTTTGAAGGTGACCCAGAAACTGCAATTACCGGTAATCCAGAATGCGGCAGCTAGACTGGTGACTGGGAGTGGCCGCTGGGACCACATAACACCGGTCCTGAGAGAACTACATTGGCTCCCAGTACGTTTCCAAGCACAATTAAAAGTGTTGGTGCTGACCTTTAAAGCCCTAAACGGCCTCGGTCCTCTATACCTGAAGGAGCGTCTCCACCCCCAGCATTCAGCCCGGACACTAAGATCCAGCGCCGAGGGCCTTCTGGCGGTTCCCTCACTGCGAGAAGCAAAGCTACAGGGAACCAGGCAGAGGGCCTTCTCGGTGGTGGTGCCCGCCCTGTGGAACGCCCTCCCATCAGAGGTCAAAGGGATCAGCAACTATATGACCTTTAGAAAATACCTGAAGGCAGCCCTCTTTAGGGAAGCTTTTAATCTGTGATGTGTTGATGTATTTTAATGTTTACTGGAAGCCGCCCAGAGTGGCTGGGGAGACCCGGCCAGATGGGCGGGGTACAAATAAAAATATTATTATTATTATTAGCGAAAGGGTGAAGGACAATAGTTTCCTTAGAAGTGCAGCAGAACTGGCTGATTGCATCTCCCAAGTTATAGAATCACACTTTGGCTGTTGTCACCACTTGAAAGATGCCAGAAAAATTCATATGAGAACTCACCGATCCAAAGATATCGCCATTAATATCCATACAGAGGAAGCGCCCAGTTTTTACACCATTTATCACCACATAGCCTGCACCTTCAGATTTGATCATCAGGGCACCTGGAATTTAAATGGTTAAACATTAGGAGATACTTTAATGCCGTAAACCAGAGATGACCATCTGGTGGCCATAGGCAAGATCCAGTCCCAAAGTATGAAGAGTTAGCTGGCTAACCCTTCTGTTTTTTAGTTGAGGTATGGCAAAAAAAGCTTGCCCACAATTTTAATCAGAACAGGAAAGTTCTAAGAAAAGATAGTGTATTCTGTTATGCTATCACTTTGTTTCGAATTTGGTTTACAATATGTTTGCTAATAAGGGACGCGGGTGGCGCTGTGGGTTAAACCACAGAGCCTAGGGCTTGCCGATCAGAAGGTCGGCGGTTCAAATCCCCGCAATGGAGTGAGCTCCCGTTGCTCAGTCCCAGCTCCTGCCCACCTAGCAGTTCGAAAGCATGTCAAAGTGCAAGTAGATAAATAGGTACCGCTGCAGCGGGAAGGTAAACGGCGTTTCCGTGTGCTGCTCTGGTTCGCCAGAAGCGGCTTAGTCATGCTGGCCACATGACCCGGAAGCTGTACGCCGGCTCCCTCGGCCAGTAAAGCAAGATGAGCGCCGCAACCCCAGAGTCGGTCACGACTGGACCTAATGGTCAGGGGTCCCTTTACCTTTACCTATGTATGCTAATATATGTAATGCTATACCTCGGTACGTGCTGAAACGTGCTGTATGAGGAGCGGGCCAATTGGCAGACCAACTCTGTGTTACAAAGATGTCTGTAAACGTGACATGAAGGCTGGCAGCATCAACCCTGCCATGTGGGAAACTCTTGCAGATGACCGCAGTGCCTGGAGACGGGCAGTCAGGTCATGCATCCACAGCAGCGGCCAGAGGAGAAATGACCACTGGGAAGAGCGCAGAGAGAATAAGTGCCATGGTGCATCTGCAGCAGCACAGCCAGGCACCTTCCTCTGCCCTGGCTGCAACAAAACATGTCTCTCCTACATCCCATCTCTACAGCCACAGCAGGCACTGTAACCTGCCAACAGTTTGACCTCACGCCCAAAGGCACACTCCTTCATTGTCTCCTGAGACAGACGGATGCCAACCAGTCAACTTGGTTATGCAGTCGGAGCACTCAGTATGTACCCCCAAATCAGCATCCAGCTCTAGACCATCTGAAGAACAGAACAGCCCCCAAGGCTATAGGGCAGCAGTGGGGAGCTTCTGCACCTCCACCCTAATTAGTCCTGGCAGGCCTCCGAAATTTGGCCCATAAGGACATTTTGAGCAAAGCAAACCTATTGTCAGTCTAGATCTCTTAAGTGCTAAGATTTGAGAGGAGGGTCTCACCTACCGTCAAAAAAAACCCCTAGCAATTCACACCAATGACATCTCAACAAACCATTCCCCATAATAGGGTCAGTGATATATGGTGTATATTTTTTCCACATAAATCATAAGATCCAAAATAAAGATATAAAAAATTAACATCAACAACTCCCACCCAGAGGCGTAGCAAGCCCAGGTGGTACCCGGGGCGGAATTTTTTTTGTCACCCCCCCCCTTTAATTTTAAAAAAATTAAAAAGTGTCACCCCCCTCTGATGGTGCCACTTTGTGAGGTGGGGGTTTTGTGTGTGTGTGTCTATTATCTCTTTTTTCCAATAAAGTTAAAATAAAATAAAATAAAAATAATAATAAAAATTACAAAATTAAAAAAAATTAAAAGTGTCACCCCCCTCTGATGGTGCCACTTTGTGAGGTGTGGGGAGTTGTGTTTGTGTCTATTATCTCTTTTTTTCAATGAACTTAAAATTAAAAAAAATTAAAAAACATTTTTTTAAAAAAAGTGTCACCCCCCTCTGGGGTGGAACCCGGGGCGGCCCGCCCCCCGTTGCTACGCCCCTGCTCCCACCCCCAACAAAAACCCCTAAACAATACCTCAGCCCCAATCTGTGTGTGTGCGTATGCATGCTTCCTTGCAAGATTTGGTGGCCCCTGCCTGCTTGAAGTGGTAAAACCATTCTTCAAGAAGCCCTCCCTAGATTTGGAAAATTGAAGTAACTACTTAAATACTGGCCAGTTGCCAATATCCCCTTCTTGGGCAAGGTTTCTGAGTGGGTGGTTGTGGACCCGATCCAGATGTCTTGCAGGAAACTGGTCTTCTAGATCCATTTCAATTGGGGTGTAGGTCTGGCTTTGGCACAGAAATTGCTTTGCTCACCCTGTATGAGGACCTCTGTTTGGAGAGACATGGGAAATGTGTCTTTGTTAATTCTCCTCAACCTCTCAGCGGCTTTTGATGCCATCGACCATGGTATCTTTCTGGACCGATTGTTTAAGCTTATTACACCAATCCTGGCCCGACTGCACTGGCTGCCGGTTAGTTTCTGGGCCCAATTCAAAGTGCTAGTTTTGAGCTATAAAGCCATAAATAGCTCAGGACCGCAATACCCAAGCCTCTCGCGATATGAACCAGCCCGGACCTTGCACCCATCCTTTGTTTGGCAGCCTCCTCCTGCCAAAACCAGGCCTAAACCCCGATTTAAATGGATCTAGAAAACCAATTTCCTCCAAGGCACCTGGTCTGGAGACAACACGAGAACAGCTCTTTTCTGTAGTGGGTCCCCGCTTGTGGAATGATAGATAGATATTTTATTTACAGCCATAGGCCCATACGAATAAAACACATAGATGACAACTTGTACAAGGTGGGTACATCAGCCGCTATAACATAACGCACACCACAGTCATCCACAATGGTATTTAAAAAAATAAAACTAGATAATAATAATAATAATAATAATAATAATGTTTATTTATACCCCGCCCTTCCCAGCCAAAACCGGGCTCAGGGCAGCTAACATCAGTAAAATTACAATAAAGTATAAAAAGAAAAACCGTTAATTAAAATACAGGTTAAAAGACAATTTAAAATGCCGCTTCATTTATCGCCCATAATCAAAACCAAGGGGAGGAAAACATCAGACTGAGTCCAACCCGAAGGCCAGGCGGAACAGCTCTGTCTTGCAGGCCCTGCGGAAAGATGTCAAATCCCGCAGGGCCCTGGTCTCTTGTGACAGAGTGTTCCACCAAGTTGGGGCCAGTACAGAAAAGGCCCTGGCCCTGGTTGAAACCAGTCTAACAACCTTGTGGCTCGGGACCTCCAAAATGTTGTTATTTGTGGACCTTAAGGTCCTCTGCGGGGCATACCAGGAGAGGCGGTCCCGTAGGTACGAGGGTCCTAGGCCGCATAAGGCTTTAAAGGTCAAAACCAGCACCTTAAACCTGATCCTGTACTCCACCGGGAGCCAGTGCAGCTGGTACAGCACTGGGTGAATGTGGTCCCACGGCAAAGACCCCGTAAGGAGCCTCGCCGCGGCATTCTGCACCCGCTGGAGTTTCTGGGTCAGCTTCAAGGGCAGCCCCGCGTAGAGCGAGTTACAATAATCAAGCCTGGAGGTGACCGTCGCATGGATCACTGTGGCCAGATCAGGGCGAGAAAGGTAAGATGAGAGTAGATGTGTATTTACGATAAAATGGGATAACATACTAAACTTTTAATTAGTTTGTAGTGATCCTTGGTGTCGCTTGTGGGAAAGAACAGCGACCAGGTACCTTGCCACTTGCAGGGTCATATGAGTATCCTTATCTTGCAAGATTTGGGCAAGGTGAAATTCTGTTGGGGTACCCTCTAATTTCTGTATTATCGATCCCAGCAAATTTGCCTGTGACACACTGAATAAGGGGCAAGCAAACATAATATGCTGGAGAGATTCCACTGACTCCTTGTCACATTCACATATAGCAGAGGCTTGGCCCTTTGAAAATCTATGTCTCAGGACACTGGAGGGGAAAGCGTTAAACCTCTTGTGGAATGAATATTTCCACTTACAAAATAAAGGTTCTAATTTCCCCTAAAATTTGGGAAATGTAGACATGTCCAGGAAACACTCCCTGTCTTCTATGCAAAGCTGTGCTTCAATTTCCCTGCAGTGAAAAGAATGAATAAATCCCATTCTGTATATATTTGAAATTTAAGGCACGATGCAGTTGGTGTTTATTTTTTGACTGAATCGTGCTTTTTTTAAAAATACTTTTTTATTGAATTTTTACAATGACCAATAAAATAACAAACAAACAAAAAGTTACATAAAGTGACTCAATTTCTGCATTTACAATTAAATAAAGACTTTTTGTATACCACATTTGTCTGTTTGTCTGTTTGTATTAATTCTATTTACATTCATCTTTATATACCTTGTGGTTTCCCTTTTTGTTTAATCAAAAAAAGAAAAAGAAAACAACGAAAACAACCGTACAAACCTCACTTCCCATTCCCCCACATGAGGGGGAAAAAATGACAAGTGTGAGTTCCTGTCATCTCCCCTTGCATAAATTTTCTTAAGTTTGAATGTACACAAATAGTTCCTTATTCCTCACTTTTTTTCTACTACACTCTCAAAAAGTTTACCTTATTCATCTATTCATTTGTCCTTGACTTAACCCTCGAATGCTGGCATGGGTATATGCTTGTTGGTAAGTTTTTGTACATATCTTCGGTAGCTGTCCCATTTTTCTACAAACTTTTGTTTAGAATTTCCTCTAAGTGAATTTGTTAATTGAGCCAATTCTGCGAATTCCTGTAATTTAGTCTGCCAATCAGTGATACTTGGAGCTTCTTGGTCGTGCTTTTAATTAGAGCTCAATTTCTGTTTTTTCTTAATGGAAACAAACCATGGGCACGTTCTCTTTCTAATCAGTTTGCCACTTTTATAGACAGACAGGCCTTTTGAAATATTAAAGCTCCATATTAAACATTAGGACTAGAGAGCAGTCCTGGGCTTCATTCATGTTTCTCCACCTAAAATGGGATTAATAGTGGACTGGATAATGCAGCTGTTACAATAATACTTCTAGGAAGCCACTAACAGCAAAAGGCAGCCCATTTCTCTTGTTTATTCCCAGCGTTCTTCCTCTGGAGGGGCAGGATGGAGGAGAATGTTGTTTTAGGTCACATTTATATTGCAGACCTCCGTAATTCGCACTTTACCAAACTATAGGCAAACTCAAAGAAATCTGCCCTTCCCAATCCGCCCTCCTCCAAACTTTGCAACACAGTTCTCCAAGCAAACAATGTGCACGGAAATGCTCATGTTGTCATTGATTTATTTTGTGAAGTTTATATGCCTTTTCGATTGTAAAAGAAACAAAGAGCAAAACCTCAACGCAGCTCACAAAATGTTAGGGTTACAGGTAGGTAGCCGTGTTGGTCTGTCATAGTCAAAACAAAATAAAAAAATTCCTTCCAGTAGCACCTTAGAGACCAACTAAGTTTGTTCTCGGTATGAGCTTTCGTGTGCATGCACACGAAAGCTCATACCGAGAACAAACTTAGTTGGTCTCTAAGGTGCTACTGGAAGGAATTAAAACGTTAGGGGTTACCCTGTTTCCCCTTTTTTAATACGTAGTCATAAAGTAAGCCATGGCAGGGTTTTTTTTACCTTTGTGAGAAGTAAGACGTACCCCAAAAGTAAGCCGTGGTGCCGCCATTGTTCCCATCGCCTCCTCAGCCCCTCCTGCGTGTGCAGGGAGCCAGCGAACCAGTGAGAGGCACGGGGGGAAACGCACCTCTTGCGGAGTCCTGCCCCGCCTGTTCCCCGTGCGGAGGGAGCCAGTGAACTAGCGAGAGGTGCGTGCGGGGGGGGGGGGGAAACGCGCCTCTTGCGGAGTTCTACCCCGCCTGCTCAGCGCGCAGGGGGAGGCTGTACCGTACCATACTGACGTAATAAAAATAAGACATCCCCCCGAAAATAAGCCACACTGTGTTTTTTTGAGGAAAAAAAATTATAAGACGGTGTCTTAAAGGGGAAAGATGGTAGTTTCCATAAGAATGCATAGATGAAATGAAAATAACATACAAAAATAAATCATAGTAGGCATAATTGCTTGGGGAAATGTGTGGATAGGGAGAAATGTGGGTTGAAACGCTGACAAATTTTCACGAGGACTTTTTTTTCAAAAAAGGCAAACGATGTAGTAATGCGGTGAACTGAATTTATTATTGGAAAAATGAGAAACAGAGAGAAACAGCTCCCCACTCCCCTCGACCTTTCAGTGGTACTTACTGTAAATGGTTTGGTGAGGGCTTCCGTCCACATGGCCATTGGAGTTGATTTGCAGGTGGAAGCTATTCCTTGCTGTGGCCGTGTACAGGTGCAGGAGCCGATCTGTGTTTCCCCAGTTCTGGTTGAGTAGTGGCGAGGCGTTGGGAAAAGCAGTAGCTGCCTTCCAGCCACAGGCGGCCAGCAGGATGAACCTCAGGAAGCTGAAGCGAGTGACCTGGCACATGGCTCTTCTTTCTTAGTGGCTGCAGCAGGACCTGAAACTCGATCCGTTAATCTGTTCCTCCCTTCGCCTGTGTCTCCCTCTCCTTTGGAGTGAATCCTCAGATAGGCTCCCTACAATTTTTGCAGCAGCTTTATAAAGGGCAGCTGAGGGGCACGGGATCCTTTTTGTTTTGTAATAGCAATATTTTGGGAGTGTCCTGAGACCTCAACAAATCCAGGCGGGGGCAAAAGAAAAGGGGGAAAAAAGGAATGCGTGTAGGTTTCTTAGGGGAGGTTACGCCGCTTCCAAAGTAAGCTTTTTGGGCACTAATGACATGTTCAAATGTTATCTGAAAAAAGCCTCTGACATCACAATGCATCCCACTGATGGGATCAACCCATTCCTTTGTAATGGAAGGATATTTTCATTTCTCTCCACCTTTCCGTGCAGCTGATTCTGTAAATGTGTGGTGTCAGACACAAAATCTGAATATCTTGTTAGACACTTTTTGACTCCCCGCTATGGCCCAAGGCACTTTCAGCAAACAATCATAGAATCATAGAGTTGGAAGAGACCACAAGGGCCATCCAGTCCAACCCCCTGCCAAGCAGGAAACACCATCAAAGCATTCCTGACAGGTGGCTGTCAAGCCTCCGCTTAAAGACCTCCAAAGAAGGAGACTCCACCACACTCCTTGGCAACAAATTCCACTTTCAAACAGCTCTTACTGTCAGGAAGTTCTTCCTAATGTTTTAGGTGGAATCTTCTTTCTTGTAGTTTGAATCCATTGCTCCGTGTCCTCTTCTCAGGAGCAGCAGAAAACAACTTTTCTCCCTCCTCTATATGACATCCTTTTATATATTTGAACATTGCTATCATATCACCCCTTAACCTTCTCTTCTCCAGGCTAAACATACCCAGCCCTCCTCTGGACACATTCCAGCTTGTCAGTATCCTTCTTGAACTGTGGTGCCCAGAACTGGACACAGTATTCCAGGTGAGGTCTGACCAGAGCGGAATACAGTGGTACTATTACTTCCCTTGATCTAGATGCTATACTCCTGTTGATGCAGGCCAGAATTGCATTGGCTTTTTTAGCTGCTGCATCACACTGTTGACTCATGTCAAGTTTGTGGTCTACCAAGACTCCTAGATCCTTTTCACATGTACTGCTCTCAGGCCAGGTGTCACCCATCCTGTATTTGTGCCTTTCAATTTTTTTGCCCAAGTGTAGTACTTTACATTTCTCCTTGTTAAAATTCATCTTGTTTGCTTTGGCCCAATTCTCTAATCCGTTAAGGTCATTTTGAAGTGTGATCCTGTCCTCTGGGGTATTAGCCACCCCTCCCAATTTGGTGTCATCTGCAAACTTGATCAGGATGCAATCATTTGAGCCATTTATGAGTGAGGAAGCTGATGTCTTCAAAGAAGAAGAAGAGGAGTTTGGATTTGATACCCCGCTTTATCACTCCCCGAAGGAGTCTCAAAGCGGCTCACATTCTCCTTTCCCTTCCTCTCCCACAACAAACCCTCTGTGAGGTGAGTGGGGCTGAGAGACTTCAAAGAAGTGTGACTAGCCCAAGGTCACCCAGCAGCTGCATGTGGAGGAGCGGAGACGCGAACCCGGTTCCCCAGATTACGAGTCTACCGCTCTTAACCACTACACCATGCTGGCTCTGGCCCAAAGGGGCTAGACGTACGGGCATTGGCCTCTCCTCCCTATATCCTCTAAAATAGAGATGAGTGGGCTACCCAGCCCACCTCCCCACTGCTGGTGGATTCACTGTGGTACCCTCAGTCTCCCCTGCTTCTCCCCCTGGCTCTGGAGCAGAAGCAGGGCACCAGATCATCATGCTTCTTAGCAATTCCCAGAGACAATCAGTTGGGCAGCCAAGAAGGGGGTATTACACAGTGTGATTGCTGAGATCCAACTGCATCCCTCCCCACTGCTTTCCTGCCTACATAGGTGTGAGGTGTGTGTGTATATCCAAGCATGTGCAACCTCTCACTCACCATCCACTACCAAGTAGGGCCCTTGGTGCCAACAAGATTTCCTACTCCTGCCGTGTGGGTGTCTAGACTCTGATGAGATGGAAATGAGGCGAAGAATCCGGACAAGCAATTGGAACGTGTGCATTGGGAGTTTTCAACACCCTAAGACCTTGCTTCGTCTGCAACTTGTCCTCTTCAGCTGTTCAGGCGAGATGCCCTCTTCAGAGCCAGTGTGGTGTAGTGGTTAAGAGCGGTAGACTCGTAATCTGGTGAACCGGGTTCGCGTCTCCTCTCCTCCGCATGCAGCTGCTGGGTGACCTTGGGCTAGTAACACTTCTCTGAAGTCTCTCAGCCCCACTCACCTCACAGAGTGTTTGTTGTGGGGGAGGAAGGGAAAGGAGAATGTGAGCCGCTTTGAGACTCCTTCGGGTAGTGATAAAGCGGGGTATCAAATCCAAACTCCTCCTCCTCCTCCTCCTCTTCTTCGTCTTCTTCAGCCCTGCCTGAAATGTCCCCGTGTGCACTAGGCCTGCTATCCTACCTCTGGTCATCTGTTTGCCCTCACCTGAAGAGGACTTTAGATGGATTAAGAGAAAATCCTCTTGCCCATTCTTTGGTCCTCTATTGCAGGGATAAGGAAGCTTCTATCCACCTGAAGACTGCATCCCTGCACAGGCAAACCTCTGGGAACTGCCTACAGGTGACCAAGGCTAGAGGCAAAAGCAGGCAGGGCAAGAATCAAAAAGGAGTGTGGCAAAGGATGCCGTTTTTACCTTGGTACACCTGGCTGCTGTGTACTCACACACCTCTCCATTCTCCTTCAAGGCAAGTAAGAGGCAGTATCACAATTGAAGGACACATTCTAGCCAGCCCAAAGCCATTAAAAAAACTACAGTAAATGTCAATAATAATAATAATAATAATAATTTATTATTTGTAACCCGCCCACCTTGCTGGGTCTCCCCAGCCACTCTGGGCGGCTTCCAACAAAGATAAAAAATACATTAAAATATCACATATTAAAAGCTTCCTTAAACAGGGCTGCCTTCAGATGTCTTCTGAATGTCAGGTGGTTGTTTATCTCTTTGACATCTGGTGGGAGGGCGTTCCACAGGGTGGGTGCCACTACCGAGAAGGCCCTCTGCCTGGTTGCCTGTAGCTTTGCTTCTCACAGTGAGGGAACCGCCAGAAGGCCCTCGGCGCTGGACCTCAGTGTCCGGGCAGAACGATGGGGGTGGAGACGCTCCTTCAGGTATACAGGACTGAGGCCGTTTAGGGCTTTAAAGGTCAACACCAACACTTTGAATTGTGCTCGGAAACGTACTGGGAGCCAATGTAGGTCTTTCAGGACCGGTGTTATACTGTCTTGGTGGCCGCCCCCAGTCACCAGTCTAGCTGCCGCATTCTGGATTAGTTGTAGTTTCCGGGTCACTTTCAAAGGTAGCCCCACGTAGAGCACATTGCAGTAGTCCAAGCGGGAGATAACTAGAGCATGCACCACTCTGGCGAGAGAGTCTGCAGGCAGGTAGGGTCCCAGCCTGCGCACCAGATGGAGCTGGTAGACAGCCGCCCTGGACACAGAATTAACCTGCGCCTCCATGGACAGCTGTGAGTCCAATATGACTCCCAGGCTGTGCACCTGGTCCTTCAGGGGCACAGTTACCCCATTCAGGACCAGGGAGTCCTCCACACCCACCCGCCCCCTCTCCCCCCAAAACAGTACTTCTGTCTTATCTGGATTCAACCTCAGTCCATTAGCTGCCATCCATCCTCCAACTGCCTCCAGGCACTCACGCAGGACCTTCACTGCCTTCACTGGTTCAGATTTAAAAGAGAGGTAGAGCCGGAAAGACAATACTGAAGGTGTGGAAAGTTAAATGTGCTTGGAGACTCTGCTGCCTGAGATGCTACTGCACACCTCAAAACTACACTTCTTGAAAAGACACAAGAACGGTGCCAATTAGATCCAAACTTGTGATTACACTACTGATCCATTCAGATTTGCTTTTTTATTTTTTTAAGAATAGCACAAGGGAAAAAGGGGTGCAATTTGATGACACAAGCTGAGTGCTGCCCAGTTGGCACCTATAACCTTAAAATTATAGCTTTCTCTGTGTGTGGTTGTTTTAAAAAGTTCTTAGACACCCTCAATTGTTTTTAAATGTGTTTTGGTTTGATTTTTAATTGTATTGTTTTATTACTGTGTTGCTTTCTGCCGTGGTCTCCACTGGGAGGAAAGGGCAGGATGGGAATTTTAAAGAAGTAAAAGCACTTTTAGATGGTTTGGGGTTGAGGTGGCTGGGAACATTCCCTCAGACTCCTATTTGTTTGCTGAATTTTGTAACTGTAATAACTGGATAGGTTTCAGCTGTATGGGCTCTTGCAAAGCTACAGTAAGCTGCCCATCACATGTCACTATTACTAAACATTTACACCTGACTGTTTGGAAAGCCAAGGATCCTCAGGTAAGCAAACATGCATGGCATCAATGCTCAGTTTGGCACATAAGAAACACATAAGTTTAGAGAAAGTAGGAAATCTTCAACAGCAGAGAAGGTAAGAAATCACGCCTTATGATCCTCTCATTTTCTGGCATTTTTCACTTCAAAAGTGCTACTTTCTCCCATCTATTTCCCTCTACATTTTTTTCAGTGATATAGATTTTCTTTGGTTAATGATTGTTTGAAGAACTGTTGCGCCTTTTATTTCCATATTATGGGAAATTTCTTTACACGATGTTGTAACTAGAAATCTTACTTTCCTCTTTTCTGGAATGGGATGGAGTGGGATTTATTTACTGTACTTTCTGAGGCGTCATCTTCATTTTTCTGGCTATGTCTGAATATGCTTAAATTTTTAGATGATGAACTTGACCAGTTTCAGTTTACCAGTTTGATGAAATTTAATATAATTATTAACTGAAAAGGAAAAGAACAGAGCTCACAATCCCTCCCCCCCCCCCAAAACCCCTCCTGGTCTTCTCTACCTTTCTTTCATTTCAGCAACCTAATTCAGATTTTCAGCAGGGGATTTCTCATGTTGTTTTTGTTAAGCCATTGTGAATCAGAAACTCTTACTGATGTACTGCAAATGGTATGAGTTCTGTCAATGCTTCCCATTATACATTCTGCCCACCCATGGAATAGAAAAATGGAATGTTGTAAATTGTTAATATTGTAACAGAAAACATGGCAGACCGTGGGAGAAGGGTCATTTCCCCCCAAAAACATGCTTTTCCAGGCAGAATTGGCATGTTTGACGTAAGTTATGATACAGTCCCTGGGTATCTGATGGCTGAAGAGTTTTGCACTGCAAACCAATGAGGTTTAACACGCCTGTGATAGATCCTGATTCTACAGGGCTGCAGAACACCAGTAAAGGTGAAACGGTAAAGGACCCCTGGGCAGTTAAATCCAGTCAAAGGCGACTATGGGGTTGCGGCGCTCATCTTGCTTTCAGGCCAGGGGAGCTGGCGTTTGTCCACAGACAACTTTCCGGGTCATGTGGCCAGCAGGACTAAACCACTTATGGTGCAATGGAACACTGTGATGGAAACCAGAGCGCACAGAAATGTCGTTTACCTTCCCGCTGCAGCGGTACCTATTTATCTACTTGCACTGGTGTGCTTTCGAACTGCTTGGTTGGCAGGAGCTGGGACACAGCAACGGGAGCTCACTCCGTCATGGGGATTTGAACCGCCAACCTTCTGATCACCAAACCCTAGGCTCTGTGGTTTAGACCACAGCACCACCCGCACCAGTAATCAAGGTGGTAGCAGAAGCTAACGGGGTGAGGATATTGCACTCTTCAAATGAGCCACATGCTCTCTCACTAAAAAGAAAACATTAAAAGCAGAGATTGGATCCAGAAAGAGCCCTACCATGTAGCTTGCCTCTGGAAAGGCAGGGAGTGTACACCAGAATTCCTGGTATTATTGGCAGAAAGAATGCTCAGTTTAGGGTTGCCCGGCCACAAGCTGGTGATGCCAGATGTGGCCAACGGGACTAAACCGCTTCTGACGCAACGGAACACTGTGACGGAAGCCAGAGCGCACAGAAATGCCATTTACCTTCCCGCTGCAGCGGTACCTATTTATCTACTTGCACTGGTGTGCTTTCGAACTGCTTGGTTGGCAGGAGCTGGGACCGAGCAACGGGAGCTCACTCCGTCACGGGGATTCGAACCGCCAACCTTCTGATTGATGGCCACAAGGTTGCCCGGCCACAAGCTGATGATTCCAGGAGTTGAACCAGGTCTGATTCCAACCTAGGGACGGATGAGTCCACCTTAACGGAAAAAGCTCTTTTTAGTCTGTAAAGCTAAGCATGTAGTAAAGTTTTCAAATCACTAAAGCAAGAACTCACTTTCTCGCATCATTGGTGGGAAAGTGTTAACAATCCCAGACAACACACATTCAATTTTTAAAAGGGGGAAAGTTTGAAAGCAAGTAAGACCTTCCAAATCACCATATGGCAGCTGCGTCTTTAAACAAATTTACTTTAGCCTTGTAACTTAAGCAAACACAGCTCAGCAAAGTTAGGACAGGCAACACTGACCCTAGGAACATTTCCCCAATTGCATGCCGTGAAAGATCCCTGTTTGGATGGGGGAGAGAATACGTTGCTTCTGTGCCAGGAGGAATCTTGGGGGACTGGTTAGGGGTTGTACCGAGAAACGCTATGCCTGGACTTGCAGGCAAATTTCATTTCTTTATGAATTAGAACTTAGCTCCTTACACTGATATACAGAAGCATTTAAGATGTTGCCTGATATTTAGTTGTAACAACATACAGTAGGGGGTGACCCTCACCTACTGTCCTGAAATCTCCTTAATCTTATCTAAAGTCTGTAAGCTTGATCTTCATTACATGGAGAAGTTAGACTCAGCCCTCAATCTCTCTGATTTTTGTGTATCCTCTGGCTACCTTTCTTTTTCTTGCTGCAATTCAGTGCTTTTAAAAGCTGTGTTGCTGGGCAGAGATTCAGTTGTTGCATTGCTTCTCCGTGCCATAGCGAAGGCTCGACCTGTGGAATTTCTGCCTCTGTTGAAGGGGAAAAGTTGGACAGCAAACTACTTCCCAGTAGGCTTGCGTCAGATTGCAGCCTGGGTTTGTACCCCATGTTCTCACCTTTAAGGGCAAAGGGAGGTGCTGCGATTTACACAGGTGTCCTTTTGGAACTGAACCATGGGTGTTGGGAGCCAACAGACTTGTACACAGGTGTGTGTGCTGATCTGGGAGCATAACCTGGCACAGTGGGGCAGACGTAAACAATTGGTATGACGCAAAACATCCATACAAATTTGGATTTATTTAAAGGTAAAGGGACCCCTGACCATTAGGTCCAGTCGTGTCCGACTCTGGGGTTGTGGCGCTAATCTCGCTTTATTGGCCGAGAGCCGGCGTACAGCTTCCAGGTCATGTGGCCAGCATGACAGAGCCACTTCTGGTGAACCAGAGCAGCGCACGGAAACGCCGTTTACCTTCCCACTGGAGCAGTTCCTATTTATCTACTTGCACTTTGACGGGCTTTTGAACTGCTAGGTGGGCAGGAGCTGGGACCAAACAACGGGAGCTCACCCCGTCACGGGGATTCGAACCGCCAACCTTCTGATCGGCAAGCCCTAGGCTCTGTGGTTTAACCCACAGCGCCACTTGGGTCCCTTGGGTTTATTTACACTGGCATAAAAACACAAGAACTCCCTTGACTCGAGTACTTCTCAGGCTTTTATTTCCGATGACTCGTTGGGTTCAACGGGGGTCTCTCACAAAAACACAAATTACATCCTATATAATAAAGAGCCTATGTCGCTCCGTAGCTTTCCGTCCGTCAGTGGAATTCGCAAGTGCGCTTGCGCTCCACTGACACACGGATTGGAGAGGAGAGAGAGGAGGAGGAGCCTGAGGTTGGAGCGCAGCGCGAGCCTCCGAACCTCTCCGCTTCAGCCGCAATGGCGGCCGCTCCCCGCGCGCTGCTGCTTCTCCCCCTCCGTACCTGCAGCAGCCGCTGTGGCACCTTGGCGGGGAAGGGGAAAGCGTGGCAACCGGGAGGTGTTTAGTGGCGGAGGGAAAAGCGTTTGGCGTCGGGTCGTTCGCGCCGCTGCCGCCCGCACACCTCCAGCGGAGCCTCCCGTTCCTGGAGGCTCCCGCCGCCGCCTTTCTTCAAGAGCCCGTAATCTTTACGGGCTTAATTTACTAGTATATATATATAAAATCCAGGATGAAGCAGAATATATTGCCCCCTCGCAATGGATCTTTTCACACAGGAGAATCCTGCCTCCATATATAATCTCTAAAAGAATAAGGTGATTAACAGTACAATCCTATGCATGTTTTCTCAACAGTGAATCCCAGTGGTGCTTACAAACAATGTAAGAGGCAGGATCACAGCCTAAATTGCGTGTTGGGAATAAAATTATATTTATTAGTATTTGGATTCTTGTCAAAAGAAGAAACAAGTTATTCCTTTTTATGTAAAATACATGGGCGAGACAGAGGGAAAGCAACACAGTTCAGCTGAATTTGATGTGCTAGCGAGTATCAACGCTGCCCTGGGGGTCTTTCCTTGACAACCACGTAGCCTTTGCGCTTCTAAGACTGTGGGAAGTCTTACACGGAGCTGAAGGAGACATTGGGAAGAGTGATACTGTCTTCCACTTTCCCTTGTAGCTCTATATGCTTTTCAAAGCACAGATCAATTCTACTAGAACAGGGGTGGCCAACTCCCAAAAGACTGCGATCTACTCACAGAGTTAAAAACTGGCAGTGATCTACCCCCTTTTGGGGGGTTCAGGTCAAAGTTGTTGAGCTTTTTTGGGGGGAGCCAATGATCTACCAGTGATCTACCGCAGACATCCGTTGATCTACTGGTAGATCACGATCTACCTGTTCGACATGCCTGTGCTAGAATTTGCACAGATCCCTTGGAAAAGTGAAGTGTATGGGGATTCACTTGTGTTAGGGGAGCAGTAGAAGCCATCCATTGCAGGAGTGTCCATGGCATTCTCTCAAAGATCCATATGTGCCCTTGGACCTTAAAGGGTTTCTAACTCCTGTTGTAGGCAGTGTAGGAACCTTACCTGCCTTACATCAGGTCAGACTGCTCACCCACTTAACCCTGTGTTGTCTGCTTAAGCAGCAGCTCTTCAGCATGTCTGGCCAAGGTCTTTGACATCTTCTGCGCCTTCATATTTTTTTAATGGTGAAACTAGGGATTGATGCTGTAACTTCCTACATAGAGCGTATGCGCTATTGTCCCTAGTCTTCCTCTTTGGCGATCACTTGTAGCCGAGTAAGATTGTCTTCCATGAACACGGTCTTAACAGTGAGTCCATAAGTGACTGTGGAGGCCAATTCTGGATCCACACGTCCTTCCACAGTGGGGACATAGGTTTCTGGGCAGGAGTTGATCATGGTGAGGGTTTGTCAAAGAAGATGAAGAAGTGCTATTGTCCCTAGTAATGCATAAGCTACTATCTACTGTCTTCAGTCACCGTTGCAGTAACAACTAATTGGACAACAGTTAAGAGTCTCATCAGTCAGGAATACTCTTCTTTAAAATGGGAAGGAATTGATGAAGAAACAGTCTAACAGTGTGGAGCCATTGTGGTGTAGTGGTTAAGAGTGGTGGACTCGTAATCTGGTGAACCGGGTTTGATTCCCCTCTCCACATGCAGCTGCTGGGTGACCTTGGGCCAGTCACACTTCTCTGAAGTCTCTCAGCCCCACTCACCTCACAGAGTGTTTGTTGTGGGGGAGGAAGGGAAAGGAGAATGTGAGCCGCTTTGAGACTCCTTCGGGTAGTGATAAAGCAGGATATCAAATCCAAACTCTTCTTCTTCTTCTTCTAACAGGGACTTTTTCAGAGAATAAAATTAAGGTTACTGAACAGAAATTTACATAAGGAATATCCTAAGGATAAGCAGGACAGTTTTATACTTGGGATGGCTGCATTAGGACTATCAAATCCTGGCTTAATAAGCCAAGATACGCATGAGGTTTGTGCACCAACCCACAGCCCCTGTGGCTTTCACATCAGACCTCATTTCCTTCCTTCCTTCTGCAAGGAAACAAACCAGGAAGCTCCAGTTAACCATAGCTCCCTGTTACTTTCAAACCAGTTAACAGCATTCCAAAGCCAGGATTCAGGAGCCAACTTTAAATGATCCCTTCATATTTCCGCTCCTTTGGAAGCCATTAGTTTTCTGGTTTGGACATAATGGCCTTCGTTGTTTGTTTCTCTGCTCATATAGGGAAGAGCAAAGCGACTTCCTGCAATCACACAGAGCTTGTGCACATCCTGGCTTATTAACAAAGCTCATAAATTCTAAATATTTAGAACTAGCAGTAATGTCGGAAGAACTGAAGGATAACTATAGAAACAAGATATTAGAAGATTGGGAATACTTTATAAGATATGTGCAAGAAAGATGTGAATTGAACAGGGAATTTGCTCTATAACTCAGCGCTTGCAATGCAAAAATAGATTTTGTAAGATAAGAATAGAAAACAGAAAAAAGAAAAGGAAAAGAAAATAGAAGAAAACAAAGAGGATTATTTATGTCTTTAATGTAAATACTTGTATCTAATTGTAATGAACATTAAGCAATATAATAAGGAGGAAAAAAAATTATCCAGAACACAATGTCGAATGTATAAGGGAAAAGAAAACAGAAAGACGGGGTGGGGTACTAATAGAGGGAGGTCAAAGAATATGATGAAGACTTGAGAAATATTAAAAAGAACAAATTGGCATGATTGTAGAGGGTGGGGTGCAGAGGGAGTATGGATGTGGTGTGTAAGATTCAATGAATGTTAGAATGTAAAATGGATTGAAGCAAAAAAAATTGTATATTGAACGTGTTTGTGGATTTTAAAGAATAAAGATTGTTATTAAAAAAAACCAAAGCTAATAAATTGGTTTATATAATTTCTAAGATGAATAAATGTCTCTGGATGCTCAAATTGTTTTTGAAGGGTGAGCATTTTTAATAGAAAACAAAAGTCACCACTGTTCCTTTTTAGCATCATTATAATCACGGGATCTAGGAAGTACATGAGTGTGTGAGTGGAAATATGAAGGTGGGCTGTTTATTCTATAGCAGTTATATTCCAGGAATAATTACAGACCAAGTCAACAACATGTACTGTGGATTACGCGTGCATTTCTCACCACAGATCTTAGCCCAAATGTTGTTAAATCGCACATCCTGCAGTGGCTGTATTTGGGACAGCCTGTCTTTGTCATGCAACCCACACACAGAAAACATCCTGGTTCAGCTTAACTACACGGAACAAATCAAGTTGACACAATCCACTGAGGCTTAAATCCACAGTATATGCAATGCCAAATGCATAATCTGTGGTCTTTTTTGCACGTTTTCCTCCATCTGTGGAACTGTTACCTTAGAAAAATTCCTGGAATGCTATTTGTGGCTTTGGAAAATAGTAAGAGAGGATACTCTAGTAAGACAGAAAGTCCAACATATCGTTGGGGAAGACTGCTTAGCTGAAGAGTGTGTGTGTGTGTGTGTGTGTGTGTGTGTGTGACAACACAATGCATTGTGTGATCTACATTTGTTGTTGTTTAGTCATGTCCAACTCTTCGTGACCCCATGGACCAGAGCACGCCAGGCACCCCTGTCTTCCACTGCCTCCCGCAGTTTGGTCAGACTCATGTTGGTAGCTTCGAGAACACTGTCCAACCATCTCGTCCTCTGTTGTCCCCTTCTCCTTGTGCCCTCAATTTTTGCCAACATCAGGGTCTTTTCCAGGGAGTCTTCTCATGAGGTGGCCAAAGTATTGGAGCCTCAGCTTCAGGATCAATTGTAAATGCAGATGTTTTCATCCTTGTTGAGTCCACAGATCCCTTGACCAACTACATACTTTCTGCAAGTCCCCTGTGAGGCTCAGGAGCCCAGTTATGTCACCAGTGAGAGCCAGTGTAGTGTAGTGGTTAAGAGCGGTAGACTCGTAATCTGGTGAACCGGGTTCGTGTCTCCGCTCCTCCACATGCAGCTGCTGGGTGACCTTGGGCTAGTCACACTTCTCTGAAGTCTCTCAGCCCCACTCACCTCAAAGAGTGTTTGTTGTGGGGGAGGAAGGGAAAGGAGAATGTGAGCCGCTTTGAGACTCCTTCGGGTAGTGATAAAGTGGAATATTAAATCCAAACTCTACCTCTTCCTGCAGAGCTGGCAGCCCCTTGCCCCTTTTTGAATGCCCTCCCTTGAGGAGTATTCTCTCAGCCTCCTCTCTTCTCCCTTCTCCTTGGGAGTCTTGCAGCAGCAGCCTCCCACTGCCCCTGGTCTCGGATGGAGATGATGTTGCAAGTCATATGCCTAGGACCTGACCTTTTTGATGCCATCCAATTATCTGCAATGAAAATAGAAGATGCAGCCTGTGTTTGAATCCAAATCCAGTTGTGCTAACCAAGGAATGACCATGTGAAATAAAGAAACAAAAGGGAATACTCTCAGGGTGGAGACCTGCTCCATCCTGCCATGAACCACAGAACCATACAATGATGCCTTCCTAGGAGTTATGCCTTCTTTTGTCCAACCAAATTTGGAATTTGCTTTGAAGCATTTGTTAGAGGCTAGATAAACCCCAGGCTTCACAGCAAAAATACGCAGACCCTTCTAGTGTCCCTATTTTTCAAGGACAGTCCCAGATTTTCAGAAACCGTTCTGGTTTCTGGTTAGGTCCTGCAATTTGTCCCACTTTTCCTTAAAAGGTAAAGGGACCCCTGACCATTAGGTCCAGTCGTGTCCGACTCTGGGGTTGCGGCACTCATCTTGCTTTATTGGCCGAGAGCCGGTGTACAGCTTCCGGGTCATGTGGCCAGCATGACTAAGCCGCTTCTGGCAAACCAGAGCAGCGCACAGAAACGCCGTTTACCTTCCCTCCGGAGCGGTTCCTATTTATCTACTTGCACTTTGACGTGCTTTCGAACTGCTAGGTGGGCAGGAGCTGGGACCGAGCAACAGGAGCTCACCCTGTCGCAAGGATTCGAACCGCCGACCTTCTGATCAGCAAGCCCTAGGCTCTGTGGTTTAACCCACAGCGCCACCTGGGTCCCTATCACTTTTCCTTAGGACATCCCTATTTTCATCCGAGAAATGTTGGGTATGGAATAGTTTCATTTGCACCTTTTCACTTGCTGCCTGAAATCACTCCTGCTGGGTCCCATCACACTAGACAGAGGTAAAAAGGTAAATGACCCCTGGACGGTTAAGTCCAATCAAAGGCGACTGAGGTTGCGGTGCTCATCTCGCTTTCAGGCCGAGGGAGCCAGCATTTGTCCACAGACAGCTTTCCGGGTCATGTGGCCAGCATGACTAAACCGCTTCTGGTGCAACGGAACACTGTGACAGAAACCAGAGCGCACGGAAACGCTGTTTACCTTCCCGCTGCAGCGGTACCTATTTATCTACTTTCGCTGGTGTGCTTTTGAACTGCTAGGTAGGCAGGAGCTGGGACATAACAATGGGAACTCACCCTGTTGTGCGGATTCGAACCGCTGACCTTCTGATCGGCAAGTCCAAGAGGCTCAGTGGTTTAGACCAAAGCGCCACCCGTATCCCTTACACCAGATAGAACCCGTGGACTGACTCAGTCCTCCTCACCTGCTTTTCCTTCATGGTTTCCTGTTCCTCTGGACCCTCCATTTCCTGCAGCTGCTACAAAGGCTCTTCTCCTTAACCCCGCTTCTCTGGATCCCTGCTTGCTGAAGCAGAGATCCTGGCCACAGCTGCCCAGAAGTCCTTCTAAGGGCTCCCTCTTGTGGACTGTTTTCTTGCCTGACTCAGGACTTTGAATGTGTCCTACTAGCTCTCCCTTTTCCATTTTTATTGCCCAGAGTGCTTACCGTAAAATCTTGCTTTTTGTTCTCTATCTTCTCTGGTGCTTTCCCTATAAATTGTAGGCTCCACACCTACAGGTTCCACACACCCATCTAAGTCTTCTGATTCTCCTTTGGGTTTCTTTTCCGGATAAACAAAGCAATCCGTGTGTGTGTGTGTGTGTGTGTGTGTGTGTGTGTGTGAGCTTCTTCATGGATAAAATTAATTATCAAATTCCCTCTTTGAAAATAAATATCTCCATATTGTTGCTGAGCTCTTTCCCCATTGAAAAATGTATATTTTTATTCTCCCTGTGTGTGCGTGATAAAAAACCCCAGTTTAAGACATGTGCAAATATACATTACTGCGTAAATCTACCAATATGCACTACTGCCACTGCTTAAAAATGCAGTTTCACAAGATTCCTAGCACCTATGTATGGGGAACACAGGAGTATTTACAAAGAAGGCTTGCTAACATCATGCCACCACTATCTCCAGCAGCCCTAGAGGTAGGTTAAAGGTAAAGGGACCCCTGACCATTAGGTCCAATCGCAGATGACTCTGGGGTTGCTGCGCTCATCTTGCTTTACTGGCCGAGGGAGCCGGTGTTTGTCCGCAGACAGCTTCCAGGTCATGTGGCCAGCATGACTAAGCCGCTTCTGGTGAACCAGAGCAGTGCACGGAAACACCGTTTACCTTCCCGCCAGAGCGGTACCTATTTATCTACTTGCACTTTGACATGCTTTCGAACTGCTAGGTGGGCAGGTCGCTGGGATTCGAACCGCCGACCTTCCGATCGGCAAGCCCTAGGCTGTGGACCACAGTGCCACCCCCAAAATCCCACTTATCCCCCCCTCAAAAAGCCCATTTAACTCTTTTCCATGTATTTTAACAAAACTTTCTCTTAATGGTCTTCAAATGTAGACAGCCATGCCTGTTAAACCATTGTTCAAGGATAGCAGATTGAGTAACGGAGCTGTCTGTGGTTGAGCGTGTGAAGATATGGATGCGTGTATTGATGCAGGTGCGCTGTGGGTTAAACCACAGAGCCTAGGGCTTGCCGATCAGAAGGTCGGCGGTTCAAATCCCTGCGACGGGGTGAGCTCCTGTTGCTCGGTCCCTGCTCCTGCCCACCTAGCAGTTTGCAAGCACGTCAAAGTGCAAGTAGATAAATAGGTACCACTCCGGCGGGAAGGTAAACGGCGTTTCCGTGCACTGCTCTGGTTCGTCAGAAGCGGCTTAGTAATGCTGACCACATAACCAGCTGTACGCCGGCTCCCTCGGCCAATAAAGCGAGATGAGCGCTGCAACCCCAGAGTCGGTCACAACTGGACCTAATGGTCAGGGGTCCCTTTACCTTTACCTATTGACCAGACAGTGCACTTCCATGTGCTTAGCAAGATGGGAGTGTTGCTATGACCTACTGGCAATACAGTTTCCCCAAACAAAAACAAACAAAATGACCACCAGTGTGGTAATAAAGTCAACACAGACATTTGTCTTACTCAATACAGCACCTCTGCAGTAAGGAAGAAACAAACTTGATAGGAAGCTGGACTCTGAATGCTACGAGAAACATAAAATGTAATTTATTTAATGACACATTAAAATGGCACTTGTGCACAGCACATACATATGAGAAATAAAAGCATATACTTGACAGACACAAATGTTTGTTTCCTACAAATGTACAGTTTCCATTGTTAAGTTCGTATTGAATCAGCATATGAGGTATATTTGGCAGTTGCACTTTATTCTGTATCAATCGAAACTCCATCTGGGGCACTGCGTCTAGTTCTGAGCACCACATTTTAAGAAGGTGAGATTGGAATGGGATCGGAGAAGGCAAACGGAGGTGGTCTGTGGTGTGGAAAACAAGTCCTGTGAAGAAAGATGGAAGGAGCTTGGGAGGCCTGGAGAAGAGAAGGCCGAGGAGGACTCTTGCATAGGGCAAAGTCAGGACTTAAGTTTTGGTTGACCCTTAGAGGAAACTTCTTAACAGTAAAGGTAAAGGTAAAGGGACCCCTGACCATTAGGTCCAGTCGTGTCCGACTCTGGGGTTGCGGCGCTCATCTTGCTCTATAGGCCGAGAGCCAGCGTACAGCTTCCAGGTCATGTGGCCAGCATGACTAAGCCGCTTCTGGCGAACCAGAGCAGCGCATGGAAACGCCGTTTACCTTTCCGCCGGAGCGGTTCCTATTTATCTACTTGCACTTTGACGTGCTTTCGAACTGCTAGGTGGGCAGGAGCTGGGACTGAGCAACGGGAGCTCACCCCGTCGCGGGGATTCCAACCGCCGACCTTCTGATCAGCAAGCCCTAGGCTCTGTGGTTTAACCCACAGCGCCACCTGGGTCCCTTCTTAACAGTAAGAGCCATCCCAAAAAAGAAAAAAAAGAACAATTTCTCACTCCCTAGAAGTCTTCAAGACAACCATCTGTTGGAGATGTTCCAGCTCTGGATTTCCTGCAGTTGGCCTACAGCACCCTCTCAATGATTTTATGAAGAGTATATTTAAATCCTAGATTTATTATTTTGTGTTTCACACTGAAGGATATTATCCCATTTGACCCTTATGTGATGCATAATATGCTGGTTTCAACATTTCAAACGAGAAATGCGAGACGACATTTTATTTCTCAACCTTTGCCTTCTCAAACATGTCTGAATTTCTTCTACATTCACCAGAAACAATAAGTTTACCAACTGACTATGCAATAAATGCAAGATACATCCGAGCCTCTCAAGTCTACCTCACTGAGAAGGACATAGTTGGTGAGAGATACAGGGTCTTTCAGTGCGCAAGAGGCTAGGCCAAAAAGCTTCACACTCAAAGACATTTGAGATAAGCATAGAACAATTCAGAAATCCTAGTTAAATATCCGATGCAGAAGCAACTACCTACAGAGCACCCTTTGTAAATAGCTTGTTCGTATAATGATAATTTGGGTTCATTTACACATCTAAGCAAATCTAGGGGACAAATTTTCAGATGGCGTTAATTGTGGGCCTGCCTGATAAAACTGGATGTATTTACAATTTTGTCATCAGCTTCCTTTCCGAGCTACATGATTAGTATTCAGAGACTCAAAAGCAGTAAGAGCTGCTGTTCCCTGCAGGACACACATTAATTAAAATGGTATGTGTGCTCCATGCAACAATTCTTCCACCTTGAAGTCTCAGAAAGTATTTTGCTGGACACAGCTTGATAATTCAAGTCACTATCCCAGTGTAGACAGCTTTACAGGGATAGGAGGTTAAAACAGGGGTGTCCAAACTTTTTTCAAAGAGGGCCAGATTTGATGAAGTGAACATGCATGTTGACCTTTTTTGGGGATTGAGGTTGTTGAGCTTCTTTTTGGATTTCCCCCCAAAGTTGTTGAGCTTTTTTTGTTATAGCAGATTTATGCCATGAGGTGCCACAGAAAGGCACTGGACATAGTAAAAGATCCATCGCATCCTGGTCACCGTCTCTTTGAGCTCTTGCCATCGGGACAGAGATACAGGACGATGACGACAAGAACAAGCCATCTTAGGAACAGCTTCTTCTCCAGAGCGATCTCAGCCCTGAATGGGAAGCCTGGACTTTGAAAGTCATCTAATCTTACCTGTTATGTTGTATCATACTGTATGGTTTTAATCAGTGTTTTTGTAGTAGTTTTGTTTTTGTTTTGTTTTGTCTTGTTTTTGCGTGGAGTGCCCTATCTGGGTGGATGGAGCAGCCAAGTAATTTCGTTGTCCCCAAAGGGGACAATGACAATAAAATATATTCTATTCTATTCTATTCTATTCTATTTTTTAGGATTGAAATAAACTGTCGCAGGGGCTGGATTAACCCGACCGGCGGGCCGGATTAGGCCCCCAAGCCGGACTTTGGACATGCCTGGGTTGAAATAAATACAGTCAGACCTTGGAAGTCGTACAGAATCCATTCCGGAAGTTCAACTTCCAAAATGTTCAAAAACCAAAGCGCGGCTTCTGAAGCTCCTGCAGCCAATCAGAAGCCATGGAAGCCCCGTCAGACGTTCGGCTTCCAAAAATAGTTCGGAAACCAGAACAGTCACTTCTGGGTTTGCGACGTTTGGTAGCCGAAACGTTCAAGAACTAAGCTGTTCAAAAACCAAGATACGACTGTAAATGTCTGAATTCCTTTTAGGATATACAAATGCAACAAAGGTGTTTTTAAAATAATAATAATAATAAGAAAATCTATATATACTTGGCAAGCTTGCAGCTTCTGCATGGACTCATTGAAGACTGATAGAAGACAATTTATAGAAGCTACCGGTACTACTAAAGTGAGACAGTGCTAATCCATCCTATGCTGCTTCCATGTACAGTGATCCCTCGACTTACGAAGGTAATCCGTTCCGACGGGACCGTCGGAAGTCGAAAACATTGTAAGTCGAGTCCCCATAGGAATGCATTGGGGAGAAAAAATTCGTAGGTCGAAAAAAACCCTATCTAAACTTCATAACTTGAGAAAACCCTATCTAAAATGGCTGTGACTTCCTTTCGGAAGTCGAAAAATTCAGAAGCGCGCGGCCCCTTTGATTTCTCGTAACTCGAAAAATACGGAAGTCGGGGCATTCGTAAGTCGAGGGATCACTGTAGCTCCTTTGTACGCATGATTCATACAGCTAAGCGTTCACCTTGCTCACTTTGCTGGATGTGAAACCTATGGTGAGATTGCAAAAAAATGTAGGTGTTCTGGCTTGAGATATTTGGGATAATTGGGTAAGTAACTAAGCAAGTGACTATCCCAGAACTGACATTGTCACTCCTTTCCATTTTCTGAGCAGGGCTGGCGAATCCCAGATGTTACAACCCCCTGGTGGCAAAACTGTTTGTTCCAGCATCATAAATGGGGGGATAACTGGATACCTTTCCCTGAAATACTGGTATAATGGGCTATGGCAATTGGCCCTTGGCAAGAAATTGGCACAAGAATGCAGGGAAAATTCCAGTAGTGGTGGGGGACCAACTCTGTCAACTCAATGGTGATCTTGCAGCCCTTTCTCTGCTTTGTTGATGAAGGGGGATTTTGACAGGACGCCACCCTCAGCTTCCTTGTCATTTTCATATTTCTTGGTAGTCTGTAACTTCTGGTGTTTCTATAGTGAGTCTTATCAATTTCTCTTTCTGAATTGTATAGAGTGACTCTCTTGTTGTCCCTTCTTCATTTTGGTCTTTAAAAATGACAATAAAAACAATTTAAAAAGAAAAGATTAGTTTTGCTCTTGGTTGCAGATGAGACAGAACAAACCTCTTCCTTGGACATATGATTCAGTTCCTCGCGTTCTTTAACAGATTATAGCTTCACATTCCGTATACCTGAGAGTAAGACCCCTTGAATTCAGTAGGACTTACTTCCGGGTGGACATGGTTAGGATTGGACTGTAAATGGTGTTTCAAATTTAGGAAGGCCCTCCTCTACTCAGGTATCTCAAGGCTTCTGGTCATAGATATTTATAGTGTCTATTGACTTAGGGTATCTTAAAATACTTTTTAAAAGGATGTGGCATGACTGGCATTCTGGAGAAAGGTTATATAAACAGATGAGTAAAGTTGAGTAGCTAGCCTCTACATGTCTTCAAAGTAAAACATATTTCACCCAATGACTTAAAATAAGATGACTGCCTCTGCGATTTTTAACAAGCTAGAAAATGCCCCAGAATCTTCTGCAACATGCACTGATTCCTCAGCAGCAAATGCAATGGCTAATAATGTATGCTCACAGAGTAGAAAGTCTGAAAAACACTTGTCTGTGTATATTAGTTTTATAAAGGTAAAGGGACCCCTGACCATTAGGTCCAGTCATGTCCGACTCTGGGGTTGCGGCGCTCATCTCGCTTTATTGGCCGAGAGCCGGCGTATAGCTTCCGGGTCATGTGGCCAGCATGACAAAGCCGCTTCTGGCGAACCAGAGCAGCGCATGGAAACGCCGTTTACCTTCCCGCCAGAGCGGTACCTATTTATCTACTTGCACTTTGACGTGCTTTCGAACTGCTAGGTGGGCAGGAGCAGGGACCGAGCAACGGGAGCTCACCCCGTCGCGGGGATTCGAACCGCCGACCGTCTGATCAGCAAGCCCTAGGCTCTGTGGTTTAACCCACAGCGCCACCTGGGTCCCCCATATTATATATTATAAAATATATTATAATACCGGTATATATAATATTATATATTATATGTAATTATATATTATAATTATTATATTATATATTAGTTTTATACATGTTATCAATTATATATTGCAGGTTAATATTCTGATGCTTAAAGGAATTAACAGTGCAAGTGGCACGATGTATCATTTATCAGTATGTGTTCCAACAAATATCCAAAAGTTGGCAAATTTTGTCAATAATGTGTCACAGCACGGTATCATAGCACAAACAATGTTCCAGCAGTGCAATCATATGTATATCTACTTAGAAATAAGCTTCACGGACTTCCGTGGGACTTACTCACTGGTAAGCATGTGTGGCGGCCTTATTTTGGTAAATGCATAACTAGAGTGTGTCAGCCTGCCTCCCAATATTGTCCCCCGGACCAAGGACTGGATCTGGGGGAGCCAGGGGGCACCTGTGGGTGCCTTGCTGCCCTTGAGGACTTCCTCTGGTGCCCGTGAAGCCTCTGAGTCCCCACTCCCCTCTTAATGTCCCCTTTGTTAAGAAGTGATGAGGGTAGCTTACCACTACCACCACATGAGGAGGAGGAGGCTGGAAGAGTTAGTTTCTTCCCTGCTTTGTGCTTCAGCTCCGTGGGCTGGATTCAACTAAGCAGGCGGGAGCCAGCGCCCCACAAGTCCATACAGGATCACCCTCTTCCTCCCTTGCGCCCCCCAGCTGGCTCTAGGGGTCTAGAGCAGGGGTGGCCAACTTCCAAGAGACTGCGATCTACTCACAGAGTTAAAAACTGGCAGTGATCTACACCCTTTTGGGGTGTTCAGGTCGAGGTTGTTGAGCTTTTTTTTAGGAAGGAAAGCCATCCATGTTTTGGGGGTTTCGCGTCAAAGTTGAGATTTTTTAAGGAAGGAAAGCCCTGTTTTAGGGGCTTCAGGGCAAAGATGTTGAGCTTTTTTTTAAGGGGAGCCAAGGTTGCTGAAGGGACCCAGGTGGCGCTGTGGGTTAAACCACAGAGCCTAGGGCTTGCTGATCAGAAGGTCGGCGGTTCGAATCCCTGCGACAGGGTGAGCTTCCGTTGCTTGGTCCCAGCTCCTGCCCACCTAGCAGTTCGAAGGCATGTCAAAGTGCAAGTAGATAAATAGGAACCGCTCTGGCGGGAAGGTAAACGGCGTTTCCGTGCGCTGCTCTGGTTCGCCAGAAGCGGCTTAGTCATGCTGGCCACATGACCCGGAAGCTGTACGCCGGCTCCCTCAGCCAATAAAGCGAGATGAGCGCCGCAACCCCAGAGTCGGACACGACTGGACCTAATGGTCAGGGGTCCCTTTACCTTTACCTTAAAGTTGCTGACCTTCTTTGTGGGAATCCAGTGATCTACCACAGACGACCAGTGATCTACCAGTAGATCATGATCTACCTGTTGTACATGCCTGGTCTAGAGAATCCCCAGAACGACAGATGGACGGAGGAGAGGGGAGACTGTTCCGATGAGCAAGTGGAAATGCTTATGCTGATGGCACGATAGAAGGCTGGACCACAGAGGGAAGGGAGGACCAGGGGGGATGTGGGAGACTGGGGCAGGGGGAAGAAGTAGGCTGTGTCAAGAGTCAGGAGGAAAAAGGGCATGTATTACTGCATGTGCACTTATGCACACATATCCGATCTCGTAGAATAAATCCTCTTGATATCGCTCAATATTTTTGCATGTTCACCCACCATCAAATCACATCTCTCCTCTGTCTCCATGGACAGATTGCAAAAACAACCGGACAGGTCCAATGTTTTTTGGCACTGCCGTGGTGCAAAAGCATAGATCCAAGGCACAGATCCAAATGGATCCACATTACAAGCGATTCCTGAAATCCACCATTAAGCCATAGGACAGGGCACGTCCAACTCAGTTATTACAGAGAACCATAGGAGCCAATTCCTAGGGGCTGTTTGGGCTTTGGCCCCCACAATAAAATATTTGAGCACAAAGCTGGTGGGCGTTTCCATTCAAATGGTGTGTGTGCATTGCGTCATGCGATCGATTGTGCAGGGTGGGGCTTACCTGGGCCCCCACAATATTTCATTCAAGTTGGCAGCCCTGCAGAAAACGTAAGTTTTTAAAGTTATGTTTATAGAATCCTAACACTGTAGAGTTGGAGGGGACCCCAACTGTCATCCAGGCTGCAATCCTGCCTACAGCCACCCCTGGGGGCTCGAACCACCAACCTTCTGATTAACAGCCAGGCACACTCACCCATCGCACCACAAAATGGCCATTATGGTAGACCCACACCAGGATTTCAGAATGCTTATGCTAAGCACAGGGACCCAGGTGGCGCTGTGGGTTAAACCACAGAGCCTAGGGCTTGCTGATCAGAAGGTTGGCGGTTTGAATCCCCGTGACGGGGTGAGCTCCCGTTGCTCCGTCCCTGCTCCTGCCCACCTAGCAGTTCGAAAGCACGTCAAAGTGCAAGTAGATAAATAGGAACCGCTCTGGCGGGAAGGTAAACGGCGTTTCCGTGCGCTGCTCTGGTTCGCCAGAAGCGGCTTTGTCATGCTGGCCACATGACCTGAAAGCTGTACGCCGGCTCTTGGCCAATAAAGCGAGATGAGCACCGCAACCCCAGAGTCAGACACAACTGGACCTAACCGTCAGGGGTCCCTTTACCTTTACGCTAAGCACAGATTAAAAACTTGACACTGGAAACAGTGAGTGCAAAGAAAACTGAGTGCGGACACAGCCTTGGTGTACATACAATAGATGGACACGGCAAGGGGAATTTTACAAGGAACAACGCCAGCCTGCATGCAGCTGAACTCTACAATAAATAGGGCTGCCATCCGTCCAGGATTTCAAAGGCGGAATTGACGTCTGGGGGGAATTTCTGAAAGGCGGTGCTTTGCCTTGGATCTTAGGCAAGATCTTGTCTGAAAAAAGCTCAACAGCATTTGGGTTTTCCTAAAATAAGCTCAACAACTTTCGGGGTGTCCTGGTTTTTTACTTTTTGAAATATGGCAACCCTAACAATAAACCAGTTCTTCTGCAAAGTTCAGCCTAAATCAAGTTCTTATTTCTAAGAGTCCCAGGTCTCTGAACACCACATTGATCCTCACCACTGCCATGTGCCAGCAAACCTCGAGAGCTGCAAACATAGCAAGTCTTCCCTTTAAGAAATCCATCATAAAGGTCCAATAAACTCCAGGGTTCCTGATAACACAATTTGGAAACCTAATATAATGAGCTTGATCTATGAGAAGATTGTATGCAAATGATTCAAGTGGGAAGTAACTGAAAAATGATTCATTACACTACTAAAAATCTCAGATATGTTTGTTTTCTGTTGAAGTTACACTGAAAGAGCAGTAATTGTGGCAAGTATCCAAACTCAGCTAGACCCCAGTTCTGCAGCTACACCACTGATTTGCTTTTTTTGCTTCATGTAAATGCAAAAAAAAAAAAAAAAAAAATCACCATTGACAAAATTAGACAAAGTAGTAACTTTTGGATAAAGAATTCCTATCTCGAGAGGACTTGTTTTGAAATCGGTGTAGAAAAATTAGTGTAATGGATCCTGTACAAATGATTTCACCTTTATATGCATATATATAGTAACAAATGAGTGAATATATATTCTTTACCTGGGAGATGATTCTCATGTGCAAATTGAAATAGGGCAGTTTAAATGCATTTTACTCTGGTCTTCATAATCTGGGTAAAAAGTGTGTGACAGTCTGGACAGGAGAGACTCTGCTTCCTCGTTTCGCTCTCCCATGTTTGCTGAGTGCTATGTAAAAGCTTTTGTACGTGGCTGATTCATAGGCATTGTAGTTGTTGGGAAGGAGAGTTTCTTTGAATTTACATTCGTCTTGAAAAGTTGCCTGAATGGAGAGAAGAAAGAAACGCAGTGTGATTACAACATCTGCTCACATTCATCATTACATGTTGCCTGTGCTGTTCCCTTCATTTTTGGAATAGCACCTTTCATCTGTATTGCTTCATATTGTTTCAAGGTGTATACATTAAATGCAGGTAGATAAATAGATGAATCGATGGGAATGTACTGTACAGTGGTACCTCGCCTAACGAAGATAATGCGTTCCGACGCGATCGTCGTTAGGCGAAAAAATGCGTTCAGCGAATCCCCATAGGAACGCATTGGGGAAAAATTCGTTAGTCGAAGAAATCCTATTCAAAGCGGCCGTGACGTCTTTTCTTAAGTCGAAGAAATTAGTTTCCGGCGGCCATTTTGTTTTGCCGGAAGTCATTCGTTAGGCGAAAAAGACGTTAGGCGAGTTATTCGTTAGGCGAGGTACCACTGTATTTTTCACTCTATAAGGCGCACCTGACCATAGGATGCACCTAGTTTTTAGAGGGGGAAAGCCCCATTTTTTGAGGATCAGCTCAAATTTCTGTAGCTTGTTTTGCAAAGGAGAAAAGCCCCATTTTTTGAGGATCAGCTCAAATTTCTGCAGCTTCTTTTGCAAAGGAGAAAAGCCCCATTTTTTTAGGATCAGCTCGAAGTTGTTGAGATTACTTTGCAAAGGGAAAAAACCCTGTTTTATGGGGTTTAACTCACAGTTCTGCAGCTTCAGGAAGCCGTTTCTACAGTTTCCAGACAGATAATCTAATCAGCCAGTCACATGTCGCTGGGGAAACAGCCTCCCTCTGCAAGGGGGCGGGGCTGGAATCTCTCTCCCTTATCTCTCTCCCTGATAGTTTTCTGAGCAGCCCCTCAGCAGGCTTCCTTTCAACACCCCCTTCTCTCTCTCTCTTTTTTTTTTTTAAAAAAACACGATCTTCTTTTGCCCCTGGGCAGTTCAGCTCCAGGGACCACACATTCGCTCCATAAGACGCACAGACATTTCCTCTTTAGGAGGAAAAAAGTGTGTCTTATGGAGCGAAAAATACGGTATACATCAATTAAATAAATGGGTGTGTGTGAGAGAGAGAAAGGTAAACAGCCAGTTCCTTTGGTCCATGCCTTTATTGCTACTTTCCTGAAAATACTCCTTCCAAACAGAGAAGGTAGAAATAGCAAAAATGATATTCTGGCACCCAGAACTGGACACAGGTAAACCTTGCTGACCCCTGGGTTGGCTAATACAGCTATCAAGGTAACTTGCATGTGTGAATCAGTGATCATAGTTGTAACGTCACAGATAAAATTCTGTATCTCCTGATGCCTGGGCGAGCACCATAGATTAAAAACACACCAACACCAGTTTCCTTTGAGCAGAAGATTCCTGCTCTGCATCACAGACATGTTTTGAAACTCCCCGTGGTTTTGAAAGAGGGTTGGTAAGTGGTATTGGGGGCTGTGTTCGAGAAACAGCTCACACATGAAGCTCTGATTCATCAATTGTACAGTAAAAGCCATCACAGATGGGGAAACTGCCTACAAGGCAACATGAGAATCAGTCCTAAAGTTACACAGACTATATCTTGCACAAGAAATACAGTTAATTTGGACCAACTAATCTCATACATTTTGGAATGCCAATGAATGCAAATCTTGACAGGAACTGATACTTTTTCAAAGGTGAAAATATTCAAGATTTCTCAGTAAAACGCATAGCGACGCATTAGCATTTCCTTGACTGAAAACCGGATTGTAAGAATACTCACCGTGCCATATAATCTCCCTTTGCTGTTCATTGCAATAAAGAGTTCACTTTTGACACCAAACAGACTAACCACGCCTCTCTCTACTGTTGATATTTCCAAGAGATCTAAAGAAGCAGACAGATGCAATGGAGATTGAAAGCCGCTTTTGTTATAGCTGCTGAAGGAACATTATTAAATATAGAAACCCCTGTTTTAAAAAGTTATACAAAATTTAAATAGAAAACAATAACTTTTGTGCAACAGATTTTTTCCCCTTAAGAAACTGTACTATATAACCGAATTTTAAAAATCAGAAATAGGCTGGTACACAAATGAATGCATTTTAGTCGATCTGCCTTTTATAAGTGAATAATCAGTTAGATGAGGAATTACCATAAATCATTTGTGTCTGCAATCCTCTGCACACTTACCTGAGAAAGCAAGTCCTACTGAAAGCAATGGAGCTTCCTTCTGAGTAGACATATAGAGGATTGCACTGTGAATTTAGAACCCGACAGTTAAGCACCTTTATTTCTCATTGATTTCAAGGGGGAGCCTTAAGCTTAATTCTTAATCAAAGGAACACACATATGTTTAAGTGTGGCTGGACTGTGCACTAAATCACCACCCTATTTTAATTCTAGTTATTTTCTGTGCGTCTACACAAGAGTGTGCCACACACCAGAGGGCAATTCCACTTAGAAGAGACCCCAAAACAACACATTGAAGACTGAGCATGAATAGTGCTAACACAGGGGTCAGCAAACTTTTTCAGCCATGGGCCGGTCCACCGTCCCTCAGACCATGTGGTGGGCCTGACTATTTTTTTGGGGGGGGGAATGAACGAATTCCTATGCCCCACAAATAACCCAGAGATGCATTTTAAGTAAAAGCACACATTCTACTCATGTAAAAACACACTGATTCCTGGACCATCCGTGGGACGAATTGAGAAGGCGATTGGGCCGCATCCGGCCCCCGGCCCTTAGGTTGCCTACCCCTGTAGCTAACAGAATGCTAGCCGCCTCCTATTCATGCATTGCAGGGGTTGGGCTAAATGACCCTTGGGGTCCCTTCCAACTCTATATTCTACTATCCTATTATTGGGAGAGGAGGCTGAAAATTTGGGAAGAGAGGGAATGGAACAGAATGGCTGGAAAGGAGAAGAAAGAGAGCGAGAGAGAGAGCGAGAGAGAGAGCAATCTCATTGTCCGGCTAGGTAATTTCCTGCTTCTCACTGAGAAACTATTCTTAAACGTTCCCAGGGATAGAAGTGAGAGTTGCCCATAGAAATCAATGGAGTAATTCAATATTTTAACATAACTGAAGCTGGGCACCAGTGTAACCCACTCCCCACAAAAAACCCAGCCCAGTTGGTGTGTGATAGGTAGCTATCCTGTTTTGCTTGTTTGCAGACTATTTTCTGTCCATAACTAGACACTGTTTCCTCATTTGTGTATTGCCTTTCGAGCAACATTTTAAAAAATGTCCACGTGTACAGAAATGTACAAGTTCTTTAGGTTTCTGCCCCTTCTTCCAGGTCTCTAGATGTAAAAGCTCTCCATGTGTGTGCATCTTATCTCTAGTACACAAGGACACACAGGCGTTCAGACCGCCAGCACACTGATTTTCCTCTCCCAAGTCCAGACAGTAAATGCTGCTCAATGTGTTTGAGTGGCAGGTTTTCTGCTACTGCAATCAGAGCCATTGTGAGATAAAAGATTATTTTTTTACATTCTTAATTTGTTAAAAGAAAGAAGGAAATTATTGCTCTCAATCTAGTAGCACATCTGAAACAGGACATATTGTTCCAGAACATATACATACTCTATCCAGCAGGAGGAACGAAATGGAAGGCTTAAGGAGTGATTTCTTGGTGTGATAATAGGTGCTTTAGTGCACAAATATCCCTCTCTTTATCTGTGGCGATGCTGTCATAATGTAATTGCTGGTTCAGAGCCAGCAAGCCCCACCTTGCATGTTTAGCAAGCTCAGAACTTGCAGCAATGCATTTAAAACAAAGCATGAATAATAATTCCCACTCAGCTCCTCGAATTCCAACCCTTTTACAGTGATCCCTCTGAAACTGTGATCTCCACAATGTAGATCACAAAAACGAATGATTAAGTTATTTTCTATAAATTGCAACCAATTGTTGGCATTATTTTTCAAGGCAGTCTTTTAATTTTCTGGATTGAAATCCACAACCTATATTATCGCCACGAAAGCCGTCCTTTCAGATTTCTCAGTATTCTCAACTTTTCTCAAACATCATGTACATACAGGGCTCATCTACCTGCAAAAAGGGGGGGGCACGGGGGAAGCAGGAAGAACATCTTTAAAAAATTGGGAGAGAGAAAGATCCCAACCTCTTTGCTTTTTCAAGGCTGTAAAGTCAAACCAACTAAAAATAAGTTGGTATCTAATTTTGTCCAAGTATTCAGGACATGTTTCAGCCTGGAGGTTTTGGGGGCTGATTGATCCTGAAACATTTTAAAAAGGCCACAGAAGTAACTTAAGACTAATCATAATCAGCAGTAGCTTTCGGGTTCTAGGTAGGGTGTTAGAAGTCAAGTAAAAATGTGGTATCAATTCCGCCATTTCGCATTGTGATGCAGTTTGCAACTCACTGTATTGGTTTTCAGCATGAACACCACTTATCTGTCCATCTGGAAATATCTGGAGATGAAACCCAATGCCCACGTTGCAGTAAAGCCTCCGTTGCCTCTTGATTCCTAGCAAATAGTCAGTCTCCCAGTTGACTTCAGATTCCTCCCCTGACATTCCAGCAAGGGACCTGGATAAGATAGACTCCCATCCTCTGTCCAGCAGGGTGCCATTTGTTCTGACGACAACTGGGTATGGAAAGATAATCTCAGCCAGGAAGCCCAGGAGAACAAAAGCAGGGAACGTCAAGTGAACGCTGGCTTCGTAGGACATAGTGATGAGAAGCCTTTGTGCAATAGCCATCCGTTCACCTCCTGGGCACGTGGTCAGAATTAATGGCCCTAAAAATACCACCCTTCTTGTTTTTCTCCCTTCAGCATGGTGGCAGTGGCTTATTTTTGGAAAGCAGGGGAAGATTTTTGGACATGAAATCAAAGCCCAAGAGCAGTTGGGTCAGGGAGAGAACGAGGGACCATGTTTTGAATGCTTCCTGCTCTCCAGTCGGCAGCGTTCTATATTTGATCGATCTATCGTTATGTTAAAAGGGAGACCCCACCATTGATCTGGCATCAATGTTCTGCCTAAGGGTTACATCCGTGTAACCCTTAATCCCAGCGGAAGCTCCTCTGTTGAGCAAAGTGGGGTGTAGCTCTCCAAATATTCTAGTCTCCCAAAACCTCTGCAGCCAGGATCCAGTCTCTCTCCTGCCACTCAGGCATTGTTAATGCATTTCCCGGACTAAGAGGCTTCCTCAATATTTCTGCCCGTCTTCTCTGCTTAGCTAATCAAATTCATCAACCTTGAGACATAGGTAGGTAGCTGCGTAGGTCTGCCGTAGTCGAAACAAAATAATTTTTTCCCCTTCCAGTAGCACCTTAGAGACCAACTAAGTTTGTTCTTGGCATGAGCTTTCGTGTGCATGCACTCTTCTTCAGATACACACTCAATCAATCAACTTTATTTCAGCTTTAAGCTCATAACACAAGACAACACAAGAACAGCAGTTACACTAACACAGTTGAATTTAAAATTACTGGCAATAAAATTAGTGGTAATCAAGACTTAATAAGTATACAAGATAGTGTAAATATTAATTCCAAACAATTTCAATTTCCAAACCAGATACACACTTCTTCAGGTATCTGAAGAAGTGTGCATGCACACGAAAGCTCATACCAAGAACAAACTTAGTTGGTCTCTAAGGTGCTACTGGAAGGATTTTTAAAATTTTGTTTGGACTACGGCTGACCAACACGGCTACCTACCTGTAACTTGAGACATAGGGTGACAGTGACTCGCCCAAAGGAGCTTCACAGATGGGCGTTCCTGCTGAGGTTTAGGCTTTCAGCACCTTTTCCCATCTGCAGAGACAGGAGAGCTATTAAAGGTAAAGGGACCCCTGACCGTTAGGTCCAGTCGTGACCGACTCTGGGGTTGTGGCGCTCATCTCGCTTTATTGGCTGAGGGAGCCGACGTACAGCTTCCAGGTCATGTGGCCAGCATGACTAAGCCCCTTCTGGCGAACCAGAGCAGCGCACGGAAACGCCATTTACCTTCCCGCCAGAGCAGTACCTATTTATCTACTTGCACTTTGATGTGCTTTCGAACTGCTAGGTTGGCAGGAGCTGGGACCGAGCAACGGGAGCTCACCCCGTTGCAGGGATTCGAACTGCCGACCTTCTGATCAGCAAGCTCTGTTTTATCTTGTATTTTTATGCTATGAACCACCCTGAGATCTTCTGATGAAGGTCGATATACAAATTCAATCAATAATAATAATGTTTTTGCCTGGCGCTGAAAGATATGTAACAAAGGCTTCAAGTGAGCCTCCTGGGTAGAGCATTCCACTAACAGGGAGCCACCACAGAAAAGCCCCCTTCTCTTGTTGCCTCTCGAGATTCACCTGCTGTAACAATGGAGTCCAGTCCTGGTGATGCAAGTGATTTTATCCTCAAAATGCTTTGCAGATGAAACAGCAAGCTACCGTCAGTCCCGCCACCTCCAGGCCTGACTGTAAGAGGCCCCTCACTCCCTGGAAAGCTCTGCCAGACGGCATATGGAGGATGCAATGGAGGCAGCAATGTATGCCTTCCTTACTGTCTTCACTGCCGCTAGTGTAGCCCTCGGCAGTAGATAGAAATTTATTGCGGCTATAAGCCCATATCAATATATCAACATAAACGTAAACATACATAAAACAACCCATATAACACAGAAATACAGAGATACCACAGTAGCAGAATATCGTACCACGACCGTCAAAAGTAACCATCCCCCAGAGATATTAAAACTGCAGTCTAAAATGGCGAAAGACCTTTAGTAGTTATGTAATTGGCCATTTCGCCTTTTGGGGGGACAAAACGGAGTTTAAGAACCTTGCCACCTGCAAGGTTATGTAAGGATCATTGTCTTGCAAGATTAGGGCAAGATTAGACTCTGCTGAAGTACCAACCATTTTCTGAATTATTGTTCTTAGTAAATTTGCCCGGGCATCTCTGTTCAGAGGGCAAGAAAAGATTATATGATAAAGTGATTCCGTCGACTTATCGTCACAGACACATAGAGCAGAAACTAGACCTTTGGAGAATCTATGTCTCAGAACGTTAGAGGGAAAGGCATTAAACCGCGCTTTGATAAACGCAAACCGATGGGAAGCAGTGGCGAGAGATGATAGATATGCTGGAACGTGATGTGAAGGGGTAATGCCAATATTCTGAGGCGAACAGACACCCTGTGGAACACCCTCCCAGCAGAGGTCAAAGAGATAAACAACTATTTGACATTCAGAAAATACCTCAAGGCAGCCCTGTTTAGGGAAGTTTTTAACCTGTAATATTTTAATGTATTTTAATATCTGTTGGAGGCCACCCAGAATGGCTGGGGGGACCCAGCCAGATGGGCGGGGTACAAATAAATTATTATTATTATTATTATTATTATTATTATTATTATTATTATTAAACATTATGTTGGCTGAAAGCAAAGGGGTTATTTCTATCTGTCTGTCTGTCAGTCTGTCTGTCTATCTATCCGTCTATCTATCTATCTATCTATCTATCTATCTATCTATCTATCTATCTATCTATCTGTTAAATTGAGTCCCAATGTTTTTTGTCTGGTTTGCATGACTTATGGGCTAATATGAGATATATCAGATTTAAATGCAATGAATATAGGGCTCCCATATGACCAGAATTTTTCCAGACATACCCAGGATTCAGCCGTATGGCAACCCATATTGGAAGTGCCATTTTTGGCAATTTCTGGGGGGAAAGCCCAATTTCTGGGGAGAAACTTCAAAAAAAAGGATCAACTGCCTTAAAGAGCTTTCTGAAATATGACAACCCTAACTTATGAAGATGTTTAGTATGCCACAAAAGCTTTTAAGAAAGAACTAATCAGTGCACATAAGGACAGAACAATTAAAGGGAATAATCCACATTTACACAGGTAGCACCAAAGATGCATTTCTGCATGGTAATTGTACTTTCTTGAACAGCCGGTTTTGCAACCTCACACCATTACATCAAGACAAGCCTGAGGAAAGGATGAAATATTATAAGGATGGGGGAGTGAGACCTTTTTTCCGGTACAGCTCATAGGATTAGATAACTGCACTCTGCCATATAGCAGTCCTGATACGATGCAAGAAGGTGTCAACTTGGTTGCGGAAGGCAGGGGTTCAGATTTCTTCCCAAATATCGAGTGCTTGGCCGTCTGTTGTTCTGATACTCCGCTCCAGCTCAAAACAATCTGCAGTCAGTTCCTTGCTAGTTATGTGGAACACACATTTTAACAGTTCCAAAGCTACAGGATGCAAGTAAGTATTTCAGGTTACTAGATACTGTTCTGTCTCGGTTTGTCTTTTGATCACGTTACTATTTGCATTGTGTTAACTTTGTATGATCTTGGCCCAGTGTGGTGATTTGTGAAAAGGTTAGTTTTCAGTTTTCAGAGAGCAAAGCCAGGAGGATGGGCATAAATCTCTGATGAGAGGAATTGAGTTTCAGTTAGCGAGGAGGAAGACTTAAGGTTGAGTGTTAGTCATTGTAGTGTAAATGGATTCCAAGCAAGTAGTTTAGTGGGTACTAGACGTTGTTTTGACTGTTCTTGTTTTGACTGCCACCCCCCATCCCTCCTGAGGAGATGGACACCCATTTCTGAGGTCTCCATCTGCCAATCAAACTCCATCCGTCAACCAAATCCCCCAAAGACAGCCCCTCACAGCTGATTCAGATATCCATACAGACAGAGTATTTGCCTTACTTGTTTGTGCTTTGTTGGTTGATGGGCAGCCATTTTCAGGCAGAAACCATGGAGAGAGGTCAGACAAATCAAAGAGCCGGAGAGAGGGACGATTTTATTTTTTAAATTGGTATAAAACCTACCAACCAGCTTGCTTGGTAGGCAAATAAGCAAACTGATGCAGAGCTCACTTTCATGTTTGATTATTGCAAATCACTACATCATCGAACAGGATGCTGGCTGCAAAGTCTGAGGACTGGATGGAACATGTACTTCCTATTTTACGTTGCTCTAGCCATCCACCCGGGACCCAGGTGGTGCTGTGGGTTAAACCACAGAGCCTAGGACTTGCTGATCGGTGGTTCGAATCCTGCGACGGGGTGAGCTCCCGTTGCTCAGTCCCAGCTCCTGCCCACCTAGCAGTTCGAAAGCACGTCAAAGTGCAAGTAGATAAATAGGAACCGCTCTGGCGGGAAGGTAAACGGCGTTTCCGTGCGCTGCTCTGGTTCGCCAGAAGTGGATTAGTCATGCTGGCCACATGACCCGGAAGCTGTATGCCGGCTCTCGGCCTATAGAGCGAGATGAGCGCCGCAACCCCAGAGTCGGACATGACTGGACCTAATGGTCAGGGGTCCATTTACCTTTACCTTTAACCATCCACCCACTTGGTGCACAGAAGTGGTGCACTAAGGAAAGAAATGTCTCTGTGCCTATCAACATAGCTGTTAACTGTGCACTGTGCAATTCTAGAGTCTGCCTTTTCATGTGCTTCCTGAATTTGCATAACATCAATAGTCTAATTGTCACCGTGTTCCTTTCACCTCGGAATCCTTCAGCAAAGACAACACTGAGGGTCTCATATATAAACTGAGAAACAAAGCAAGCAAGGACTTATTCTAAGGCATAAAAGGTAAAGGTAAAGGGACCCCTGACCATTAGGTCCAGTCGCAGACGACTCTGGGGTTGCGGTGCTCATCTCCCTTTATTGGCAGAGGGAGCCAATGGCCATGTGGCCAGCATGACTAAGCCACTTCTGGCGAACTAGAGCAGCACACGGAAATGTCGTTTACCTTCCCGCCAGAGCGGTACCTATTTATCTACTTGCACTTTGACGTGCTTTCGAACTGCTGGGTTGGCAGGAGCAGGGACCGAGCAACGGGAGCTCACCCCGTCGCGGGGATTCAAACCGCCGACCTTCTGATCGGCAAGCCCTAGGCTCTGTGGTTTAGACCACAGCGCCACCCAATTATTTCTCAGGAAGGACAAACTGCATACAAGTGTGGAGGTATGCATGAATTTCTAACAAATATGAGCCTTAACTGATTTTCATTCTTATCTGCCCCCCCCCAAAAGCTCACTTGAACATTGATCCTGTGTTTTTCAGTTGAACAAATACACCAGTGAGCTCCCCAAATGTGCTAATTTTGGGTAAGCCGCAACAAGTTATCCCCATTGCTTGCAAACGTGAGGAGTCCATGTCATGTTCCACCTTGACAATTGATGTTACTGTCAGCAGGTGTAGTGGTGATCGCTGTCTTTTGTCTACTAGTGAAATAAGCTCCCTACATTCATGTCTGTCTCAGTATAGATCACAAGAAAGATGTGGCTCCCAGCGTTGTGAGCTGTTATCTATAGCAGTGTTTCTCAACCCTGTGCCTCCAGATGTTTTTGGCCTACAACTCCCATCATCCCTGACCACTGGTCTTGCTAGCGAGGGATGATGGGAGTTGTAGGCCAAAAATATCTGGAGGCACAGGGTTGAGAAACACTGATCTATAGAATGTCCTTATCAGCTTGGAATTACTTTCTTCACTGTCTTTGATAGCTGCAGAAGCCTCTGTGGGTTAAAGCTATATCCTATTAAAGAAGAAGAGTTTTGGTTTGATATCCCGCTTTATCACTCCCCAAAACACTCTGTGAGGTGAGTGGGGCTGAGAGACTTCAGAGAAGTGTGAGTAGCCCAAGGTCACCCAGCAGCTGCATGTGGAGGAACGGAGACGCGAACCCGGTTCCCCATATTACGAGTCTACCGCTCTTAACCACTACACCACACTGGCTCTCTTAAAGTTTATTCTGTATGCAAACCATTGTGCAAGGTGCACTAATGTAATAATAATAATAATAATAATAATAATAATAATAATAATAATTTATTTATTTATTTATACCCCGCCCATCTGGCTGGGTTTCCCCAGCCACTCTGGGCGGCTTTCAACAGAGCATTAAAATACAATAATGTAAGCAGCAGTTGAATGTTCTGCTAAGTACATGTGCTGGAAATCCTTTCACACTGAGCACAGGCAAATTTGGTATTAAAATAAGGAGATCCCTTGGAAATCCTTCTTCTTTGTCTTCCTTAGCAGCTGCCTCGGATTTACACACCTAGAACTCCCTCTGAAGTAGATCCAATTGAGCATATGGACTCCAGTGTTTCTCCCAACCCTTGCTATTATTCCTTCCTGTTCGTATTGTTTCTTTAAGCTCCTACACAGCCAAAGAAATGGGAATCCATGCAGATCCGGGGAGGTGGAGACTATTGACCACGTGCTCCTGCGATGCTATTTCTACAAGGACGTGCGAGGCGGTCTTATCCACACAACGCTGGCCAATCTTCCAGGACGTTCGGACAGTTTTTATATAGAATGGCTTCTTTCAGATGTTAACTCTAATGTGACAGCTAAGGTAGCTAAATTCTGCGCTAGAGCCATAAAAATTCGGCCCGTTTTAATTAGCAGTATCCATATAACTTCAGGATAGAGCTAAAGAAGAATCAGTGCCACTATTAGCGGTAGCCCATCCTCTAAAGTAGTGATATCCTTTTATCTAATAATTTCATATAATGGTTAAAGTTTATATTTCTAGTATATATTTTAGATTGTATTTTGGATTGTTTTTTATGTATGTGCTGGTCGAGGACCGTAACAATAAATCTGAATCTGAATCTAAAATGGGAATAATTTGTTAAAAGCTAGTACGCCCAAGTTGAGAAATCAGATTTAAATTAGAAATGATATATAATGAAATTAAAAGAGTGTTGAAGAACACGTTTACTAAGAAACCAGAGGCTTTTCTACTTGGAATGGTCAACCAATAAATTCTTAAGGAAGATCACACCTTTTTTATGTATGCCACAACAGCAGCGAGGATTTTGATTGCAAAATATTGGAAGACAAAGGACTTACCAACGATAGAAGAATGGCAGACGAAAATGATGGACTATATGGAAGTCGCTGAACTGACAGGGAAACTCCGCGACCAGAGGGAGGAAGCGGTGGGAAAAGACTGGAAGAAATTTAAAGTTTATATTAAGAACTATTGTAAGATTGAAAGTTAGGGAAAGCTGGCAGAAGTGACAGCCTACATAATAGAATTAGGATTAAGTAGTAAAAACATGATGTACTAGTTGAATTTAGCCCATTAATAACGGGCGCTAGAACGGAGAGGAGGGCCAGGGTGCCGCGCATCCCACCCTCCCTCGTTCCCGGCAGGCCCGAGGAGGGAAGCGGCGCCGGCGGCCTCTGCAGGCCCGAGGAGGGAAGCGGCACCGGCAGCCTCTGCGCTCCGCCGCGGAGCTCCCCGTCCCCGGGCGGTGCCAGGCCCGGCGGCGGCAACCCGGCGCCAAGGCGCTGCCAGAGCCGCAGCCAGAGCCTGCCGAGCGGGGGCAGCCTTGGAGGCGGCGGCAGCGGGTGAGCGCAGGCGGACAAGGGCACCCCGGCAGCGCGCTCTTCTGGGGACCCGGCGGGCGGCGGGCCCAGCTCCGTGCAAGGCAGCGGCACTGAGCCAACTGACGACGCGCGTGCGCCGTCGCTGCCTCTCGGACACGCCCCCTGTCATCGCCTATTGGTCTCTACGCCCCTGCGTCCCTGTGGGACATGCGCAGTGGCAAAAAACCACTGACACACGGACTGGACGCAGGGACACTTGGAGATTATTATATAGGATGGTTAAGATATTACAAGACAAAAATATTAGCAAGGTAAAAGGAAAGATGAGAGGAAATTACTAAAGATGACTAACAGTGAAACGCAGCAGGGGAGACTGGAGGAAGTCACCCCAAGTTGAATAGGAAAGAGGAAGGGGGAAATATGAAGCTTGTTTTTGTGGTAATTTGTATTTGTAGTTTATATGTATTTTTGTTGTGTTATGTTTTGGTTTATCTGTGTGGAAAACCCAATAAAAACTATTTAAAAAAAAAAATAGTCTAGAAAAGTGCTGCAAGGGAAAGATGAGTTGCCTGATGTCATCGTGATGTCAGGTGATTGACAGGTGGGGAGCGCCCACCTGCCAAATTGGCTACTAAGGGTGGGGGACTTCAGGATCTGGTGTGCCTTTTTGGAAAGGTTTCTGACCCCTGCCAAAGAGCGACGGCATCTGTTTGTGACAGCTCTTAACATATGCAAGATCAAGATCAGGTTTCGAAAGTATTTTGAAATAATAGTACTGGCAGTGGTTAAATATAAAATGTAAGTAACTTGTTCTATTAAAAAGACCGTCTTATTTTTATCAACTGATGTTACAAAAGTATGTCCTCTAGCTGGCGAAAGCCTTTGTAGCTGTAGAGACTTCCAACTTGTGCCATATAAAAGAGTCTAATTATAAACAAACAGGTCATTATCTTAAGCAGTAACAGCTAAGTGTTTCAGCAGATTAGATTTGTAGTTGCTCAACTGTCCCATCTTTTAGGTATCTATTCATAAAAATGAACGGTGCACAAACGATCAGCCTAGGGCAGGGGTAGGCAACCTAAGGCCTGGGGACCGGATGCGGCCCAATCACCTTCTCAATCCGGCCTATGGACGGTCCGGGAATCAGCGTGTTTTTACATGAGTAGACTGTGTCCTTTTATTTAAAATGCATCTCTGGGTTATTTGTGGGGCATAGGAATTCGTTCATATTTCCCCCCCAAAATATAGTCCGGCCCACCACATGGTCTGAGGGATGGTGGACTGGCCCACGACTGAAAAAGGTTGCTGACCCCTGGCCTAGGGTTCAATAGGGCCCTTTCCTTCCATCCCTGTGGACCCTGTGGCTGAAACATTGTGGGCTGGGGTCCTTGCAAGGAAATGATCCCTAGAATGGACTTATATAGCGAGCAATGAATGGAGAGACTGCGAACCATGTGAGTAAATGGAGAAGAGGCATGAAGGCTTCGCAAAATTATTCCAGCCCCTTTCCTTTCACTCACCTGAGTGGGACAGCTCAGGCCTTTAAAAAACAAAACAAATGGAAGCTAGAGAAAATATGTAAAAATATGTACTGAGTTTTAGAACCATAGTTGATTATTATGATAAGTTATTTAACCCTTTACAGCTAAAATCCTGCACTCAAATACCCAGGAAAAAGTTGCATTAAACTCAGTGCGACTTATTTCTGTGTATACGTGTATGCTATTGCGCTGTTGATTTGATTTTTAAACGATTCAATCTGGGAAAAAAGCAGAATAAAATTTTAAATAGATAAATGTGATGTGATACAAATGGAGTTTCTGCAGCCACAATGTGGACTATGCTGTCAGATGATCGCTTGACAAAATGGGCCCAAGAGGAACAGTATGGAAACCATGTGAATATGCTTGTAACAAGTGCAGGAAATTGCCAAAAATGGGAGCTTTTTTGACACATGAAAATGATCCAAAAATGAGATAATTTTGGCCCAACTCTCCTTTTTTAAAGGAACTGAACATTCCTCATATTTAGAAGTCAACGAACTCCATAAATTATTCAATATTCCAGAGTTTTTAAGCTTGATCTTGGCTTGATGATCCCGTGAGGCCATTGCAAATAGGATGCAAACCTTGGGCTAAAGATAAATGAGATCCATTCATAGCCACCGTTCTAATGATGATATGCAGCTATTCAAAGCATCTCCTGTGCAGAATGCCTATTTGACGTGAGATTAGAGAATAGCTCCTGCCTGATTCACACTAGACGGAAGGCATGGAGCGAGGTCAAGGCAAGCATGCGAGGGTACACTGAAAATTCCTCTGAAACAGACAAGCAGCAGCCATGTGTTCACAGCTGGAATGTGCATGGAACTTTCTTGTGCAGCGTCTCGATACTGACCTTTAGCTTCAGACTCACAGCAGCTGTAAAATGGTTGCCCAGAAACGAAACTGACATCCCCAGATGCAACCCTCAGCTGTCTTCTTCGGCCCATCCTTTCCCCTTACATAGCGATGAAAAGAATCCAGATTGCAAAACAATTACAGAATAATAATTGTGGAACTCAGGTCATTCCAATTAAGTTGACTTGCAGCAGGTTCACGAGGCAAAAACATTACAATCCATTATGACGGCATTCACTGTCCACTAGCTTAAAAAGGTAAAGGGACCCCTGACCATTAGGTCCAGTCGCGGACGACTCTGGGGTTGCGGCGCTCATCTCGCTTTATTGGCTGAGAGCCGGCGTACAGCTTCTGGGTCATGTGGCCAGCATGACAAAGCCACTTCTGGCAAACCAGAGCAGCGCACGGAAACACCGTTTACCTTCCCACCAGAGTGGTACCTATTTATCTACTTGCACTTTGACGTGCTTTCGAACTGCTAGGTTGGCAGGAGCAGGGACCGAGCAACGGGAGCTCACCCCGCCACGGGAATTTGAACTGCCAACCTTCTGATCGGCAAGCTCAGTGGTTTAGACCACAGCGCCACCCGTGTCCCACGTCTACTAGCTTAGGTGGCTTAAAAAGAGTGGGGGCTAATCTGGCTATGAACACATTGGTCACTATTGCTAAAATCCTATGTTTATAGAGGCAGAATCCATTTGAATGGATGGTGTATTGCAATGACACAGGAAAGCCAAATATGAGCAAATATGGAATCGGGCTCTCCTATTTGCTTGCTGTGGCAATCCCTTTCACACACCCCCAACAAAAAATGCTGTTATCGGGTAAGAGAAGGGGTGCAGCAGTATGCAGGGAACAGGGATGATTAGCAAAAAATGGGCAACGCTTGGGCAACTAATGCAAGGTCACCTGGAGATCCAGGCTGGACTACTGAACTAAATGGACACAGCAAATACTATTATGATTTTGCATGGGGGAACTTTCTCAGAGTCCTTCCCTATCGTCCCTTTCTAATGGGAAACAGCTGCTTGGGTTCTTGTCCTTCCTTGTCTGCTGACCACGTATTATTTCACTGTTCCGATTCACCAGAAGCGGCTTAGTCATGCTGGCCACATGACCCGGAAGCTGTACGCCGGCTCCCTCGGCCAGTAAAGTGAGATGAGCACGGCAACCCCAGAGTCATCCGCGATTGGACCTGATGGTCAGGGGTCCCTTTACCGGCTGTCATATTCGTACCGGTATTGTTTATTGTTATATTCGATTGTTAATTCAAACTTAAGTCTATTGTGTTTTATGTTCGCTTAGTATGGCATGTGAAGCTGGTCTGGGACCGTAATAAATTCCATTTCATTTCATTTCAATCCACTCACAAATAAAGTTGCTAGATTCTGCACACTGATCCATTCATTTGATGCGAAGTCTGAAGACAAGGAGAAGGTGGCATTTGTCCCACAGCATGTGCTATTGATGCTTGTCATGGTTTATTTGAGTCATGCTCTTCGAGTGTTTGAGGCTATTTAGTATTATATGTTAAGATGAAAGAAAAAGACAGCTTTATCATCCAGAGCAGTTCTGTGCACAGGCTCTCAAGAGGAATGGAGTGGTGGGAGAGCAGAGGAAGAGATATGCCATATCTTATCCCAACACCAAAACACTGTACCTCAGAAAGGAAAATTCCATTCTGGAAATGGGTGACAATTACAAGAATGATCGGTAAAAGAATGAAACAATGTTACCTAGGCCTCAGAACTGTACCACACCACACAAATCCTGTGGCACGAATCTAGGATAGTGAGAAATGATCATTTGCTAACTGCAAGGAAGGTGATTCTCTCATTTTGTTTAAATATATCATACTATGGAAGGGCTTACGTATCATACTTCATGCTTTACTACGTATTACAGAACAAGTATAATAATGCAGGAACAGAAAAGTATCTCGCTCCATTAAGCCAGCACTCCACTTGGAAGAAGAGGAGTTTGGATTTGATATCCCGCTTTATCACTACCTGAAGGAGTCTCAAAGCGGCTAACAATCTCCTTTCCCTTCCTCCCCCACAACAAATACCGTACTCTGTGAGGTGAGTGGGGCTGAGAGACTTCAGAGAAGTGTGACTAGCCCAAGGTCACCCAGCAGCTGCATGTGGAGGAGCGGGGACGCGAACCCGGTTCCCCAGATTACGAGTCTGCCGCTCTTAACCACTACACCACACTGGTTGCAATGGACTCGCCAAACTTGCTTCATAATTTATTATTATTATTATTAATACCCCATCCATCTGGCTGGGCTTCCCCAGCCACTCTGGGCGGCTTCCAACAAAATATTAAAATACAGTAATCCATCAAACATTAAAAGCTTCCCTAAACAGGGCTGCCTTCAGATGTCTTCTAAAAGTCTGGTAGTTACTGTTCTCTTTGACATCTGGTGGGAGGGCGCTCCACAGGGCAGGTTCCACTACCGAGAAGGCCCTCTGCCTGGTCCCCTGTAACTTGGCTTCTTGCAGTGAGGGAACTGCCAGAAGGCCCTTGGAGCTGGACCTCAGTGTCCAGGCAGAACGATGGGGGTGGAGACGCTCCTTCAGGTATACTGGACCGAGGCTGTTTAGGGCTTTAAAGGTCAACACCAACACTTTGAATTGTGCTCGGAAACATACTGGGAGCCAATGAAGATCTTTCAGGACCGGTGTTATATGGTTTCGGCGGCCGCCCCCAGTCACCAGTCTAGCTGCCGCATTCTGGATTAGTTGCAGTTTCCGGGTCACTTTCAAAGGTAGCCCCACATAGAGCGCATTGCAGTAGTCCAAGCGGGAGATAACTAGTGCATGCACCACTCTGGCGAGACAATCCGCGAGCAGGTAGGGTCTCAGCCTGCGTATCAGATGGAGCTGGTAGACAGCTGCCCTGGATACAGAATTAACCTGCGCCTCCATGGACAGCTGTGAGTCCAAAATGACTCCCAGGCTGCGCACCTGGTCCTTCAGGGGCACGGTTACCCCATTCAGGACCAGGGAGTCCTCCACACCCGCCCGCCCCGTCCCTCCAAAACAGTACTTCTGTCTTGTCAGGATTCAACCTCAATCCATTAGCCGCCATCCATCCTCCAACCGCCTCCAGGCACTCAACGCAGGACCTTCACTGCCTTCACTGGTTCAGATTTAAAAGAGAGGTAGAGCCGGAAAGACAATAGTGAAGGTGTGGAAAGTTAAAGGTGCATGGAGACTCTGCTGCCTGATATGCTACTGCACACATCAAAACTACACTTCTTGAAAAAACACAAGAACGGTGCCAATTAGATCCAAACTTGTGATTACACTACTGATCCATTCAGATTTGTTTTTTTGTTTTTTTAAGAATAGCACAAGGGGAAAAGGGGTGCAATTTGATGACATAAGCTGAGTTGTGCTCGGAAACGTACTGGGAGCCAATGGAAGGTCAGATGCTACAATATACACATGGCTGCAAATGAAAACAGCAGTGTTATGTCTAATTCCCTTCCCCTTGGTAACCCATATTCTGGCTTCCTAAAATTGTGCACTTCCCTGGCTCCTAGCAGCCAATGATGTGGAATGTGAGGTCAAATGCACAAAGCCATGGTATCCGGTCACAGGTAAGTTGTACAAAACATTTTGGGGGGGGGGGCTGACAAGAACAATGCTATAGACCAGGGGTGGCCAACTCCCAAGAGACTGCGATCTACTCACAGAGTTAAAAACTTGGCAGTGATCTACCCCCCTTTTGGGGGATTCAGGTCAAAGTTGTTGAGCTTTTTTTAGGGAGAAAAGCCCTGTTTTGGGGGGTTCAGGTCAAAGTTGTTAAGCTTCTTTTAGGAAGGAAGGCGGCCCATTTTTGGGGGGTTCAGGTCAAAGATGTTGAGCTTGTTTGACAGAGGAGGAAACCCCACTTTTTTGGGTGCAAGGCAAAAAGGTTGAGCTTTTTTTAGGGGAGCCAAAGTTGTTGAGCTTCTTTTGAGGGGAGCCAGTGATCTAACAGCGATCTACCACAGACGTCTAGTGATCTACTGGTAGATCACGATCTACCTGTTGGACGTGCCTGCTATAGACCACTGCTCCCAGTAGCAGCCACCAGCCTACATAAGCTTGTGACTGCAACCTGTTGTAGCCGACTGCAAGTTGTAGCCATTTTTGCACACCTAAATAAATGCAAAGGATGTCAAATGTCAACAATGTAAATGAGATCAACATTACACTCAGTACAAAATATCAGCACATTTGTCAAGAGATCCATTTTTTTAAAAAGTGTATCTTTTTGACAATAGTTATGTACAGGAAAATACATTATGGCTTGACCCAGAGCTCCACTGTGGAATTTCATACAGCAATTAGGCTTCTGAGCCTCTGCCTTTTCTACCACACACTCCTACTGTCCCTCTCTCCCCACTGCTTCTGAAGCTTGGAGGACCCAAAACAGCCCATAATATGGTGAGAGGGCATGCAGACAAAAGTGAGGGGCAGGAAATCAACAAACCAATCCACTCCGCCCCCCCCCCCCCGTGCAAGCTTTGAAGTATGTCTTGAATCCCAGCTTTTTCAAGGAACTTGCACCATAATCACATTCAGTTGGTTATCATTAAGGAGGAGATGCTTAAAGTATTAAAATGGATCCAGTGTTGTCTTCCTATATTTCCTTTTCAGGGTATCTGACGGCACTCAGTGTTTGGATGTCAGAGTGAGCGTGGATGAGACACGGAAAATCTGTGGCAACATATTACTCAGCTGGTAAAACATTTCTTCAGAAATACTCTGTAATGAAAGGGAGGAGAGCCAAAGAGTAAATATGTTTCTTGTTCTCTCTAGCTCAAACACAAATTAAGCCTCTGAGCTTTCCGTGCAACTTTTAAATTTTTATTTATTTTATATCCAGCTTTTTCTGCCGAAGGAGCTTCATAGGGGCACTCTACACATCAAGTGGGAGAGGGAATTTCCAGCTATTCAGATTCATCCCAGCAATAAATAAAACACGCCTCTCATTTCACAAAATAAACTCTGTTTATTTTATACAAACAGCTGTATGAATCTAAGCCACATATTTGCAAAGTTCTGCTTATCAGCTACAAATAGCCTCTTAGTTATATTTTTATCCCACCCTCCCTCCAAGCAGCTCAGGGCAACATATACGATGACCACCCCCATTTTATCTGTACAATGAACCTGTAAGCTGGGATATAAACGAGGGATTTCCAAAGCTGAAACGAGATTCGAATCCAGGGCAGGCATTCCATCTGATAAACCACAATGCTATTATTATTATTTTTAAAATACTAACAAAACCATAGGATTGGGAGGTGCCTTTGGGCATATAGTTGATAGTCACAAGATTTAATTTTTTTAAAAATAACACCACCACTCAGGGCAATCTATGAACCATTTCTGTTCTAGAACCTAACAAAATTTAAAGTGTGTGTGTGTCTTAATTAACTTACCTGCGGTACCAGGAATTGAACCGTCCGAGATATCCCTCCATCCCATGAAGCCATTTCCATCATGAATCCTGGGAGGAATTCAAAAACAAAAGTGACCCTGTAAGTCATTGAATTAATCAATGTTCATATAGTTAAAGCTATGGTTTTCCCAGTAGTTGATGTATGGAAGTGAGAGCTGGACCATCAAGAAGGCTGATCGCCGAAAGAATTGATGCTTTTGAATTATGGTGCTGGAGGAGACTCTTGAGAGTCCCATGGACTGCAAGAAGATCAAACCTATCCATTCTTAAAGAAATCAGCCCTGAGTGCTCATTAGAAGGACAGATCCTGAAGTTGAGGCTCCAGTACTTTGGCCACCTCATGAGAAGAGAAGACTCCCTGGAAAAGACCCTGATGTTGAGAAAGATGGAGGGCACAAGGAGAAGGGGACGACAGAGGACGAGATGGTTGGACAGTGTTCTCGAAGCTACCAACATGAAAGCAATGCATGTGCTCACTGAGCTAAGGCTGTTCCCATTACTCTTGAAATTGGCATTTCCAAAAAATGTAGAATATGACTGTGCACTACTAACCTTTAACACACTTAAATACAAGCTCTGCCCTTTTCAGACACCAGGATATGGTCATTTCCTTAAAATAAAAAACAAAATTTAAGATTGATTAATTCAATTAAATAGCAGGGGTTTTATATACAGTTCAAGACACTCAGCAAATGACTCAAATTAATAAGCCATTGCAACAAGTTAACTGTTTTTCTGCTTGGTCACCATTTCTTCATTCATCCAACTTTAATATCTCAAATTTATGGAATATACGTTTGCTATGTTCACTCAATCCCTTCCCCAAACCACTGCCTGTTGCTTGCCCTCCCCCAATATCTTTATTTATACAAGTCTCATTTCATTTAACCGTGAGACATAGGGCAATGGGACCAAGTCTCTAGAACAGGGGGTCAGCAACCTTTTCCAGCCGTGGGCCGGTCCACCGTCCCTCAGACCATGTGGTGGGCCTGACTATATTTTTTTGGGGGGGATGAACAAATTCCTATGCCCCACAAATAACCTCTCAATCAATCTCAATCAACTTTATTTCAGCTTTAAGCTCATAACACAAGACAACACAAGAACAGCAGTTACACCCACACAGTTGAATTTAAAATTATTGGCAAGACAAATAACCCAGAGATGCATTTTAAATAAAAGGACACATTCTACTCATGTAAAAACACGCTGAATCCCGGACCGTCCATGGGCCGGATTGAGAAGGCGATTGGGCCACATCCGGCCCACGGGCCTTAGGTTGCCTACCCCTGCTCTAGAAGGTTTGTGGGTTCTCACTTTCTAGAGGTCTTCCAGAAGAGGCTGGACAGCCACCTTGGGGACGATCTAGTTCTATCAAGTGGGGGTTGCACTACACGGCCTAAAAGCTCCTCTCCGACTCAGATTCTATCACGCCACAGCCAAACTATACTAAGTGTGATTAAATCTGTTCCGCCACCATGCACTATGTCATCATACTCCAAAAGCACATTAAGGGTCCCAATCATTTCATAAGTCTGCTAATAAATAAGCTATGTAAATTCATTATTGGGCAGGGTGGATTTGATTTAAATCAATTTGATTTAAATCACTAGTCAGTAAGGCTTGATTTAAATCACTAGTCAGTAAGACTTGATTTAAATATTTTTTTTACAGAAAGACTCATTCTTGCTGGTATAATCTTAATATCTACAACCACATGAAGGTTTCATTTTTGGAATAATAAATTTTCAGAGTAGTTTTTAGAGTTATATGAAAAATTACTGATTTGGTTATACTACTAGAAATACATAGACAGATAATTATGAAATTATGGTGAGGTTTAAGAAGTTAACTGTTTATATTTGGACAACTTTTCTGCTGTACTTTATTGGAAGGAGAAAAATAATCATTTCCTTAATAACCATTTAAACAATTTATTTAACTAAAACAATAACATTATAGCATATGTATCCATGTTTGTTAACTGATGTGGTTAAACATTTTTTTTAAAAAAACTTAGACTGAGTTTTAGCACACTTGATAAACTTAAAACAAATCCTTCTTTCCTGATGTACTTTGGACTACAATATAACTTAAATAGAAGACTATATTTAGAAAATATTTTCCTCCAAAAGCATTTTATTTTAAAAATCCGATTTAAATAAAAAAATAATCCGATTTAAATAAAAAATAATCAGATTTAAATAAAAAAAATTCGATTTAAATCAAAAAAATCCATTAAAAAAAATCATTGATTTTTATCCACCCCGTTATTGGGTTCTCAAAATACACCAATTTATATCAGCTGATGGCTGCATTTATATTGCTGCTTTATCAGTTACCATCTGTGCTTTAACTGGTTTCTTTATGTTGCATTTTCAACGTTATTGACTTAGCCACCTTGAGGATCTAGTGTAGGAAGTCAAAGCTTACATTTGATACAATAAATAACTGTTAAATTCAGGTTAAATTTCAGACTCATTGTTTGTAAGCAGCCAAATCTGTCCCGCCATGTCCTACAAGGATAGCAGGACTAAAATACCTAGATTCAGTGAATATGTATAAAATACAGACTGAAGGTAAAACCACAAAACATCTTGTAAACTGGAAACGTTTAGAATCAATTTTCTCATGATGCAAATCCTTAATGTCTGTTTACTTAGCCCTTGGGGTTATGTAATATATGAATCAGAAAGAGTAGCAAGGGATAACAGAATACAGATATAGGGATTTTTCAGGCTTAGCGGAAGAAATACTAGATCTCCATTGTAATTTCATCTGCCCACACACTCTCTTGCTCACATGCAACGTGGGTGTTTGCCGGTGGTTTTGATCTGCGTCTTGGCGAAGATAAAAACCAGACTCTAAAAAGGAAGGTCCTGTTGTTCTGAAGGGAAATTAGCAGCACATTTGGCAGTCAGTGAGGTTACGAGCTGATGCCATAAAAGGCTTTCTGGAAGAAACAGGATGTGACCCTTGGATGATGACAGCTTTGGATGACAACGCGTGTACTTGTCATTTTGGGTATGCACAGAATAAAAATAAGCCCGGGCACAGAGAACACAGAATTTAAATCTATAAAATCAAACTTCTCAGAAACAGCACCGTTTGTTTTACCTTATTTAACAAAATTTATACTCCACTGGATTGTAATAAAAGCTCCAAGTAGTTTACAAGAAATCTTAGAATTGTAAATAAAAAAACAGGCAAAAACAAGTCAAAACATTTAAAAAAACAATTAAAATTAACAATAGACTAAAGAGAGATTAAAACACACTAACATCAAGGTGTCTGGATAGGCTTGTCTAAACAATAATGTTTTAACATGCTCTAGTTATCTCCCGCTTGGACTACTGCAATGCGCTCTACGTGGGGCTACCTTTGAAGGTGACCCGGAAACTGCAGTTAATCCAGAATGCGGCAGCTAGACTGATGACTGGGTGTGGCCGCCGGGACCACATAACACCGGTCCTGAGAGATCTACATTGGCTCCCAGTACGTTTCCGAGCACAATTCAAAGTGTTGGTGCTGACCTTTAAAGCCCTAAATGGCCTTGGTCCTGTATACCTGAAGGAGCGTCTCCTCCCCCACCGTTCAGCTCGGACACTGAGATCCAGCGCCAAGGGCCTTCTGGCGGTTCCCTCACTGTGAGAAGCAAAGCTACAGGGAACCAGGCAGAGGGCCTTCTCGGTAGTGGCGCCCGCAAGCGGCCCATGGGGGTCGTTTAACCGGCCCATGGACCCCCGCCGCCCACTCAGTCGGCTCCTGTGTGGAACCAGCGCGGAGCACAGCAGGGACCGCCTTCCGCGAAGCTGGCCGGCTTCCCATTGGCTGCAGGAAGCTCCTGCAGCCAATGGGAAGCTGGGCACGCCTCCTCTGCACTGGAAGGAGAGCCAGAAATAGCGTTTGCACATGCATGCACGCACACACACACACACACACTCCGGCCCACCGTGGCGTCTGCGGGACCGTGAATCAGCCCAAGCCACAAAAACTTTGCCGACTGCTGACTAAGAGTGATGAAAATGCCTCAGGTGGGAGCAAAAGCTGATTAGGAGACACCTACTTCCCGCCTGTCCACTAGGTGGAGCCGGAGCCCAACCCAGTGACCCTATCATGCAGGAGGAATGATAGGGTCCTCTCTAGCAATGCAATTACAACCACCTCCTTAATGGTGCCCATTCTATAGACTCCCATCGATTCCCAGGCCTGGAACTGCTGATATTATCCAAGAGTCTCAAAGCCGGGTGATCCAATATCAGGGTGAGTGGCGACATCCCTGGGCGAAAACCAAACTCCCCTCCTTCCACAGTTGTTTTTAAGGCGAGGTCACAAATTTCCCCCATTTCTCTGGAGTGCCCCCATCATTCTGATATGCATTTTCATATCACACACAGGCATATGTCAGTAGGCTAACAGAGAAATCCCATTTTTGAGTACAGTCGTACCTCTTGTTACGTCAGTGTCCGGTTGCATTTTTTCAGGATACGAACGCAGCAAACCTGGAAGTGTATACTTCCGGGTTTCACCCTGCGTGCGCATGCGTAGAAGCGCTCTGCGAGTCTCACGCGTGCGCAGAAGAGGCGCTCTAGTTGCGGACTTTTCGGGGTGCGAACGGCACCCTGGAACAGATCGAGTCCGTAACTAGAGGTACCACTGTATTCTTGTGAATACCAGTGACATTTTTTCTTAGGATCATGATGTAAAAGCCAATGAACACTTGGTAATTGTGTGTTTATTAATAGGTGGCAACTTCTGCTATTCAACAATCATGCCAATCACAATACTGGAATGAGCACACAGCACAAAATCCTATTAATAAGCCAGGTATTATCAAGCCCTAATAAGTCAATCAGAAGCGTTTCTAGTTTCTGACTGTGCCCAGAACTATTTCCTCGCAAGATGTGCCTACTGAGCGACAGAACACCTCACTTTTTCCAGAACCCCATGAATGTGTGTACTAGCTAAGCTAGCTACCCTGAGCAAGCAGGGAGGGCGGCAGAATACCTGTGAACAAAAGGCGAGTATTTTACTTACGTTCCTACTGCATTTGGGATGGGAGAAAAAATAATTGTGGGAGAGAGTGCTTGCTCCTCCTCCCATTCTTAACATAGGTTTTTAAACGGTGTCGAGAATTTCTTAAAATGATGGCGTTATGCATCAGCAAGGAGGCCTGAAGTACCGTATTTTTCGCTCCATAAGACGCACTTTTTCCCTCCTAAAAAGGAAGGGAAATGTTGGTGCGTCTTATGGAGTGAAGGCTTTGGTCCTGCTGCCTCCCACCCCACCCCCCGTCACGTTTTGCGGGAGGTGGGGGGCGGCAGCGGAGATGTTGTTCAATCCTCCCAGCACCTCCGTTCGCAGAAACAGGCTTGTTTCTGCGAACAGAGGCTGTGGGGAGGATCCAGCAACATCCGCTTCGCTCCCCGCTGCCTCCCCCCGCCTTGTTCGGTGGGAGGCGGCAGCGGAGATGTTGCCCGATCCTCCCGGCACCTCCGTTTGTAGAAAGAGGCTTGTTTCTGCAACGGAGGCTGCAGGGAGGATCCAGAAGTTCCTCCTCCACGCCGCCCATGGGGTGGTGGAGGAAGCTGCAGCATCCCAGGTGCTTTCTCCACCACCCCGCGCCTGGCGCCGGGATCGGGGCGCGGGGTGGTGGAGAAAGCGGCAACATCCCAGCTTGCTTTTATAGCTGTATCTTTGGAGGAAATAAATATTTTTTCTTTTGATACTGCAAACAACAACAACACACACACACCTCACAATGGTTTTAAAACTGAAACTCTTCACCTGTATACTTTTTTAAAAGAAATATAGTATGGTCTGAGAACACTGCTGCACTGGGGGATCTTGTTAAATATAGAGGCTTTTCAGTAGCAAGGAAGATGCACTCGGTAAATGCCCATGACCTTTATTTCTGAAGATCACAGTTCCTAATTAGGTTTTTCACATTATATCTTGTAAACTGCTTTTCTACTCCAGGAACCTTTAGACTCCTAGGTCTTTATTCACTGTGGGTTGATGCCCACCACTTTAGGAAACTAGCAGGTCTAGACTAGCAGGGTCAGCCATAATATTGTTAAACAGGAAAAAGCAGTCACTGGTGATAAGTTGCTTACCTCAGACATATCGTGTACCAGCAGAAGAGGAATACTAACTGTGGTAATGTCATGTGTGCAACACACTTTCAGGATATTTCGTAGGCCCATTATTGCAGGATCCCGGGCAGTAATGTTACCTGACCTCACATTATCATCCACACAGAGGTGAAAAGTAACATGGATCTCAGAGAGATTTGAATGACGGGTGATGTAAAATTCTCCTAAGGGAAAAATGTTGTAATAAGTTTAGTGATAAATTTAAAACCAAACCTATGAAGGAGAAAAATGTGGGAAAGTATTTTAGCATTGCATCCCAATTCTGGATATCAAATGTGTTCTATTAGGTAAGAATAAAATATAGTTCATGTTGTTTTTTGGTAAGATTGCATGGCAAAGTGTAAAAATGTACCCCATGCTATTTAACATTTATATGTGTGGACAAATAGAACATAGTCAAAACAAGGCAGTGCAACAGTGGACTTACAAATTCATTTGAGATTGTAACTTCTTGACTGTGAAACACAATTTTACTCCTTTGGCAGTTTCTATTGAGAAATATATTATAAGTTGGATCACTCTCAATTTATATTGGCTTGGACATATAGCAGCCTTGAAAACGATGATTCTGCCAAAGTTTATGTTTTTATTCTAAATTCTTCCCAGGTACATATATATATATATCCGATTCTACTTTTAAAAAGTGGCAAAATATTTTTGAATCCTTTAGTGAACAGTGTAGGAGATTTGGAATGTCATTAGTCTTTATTCTGACTCCTGTCAATAAGGTCAACTATTGCAAGTACTGACTTGTAATGCTAAAAATTCCTGTGGGTTTCAATGGAAATGGCACACTTTTCTTTGCCCTGCCATCTCTGCTTCACTTTAAAAAGTCTCTAACCCTTTCCTTAGTCTAACATGACACGGAAGTGATGGGCCAAAAGCTCAGTCCTTTCATACTTTCACTTCTACTTTTTAAAAAACCACCTAAATTAAAAAAAAAAACCCAGATAACTACTCTCAGTTCTCTGGTTTGGAAGGAAAAGGGCACCACACAGTAGAAAGATTTATTTGACAAAAGCAAACCAATTTTAGCTAAAATGCTGGATTCCTTACTATAAGGCAGGCACATCCAACAAGTAGATCATGATCTACCGGTAGATCACTGGACGCCTGTGGTAGATCACTGGCTCCTCCCAAAGAAGCTCAACAGCTTTGGCTCCCCTTAAAAAAGCTAAACATTTTTGCCCTGCACCCCCCAAAAAAGGGGCTTTCCTCCTCCCTAAAAAAAGCTTAAAAATTTCACTCTGCACACCCAAAAAACAGGACTTTCCTCCTCCCTAAGAAAAACTCAACAACTTTAACCTGAACCCCCCAAAAGAGGGTAGATCACTGCCAGTTTTTAAACACTGTGAGTAGATCGCAGTCTCTTGGGAGTTGGCCACCCCTGCTATAAGGTATAAAAGTTTCCTGGTTTCAGAAAGCCCAAGTCTTCTCTGTCAGTTATGGTCCTCCTCAATCTCTGACAATATTTGAAGGACACTACCTTAGAGAAATAAGGGGGCGATTGTGGACATTTATAAAATGTTGCTGTATTTCCAATACCCAGATTACTCTGGATCTTGTCAGCTACGGGAGGACATGAATATTAAAATTACTGAATAGAAAGCTACGTGATCTCGACCTCATTTACACTCTATCTCTGCTAAAATACAGGAGACTAGCCTGATGGCACAGGAGTCCAATTCACCTGAATTATATTGTTGGTGGGGTTTGTCAGGTTAAGGAAGTGCTTTTTCACCTGTGGAGGACTATGCCAGAGTGGCAGATTTTTGGAAGATAGTATTTACCCAAATCACACAGCAAACTATTAAATCCTTTGTTAGCTCTTCCTCCCTTTGTGCTTCAAGATGACACAGATCGTTCCTTAATTCACAGAGACCTGAATTAGGTTACTGGTTGCAGCCCATCTCAAAATTGCCTAGCACTGGGAAACTCTGGGGTGCCTTTCAGTTAAACCCAATTTGGCAACTAGCTTTGCACGATAAATTGACACATGAATTCAAAAAAGACTGCAATATGAATTCTAGCAAGGAACACATCTAACTGAACAAACTGCATAACTAAACGTACCAGGTAAAATATTTGATAGGTTTTGTTCTATGTTCTTAGATTTATCTTCATTACCATTGTTTCTGTTTCCTGAATCTGTAGATGATAAAAAAAAAATAGTGTATCATATGTAACTGAATGTATCTTGCTTATGTATTATGCCACACAAGGAAAGATCAAATTATTTTCTACACAAACAAGGAAGAAGCAGCTGGAACATTTATAACGCAAGCAGAAGTGATCAATTGAAACTTGAGAATTAAAACAAAAATTCTGTGTGCACAAATTTATTCTTAAATAACACTTTTGAAACGCTTATTTCCCTCGTTTTTACTGGCAAGGACACTAGAAATCGCTTTCAGTTTATATTTGAAGGAAAGCAACTACAACTAGTACTGACCATGCAGTCTCTTGGACTTACTGCTGCGTTGTGCCCTGGCATAAAGTACAACCTGCTGAACAACTTCAAGTTGCTCCTGAATCCCAGGGAAGTGGAAGTCTGTGCACTCCTGGCAAACTGTTGCAAAATCTGGAAGAAAGGAAAGAAAGATAGTAGATCTCAGTGGAGAAGAACCAGGTTTATGAGCCAGAAGTTCACAGATTGAATACTTTTCTGAATACTTTTCTGTGTAAAAACGTTCCCTTCACATAGAAGACTTGATGTCGGGGAAAGGTTCTAGCATGCAGGAGGGCATCGATTTAAATTAAAAACCAACGGTTTAAAACCAGCAAGGAAAAAAGGGTGCAAACCTGACTACTGAATAGTGTTAATTTACAGCTAACAGAATTCCAGTTACAGGTAGGTGGCCATGTTGGTCTGTCATAGTCAAAACAAAATAAAAAAAATCCTTCCAGTAGCACCTTAGAGACCAACTAAGTTTGTTCTTGGTCTGAGCTTTCGTGTGCATGCACACTTCTTCAGATACACTGAAACAGAAGTCACCAGACCCTTATATATAGTGAGAGGGTGGGGAGGGGTATTACTCAGAAGGGTGGTGGGAATGGGTGATAGGCTGATAGCTGTGGTAAACCTGTTGACGACTGTTAACGACTGCAATTAGTCTTACAGGAAAAAGCAAGGGGTGAGATGGCTAAAAATAGCTTTGTCATGTATGTCTCCATGGTTTTAAGCTTGGTAATGAGATGTTATTTATCCCATTTTTCATTCTTACAAGTGGACCTTACAACTATTTGTTTGATGCACTTCATTATATCGCTTTGAAAAAGTGTGCCTCCCCCCAGATTTAACAATAAAATATGCAAAAAGTTAAAGGACACATGCCTCAGATTTGTTTCCTTGGCACAGACTAGCACAGCTAACCCTCTGGGAGCTCACACAGGAAGAATGAGAGGTTGTTGTCAAACGATCCATTATATGTTAGATTGAGCAAAAAAAGTAAGTAGTTTTATAACTTTTGACCTGAACTCCACAGGAAGAAATCCAATTCAATGAGGAAGACTTACCTCTTTTGATGCCACTGTACGAACTGATGCGGTTATCCACTAACAAGACCAGGCCGCAAAGAGAAGTTGAATAAAGCGACAGTGCCGTTTGAAGCCTGTGGAGTTTGACTCCACTGCGGTGATGGCGCTTGTGCTTGCAGAAGTCCAGCATATCTGCCCTCAGCAGTCTCAAGTTATGCATCGTTTTCAATTGGGCTCCTAGGCAGGAGGAAAAAATAAGGTGTGTATGAGAGAGACAGGGAGTGGGAGAAGCAACCTAACAAAAGGAGCTCAAATCACCCCAGGAAAAGTGAATTATATAAACACTATGTGGAATACCGTAGACTTCTTACAGCGGCTAGATTAAATGCCCTTGATTCTGCGGTATTGTGGGGAAGGTACAGGGGAGTACCATACGCCCAGAGAACTTGTCATTGTGCCATGGGTGTGGTCGAGTCCACCGAACATATTCTCCTAACTTGCCCTTCTTATACAGAGCTTAGGCAAAACTTAGTCCAATTTAGCTTCCTATCCAGAGAAAACCAGGTTTTATACTTGCTGAATAATGCTACTAGAAATACAGCCTCCTTGGTGGCCAAATTTCTTTTTTTAGCTTTCAAGCGTCGCAAGACTAAAATTGACTGTATTGACCTGGGGCTATCTGTCTAGCCCATTTTAGTGTTGGTTGTGTTTTAAAAACCCTCTCAGATGTTTTAACTTTGCATGGATAAATGTATCTTTTTCTGACTGACGGTCGAATAAAGGATGATGATGATGATGATGATGATATAAACATGTCCAGATACTCTTGACTTTACTGCTGGGACTAAAGCTAATCTAAAACACACTGCAAAATCAGTTATCTGATCCCACATATAGAAGGAGCAATAGCAAAGATCAGAGCTATACTGTATGTCTCAGTTTAAAGATGTTCAACTACTGTTAGCTTCTAATATCTAACCACACACATTCTCTCCCCAAAGGGGAACAAATACATTCTCTTAGTAACTCGTGAAAGAACAGAGACATGTGTAGTGAAATAAGCCCAGTAGACTCACCCCAGATCAGAACAGAAATTTACTTAACCATAGCGCAGCAATGTCCTCGTGAAGGCAAAGTACACCAGTTCAGAGAGATCAGCAGCAAGTCTGCTAATATTGCAGCAATATCAAGCAACTCAGTCAATAGCAGAGGGGAGTGGAATACAAAAATATCTAGAAAACAATAATCTGACTTCAGGGGAAATCAGACAGTTTTAGCATCTGTCTATTTGAAATAAACCCATTTTGGGTCCATTTGTATTTAGAAAACCATTTGGGCTATCAGAGAAGACATAATAGTCATCACTGTTGCGATTTCCAAAATGATTTACTTTTGCTGGTGCACGAAACTTGCTTTACACTAAGTAAACTTAAGTGATGGAAAATCTGCACTTGGCACAACTTTTTTCATAAGTTTTAATCAACACCAGCCAAGCTTTTCAATGAATTTGTACTCACTGATGTGGTTACCAACATAGGTTTAGATCACAACTTAATACGTGTTTCAAATTTTGGTAATTTGTGGCCTGTATGTGTGTTAAGCCATTGAATATGGGTATGTGGACAAACATGTTCAATCTGGAAATGAATGAAAACGTGGCTGTGAGAAAAAGCTCTGGGCGTTCAATTTTTCACTTACCCAGATGAATAGTGAAACTTTCTTCCAGCTGTCTCTGGTCTTCAAAAAGCCTCCCGTTGCCTTCTGCAGATTCTCTCCACTGATTGGGTTGGACATTTATTTCATCACTGAAATAAAAGAAGAAGAAAATGAAGCCAGGCAAAACTTTCTGTCCCCCACTGCCTTCATATTTATTAATTTGACAGGAACAGGCATTTTACCCCAGGGGTCGGCAACCTACGGCCCATGGGCCGCATGCGGCCCACGAAGACCGTTTTACCGGCCCATGAGCCGCCCCTGAACCGAGCCACCTGCTTGGCGAGTCCCACGCGCGCTGCACTAAACTGGTGCAGCGTGGCACGGGGACTCGCCGAGCGGCGCTGGAAATTGCGTCTGCGCACGCTCAGATACTGGAAATCGCGCCTGCGTATGTCCAGACGCCAAAAATCGCTTCTGCGCAGGCACGATTTCCGGCATCTGGGCATGTGCAGAAGCAATTTCCGGTGCCGTGGACATGCGCAGACGCGATTTCCGGAATCGCGCTGCGCCAGTCCGGCCCATGGACGATCTCCGTGGGAGTGATCCGGCCCATGGCCAGTAAATCTTGCTGACCCCTGTTTTACGCTAACCATGTGAACTGCAACAGTTTCAAGGGCAGAGCCACAGAGAGCCCGTGTAGTGTAGCAGTTAGAGTGTTGGACTAGGATCTGGGAGACAAATGTTCAAATCCCCACAAAGCCGTAATTTCTTGCTGGATGATCCTGAACCAAACGCTGCCCTTCAGCCTAACCTACCTCACAGGGTTGTTGTAATGACAAAATGGGCAGGGGAAGAGCTGTGCTCACCACTTTGAGCACTTTGTTAAAACAACAGCGTAGCACAGAGAAACTTAGCCAACAGGCAACCAGCTGCCACCTTCATATTTAGATCCCTGGTGCTGATCTTGCAACACAAGCAGACCCCTTCATTGTGACAGAGTAAACATCCTATCAGGGTCTCTCCCACCTCCTGTATGCTTTTAGCCCACATTAGGGTGTGGATTTTCTACACTAAAATAAAATAACAGTTCCATAAATTAATCCAGGACTAGATTCAACATTTGGCCAGAAGAAGTGCGGAACCCTACATCCCTAATCTGCTCCTTCTGATTAGTAACCAACAGATATACTCCCTAATCAGTAATTTAAGAAGAAATCTAAGAAAGAAGGGTACCCGATAGTGGTGCCGGGGTTTTTCAGATCCTCATGAAGCTTTACCACCCATTCCTGATACTCCTGTTTCTGGATAGCTGTAGTTTGCTTCAGTTCATTGTTCCACTTGTTCTCCAAAGCCTAAAAGGAGGTATCAATTCAGCCAACTGAATAACAACAAATGAGATGCCCAATTTATTCCAACCAGGCACTTCATTTACCTGCTGGGATTCAAAGTGTTGTGCTGCCAGCATGTTTACGTCTTGATCCGATAATGACTTCCCCAGTTCTTGCATCACTTTATCCATTTCAGCACCTTGCCTACAACAAAAATCTAGTCAGAAATAATAATAATAATAATTTATTATTTGTACCCCGCCCATCAGGCTGGGTCCCCCCAGCCACTCTGGGCGGCCTCCAACAGATATTAAAATACATTGAAATATCACAGGTTAAAAACTTCCCTAAACAGGGCTGCCTTCAGGTATTTTCTGAATGTAGGATAGTTGTTTATCACTTTAACCTCTGCTGGGAGGGCGTTCCACAGGGCGGGCGCCACTACCGAGAAGGCCCTCTGCCTGGTTCCCTGTAACCTCACTTCTCACAGTGAGGGAACCGCCAGAAGGCCCTCTGCGCTGGACCTCAGTGTCCGGGCTGAATAATGGGAGTGGAGACGCTCCTTCAGGTATACAGGACCGAAGCCGTTTAGGGCTTTAAAGGTCAGCACCAACACTTTGAATTGTGCTCGGAAACGTACTGGGAGCCAATGTAGTTATCTCAGGACCGGTGTTATGTGGTCCCAGCGGCCACTCCCAGTCACCAGTCTAGCTGCCGCATTCTGGATTAATTGCAGTTTCCGGGTCACCTTCAAAGGTAGCCCCACGTAGAGCACATTGCAGTAGTCCAAGCGGGAGATAACTAGAGCATGCACCACTCTGGCGAGACAGTCTGCGGGCAGGTAGGGTCTCAGCCTGCGTACCAGATGGAGCTGGTAGACAGCCACCCTGGACACAGAATTAACCTGCGCCTCCATGGACAGCTGTGAGTCCAAAATGACTCCCAATATTTTGTTCATTTGTAAAAAATAGTTATGCATCACAATTTGGCCCTGACAAGAGACACCCCCCCCCGCCACCATAAACATATGTCAATAGAAGAAAAGCTGAGAATAAATATCTTAAGAACAGCATCTTGAAAAAGAGCATAAAAGACAATCAGCACTAAAAACCATTAAAGGCTTGGTGGAATGAAAACCACCAAAGAGGGAGGAAGTCAAATTTCCCTTGGTTTCTGCCACCCAAAAAGGTTTGTCTCCTCTCACTGCCATTATGTCAGCTGCCCTCCAGATGTTTGGAAATGCAACAACCAGCATGACCTGGGCAGTTTACATGCTGCAATATCAATTTAGCATAGGCTTTCTTCCTTTCTTTGAAAAGGTAGGGAGGCTTACAGGGCCTGTGCGAGACCTTCCCAGGGCCCAGTAAGCAAATCTGACAAGCTTAAAAGCTCTCTCTTGCCAGCGGGGAAAACCGGGCACAGAAAGAGCTCTTAAGCTGTCTGCCTTGCGTGAATTTAATTTGTGCGGTATCAGCTGCCCAGCCACCAAGCGTGTGAAGCTGAGATCGCGCAAGTTACCGGTAAATGTGTGAAACAGTGACCTGCCCCCATGAAGTGTTTCAAGAAAATTCCATACTACACAGCTAGTGGCCAGGATCCAAATAACTATGACCCTAAAACTAGTTCGATCAACTTCATAAGGAGGCTTATTAAGACCCTTCCATGACCATTACTTTTAAGTTTGTAAAGGACTGCAGATTTGTTTTTAATCAAGTGTCACACACACTCAACTCTGGCAAAGGGAAACTTCAAAAACTGTCTTCGGCGGGAACAGTACATTAAAAAAGGAGGTGCCTTTAAAAAATAAAATCAACTGTCTGTGCTTCAGTTCCTGAAGCATTTAAAGCATTTAAATTTAAAGATTCAGTATTTAAATCTCTGTAGTTCTTTAGAAAAATAACACACACCAGATTATTTTCTTCTCTCTTTATAATAATTTTAGGCCAGGTTTAAAAAATTACCTTTCTCGTAATTTTTTCAGTTCCACATCTCTTTCACTTATCAGTTCAGAGATGCTAACAAAATAATTGTGTTCCAGATTTAACAGAGTTTCAGAAGCAGGAGAATGGATAAGATCATGATAGACATCTGCAAAATCTTCATCCCAGCTTGGGTCTTCAGGTCTTGCATATTCCAATGTTGCCTGGAAAATAATAAAATGATGATGCTAATGTGCCCTGCACATGAAGACTCGGAAATTCTTTTTAAATTGTTATACTGATTGGTTGCCTGTGGGACATTTTTGATTTGATAAAATTTGTGGGTTTTCCCTTGAAGATTTTGCCTCCATGGTTCAGAATCCACGTGATGACAAATGCTATGGACAAGGCGCAGCCATAACTAGCAAACTGAGCAGTATGTTAAATAATATCAATGGCCCAGACTGTCGGTGTTTAACAGTACTTTCCTAGTACAAGTGATTTTATTGATCAATTCAAACTTAATGCAATATGGTAGATTACAGATGTAATCAAATTCTCAGTTAAGTTTGTTAGTGCACCACATACCTTTAAACAGATAGGAGTGGGGCACTTCAGCCCTGCAGATGCTTCTGAACTATAACTCCCATCAGTCCCAGAAAGAAAAACACAGTACCACCCATCTTTTTTATCTGTTAATAACTTAAATCCATCCATGTGCTACCAACTACAGTAGAACCTCTACTTACGACTGCCTCTACTTGGGCCCGATCCAAGTTGAGACTGCGGCAAACCCGGAAGTGAATACCAGGTTTGCCACGATTTGCGCATGCGCAGAAGCAGCTTCTCCCATTTGCACATGCGCAGAAGCGTCCTGCCGCCGAATGCGCCTGCGCGCAACGGTGCTTCTACCAGCGACCTGGATCGACTTACTGGCGGACCTCCGGAACTGATTACGTCCGTAAGTAGAGGTTCCACTGTACTTAAAGATTCTGTGCAAGCACACACAATTCTTAAGTATCTAATATATAATGCATTAGTAACATTTTTGCCAGCGTTTGTTACAAAAGGAAAAAAGCAAACAAACTAAAAAGCAATTCATGTACCGGTATTAGCAGAAAAAAGGAAGGCATAAGCCAAAGATGAAAACTCAATCAGCCTTCTAGCAATAATTAGTTGTTAATGCCTTGCGAAGTAGTTTATGTTCAAATTAACCATCATTTGTTAGAGCCAGAGAAGGGAGGAAGGCAAATAACTGAACAATGGAAAAGCAAATTCATTCTCTGAGCAGTTGGTTCATGTACAGTATTTCTAATCAGAGAGTGAAATATCCTGTAAAGAATAAGTATGCTATATGGACAAAAATAAGTTCCAGCATCATCTTCTGAAGCATGTATAATGCTATGGAGACTTCTTACCTCAGTATACGTTTTGGCCCAAGCATTTGCCAGTTGGTGTAAATCTACTTTGCCAGACTTTACAGCTTCCAGGGCTCCTTCTGCTTCTTCATCGTGATCTTTTATGGATTCCTCCTCAATGAATCTATTCAGGGATTCTTTTAAATCTGAAATAATGGCAGTTTTTTTTGGGGGGGTGTCATCCATCAACTGAAATGTTTATCTTATTAATTTACAGTCATTATAAAGGCTAAATTCAATTTTTAATGGTTACTAAGAGGACATGCATCTAGGGACGCGGGTGGCGCTGTGGGTTAAACCAGAGCCTAGGGCTTGCTGATCAGAAGGTCGGCGGTTCGAATCGCCGCGACGGGATGAGCTCCCATTGTTCGGTCCCTGCCCCTGCCAACCTAGCAGTTCGAAAGCATGTCAAAGTGCAAGTAGATAAATAGGTACCGCTCCTGCGGGAAGGTAAACAGCATTTCCGTGTGCTGCTCTGGTTTCACCAGAAGCGGCTTAAGTCATGCTGGCCACATGACCCGGAAGCTGTCTGCGGACAAACGCCGACTCCCTTGGCCTATAGAGCAAGATGAGCGCCGCAACCCCAGAGTCGTCCGCTACTGGACCTAACGGTCAGGGGTACCTTTACCTTTAAGGCAGAGTTAAAGAAAAACCTGAGCACAAGGCAGTAGAACTCCAACAAATCCCAGTCCCATGTCTCAGTCTTGGGCTATACACAGTGCAATTCATCACATGAATGTATCCCATGCCATCCAAGGTAATATGTCTATAAAGCACATAGTTTATTAGCTACTGTGGCAAACAATGCCCCCTTTAAAGTGATTATTCCATTATTTTAAGTGATCACAGTATCTTGTGGGTCATTTTATCCAAATAATGTGACTGAATATGCAACAGGTGTGTCCCCCCCCTTGGATCTGCAGGGCAAAATAAGCAGCTATGAGTTATAGCAGGCATCCCCAAACTCGGCCCTCCAGCTGTTTTGCGACTACAATTCCCATCATCCCTGACCACTGGTCCTGTTAGCTAGGGATGATGGGAGTTGTAGTCCCAAAACATATGGAGGGCCGAGTTTGGGGATGCCCAGTATAGTTTCAACTTCCCTACATCCAAAAACCAAGTTTTGCACATGTAATAGACCACCTATGTATCTCCCTCCGACGTATGCAAATGGTATTACGTGAAATCCAGTTTTTTAGAGACCCTATGGAACTGTGAGAAAGTCTATGTTTGATGGTATAGAATAAATCCTTACCGTTTTCTATGAAGCATGGCAAGTTGTAAGGACGCATCAGATGCCTATGCAAATGGGTAGCACTTTCTTGCACTGGGAATTTCAGAGGAACTGTAAGCACAAAATGTTGGTTTCCAGCCCTGAATTCATACAAAAACCCTCTCTCTTTACTACAGATTGTTCCTTGGTCACCCTTCATTTCAAAGGCTTCCTGCACTGAAGCAAAATGAGAATGCTATTACCATTATATCTTTACACAAACACATAGAAAGGGGAGGGGAGTCAGTAAGTGAATTTTTAAAAAGTAAAAAAAGGAGATTGAAGACATTCACATTTGTTAAAAAATAAGGTATTATTTTATTCACTCAGCAGAAATTAATATTGTAGTAAATAAGATTTGTCAGATGTTCCCTGTTCTAAAACAGGACACATTCACAGGATAGCACCACTGTTGTTTATTTTTAAAGTGGTGGGTTTTTTGTTTCTTTTAAAGATCTGATAAGGCAATTGCAACCTCCAGTTAAAAAATGAAGTTTACAAACAAGTACAGACAGAACCATTTTAGGCACATCTAATATGTGTGTGGCTGAGCACACATGCATTGCGCTGAACCCGGAAGTTACCCAAAAAGTCACAAAAAGGGATGGAATGAGGTCTTTGCAACTTCCTTCACACACGCCTTCAAGGATTCAAGGGAGGCAAACATCATAATAGAATTACCGGTACTGTAAAACTTCTACAAAATAGTTTAAAACAACCTTCCGAAAAAGATTTTAGTATCTTAGAGGAGGGCACAACTAGCTACTACCGGTATTTTGAATAGAAACATTTCTGTTAGGGGTGAGAATACGTGACAACATTTTGTTGTAAGCCCCATTTCTAATACAGTACATATAAAACCACTTCAACACACATAGTTGTATGTGTTTCTTTAAGCCTTTCTGAAGTTAGCTTCTGAAGTTAAATACACTTTAGGAAATATGTACAAGCTCAAGGGGCCCAGGTGGCGCTGTGGGTTAAACCACAAAGCCTAGGGCTTGCTGATCAGAAGGTCGGCGGTTCGAATCCCTGCGACGGGGTGAGCTCCCGTTGCTCGGTCCCTGCTCCTGCCCACCTAGCAGTTCGAAAGCACGTCAAAGTGCAAGTAGATAAATAGGAACCGCTCCGGCAGGAAGGTAAAACGGCGTTTCCATGCGCTGCTCTGGTTCGCCAGAAGCGGCTTAGTCATGCTGGCCACATGACCCGGAAGCTGTACACCGGCTCTCGGCCAATAAAGCGAGATGAGCACCACAACCCCAGAGTCGGACACGACTGGACCTAATGGTCAGGGGTCCCTTTACCTTTACAAGCTCAAGAAGTTGTTTGGGCAGGCCTGTTTGGACAGGCTGTTTTACAAGGGCTGCTGCATCTTAAGACCCTAATTTTTGGTGACCTCATCTTTTAAACATATGGAACCTGAAGCAGGGTTGATGGCTCCAGCATACTGGGGGGAGCAGGGTGCATGTAGAAGAAAGTGCATTGGCATCCACAGCCTACTGTGTTTAGCAGAGATGGGCTGGCTTCAGTTTTTTGTAGCTTACAATATACATGTATTATTATTATTTATTGAATTTATATGCAGCCTTATAATTGGGGGTCTCAGGGCGGTTCACGGAATGAAATAAAGATAAAAAACCACAAAATACTTAATAAAAACAGTACTGTACTGTAACTCTCCCCCCATACACAATATTTTACATTTCAAATAGAATAGAATAGAATAGAATAGAATAGAATAGAATAGAATATATTTTATTGTCATTGTCTCCTTCGGGAGCAATGAAATTACTTGGCTGCTCCATCCACCCAAATAGGGCACTCCACGCAAAAACAAAACAACTACAAAAACACTGATTAAAACCATACACACTGATTAAAACCATACAATGTTCAGAAACCAATTCACAAGTGAATTAAGTTTGCTTATGGTCTATCCTATGGGACCCAGGTGGCGCTGTGGGTTAAACCAGTGTTTCCCAACCTAATCTAGGCAACGGCACACTTATTTCATTAAAAAAATCTCGCGGCACACCGCTCCTCCCCCACCCGGCTGCGCCGGGTCTCCTGACCCAGAGTTACCTCTGGGATCAGCTGTAGCGCGGCGTCCTTTCTCCTGCCCATCAGCTGGGGCACCAGGTCGGGATTCTCCCGCGAGGCTTCTGTTGCTGCTGCTGCTGCAGCAGCCAAGGGAGCAGCGCCGCCCTGGCTTCCGTTTCGCCGCTGGGCTCCAGCAGCGCCGCCGCCACGGTCCTGTGCAGCGCGGGGCTGCAGGTCCCTTTTTCCGCGGCACATCAGCCGGTGTCTCGCGGCACACCAGTGTGCCGCGGCACACCGGTTGGGAAACGCTGGGTTAAACCACAGAGCCTAGGGCTTGCTGATCAGAAGGTCGGCGGTTCGAATCCCTGTGACGGGGTGAGCTCCCGTTGCTCGGTCCCTGCTCCTGCCCACCTAGCAGTTCGAAAGCACGTCAAAGTGCAAGTAGATAAATACGAACCGCTCTGGCGGGAAGGCAAACGGCGTTTCTGTGCGCTGCTCTGGTTCGCCAGAAGCGGCTTAGTCATGCTGGCCACATGACCTGGAAGCTGTACGCCGGCTCCCTCGGCCAGTAGAGCGAGATGAGTGCCGCAACCCCAGAGTCGGACACGACTGGACCTAATGGTCAGGGGTCCCTTTACCTTTGGTCTATCCTGGCCAGAATCATTCACAAGAAAAGTAGCAGCTGCTTAGTGGGCCACTAGGAACCTACCAGCAAGAGATCCACCAGCAGGAACCCCCCCCCCCAAACCCACACAGCGCATTGTATATCTTGGTCTCTGTCCTGAGAGAAGCGTATGGGTGAAGAGGGCTGTCACCGGCAGCAATGCTTCTGAATGGTCATTTGCTGGAGACCCCTGGCGGGGGAGAGAGGGGGGCTCTTCCAATGGTCATCTGGGTGGCCCTTGTGAGAAGAGGGTGCTGGCCTAGAGGCCCCCCCATTTGGTCTGATCCTGCAGGGGTTCTTCTCATGGGCTTATGGTGGGGAAAACAGGAGGGCGTCCCCAATAAAATATCTGAGGGCGTTGCCATTCAAGTGGGGCGCCCAGGGCCCGATTTAGGTCTGATGTGGCCCTAAGGTACTGAAGGTAATGGGGCCCTTTATATGTCCAGCTGCCCTTTGTCAACAACAACTTGTGGCTCTTTTTTGTGTTGAATATATGCAGTAAAATATATGGTCATTTATGGACCTAATAGGTATGCAAAGCCATTTGCACATAACAAAATATGCATTTTATCACAGTAATTGTTGGACTGAAATGCATTTAAGAAGAAGTATATTAATAGTGAAATGATTATTAAGCTCTAACTTAACATGGTTTTTTTGTTCGTAACAAACTTAATAATGCAAACACAATGGCAATACGTAAATCTGGCCCTGGGCAGGGATCAACTGTGCAGGGCGGGGCTTGCCTGGGCCCCCAAATATTTTATTCAAGTTCCCCCCACCCCTCTGCCTGCAGGGGGAAACCAGACGCGGTTCCCGGTTTCCTCCTTCACGACACGCGTTTACAACACCCGTGTCATTATAGCAAACCAAAACTGCAGGCATTCCTCGGATTCTTTTTTTTTTCTTTCGGAAGAGCGAAGTTCCGCCTAAGCAAAGAGCCTCCCTCCCCAACCCGGCCTTCACCTGAGGCGACGCGGAAGCAGCCCGAGAACCAGCGTTTGCCTTGGAGAACGCAAGAGGGAAAACCCCACAAACTTACGCGCTCCTCAACTCCCTCGCTGCCCTCCTTCGGCGGAATGCCCGATTCCCACGAGACGGGAGCCCCCGTGTCGGCCAGAGGGAGGAACACCCGCGTCCGCCAGGACACGCCCCGCCCACTTTTCTGCCCCCGGAACCTTCTCCTCACCGGAGAGAGCGCGCGGGTGGGGAGGGGCTGCCTTCCGTCACTTCCGGACTCCTGTCACCGTCACTTCCGGCCTCTTCTTCGCGCGCGGATTTCGAACTGGTGGCCGGCCGAGGGCCGAAGCGGAGCCCCGGGATGGCGCGGCCGCCGCGGAGGTGAGCCGGGTCCCCTCGCGCCGGGGCAGGAGGCTTCCGCTTGCGGGCGTTATGCCGGGAGGGGGCGGGCGGAGGCCCTTGGGCTGCTGTTGTTTGTTTGTGTATACGGAATTTTTAAATTAATTTTTCTGTGTGTTTTTTTTAAATGTATTTTTATTAAATATTTTCTTGATTTACAAAAGTATGTGCAATGTCTCTCTCTCGTATATTTTTTTCCATGCAACATTTTTACAAATCAGCTTCATTCAAGTGAACAGCAGAGAACCTGCACAAGCAACGCTGACACAAAACCTTAACTTTTCTGTTCTACAATTTAAAGTACTCCTTTTTACATCCTTAAGAGATCAGTGACTTCCCTCCTTCTCTTTCCATGGTTCATTAAACTATATTATTCAGCATTCCATTATTACATTCATCATAACTTATTTACACTGTTGAATTTATCTCTTCTTTTTCTCCCTTTTGCTTTTGAGTGCTTTATTCGTTGAAATAAGTGTGCAATAGATATTATAGGCAAAATGAGAAATGAAAAAAATAAACGGTTGTTCACCCTTTAACTAATTCTTGCTTTGTACATCCATTTGTGATTAAATTCCTTAAATACAGGCTTAAACTTTACTTTTTCCATATCATTTGACTTACTATAAATTTTATTTTATACAATTACCCTATTTACATACTGAAGCTCAATCAAAATCTGCCAACGGATTGATCTTTTGACAATGTTCTTTTACATAGACTCTCTATATAGCCCACTCTCTGAACATTTTTTCAGCTGTAACATCTCCTAGCCTTGCTGATAATCTCGCCAGTTCGGTGTACTGTACTCTCTTATTTTATTTTGCCAGTCTGACTTAGATGGGATATCCTCTCCCTTCCAACCTTTTGCAATTAGAATTCTGCTGTTGTTTGTGTATAATTTTTTTATTAAATTATTAATTTTCCTGTTTTACAATTTAAAGTACTCATGTTTACATCCTTAAGATATCAGTGACTTCCCGTCTTCTCTTTCCATGGTTCATTTTACATATCACAAACCCCTGCATATTTTACAGAAACTATACCATTCAGTATTCCATTACAACATCCATCACAACTTATTTACACTGTTGAATTTATCTCAATGTTGCCAGTGTTTTCAGCTATACACAGTTATTCCCCATATATTCAACAAACGTTTTCCAGTCTTCTCTAAACGTATCTTCTTCTCTTATTCTATATGTTAAGTATATGTTAAGTATATTATTCTATATGTTAAGTAAACACACAGTAGTGGCATACATAAATAAGTCTTTTTTGACACCTGGGAATGTTGTTTGTTACTTGAATTTGTATACCGCCCTTCCCCTGAAGATCACAAAAACCAAGTGAGAATGCAAAATGCATTAAAAAAAGCCAATATCCTCCCTCCCACAGACACACTTAAAAGGCTGTTGGTTGTTTTTTTACAACCAGGCCATGGACTGATTGAACGCTTTTGCCTGGCGCCTGAAGATATGGAAACATGCATTTTTATCCATATTTTTCTTTTAGCAGTCTAGGATTCAGAGACAGAAACTACAGCATCATAAATCTATTAATAGCAATCTAAAATGTATTAGTTTATTTTGCATTTTTATTCATAGATTGCTCTTTACTGTATAGCTGGCTGCCCCTGAATTTATTTCAGTAAGACTAATTCTAATGCTCTTGTTGAAAGAAATATTAGTGAGAAAAATTCAGAGGCAGCCAGCTGTACAGAAGCTACAGCAAAATAATTAGTAAAAATATAAAGTGAATAATTGTTTCATATACATATATTTGTGTGTGTGTGTTATATATATATAATTGGGCATTGTATGACTGCCACAGTATCTTAAGAGTCAGGTGTACAGTTTCTAAATTAATTTTACTTTTACATGTTTCCCAGAATCATCATTGCATAAAGCAGTAGCAATTAAATATGAATATTTTGATTCAAATACAACAACTGCTTACATATGCATAATGGTTCCATGGGTTAGGCAAAAAATGACCCCTCTTATGCATTTGCATGTTATATTCTTCTAGGAATAAGAAAGCAGTTGATTATTCTCAGTTTGGCAGTGTGGATGAAGATGATGATGGTAAGTCATCCGTGGTTCTTTCATGCCAAAGGGGGACAGATTCAGTGGGGAAGTAACATGGAAGCTTGCTGAAGCTGTTTTATATGAGTGCAACTAGAAGAAAAGTTCATTGTGTTTAAGCTTTGCTTGCACTGGTTCTACAAAGGTTTATAGCAGCTTTCCCCCAAACCTGCTGTACATTTAAATATGAGCACATACTGCAAGCCAGTGTACATCTGCTCCCAATTAATATCATAGCTGCAGTATTTTGTACTTCCAAACAATCTTCTGAACGGTTTTCAAGGGTAGCCCATGTACAGTGCCATACAATATTCAAATTTGGATGAACCACGCACCAGCACTACCTGTCTCTTACTTGGATTGAGTTTCAATTTATTAGCCTTCATCAAGTCCATTAATAATCTTGGACTCCGGTTTAGGACTTCTGACAGCTTAACATGAATCTGATAAAAAGAGAAATAAGAGTTGGATATCATTGATATACTGATGACATTGCACTTCAAATTCTGGGCGATATCTGGTTTTCAGCATCGTGATATATCACCAAATAACCATCACAATATAGTGATTACAATGACCGAAATAACACCTGAAAAAGCAGCTGGGCTGTGGAGGGAGAAAGAAACAACCAAGAGGAAGGGAAGAAGGCTGCTCACTTGCTCGGGCGAAGGAGCTCCTGGCCTCTCCCTCCACAGCCCAGCCTTGAAAGTGCTCCACCTGCTTAACTGCTTGCCTGTGTGTTTGCCTCTTCGCCCTAGCAAGTGACATGGGCTGCCTCTTTCCTTCCGGTCAGTCGTTCCTCCTGTTACTGAACCGGTCTGAAACCGTCTTTGCAATCTGGACTTCATACTTGTTTCAGGCAAAGTATCGAAATATTGCCCAGCTCTACTGTCTGGATATCCTTACCCAGTGTCACATAGCAGTTAGTATGCATCTTAGTTTACAACATAATAGTTTTCAGTTTTTAGATACAGAATATGTTTTTGTACATAACATGTCCTGGGTAATGAAAGCTGGACGGGCTTGAAAGACTGGCTGGGTACATGAGATAGATCAGGGATGTCCAACCGGCCAGCAACTTTGGCCATCCCCCCCTAAAAAAAGCTCAACCACTTTGGCCATCCCCCCTAAAAGCACACGCTCCTCCTCCCTCCAATGACAAAGGGTAGATCACTGACAGTTATTTTATACTGGGAGTGGATCACAGTCTCTTGGGAGTTGGACGTGCCTGAGATAGATCACCAGAAATAAATTGAAAATGGAGAAAGCTGGTTGATGTCTCCTTTGCAGTAAATTTGATATTAAGACCCTCTAGCTTTCATTGAAGAATCCTTCCTAACGAAGTTCTGAACAGACAACAGCTAGGCTGCTTCATATGAAATAAGCATAATCTGTTGCCTGGCTCCCTGTCTTTGGGATGTTGAAGAGATAGCATTCTTAACTCTGGATGCAGCAAACCTCGTCATTCCGCTATCTCAGCTGAAATGTTGCGAGGAGAAGCGGGGACAGTGGCAAAGCAAACACCCCATTTCAGCGTTCTTCACTCACACCTTGCAGTGGGTGCCACTCGGGACGGGGCAATGTTAAGCAGAGAGATGACGTCCCCATTTCCTTGCCCTTGCCCTGCTCTGCTATGACTGTGTATTTTGTTTTATGTCATGCTGGATTTACTGCAGGAGATCTAAAGCTCTAGAATATCTTACAATTCATGCATTGTACATATTGTTAAAATGGGTTTTTTTGTAAAACAACTGGAAGAACTTGCACTGTTACAGTGCGTCTAATGTGCTTCTGCTAAACAGATGAAGATTTTGCAAATATAACTGCACCTTCAAGCAAAAAATCAAAGAGGATATGCTCTGAGTTGACAAAGAAGAAAATGGAGCAAAAGCCCCCCAAACAGGAAATTCAGTTTCAAAAGAGTTCACCGAACAAAAGGTAAGACAAAGCCAGAAAACTCCATTCATTTTAAATTTACTTATGTGTTTGTGATACAACACTGGTTTTTTCCTAGCTGTGGTTAAGAAACAAGTAGCTGGCTTTGGGGATATAAGCTCATTCCCTTGGAGTGGAGCGAATTCTCCTTGCCTACCTAAGATCAGTTTATTGGAACTGATCTTAACAATTATGGAGGTTATAAAATCTAAAACCAGGATTTAAAGTTGGTTTCAGAGCCTGAAATAGTTTCTTTGTTCCTTTTTTTATTCGTGTTGGCACTGAGGTTAATAAACATACATATTGATAATGTGTTTTCCATAACTGTTTTTCAAATTGCTTCAGACTTGCCTTGGATCACAGACTTTACCAGAGAGATTTGGAAGTTGCCTTAGCGTTATCGATGGGTGAGCCACCAGCAAGGAACCATAAAGTACAAGATTCACAGAAACAAGGTGATTCTTGAAGACTCTCAATAGAAACATTTCTCTCTTGTGCTTTTTGCTGCTCTTAAAGTAGTGTTGACATTTTGGGCTGCAGTCCCACATGTATTTAGGACCAGAAATAAAAGACATTCATAATTCTCTTTTAACCAATAACCTATTTGAGAAATATTGATGTTGATGAAAATCACAAAATGCAACGTAAGTTAATATCCAGTTAGGTAAAGGGACCCCTGACCATTAGGTCCAGTCGTGTCTGACTCTGGGGTTGTGGTGCTCATCTCGCTTTATTGGCAGAGAGCCGGCGTACAGCTTCCAGGTCATGTGGCCAGCATGACAAAGCCGCTTCTGGCGAACCAGAGCAGCACACGGAAACGCCGTTTACCTTCCTGCCAGAGCGGTTCCTATTTATCTACTTGCACTTTGACGTGCTTTCGAACTGCTAGGTTGGCAGGAGCTGGGACCAAGCAACAGGAGCTCACCCCATCGCAGGGATTCGAACCGCCGACCTTCTGATCAGCAAGCTCTAGGCTCTGTGGTTTAACCCACAGTGCCACCTGGGTCCTAATATCCAGTTGGTGCAATGCAAAAGTAGAAATTCTGAAATTTGGCTATGATAGCTAGAGTGAAATACTTTCAAAGTTCAGTTAATTATTTTGATAACTTTAAAAAGGAGAGACTATATCTGGGAATAAGGTGAAAGTTCAGAAGTGCTTATTTTTGCATAGACATATATTGGATTGCACTGTATGGCCACAGTCCGCTAAAGGTAAAGGTACCCCTGACTGTTAGGTCCAGTTGCGGACGACTCTGGGGTTGCACGCTCATATCGCTCTATAGGCCGAGTTTGTCCACAGACAGCTTCCAGGTCATGTGGCCAGCATGAGCGAACCAGAGCAGCGCATGGAAACGCTGTTTACCTTCCCACTGGAGCGGTACCTATTTATCTACTTGCACTTTGACGTGCTTTCGAACTGCTAGGTTGGCAGGAGCAGGGACCGAGCAACGGGAGCTCACCCCATCGTGAGGATTCGAACTGCCGACCTTCTGATTGGCAAGCCCTAGGCTCAGTGGTTTAGACCACAGTGCCACCCATGTTACTCAGTAGTAAAGTTCCCACAGTGTGATTTCTTTTTTAATAATGTGGTAGAAAGATAGTTAATTTTCCTAGCCTATTACTACTAAACTTTATGCCATTACTTTGTACCTGACTGTTTCCCATTTCTGGTTTCAGCTGAAGAATCTGAGGGTGATTCCAGCTTCAGTGAAGATGATGATGTTGAATTTGTTGTGAAGAAGAAAGCTACAGGAAACAGAAAAGAAGGAAGGCAGCTAAATGCTGAAAGCAGAAAGAAAGAAAAGAAGCATTCCAAATCAGAGAGGGGTTCAATAGGTAAGCAGATTTGATTCTTTCCTGGGTGCCAAGCTTTCTGGCATCTGTTTTTCAGAGGTGTGTGTGGTATGCCTAAAACAGCACTTATTTTAAAGCTAAGTGAAACTTGCGCTTCAGGCCTTTTCACACGAGTGTTTTATGATATCAGCTTCCCATGCCCATGTTTTCATACTGAAGTATGAAAACACACCTCAAACTTTCTCAGGATTGAGGTGTGCAAGTGCACAATTTAAACAGCTTATTTTCGGTGCGCTCCCGTTGCTGCGTCCCTGCTCCTGCCAACCTAGCAGTTCAAAAGCACGCCCAAAAGTGCAAGTAGATAAATAGGTACCGCTCCGGCGGGAAGGTAAACGGTGTTTCTGTGCGCAGCTCTGGTTTCGGTGTTCCGTTCTGCCAGAAGCGGCTTCGTCATGCTGGCCACATGACCCAGAAAAACTGTCTGTGGACAAATGCCATCTCCCTCGGCCAGTAAAGCGAGATGAGTGCCACAACCCCAGAGTCGTTTGCGACTGGACTTAACTGTCAGGGGTCCTTTACCTTTTTAGCAACTTATTGGGACAAACTTTTTGTTAACTGCTCCATTGAAGTATATGTCAGGGGAATGTGCTTGTTTTTTTCAGTAGCTGTCAAATTAATTTGCCTTTAAAAGTGACTTCCATATTTCTTAAATATATTCTGTATCATCCATCCATTAAAATGATTTTCCAAAGTTATTCCTTCTTATTTTTTAACCATGGGACTACTTGCAGCCAAATCTGAACCAGCTTTGCAGAATTTGTCAAGTTCTCTAGAACAGATTGGACAGCCTTTGAAAACATCTGGCCCTTCCTTGGCCAAGAAGCCTAACTGCACGTCCCCAGGTATGTTCAATACATACACTGTTTCTATGGTTGCTTAGGGTTCCTATATCTATGCAAAATCATTGTCTGAAAACCAGGATAAAAATTATAATCATTAACTACATCTATTTTCCATGTTCAGGTAAAGCCCCTCAGGAACCATGGATAATGAAAAATATATTAATCTGCTCTTTCAGGTTAACTTTTTTCCTCAGTAGCCTCTGGCTCTATTTTTGACAGAAGACAGGCTGCTGGCCTAGCACAATTTGCTACATTAAAAGGAGTATGGTATGGGTAAAACAACAACAACAACAACAGAACAATTTTTTATACCCCGCCCATCTGGCTGGGTTTCCCCAGCCACTCTGGGAGGCTCCCAACAGAACATTAAAAACACAATAAAAGACCAAACATTAAAATCTTCCCTAAACAGGGTTGCCTTCAGATGTCTTCTGAAAGTCAGATAGTTGCTTATTTCTTTGGCATCTGATGGGTGGGCGTTCCACAGGGCGGGCGCCACTACCGAGAAGGCCCTCTGGCTGGTTCCCTGTAACCTCAATTCTCGCAGTGAGGGAACCACCAGAAGGACCTCGGAGCTGGACCTCAGTGTCTGGGCTGAACAATGGAGGTGGAGATACTCCTTCAAGTATACTGGGCTGAGGCCGTTTAGGGTTTTAAAGTTCAGCACCAACACTTTGAATTGAGCTCGGAAACGTACTGGGAGCCAATGTAGGTCTTTCATGACTGGTGTTATATGGTCTCAGCGGCCACTCCCAGTCACCAGTCTAGCTGCTGGATTCCAGATGAATTGTAGTCTCTGGGTCACCTTCAAAGGTAGCCCCACGTAGAGCGCATTGCAGTAGTCCAAGTGGGAGATAACCAGAGCATGCACCACTCTGGCGAGACAGTCCGCGGGCAGGGAGGGTCTCAGCCTGCGTATCAGATGGAGCTGGTAGAGAGCTGCCCTGGACACAGAATTGACTTGCGCCTCCATAGACAGCTGTGAGTCCAAAATGACTCCCAGGCTGCACACCTGGTCCTTCAGGGGCACAGTTACCCCATTCAAGACCAGGGAGTCCTCCACACCTGCCCGCCCCCGTCCTCAGAAACATTGAGTCTTTGCTTTGAACTGTCATCCTAAAGTTTCTTGGAAGGAAAATGGAACTGAGTCTTTAGGTAATTGACCCAGAAGAGCGGGTTTATTAAAAGCCATTAAGAGACACAAACAGCATAGTCAAGTTACTCACAAGGGGAGGGAGAAAGTGCAGTAGTGAGATGAAGCTGCACAGCTGCATTGTGGCACATGCTCTCTCCAAAGCAAGGAAGAGAACAAGGGAAGAAAGTGACCTGCAAGATCAGGAGGCACAAGTCAAAACAATATAATAATAATAATAATAATAATAATAATAATAATAATAATAATAATAATAATAATTTATTATTTGTACCCCGCCCATCTGGCCGGGTTCCCCCAGCCACTCTGGGCGGCTTCCAACAAACACTAAAATACATTAAAATATCACACATCAAGTTTACTTGATGCTCTAGAGTTTGCTGAGGCACATGGAGGAAGGAAGGGGAAGATGGATTCTTGTGGTAGGTGCCAACGGCAGGGAGAATTTGCCTTCCCATGCCATGCTACAGCTTTCATTTGGCAGGCTCATAGGATAATAATAATAATAATAATAATAATAATTATTATTATTATTATTATTATTATTATTATTATTTATTTATACCCCGCCCATCTGGCTGGGTCTCCCCAGCCACTCTGGGAGGCTTCCAAAAGAACATTAAAATACAATAATCTATTAAACATTAAAAGCCTCCCTAAACAGGACTGCCTTCAGATGTCTTCTAAAGGTCTGGTAGTTGTTGTTCTCTTTGACATCTGAAGGAGGGCATTCCACAGGGCGGGTGCCACTACCGAGAAGGCCCTCAGCCTGGTTCCCTGTAACTTGGCTTCTCGTAGTGAAGGCCCTTGGCACTGGACCTCAGTGTCCAGGCAGAATGATGGGGGTGGAGACGCTCCTTCAGGTATACTGGACCGAAGCCATTTAGGGCTTTAAAGGTCAGCACCAACACTTTGAATTGTGCTCGGAAACGTACTGGGGTGGGATGCAGCGGTGCAAGAATGGGCACCAGGCTGGGGCTTCTACTGGACTGCTTTTGGAAAACATGCAAACAAAAAACAACAACCCAGAAAAAATATCAAGCCTTTCCAGATATTAGACGTTTCACTGAGCAGAATTGCAGGGGGTGAGGTGCTGCATGAGCATTCTACTGGAAGCTTCAAGAGAGAACAGTGTGGTTTCCAGGATGACCATTCTCTAGAAAAGCACATTTAAGTCAAGGATGACAACAGTTATATAGTATTAGAAGACAAAAGCCCAGGGGTCTGCTGAAAGCAGTTTTCTGTGGAAATGAAAAGGGATGGAGATGCCAAGGCTATTTTTCAAAAAGAGGCATGATAGATGCTGGATGGATGTATTTAGTGCTAAGTGGAAGGTTGTAAAAGGACACAGGACTCATTACAGTGGTACCTCTACTTACGTTCACCTCCGGTTACATACACGGCAAACCCAGAAGTATTTTTCCAGGTTTCGCCGTGCACACATGCGCAGAAGTGGTCCCTCTGGTTGCGGAAACCTCGGGATCTGACCGGAGCTCTGGAACGGATCTCTTCCGCAACCAGAGGTACCACTGTATTGCCAAGGACTTGCCTTGGGACGGAGGGGAGGTTGGCTTTAGGATGCTGAAGAGTTCCGTATCCCAGAATACATGAGTTCAAGGATACCTTCCTCCTTCCCCCCTCTTCACTTCACCTTGACAGCTACTAATAGACAAGATGGAATCTCAGAGACAAAATGGAAACATTGGCACAAAATGGAGATGATCTGACAACAACAGAAATACGCCTCTGTGTACTAGAAATTGTGCATTATGTAATATTTAATGCTACTTTGTTCAGTTCGTCCACTATTTCTTTCACTGGAGTTTCTTACATCTTGTAGATTACTTGAACCATGGGTTACCCCACATATTTCCCCCTGTCTCCCACTGTTCTGAGACTCAGAGTTTTTAAGTGAGGTTGCCACTTAATAGGAGACTGGATATATTTGAGGACTCATCATGCAAAGAGTCCTTTAAAGTTTACAGCCCCCTTACATTTGTATACTTAAGGGCTGGGTTCTGTGAAGAAGATGGCACTAGTGGGAGCTAGCTCAACAATTCCTCCATCTCTTCCTTCACCCCCATAATTGGCTCTGATGGGGTCTGGAGAGCCCCCCAAAACAGTACTCAGGGAGGGGAGGGGAAATGGTTCTGTTGGGCAAGCTGAAAAGCTTCGACTGACGGAACAATTTGCAAAACATGCTGTTGAATTCCTCTCTAAATATTTGCTCTGAAGCCTCTAAAGAGATAAAATGAGCTTGAAGAAGAGTATGCGCCAGAGATGAGCTTGTGTCTTACACAAAATTGCATGTGCAACACTAAGAGTTCACTGCTATGCAGGCAGTGAAGTATGAATACAATATTCTAGTCTACTTATTTTTCTTAATATACCTCCCCAACAATCTTTTCAGCTACATCTGGAAGCAGTGCCATACAGCTGGGACGAACAGACTTGAAATCGCCCACACAAGGTCTCAGGCTTGGCCTCTCTAGGTTGGCGAGAGTGAAATCACTGCACCCGAGTTTTGCCAGTTCCTGAGTACCTGCGATGGCTTCAGAGGGTCGCAAATTGAAATTAAATACTTTGGGTGTGGTGTAGCATTTTTTAAAATTGCGGGTTTTTCCCCAGGCAATATATATTTATCATTCTGAATGAGATAAAGTTGATGCATTTTAAAAAAAGATTTCATTCTCAAAAAGTGTAAGGTGTGAGGTATTGACAGCACTTAAACGCCAATGTTGTTGCGACACACCCACACCCACACCCGCATACTGAAATGTTCAGATCATTGGCTGGCTTAATACTTCATAGATATGGCCCCATGGAAGTCAATTGTGATCCAGGCTAGTTTCCAGTTTTTAGATGCTGCATTTTGAATCATCATGAAGACCAGTTCGCTTGTAACTTGGATATTTTGCTAAAAGCAATCTTGAAGTTCCACCTTGATATCTTCATCGTTTCGATAGAAAACATATTTCCAGAAATTTATGCTGTTATTTTCTGATGTTTGCATTTATGCGTGGATTTTACTGGTAAATGTATATTATGTATCTCTGTCCCTTTTAAGTGAAATAAAATACCTGTATAAAGAGCAAAAAGCTGTTTGTGTTAGCCACTTTAAGTCTTCCTTCTTGACACCTTTAGCAAAATACACGAAACAAAATACACGAAACAACTGGTTCAGTTTCAGCTTGAGCCGAAGACAAGTCTTAATGGCTAAGGATCACAACATCAAGAACATAACTGAAGCCATTTCCCCCAGCTCCTTCCAGCTGATCTTTGATCACACTTGCCATGTGTGCTGGATCACTGCAATTGTTCGTTCCCACATTTGTAGGCCACCCCATAAGTGTTGCCAAGCCCTGCCTTGACCTGTGAAGGAAGTGTGAGTGCAGGTGGCTCTGTCATAACATAAAGTTCTCCGTGTGGCATGCAATCAAAAAAGTAAAAACCAACAATTGAAACGCACAGTGAAACACAAAACCATTAAGGAGCTGGGGAGCCATATAAAATTTGAAACGGAACATTAGGTGACCTAGATCTTCACTTGGCACCTAGAGACACCAAGGTGATGCCAGGCAAGCAGCCCCGGGAAGGATGCTCAGGTGTGCTATTATTGAAAAAGCCCTCTTCCTGCCCACTGATAACACCTAGGCAGTTTCGTGAAGCTCGGTCACCGTATCCTCAGGAATTCCAACCTTACATGCGTGACACTGTTACATCACAGACACTGTAAAATTCTACTGGTCTGTCATGTACCCTCTATATCCCACTGTTCTCTCTGGATGCTATAAATACTGGGGGGGTGGGGGGGGAAGAAAAATTGGCAAAACCGAAAGGTTACATTAGGATGCCGCTCCTTTGATTTGTGTACGTGCTGAGTTCAATTGGTAGCTGGCATTCTGGTGCCTCGTTGACGTTTGCCATTCTTGGGATGAGCTCTGGAGCGTAGTGGGAATGCCACAGAAAAAGAAGCTATCACTCATTGAGCAAAACAAGCAAAGAGCTGCTGAGTACAAGTTGGAGACAGGCGACTATCAAGACAGAACTGGGTGTTCTGGTGGCCCGAGAACCGCTGCTTGCCCTACTCCGTGCAACCTGAGTCTCTCTGGGGCTCCCAGTGTGGAAACTGGTGATTCGTTGGAAATCTCATGGAAGACTTTCCTCTCCGTGTTAAGGTCAATGGAGGAATGTTCGGAAAACAAGATGAATGCTTTAGTTCCTCAGCTCATAACATCTCAGCCAGTTCTGTCGAGGTAGGAAAATTCATTCATTGCTTCTAGGCTGGGGCAGGGAAACGATGGCATACTGTCTCCTACACCATCCATTTTGTACGACTTTCACAAACTTTCGTTCAGGGTGGATTTGATTTAAATAAAATTGATTTAAATCACGATTTAAATCACTAGTAAGGCTTGATTTAAATCACTAGTCAGTAAGACTTGATTTAATTTTTTTTTTACAGAAAGACTCATTCTTGCTGGTATAATCTTAATATTTACAACCATATGAAGGTTTCATTTTTGGAATAATAAATTTTCAGAGTAGTTTTTACAGTTATATCAAAAATTACTGATTTGGTTTACTACTAGAAATACATAGACAGATAATTATGAAATTATGGTGAGGTTTAATAAGTTATCTGTTTATATTTGGACAACTTTTCTGCTGTACTTTATTGGAAGGAGAAAAATAATCATTTCCTTAATAACCATTTAAACAATTTATCTAACTAAAACAATAACATGATAGCATATGTATCCATGTTTGTTAGCTGATGTAGTTAAACATTTTTTTAAAAAGCTTAGACTGAGTTTTAGCACACTTGATAAACTTAAAACAAATCCTTATTTCCTGATGAATAGCCTTTGGACTACAATGTAACTTAAACAGAAGACTATATTTAGAAATATTTTTCCTCCAAAAGCATTTTATTTTAAAAATCCAATTTAAATCAAAAAAATCCGATTTAAATAAAAAATAAATCATTTTTTAAAAAAATAAATCATTGATTTTTATCCACCCTGCTTTCGTTCCAAAACAGGAATTTAAAAATGGGCAAAACTCTACAGATTCATTTGTTAACATCCTATTATGAGCAATGGTAACACAGACAGAGTAAGAAACTCCCCCCAACATGTTAGTAGAACTGAGAATACAGGTATTTCAAACTGGCCAGGGTGAGGCAGAGGCATGCAAATCACTTCAGGAGGGCTTCCCAGATTGGTAGGGCTGAGACCAGAAGTTCTTCTCCCTGCTGAGTTACCTTTCATCAGCAGTTTAACGCATTCCTCCCATGTGATTCCTGTGACAACTGGCGCCACGTTTAAGAGCGGCATGGGTGGCAATTCCCATAAGGCTTATGAGAGTGAAGGTATAAAGCTTTCACAACCCGCAGCGTCCGTAACCCGCAGTGTCGCGTCTGCGCACGCGCGGGTTGCGATTTGGTGCTTCTGCGCATGCACGAAGTGCCGAACCTGGAAGTAACCTGTTCCAGTACTTCTGGGTTTGGCGCGTTTGTATCCCGCAGCGAACGCAACCCGAGGTAGCTTATTCAAACCCAAAATTATCATAAAAATCAGTGTAGTTAAACCCAACGGGTTACAAATAAAATTGCTCTGCTGGATCTAAATTTTGGTTTTACACGATTGAATTTTACTGTTTTACTGTGTACATAGTTTTATAGAGTTTTATTTAAATTTTATTTTTATTTTATAATAATTCTGTTTTATTTAGAAAGTTTCTTTGTATTTTCTTGTTTCTTTGGATGTAATACAATGTATATCTATGGGCCAATGGCTGTAATAAAACATTACCTTACCTTACCAACCCGAGGTATGACTGTATTATCCTTTCTACAATAAAAACTCTTCGAAGCCTGGTAGAAATTATTTCCTCAAATTATTTCAGCTTATATTTCTAAATTTAGAATAATGTTATTCCTACAATGTTTGCATGGCCACTGATTAATTTTCTCCGTGTTTACTCTTTAGGAAGAAGATTGTCACCAAGGCTGAAAAAATAAGAAAAGGCAGATCAAGTGCGCTCCCTGTTATACTGAAGCCTGGAGAAAAAGCAAATGCTTACCAAAAGGTAAGAAAAACTAATGTCGCAGCAGCTGTATACCTTTTATTTCCCCCATTTAGCACAATATTAGCCGCAGTTACAGCATATTGGAAAAGTTTAACATTTTGCTTTTTAATGTCTGTACCTGTAATTCCCAATAGAAAAGTGTCTGGTTTTTTAGCAAATGTATATTTCAACGTTTTCTTAATTTAAGTATATACATAGCTGTCAACTTTCGGATTTGAAAATAAGGGATTTCCCCCAAACTTTCGGATTTGAAAATAAGGGATGCCGCGAGGGCGGTGCAATGGCACCAAGTAGCCTCGCCACCCTGCGCTCCAGAGGCTGCGCGCAAATGGGTGAGCGCAAGAGCGAGCGCATAGACGGCAGGCAGGCTGTCTGTCTGGTTGGGCGTGAGGGTCTGGCTGCACAAGGCATGCAAGCCCCACCCCCAGTCGGTCTCAGACTCCTTATTGGCAGCCGAGCAACGCAGCTGAGGAGCCTCCCTGGCCGGCAGGGAGGGAGAGGAGCTGCTTCCTTTGAAATCTGGGAAATTTAAGGGATATTAACAATCCGGGATAGCAGCAGGAAACGGCATTAGAATAAGGGAGTTTCCCGCCAAAAAAGGGAGGGTTGACAGCTATGAGTATATATCATGTCCCAGAAGCCTTTCACCTTCTTACATTCCCACCACCCTGTTCTTTCTTACAGGAAAGGGAACGGAGTGCTGTTGTTCACAGCTCAAAGCAAGATGGAGAAAAAATTAGAATCGGATCAGGCCAGCCCGATCCCTGTGGTAAGCAAAGCTTAGGTTGTAAGCCTCTTCTATTTTGAAATGGAAGTTGTCCTCCGTAGGAGCTTTTGTCAAACAGCTTAGGTAAACATCAGAAAAACCGCAAAGGTTCCTGTGAATCTGCTCACTGCACGCTTGACAGAGCTCTACAAACACAGCAAATAGGATTCAGCTGGATCTCTGGGAAGTAGACCAATGCAGGTGAAAGTGAGACCAGAATTTGCATCCTGTTGAAGAGCTGGTTGGTGTACTATGCATAGCTGTCCACCCTCCCTTTTTTTGCGGGAAACTCCCTTATTCCAATGCCGTTTCCCGCTGCTATCCTGGAATGGTTAAAAGGTCTAAACACGTAATTGTAGCCTTAGGTTGTTTTCATGGGTGCCTGTCTCACCTATCCATAATGCATAGATTCCCATCTTTAATTTTTTTTTTTTAGTGTGGGATAACCTGCTATCTAGGTGCCTTGCAGCTGAGCTCCTGGGTCACTCGCTCCCTGGATAACCCTACCCACCCACCCAAACTCACAACAATACACGTCTGGCATCTGGAGAATAAATCTCTCAAGATTGCAAAGGTTGACTCTTCCTGCTTTAGCGAAGGCTTTGGCAGTTACAATGGTCTGCAAACCTGTGGATACTTGCCTAGGAGTAAGTTTCATTGAACACTGTGATTTTTATCTTTAAGTGACAGGTCCAGTAAAACTTAGATATGCCTCCTGTGTAGAAATAATCCTAACCTATATTTTTCTAAATAGGGAAGACTCCTAAGGGAGACATATGCCATACAGGAAGCAAAACAAAGATAGACCAAGCAACAACTGAAGCAGCTTATGCCCAATTACCTTTGGTAAGCGGTCAATTTATAATTATTTATAATGATCCGTTGCATACACGAACAATTCATTTGCTAAACTGTATGTTTGCATGTCTTCATAGCTAGAAATAATGCAAGTTTCAAGGCAAGTTGAAATACGTGTGTGTGTGTGTGTGTGTGTGTGTGTGTGTGTGTGTGAATGTTGCAGGCCCCACAATTAACCCAGATATGCATTTTAAATAAAAGGACACATTCTACTCATGTAAAAACACGCTGATTTCCGGACCGTCCGCGGGCTGGATTTAGAAGGCAATTGGGCCGGATCCGGCCCCCGGGCCTTAGTTTGCCTACCCATGGTTTAGAATGTGCACAATGGGAAGCTGCTCATAATTTCTTGGCTTGCTGTTACAGACTCTACCTGATCCCAAAGCCGTGATCCAAAGACAACGGGAGGTACCTCATTTAATTCCCCAAGAAAACGCATCCCTGACACACAAATTCAAGAAAGGAAACATAGGGCTGACAAATCATAAAGACCGGCATCCGCAGGTGAGATAAATACGGTTTAATTTATTTTTAGCAGTTCACTCTCGACCTGTTGATCAGATTGCAGTGGAGGGGGAACCCGGTTTGATTGGCCCTGTAACAGAGCTGCTGGCGTGTTCCTCAGAAGCATGGGATAGCATCTTGAGAAAGTTGGTCTCACTCCAGGGGTGGGTGGGAATGTGTGTATGAAGAGACCCTAATTCACTGTGTTTTAAGTTAGGTTGCTTCTTCACAGATTTGCAGTTGCATATATCTCAATATTTTTGGTGTTGTCCACATGACATCCTCCTCATTCGACTGGCAGCCCCCACTTTTTCCACAGTAAACTCAACCCAAGGAAAATTGGTTAAGCAAAGTTAATTCAACATAAAATTGGGCAGGTGGGTTCTGGTGGTGTTTGCCATTTGTCACCATGCCCCCAACATCTCCCTATGTCAACAGCCGGCTGGAGAAGACTGGGCTGCAATGGTAAAGGCAGCCCTTGCTTCAAATAGTTAATAATAATAATAAGAATAATAATTTATTATTTGTACCCTGCCCATCTGGCCGGGACTCCCCAGCCACTCTGGGCGGCTTCCAGCAAACATTAAAATACATTAACACATCATAGATTAAAAACATCCCTAAACAGGACTGCCTTCAGGTATTTTCTAAATGTCATGTAGTTGTTTATCGCTTTGACCTCTGCTGGGAGGGCGTTCCACAGGGCGGGCGCCACTACCGAGAAGGCCCTCTGCCTGGTTCCCTGTAGCTTTGCTTCTCTCAGTGAGGGAACCGCCAGAAGGCCCTCGGCGCTGGACCTCAGTGTCCGGGCTGAACGGTGGGGGTGGAGACGCTCCTTCAGGTATATAGGACCGAGGCCGTTTAGGGCTTTAAAGGTCAGCACCAACACTTTGAATTGTGCTCGGAAACGTACTGGGAGCCAATGTAGATCTCTCAGGACCGGTGTTATGTGGTCCCGGCAGCCACTCCCAGTCACCAGTCTAGGTGCCGCATTCTGGATTAATTGCAGTTTCCGGGTCACCTTCAAAGGTAGCCCCATGTAGAGCGCATTGCAGTAGTCCAAGCGGGAGATAACTAGAGCATGCACCACTCTGGCGAGACAGTCTGTGGGCAGGGAGGGTCTCAGCCTGCATACCAGATGGAGCTGGTAGACAGCCGCCCTGGACACAGAATTAACCTGCGCCTCCATGGACAGCTGTGAGTCCAAAATGACTCCCAGGCTGCACACCTGGTCCTTCAGGGGCACAGTTACCCCATTCAGGACCAGGGAATTCCCCACACCCCCCCCACTCCCTGTCCCCCAAAAACAGTACTTCTGTCTTGTCAGGATTCATCCTCAATCTGTTAGCCGCCATCCATCCTCCAACCTCCTCCTTCAACTTCAATGGAACGTACTTACGAATAAACAGGTGTAAGAATGGGAAAGACTTGGGAAGGAGGGAACTTCATAAAACATCCAACTGGATTGCCTCCACCCAATCGGTTCTCTGCTCTCTCCTTTGTGAGTGAATCAGTGCCACTCATATCTTGACGCCTGGCTATTCTTTGCTCTCTGACACACACAGGCACAATTTTGTTTTCAACTTGCTGTTTAAAAATCACCATTTTTCATTCTTTACCTGCGTTAATACCTCTTACCTTATGCTCTATCTTTTATTTGCCATATCACAATTCTCTAATAATATTTTCCAGTACGGAATATCAGCAGTGGATCCAAGACTTCAATGTGGGGCATTGTTTTTTCATATAATTGCTGAATTTTTCCCAATTTTGATAAAAGTTTTGGTTGCTGCGTCCTCTAATTGAATCTGTTAATTTAGCTAGATCTATATAGCTAAATAGTTTCTCCTGCCATTCTTTGATTTTTGGTACTTCTTGTTTCTTCCAGTATGTTGCAATTAGGATTCTTGCCGCAGCAGTTGCATATAGGAATAACTTCTCATCCTGTTTATTTATGTCATCTTCCATTATCCCCAATAAGAATGATTCTGGGTTTTTTTAAATATTATATTTCAATTTTTTTTAACTTCTTCAAAAACCTGATTCCAGAAATTTTTAATTACCCCACAATGGCACCACATATGCATGAAAGTCCCCACCTCATTTCGACATTTCCAACAAAGATGATCTTTTGTTTCATACATTTCATGTATTTTACTCGAGGTTATATACCATTTGTAGGGACCCAGGTGGCGCTGTGGGTTAAACCACAGAGCCTAGGGCTTGCTGATCAGAAGGTCGGCGGTTCGAATCTCTGCGACGGGGTGAGCTCCCGTTGCTCGGTCCCAGCTCCTGCCAACCTAGCAGTTCGAAAGCACGTCAAAGTGCAAGTAGATCAATATGTACCGCTGCAGCGGGAAGGTAAACGGCGTTTCCATACACTGCTCTGGTTCGCCAGAAGCGGCTTAGTCATGCTGGCCACATGACCCGGAAGCTGTTCACCGGCTCCCTCGGCCAATAAAGCGAGATGAGCGCCGCAACCCCAGAGTCGGACACGACTGGACCTAATGGTCAGGGGTCCCTTTACCCTTTATATACCATTTGTAGAACATTTTGATCAATTTTTCTCTAATTCCTTCTGCAGCCGTGAATTTCCACGATTCCTTGCATAATTTTTCCAATTTTTCTACATTTTTTAAAGACTCTTTATAGAGAAAAAACAAGGTGCATATGCACAGATAACTAAATACCTGTGCATGCCAACAAGGGGCCTCAAGCTTCCAGAATTCAGCCAGGATGGGGAAGCACTAATTGAGGGAAAGAAAAAACACACAGCACAAAAGCTTCACATCAAGTACTATCTACTAGTGTGGGTCGGAAACAATTAGATAAATTTTGGAGGCATAAAATGGAAAGTGATTGTGTGTGAACCAAGGCGGAAAAAAGTGCAGAAACAGCAACCCATGTTCATATTCACATCCTACTTGTGGACGTGTCCTTGGCTATTCAACCATAATAAACTTTAACCTTTCCTTGAGTGCAGAAGTGCCCCATACCTGAACCATCCTTCCCCTTTGGGTTCCCACAACATCTCTGCCATTATGAAGAATATGGTACACAGTAGAAACAACAACAGACAGTCACGGTAGCTATACAAAGGATAATATACAAAACCGTGAACAGCTATAGATGAAAATGTATTGAATCATGAAGTAAACAGACAATGTCATACAAAAAGCATACATAGGTATTTCCTCAGAGGCAAAAGCCTGTATATACTTTCAAACATCAAAGTGCTAATTCAAAGTGCAATATATAGTGTTGGAGATGGTTATGCAAAGTCCATCAGACGTATGGGTCTGTCTTCCCGACGGGTGGCCAGCTTCGAATCTTCCCGTTTCACCAGCAGTTTCGTCAAGGACTGGACTTTATCTTAGATAACAACAGTACATACCATCAACTTTACCAAGAATATCAATAGAATATACATTAAAAAGGCTTATTAAAGACTCATGTACTCACCATCAACACAGAACTAGGATATTCCACATAGCTAAGCTATTCTAAGAAATTATTCTAAGCTATTCTACATTATCCTTTTTATTATGAAGAATATGGCTAGAGCTGTAATTGGTCTTAGGCAGTAGAGATGGAAGCAGAATTCACTTTCAGTTTATATAGCGGAATTGGGATTTAGTTCTTTATTTTCTATCTCTTGAAAAACAGCATTTGCACAAATTCTATATTCCAGTCTAGATTGCATGATTAAAGGGGCCCCAACACAGTGGACTTCCATTATGCTCTGACTGACATAGAATTTCTGCCTGCTTCCACAGAACAGTCATCTCAACATAGCCTCAAACCACTTTTCTTGTTCCTTTTCTACGTTCAACGTGAATTTTCAAAAGCTGGTTGCCGAAGTTTGATTTCAGAGGTAGCTTTTCCGTCCATTGCAGGGAGGGCAACTAGCATGGGAGAAATGCCGTTTGCCTGGGATCAGGAGAACAATCTTATGAAATAAAACTGGATGTGGATGGGCTTTCCCCCCTCACTCCCCAAAGGGCTTCATGCCTTCTTTGCCAGAAACAAGCTCCAAAAGGGCTCACCTCCAACATCCACCTCCAGCCATCCCATAACCCAGTCTACCCTCTCAACCGAGACCAGCAGAGTGACTAAAAGAACGCGAGTACTGGAAGCTGCCAATGGACAATTGCTTCCCTCATATCAGCTCAAACAAATACTACACCTGAAGACAAAATGAAGGGGATATGAGTTAAATCCCCCAACACAGGGGTCAACAACCTTTTGCAGCCGTGGACCGGTCCACCGTCTCTCAGACCATATGGTGGGCCAGACTATATTTTGGAAAAAAAATAATGAACGAATTCCTATGCCCCACAAATAACCCAGAGGTGCATTTTAAATAAAAGCACACATTCTACTCATGTAAAAACACTTGACTAATATTATTCATAGATTCCATCTTGCTGTGACATTTTTGGATTAGAAAAAGAGTGGTGTTGGATTTAACTTTTCAGAGTGAACAATTTAATGGAGACAGGCCTAAATCATGGAGCTCTGTCATTGTGGGGTGTGAAAGACGTGCCCCAAACTTTTGTGATCTCAGTGTCTTCAACGTCTGTTGTTTACCAATGAGGAGGAACCGCAAAGTGCAGCCGAAGGTAACCCTTGTGGAAGTTTGTTTTGCTTCTTTCCTGCAAACTGTGTGTGTCCATGTTGGTTCATGATACGGCTGTTGCAGTGTTGTATAGGCATTCCGCCATACAGTATGGGAACAGAAGTATATTTTAACTTGTATATTCTGTGTCAAGTAGAAGCTGCTACGATTTAGCTAAATTACTATTACTTTTTTTTTTTAGTTTTTAATTTTCAAAATTTTCACAAAAGAAAAACGAAAAAACATAAAAAAGAGAAAGTCAATTTTACAGTAGATATTCTTAGACTAAGATGAATGTTACAATATACATAGCAAAATTCTTTAGAAATCTAAGATATGTATATAGATATAAATATATAATAACATTGAAAAGAAAAACAACCGGAAAAGCGTTAAAACTAAAAATTACTATCGATCGATAAGCAATGTTCAACCAATTCAAACCAATACTAGGGTATTTTGTACACAAAATCCTTTGTGTTGGATTGAATCCCTTATCAATTTATTGTTTTGTTGACTTCTGTCTAACTCGACCCATAGAGCGAGATGAGCTCCGCAACCCCAGAGTCGTCCACGACTGGACCTTATGGTCAGGGGTACCTTTACCTTTACCTTTATGCTTTCTGAAGAAAAGAAAAAGGTGCACTTTTTTTTAAAAAAAGGAAGAGAGGAAATACTTGATGAGTTTATTAAAGCAGGACAGTGATCCAAGTAAACATATAGGTCTAAAAGGTAAGTTCCATCTGTCTCCAGGCAATGATAATATAGCACACTTTCAAACAGCTTTACATTACAACTGGTTAGTTTCACCTGTGCTGCCCCTGGGGAGCCTTCAGTAGGAAGATGCTGCGTTTGTGTCTTTTAATGGACTGAACAGAGTGAAAGTTTATGAGTTACAGGGGTGGGAAGTGTGTGTATGTGAATTCAGCAGTGCTTAGTTTATTTTATGGGTTGCTACGGTATTTTGGTAAAATCTGTTAATATTGTTTTATTGATTCTAAATGCCGTATTAATTTGTTCATCCTACAATATGACTTTTGTTGTAATTGTGCTGTTTAGCTATCACACATCTTTGCACTAATAAAGCAGAGGTTGCTGGATAATGAATTTCAAAAACTCTATCCCTCTCAGCCCCCAGTATGCTCTCCTGCCTCTCTAGGGCTGCAACCTCATCATGGAACGATGCTTAATTACTTCTACAATTTGGTTACGCCATTACATCGCAGAGTATTTATGTTGGCTCGTCTAAATGCCTTTCCGTCTTCCGTGCTTTCCGGAAGACTCAGAGGCATCCCTTACCAGGACAGACTCTGCCCTTGTGGCCAGAATATGCCGGACTCTATGGACCACATGATCCTGGATTGTCCCCTCTCTAATATCTTCCGAATTGGCCCTTCAATGTCCTCAATGTGGCCTAGTGCCCTTTTCAATAACCAACTTACGATCCAGTTCCTGCTGAGGGATGATGCCTCTGCCCTCACTAGAGCTATGGCTCAATATCTGACTAGGGTTTTTGAAATTAAGGCCAGTATATCTAGCCTGACCAATAGTGACTAATGAGGATCTTTTTATCTTTTTCTATTTATTGCATGCTTTCAGAAATATTATATTATATAGAAATATTATATAAATAGATGGTTTGTATGTCTCCTTTTTATATATGCCAATAAAGGTGTTGAGTTTAGGTAAGCTATTTTTTTAGTGGTTTGTTAATGGTATTTTGTAGATTGCAATTGTTTCACTGATGATTTGTTAATTAGCTTGGTAAGATTTATGCTGTATTTGTGATGCTCTGTTCTGTTATTGTTATGTATGGTTTGTAAACCGCTTTGCGATTCATTTGTAAGAAAAGCAGCAGGGCCATATAATAAAGCAAAGCAAATCAAACTTGCTAACTCTGAAATAAACTGAGTGGATACTTTGTTTGTTTATTTATTTAAAAAAATATTTAGTTTTTCAGTTTAAAGTTTTACAGTCAGTTATCAACCACCAACATAAAAATAAGATTCCAAAGAATCTCCTGAACTTCCCTCCTCCCCTTTGTGGGTCCTTCTGTTAACTATTTCCTCCTGCATCTTTTATAATAATCCAAATCTTTTACATCTCCATTATATTCAAAATTCAACATTAAACTACAAGTATTATTCCAATCCTACTAACAATTTTAGCTGTTTACAATGGTTTTTTTTAAAAATAAATTATTAATTTCCCCCATTCCTTATTACAATTTTGGTCTTCCTGGTTTCTGATTCTTCCGGTCATTTTTGCCATTTTGGCATAATCCGTCAACTTAATCCGCCATTCTTTTCTGGCAGGGACTTGGTCTTCTTTCCATCTCTGGGCCATTAACATCCGAGCAACTGTGGGACTTTGTTAAAAAAAAATTAGCCTCTGTTCCTTGTCGTTTCCCCTTTTCTGCAAAATTCATTTTTTTTCATGTCCTGAATATATTACAAATAGGATTCCACATATGTGGAGTTCAGGTTGCCACTGGAAATTACTTCCTGGTGAACACTCTCAGCCTATTTTCCTAACTTCTCTGGGAAGGGTCTAGACCAGGGGTCAGCAACCTTTTCCAGCCATGGGCCAGTCCACCGTCCCTCAGACCATGTGGTAGGCCGGACTATATTTTGAAAAAAAATATGAATGAATTCCTATGCCCCACAAATAACCCAGAGATGCATTTTAAATAAAAGGACACAGTCTACTCGTGTAAAAACACCAGGCAGGCCCCACAAATAACCCAGAGATGCATCCTATATAATAAAGAGCAAGTGTCCCTGCTTTTCCGTGTGTCACGGAAGTGCGTTGTGCGCATGTCACACGGGGACGCAGGGATTGGAGCGTGGACAGCAATAGACAGCAAAGGAGAGCAATAGGCGATGCCGCTTAGGAGGGGGCGGAGAGGGGGGCGGGACGACACACAGACACTTCCGCCCGGGCAAAACTGCACCGCCGCCATTGCCGGGGGGAAGCCTGCCGCTGCCCGTCTATGGAGGCTCCCGCTGCCGCCGCCCGCCGCCCGCCGATGGAGGCTCCCGCCGCCGCGCCGCTCCCGCTGCCTATGGCGGCCGCTGCGGCCGGCGCTTAGCGCCCGTTTTTAACGGGCTAAATTCACTAGTTTTAAATAAAAGAACACATTCTACTCATGTAAAAACACCAGGCAGGCCCCACAAATAACCCAGAGATGCATTTTAAATAAAAGGACACATTCTACTCATGTAAAAACACCAGGCAGGCCCCACAAATAACCCAGAGATGCATTTTAAATAAAAGGACACATTCTACTTGTTGTAGTGTGGGGCTAATGATTTCAGCAAGTGATTTCAGCTCTCTGACATTGCAGGCAAGGAGACAGCGTTTTCATGTAACAACTCTTTATTCAGGCAACAAGACAAGACTGAGGGAACTCAGGGTAGGAAAGTTATTTATAGGGACAGAGACTGGCAAGGAAAAGATACATTTTGGAGGGAACACTCTCAAGCAATCGCACTGCTGCTTTTTGGTGGGAATCAATAAAGCTGAGGATCCAAATGCAGCAGCTTGAATGAACCAATAGTAGCTGTTCCTTCTGGGACAGGAATGCAGTTATTTTACAGACAATAGTCATACAGATATGATAACCTTTGAATCAATACACAACACTACTCATGTAAAAACATGCTGATTCCCAAATCGTCCGCGGGCCGGATTGAGAAGGAGATTGGGCCGCATCTGGCCCCTGGGCCTTAGGTTGCCTACCCCTGGTCTAGACTCTATTGCAGGGTTCGGCAAGGTTTACCTCGCCTGGGCTGGTTCACTCCAGCGGAGATCCCTCCGTGGGCCACATCACACGCGTGTGTGAGCACACATGCCTGCGATTTCTGGCATCTGCGTCTGCACAGACACGATTTCTGGAGTCTGAGCATGTGCAGACGCGATTTTTGGGACTCGCAGAGCGGGCAGCTTGGTTCGGGGGCGTCTCGGGGGCCAGTTAAAATATCCCCGTGAGCCGCTTGTGGCCCATGGGCCTTAGGTTGCCAACCCCTGCTCTATTGTTTAGTGCCAGGCAGGAGAAACAAACTCCTCTGGCTTGTTCAGGAGCCAGGATCTTCCCATACTAAAGGACACAAAGGGGAGCAGTTAGTTCACTTCTTGTAGCAGGGGAAACCTCATTAATAAATTTGCTGTGTAAATCTGTTTGCGCGTCATTTCATATACCCTGTAGAAGTTATTTTTTTTAAACGTTTTAAATACTTTATGAAACCAAATCCAAACTATTTCTTTTTGTGCTAACTTTATTTATTCCATTAGAAATTAAATAGCAGCATTAGTGTGCTCCCTCACCTGGAGTGCCAAGTTAAGAGCAATTTGGTTTCAACTGCTGTGAAGCCTCAGCAACAAGAAGCTATCCTTCCGCAAATAACCACCAAGAACTTGCAGAATGTAAATGCGTTGCATCAGGTAAGCCGAACCAGAGCTTAGTACCACGTTTTTACGTTTCATTGTTGTGATTAGAAAAGTTACGGAAGATCGTGTATGTAGCCAGTCTTCTGTAGCCAGGTTTCTGCATGGAACTTCGAGCCCTTGGCCCACCCTTTTCACGGATTACCTATGTAACAATTTGTTTCCCCCTCTTGGCTAGCCACATCTAGTGGTTATCATCCTCTTGGGCCTGGGTGCCTGTCACTCCCGTCCCTTCTACATCCCAGTAGCAGCCAATCCCATTTGCGTGTTTCAAGAGGCTTCTCAACCCTTCGAATCAATGGAGCCTGAACTAGCTGAGAATGGCAGACCCACTGACCCTGAGCACTGGTAGCAATGCAGTCAAGTACAGTGGTACCAGTGTAGTGTAGTGGTTAAGAGCAGTGGATTCGTAATCTGGTGAACTGGGTTCGATTCCCCACTCCTCCACATGCAGCTGCTGGGTGACCTTGGGCTAGTCACACTTCTCTGAAGTGTCTCAGCCCCACTCACCTCACAGAGTGTTTGTTGTGGGGGAGGAAGGGAAAGCAGAATGTTAGCCGCTTTGAGACTCCTTAGGGTAGTGATAAAGCGGGATATCAAATCCAAACTCCTCTTCTCAAACTTAATCCGTTCCGGAAGTCCGTTCCAAAACCAAAGCGTTCCAAAACCGAGTCGCGCTTTCCCATAGGAAGTAATGCGAAATGGGTTCATCCGTTCCGGACTTTTAAAAACAACCCCAAAAACAGCAATTTAACATGGATTTTACTATCTAACGAGACCATTGTTCCATAAAATGAAAGCAATAAACAATGTACTGCAGTCACACTATCAATCAATCAATCAATCAGTAGCAGAACTGGGTTCCACGCAGTCGCAAAAACAAAACAAAACAAAACGAGCCTCAAAAACGCAAAATAAATAGCAAAACCAGACAGACCTCAGCGTAACACTCAAAACGGAAGTGTGGCACTCAAAACGGAGCTAGTTCGGCTTCCGAAAAAAGTTCGCAAACCGGAACACTTACTTCCGGGTTTACAGTGTTTGGGTTCCAAGTTGTTTGAGTACCAAGGTGTTTGAGAACCAAGGTACCACTGTATCTGCTGTAAAAAAAAGTTCATTTTTCCCTTTCTCTGGAACAATTGTTAAAATTTAAATAATGGGTGTTTTTTTAAGTTTGAAATTGTTTTCTTTAATTGGGTAAACTTTCAAGGTGCTTGAAAAAAGATATTTGTAAGACTTGAATCACGAGGCCAAGGAGTGGAGGTTAGCAGGAAGAGAAAGAGGAAATCTTTGTTGGGTTTAGACTGAGGCATGTTTGTGTGTGTCGTTTTAAAACTGAGGGTGTGGGAAATCTGACGCCCCCCCCCCCGCCAGCAGAGAAATACCAGTTCCTGTCCATGCATATGTGCCTATATGTATGAGAGCCAGTGTGGTGCAGTGGTTAAGAGTGATAGACTCGTAATCTGGTGAACCGGGTTCGATTCCCTGTTCCTCCACATGCAGCTGCTGGGTGACCTTGGGCCAGTCACACTTCTCTGAAGTCTCTCAGCCCCACTCACCTCACAGAGTGTTTGTTGTGGGGGAGGAAGGGGAAGGAGAATGTGAGCCGCTTTGAGACTCCTTCGGGTAGTGATAAAGCGGGATATCAAATCCAAACTCCTCCTCCTCCTCCTCCTCCTCCTCCTCTTCTTCTTCTTCTTCTTCTTCTTCTTCTTCTTCTTCTTCTTCTTCTTCTTCTATATGCCTAAGGTTGCAGAAGGCTCTCTAAAGATGGCCTCTGTTGTTGTTTTAATCAGAGGAGAATTACTCATTTGAAATTATTTTACTGTAGAGATGGACTGAGGAAAAGGGGCTGGGCTTAAGGCAAGTATTTTACAAAGCACCGTATTACTCTTTAGCAGGAAAACAGAGCCCCAGGGCAATCATTTCCTTCAGCTCCTCGTGAACACAGTGCTATAGTTCTGTCCAGCAAGACAGAAACAGAAAAAGCCCACAATCTAAAGCTGCCTCTGACTTCAGCAGGTACAAATTTTGAATGCCTTTTTTTATAACAGAAACAAATGGATGAGGACAAAATTGTGACAAATGCTTGAATGAGACTTGGAGTGGGTAAATATATAAGCTATCAAATGGGGCGGGGGGATGGGACCCTGGTTCAAATCACATATCAACTGTGAACTCTAGTTGCAGATCTCAGTTTTCCCAGCCCCAATTTGAACTACAGCAGAGGTCAGCAACCTTTTTCAGCCGTGGGCTGGTCCACTGGCCCTCAGACCTTGTGGAGGGCCGGACTATATTTTGGAGAGAAAAAAATGAACAAATTCCTATACCCCACAAATAACCCGGAGATGCATTTTAAACAAAAGCACACATTCTACTCGTGTAAAAACACCAGGCAGGCCCCACAAATAACCCAGAGATGCATTTTAAGTAAAAGGACACATTCTACTCATGTAAAAACACGCTGATTCCCGGACCGTCCGCAGGCCGGATTGAGAAGGCGATTGGGCCACATCCGGCCCACGGGCCTTAGGTTGCCAACCCCTGCACTACAGGGATAATAATAATAGCAATTTCCTACTGAGCTCACTGATAGGTAAAGGTAAAGGGACCCCTGACCATTAGGTCCAGTCGTGTCCGACTGGGGTTGCGGCACTCATCTCGCTTTATTGGCCGAGAGCCCGCGTACAACTTCCAGGTCATGTGGTCAGCATGACAAAGCCGCTTCTGGCGAACCAGGGCAGCACACGGAAACGCTGTTTACCTTCCCGCCGGAGCGGTTCCTATTTATCTACTTGCACTTTGACGTGCTTTCAAACTGCTAGGTGGGCAGGAGCAGGGACCGGGCATCGGGAGCTCACCCCGTCGCAGGGATTCGAACCGCCGACCTTCTGATCAGCAAGCCCTAGGCTCTGTGGTTTAACCCACAGCTCCACCTGGGTCCCTGATACAAGGACACTAATACTAAACTAGCCTCCTCTAACCTGTTGCTCTCCATATGTTTTTATTCTGCAACTCCCAGCAGACATAGCCAGCATTTTTGGGGAACTGCTTTAAACAGTGTCTTCTGAGAGATGGGGAGAATGAGAAAATGAGTTATTTATTACCTGCATGATGGTTAAGTTATGTGAATGCAGAGAAGAGAAGATAGCGCCATCAGCTCTTGAAGTTGGTCCATCCATATTTTGTACAATCTGTTTGCGTTAGTATTTAAATTGTGAGCTGCTCCGGGTTCCTTGGCAGAATATATAGGTGCAATAAATAAATGAACACAATATCCAATATTCAGTGTTTGATTTTCGTCTCCCAATCAGAAGCCTTGAAACATTTTAAAAACCAGCTAACAATGTATGAACAGCGGGAGATTAAGGAATATAGAGAGCTGTGGTTTCTTGGACTGGGAGCTAAAAAGATTGAAGCCTATCCTGACGCAGAGAACAACAGTTCCTATGATGATGATCATGGCTCCTACAAAAAGGTCAGAGGCTGAAAGTGCAATATTGCTTTGGCATCTGTGACTATGGGTACAATGTAGAACTTTTTGTGTTCATCTTGTGTAAGAGCTATCCAATGAGAGGAAGTGAAGAGTAGCCTAATGTTCTCATTGCGTTTCATAAATCCTAGCTCAGAAATATGAATCTTGGGGACTCATAATGCTCACCTCAAATATGAGACGGGCATTTACAGCCCTATATTCTTCTTCAGCTTGGATTTTGATCTAAAATGAGAAGGGAGATTTCAATCTGAGCCAGAGTCTTTATTTTAATCCCTGCGTTCCTTCTACCCACGTGTCACTGGGTGATGCATGCATGGAACATGTACCGTATATACTCGAGTATAAGCCGACCCGAATATAAGCCGAGGCACCCAATTTCACCACAAAAAACCTGAGAAAGCTTCATAGGAGCCACTGCCTGCCTCACTCAAGTATAAGCCAAGGGTGGCTTTTTCAGCACAAAAAATGTGCTGAAAAACTAGGCTTATACTCGAGTATATAGGGTACTTGTGTTTTGTTAATGGAATCGCTGAATCACAGAATTGTAGAGTTTGAAGGGACCCCGGGGGTCATCTAGTCCAACCCTCTGCAATGCAGGAATCTCAGCTAAAGTATCCATGACAGATGGCCATCCAACCTCTCCTTAAAAACTTTCAAGGAAGGAGAGTCCATCACGTCCCAAGGGGGTCTGTTCCACTGTCAAACAGCTCTCACCATCAGAAGATTCTTTCTGATGTTTTGTCAGAATTTACTTTGTTTAACTTGAAGCCATTGGTTCTAGTCCTACCCACCAGAGCAAGAGAAAACAAGCTTGCTCCATCTTCCATGTGACAGCTCTTGAGATACATGAAGATGGCTATCATATCTCCTCTTGACCTCCTCTTATCCAGGCTAAACATACCCAATTCCCTCAACCGTTCCTCACACGGCTTGGATTCCAGACCCTTGATCATCCTGGTTGCCCTCCCCTGCACATGTTCCAGCTTGTCAATGTCCTTCTTAAACTGTGGTGCTCAGAACTGGACACTGTACTCTAGGTGGGGTCTGACGAAGGCAGAAAGCGGGTTCTCCTTCATGGAGAGCACGTGTTGCGGTGGGGGCTAACAAGTCACCCCACTGTTGCTGGGCGGGTTAGGATAGATGACCATGGCAGGTGATTGGGCCCTGCGGGTTGCTGGGGAGAATGTTATGTAGCAAGTTTTGATGGACAGCTCAGAGGTTATATATTCCCAGTGCAGGCAGCACGCGGCCCTCTTTGCTGCATGCATCAGATCACCCACCCTCCCTCCCTTTATTTAGGCTTGCGCGTTGACCTTGCTGTGCCTGTCATGGGGTCGTCTGCTTTTGGGGCAGGGGCCTGGTAGGAATTTTTCCATCTGGCTGATTGGCTGTTGCCATTTGGTTTTCGCCTACTGCGTAGCAATTAGTCACAACTTGTAAGGTTGCGGTTAGGCATTGGTTATGGATTTGGTTGGTGGAGGGGATGTGGTTGGCTGTGCCTGCCCCTCCAATGCTGCTGCTGCGCGGGGAATTCCGTTAAACTGCAGTGATGGCTAACCTTGACACCCCAGATGTTTTGGAACTACAACTCCCACCATCCCTAGCTAACAGGATCAGTGGTCAGGGATGATGGGAGTTGTAGTCCCAAAACATCTGGAGTGTCAAGGTTAGCCATCACTGCGTTAAAGGAATCCATCATGCTTTTGTCCGTACCCCCTGGTCAGGGGCTAGGGCCACGCAAGAGCCCCTGGGAACATTAGGGGAGAGATGAGGGCTAGACACCCGATCCCTATTTTCTCCCCAAAGTGTTTTCCCTTTGTTGTCAGTCTGTCCCCAGGAGGGGACAGATAGTTGGAACCAATGCCTAAGCAACCACTCACATTTTGTATTTTAATAAAAGTGGCCAAAATCATGCCAAAAACCCTAAACTCAAATTACGGTGTGTAGTGTGAGTTATTTAGGGGGGTGGCTTGGGGACCTTGACACGCAATAGAGCAGTACTATTATTTTCCTTGATCTGACACTAGACTTCCGTTGATGCAGCCTAGAATAGCATTCGCTGGTGCATTGCACTGTTGATTCATGTTCAGCTTGTGATCTACTAGGACCCCTAGGTCCTTTTAGCACTAGAGATACAAGAGAACGTACAGTACTACTTTTGGCTTTCCACTTTTTGTCACCTTGTATAGGTTCTAAGTGATCACATCGCATACAGATATGAAATACTGGCTGTTATTGGGAAAGGATCATTTGGGCATGTTGTGAAGTGTCTGGACCACAAGACAGGTGAAAAAGTAGCAGTGAAGATAATAAGGAACAAAAAGAGGTACGGTATGTCAAAAGTTTTATAAACTTTGTCAAGATACCACAATGTTAGATGTTAGTTGAATAGAAAAAAAATTTTAATTTTTTTTTATTTAATTGTGATTTGTTTTATTATTTTAGCAGAAGATGGGAGTGGTTTTAATCACTGTTTAGCCAGAAAACCCGTACAAATTTTTCAGCTAACAAGAAATCGCATCAATTATTGTTACAAACAAAATTCATATTCTGGTTTTCAAAATTATAAGTTGTTTGGAGGGCTAGTTTTGGTGTGAAGATCTTGGGGGGGTTTCTAACTGCTAGGCATGGTTAGAAGCCCCCTGTGGACTTCATACTAAACACATGATGAGGAACACGCATAGTGCACATGGGACAAGCCCTCCTGTGATCAGACAAGTATAGAAACGTCACATTCAGCTTTGCATTTTGTGTACCAGTGTGCCTGCACTAAGAGTAATTTGTCTTAAGTGCTATTTTCAACAACACGCAGGAATGATCTAGCTTCTGGCATCAGCTTGTATAAAGAAAATGAAAACCAAAACCCTTCTGTTCATAGCTGTCAACTTTCGGATTTGAAAATAAGGGATTTTTAAAAAACTTTCGGATTTGAAAATAAGGGATGCCGCGAGGGCGGTGCAATGGCACCAAGTAGCCTCGCCACCCTGCGCTCCAGAGGCTGCGCGTGAACGGGTGAGCGAAAGAGCGAGCGCGTAGATGGCAGGCAGGCTGGCTGTCTGGTTGGGCGTGAGGGTCTGGCTGCACAAGGCATGCAAGCTCTGCCCCCAGTCGGTCTCAGACTCCTTATTGGCAGCTGAGCAACGCAGCTGAGGAGCCTCCCTGGCCGGCAGGGAGGGAGAGGAGCTGCTTCCTTTGAAATCCGGGAAATTTAAGGGATCTCAACAATCCGGGATAGCAGCGGGAAACGGCATTGGAATAAGGGAGTTTCCCGCAAAAAAAGGGAGGGTTGACAGCTATGCTTCTGTTGCACTTAGATTTCATAATCAAGCCTTGGTAGAAGTCAGCATCCTCAATGCTCTACGGCAAAAGGATGAAAACAATGCTCACAATGTCGTCCACATGAAAGAATATTTTTACTTCCGTAATCATTTCTGCATTTCCTTTGAACTGTTAGGGTAAGACAACTTTTCCTTATCTATAATAACAATTATGTAAACCGTTGCGTATATTTATGCCAAAATTGGAGATGGGGGCATGGGGGGGGGGGAAGTAATCCCTAAGTGTTCACATTTCCGTTCCACAAGCATCGACATCTCTCTAAGCAGTATAATGGAGATATGATCATTGCTCTGTATCAAGTTTCATATTGCGGATATGCTTATAATTTTTGAACGTATGAAACTGCCTTATATGGAGCCTGATCATTCAAGCATCATTCATGCTGGGAGCCGGTGTGGTGTAGTGGTTAAGAGCGGTAGACTCATAATCTGGTGAACTGGGTTCACTTCCCTGCTCCTCCACATGCAGCTGCTGGGTGACCTTGGGCTAGTCACACTTCTTTGAAGTCTCTCAGCCCCACTCACCTCACAGAGTGTTTGTGGTGGGGAAGGAAGGGAAAGGAGATTGTTAGCCGCTTTGAGACTCCTTCAGGTAGTGATAAAGCGGGATATCAAATGCAAACTCTTCTTCTTCATTGTGTCCATCCTGAGGGAGTAGCCCATTGGATGTCCCTTGATCCATGGGTCCCATGGGGAATAGACCCAAATGTGAATCCCAGTTATTAGCAAGATTCATAATAGTGCAGTAAAGGTAAAGGTAAAGGGACCCCTGACCATTAGGTCCAGTCGTGTCCGACTGGGGTTGTGGCGCTCATCTCGCTTTATTGGCCGAGGGAGCCGGCGTACAGCTTCCAGGTCATGTGGCCAGCATGACTAAGCCGCTTCTGGCGAACCAGAGCAGCACACGGAAACGCCGTTTACCTTCCCGCTGGAGTGGTACCTATTTATCTACTTGCACTTTGACGTGCTTTCGAACTGCTAGGTGGGCAGGAGCTGGGACGGAGCAACGGGAGCTCACCCCATCGCGGGGATTCGAACCGCCGACCTTCTGATCGGCAAACCCTAGGCTCTGTGGTTTAACCCACAGCACCACCCGCGTTCCATTTAATAGTGCAGTACCTTTGGCTTTAATTGAGGATTCCTTACACACTTTCCCCAGGCAATACACTTTGGGGGGTTCTTTTGAGAGACAGCCACTGTAGACGCCCAGAGTTCAGCCTGTTGTCAGCATCTTTGGTAGTCTGGGGCTAGAGCCTCACTCACTTCTGAGCAGGCCTGGCCTGAGGAATATTCCCGTCGTTGAAACAGGTTCTCGGCATCTTTGGAATTTCCAGTCACTCCCGGTAAATCATGCAAAATTAATTTTCATTCTCCCTCCCCCTCTTCCTTTTGTGTAGACGTGAATGCATGTATTATGAGCAACATTTAGAAACTCTAACTTTTATATCTTTAAAATGAATACACACGCACGTACACAAGATTTGAAGTTGATACTGGAGGTTTTTAAGCAGAGGTTGGATGGCCATCTGACATAGGTGCTTTGGTCAAGATTCCTGCATTGCTTCCAGCTCCACAATTCTCAGTGTCCAGGCAGAATGAAGTGGGTGGAGACACTCCTTCAGGTATACAGGACCGAGGCCATTTAGGGCTTTAAAGGTCAGCACCAACACTTTGAATTGTGCTCAGAAACGTACTGGGAGCCAATGTAGATCTCTCAGGACCGGTGTTATGTGGTCCCGGTGGCCACTCCCAGTCACCAGTCTAGCTGCCGCATTCTGGATTAATTGCAGTTTCCGGGTCACCTTCAAAGGTAGCCCCACGTAGAGCGCATTGCAGTAGTCCAAGCGGGAGATAACTAGAGCATGCACCACTCTGACGAGACAGTCTGTGGGCAGGTAGGGTCTCAGCCTGCGTACCAGATGGAGCTAGTAGACACTGAGATCCAGCGCCGAGGGCCTTCTGGCGGTTCCCTCACTGCGAGAAGCAAAGCTACAGGGAACCAGGCAGAGGGCCTTCTCCGTAGTGGCGCCCGCCCTGTGGAACGCCCTCCCATCAGAGGTTAAAGGGATCAACAACTACACGACATTTAGAAAATACCTGAAGGCAGCCCTGTTTAGGGAGGTTTTTAATCTGTGATGTGTTAATGTATTTTAATGTTTGCTGGAAGCCGTCCAGAGTGGCTGGGGAGACCCGGCCAGATGGGCGGGGTACAAATAATAAATTATTATTATTATTATTATTATTATTATTATTATTATTATTACGATTCTATTCTTTTAAATAACCATATTTTATTTTAATATTCTGTTGGATGCCGCCCAGAGTGACTGGGGAAACCCAGCCAGATGGGTGGGGTATAAATAAATTATTATTATTATTATTATTATTATTATTATGAAAGATTGTGGTTTTCTGTCATGTGAGGACATTTATCAGAACTCAAGCTGTTCTGGTACGGTTTGCTGTGGTATGGTAGAACTAATTTCCTACAGGGAAGATTTTTATGGTATTCCAGTGTTGTACCCCTTGGAAGTGATCTCTTTTGATGAAGCTTTCAAAGTATTTACAGCCACGGGCTCCTTTGGAAGGAAGATCAGGATGAAAATTTAATAAATTATATAAAAATCAGAAGTCATTAAGGTGGCGCTGTGGGTTAAACCACAGAGCCTAGGGCTTGCTGATCAGAAGGTCGGCTGTTCGAATCCCTGTGACAGGGTGAGCTCCTGTTGCTTGGTCCCAGCTCCTGCCAACCTAGCAGTTCGAAAGCACGTCAAAGTGCAAGTAGATAAATAGGTACTGCTCTGGCGGGAAGGTAAATGGCTTTTCCGTGCGCTGCTCTGGTTCGCCAGAAGTGGCTTTGTCATGCTGGCCACATGACCTGGAAGCTGTACGCCGGCTCCCTCGGCCAATAAAGCGAGATGAACGCCGCAACCCCAGAGTCGGACACGACTGGACCTAATAGTCAGGGGTCCCTTTACCTTTACCTTTATCCAGGCATTTGAGCAACTTTGATGCTTGGTAACTGCCCGATTCCGTTTTTACTCCACCCATCATTAGCTGTTGTGCTTCTTTGATCACAGTGCTCAGCAGCTGCCATCAGAGATGCTGAAACCTTTATGAGGTAACTAGATAGTCATACTTTTGTTCTGAAGGATGTAAATATTCTGACATGGTCTTGGACTTTAAGTGCCTTGTGTACAGATTTTATCCATTCAGTCTTGGACTTTTAATTGCCTTGGGAAATGTGTGTTCAGATTTTATCCTTTCAGTCAGAAGTAGAATAAAGTAATATATTTTTTTCTGCCGTTTAAAATTCTTCGCAGTATAATGTGTAAATGCTTTTTGTTTCTCATCCCACAGTATAAATTTGTATGAACTAATCAAGAAAAATAATTTCCAAGGTTTTACACTGGGTTTGATTCGTAGATTCACCCTGTGTATATTAAGATGCTTACAGTTGTTGTACACAGAAAAGATAATTCACTGTGATCTAAAGCCTGTAAGTACAGCCATTTTTATATATCATTGCAGATTTTGTATAATGAAGCATAGTCCAAATTTTTAGACAAGACCAAAGATTATTGTTTCCAAAATTGCATAACATTCTTTTCTCTCCTTCACTTAAGATCTTCTGGGTCCCTTGTCAGTGACTAATTTTTAACTCTCATGCACATTATGGATTGATATTTACAGCAAGGAGTAGAAAAATATGTAACACCCCCCCCCCCAAACCGTGTTGTTTCATATTCTGTGTATTCTACTGCAAAATGGAGGTTAAGTCTGTGGCATTTCAGTATAAGATAAGATCATATTTATTGTCATTGTCCCCTTGCGGGAACAACGAAATTACTTGGTTGCTCTATCCACTCAGATAAGGCACTCCACATAAATTTAAAATAACTACAAAACACTAATTAAAACAGTACAGTACAATACAATATAACAAGTAAAATAAAACGACTTCAAAGTCCAGACTTTCCATTCAAGGCCGAAATTGCTCTAGAGAAGAAGCTGTTCCTGAGACGGCTTGTTCTCACCTTCATTGTCCTGTATCTCTGTCCCGATGGCAGGAGCTCGAAGAAACAGTGACCAGGGTGTGATGTATCTCCTACTATGTCCAGTGCCTTTCTGTGGCACCTGGTGGTATACATTTGCTCTAAGGTGGCGAGTGAGCAGCCAATAATGCTCTCTGCTGTCTTAACAATTCTGCACAACCCCCTTCCTATCCTGAGAAGTACAGCTTCCGTACCACACACATAAGCCATAAGTGAGCACGCTCTCAATGGCACAGTGATAGAAGGCAAGCAGCAGCTTTTGCAGAAGATGGTTTTTCCTTTTTTTTTTAAAAAAAAGAATCTTTATTGTTTCAAATCCACATACAAAATCCATGTACAAAATTTTTGCTTCATACAATAACTCACACTAACAATCAATTGTATCTTACACAAAGATTCATATTTCTTCAATACTACTCCTTCCCCACACCCGTCACAATCATCCCAATTTATCCTTTTTATATTTCTAAAATCTTCATCATATTCTTTGACCTCCCTCTTTTAACGCCCCACCCAATCCCACTGTTTTCTTTTCCCATTATACATTCAACATTGTGTTCTGAACTTTTCCTTTTCCTTTTTGTTTTGCTTAATGTTCATTGCATTAATTGCTATTTTTTTTATTAAACATGATTATTTATCTCTGTTCACTTCTGTTCTCTTTTTTCCCCATTTCCTTTTCTTGTCTTGCAACGTCTATTTTTGCATTGCAGGAGCTGATTACAGAGCAAATTCCCTGTTCAATTCACATCTTTCTTGCATATACCTTATAAAGTATTCCCATTCTTCTATTACCTTACTTCTAGAGTTTTCCCTCAGTTTTTCTGATAATACTGCTAGTTCTAGATATTCTATCGTCTTGTTTAACCACTCCTCCTTGTTTGGTGCTTTCTTTTGTTTCCAGCATGAAGCAATCAGGATTCTTCCCGCGGCAGCTGCATACTGGAAAAAGTTCTTAGCTTTGTTTGGAATGGAAGATGGTTTTTCCTTAGAATTCTCAAAAAGTAGTCTCTGCTGCGCCTTCTTCACAAGCCCCCTTGTGTTGACACTCCAGGACAGATCCTCCTGTAACTCAATGCCCAGAAATCTGAATGTTGTTACCCTCTCCACGCAGATTCAGTCAATCAAAAGTGGCTGGACATCGTATCCCCACCCCCCGGGTGTGTGGGTGGGTGTGGGTGTTTGTGTACTGAGTTCATTTCAATGAATGGGGTCAGTTAGGTCCAAACAAGATGAGACATTATGTGTGTATCTGCATTTAACATGCACTTTTTAAAAATGCAAATAGTAAATGCTGGGGGTGATAATTGCTGCAAGCAGCAAAGGGGAGTTTAACCCTTATCTTCTTGATTTCTATCCTAGCCAAAAAAAAAAAAAAAAATGCTCCTCTGAAACTGCTACCGGTATTTGCATTGGAAGGAAAACTCCCATTGTCACTATTTAATGTCATGTCTAGCTTGTAACTCAGACCTCAATGAAAGTTAAAGGGAGTGATGGAACACTGAGGTATAGATGACTCTCAGATGGATGAGCGTTTAACATCACAATAGCTGTTTTATGTTGATGCAGCAGTGATGTTTGGAAAGCTTTAACCATTCAGTGAATTTTCCAAATCACTGAGCTTTTTTTAGGGGAGCCAAAGTTGTTCAGCTTCTTTGGGGGGAGCCACTGATCTACCAGTGATCTACTATAGACGTCCAGTGATCTACCGGTAGATCACAATCTACCTGTTGGATGTGCCTGATATAGACCCAAAGCATTAGCTTATTTCAGTTTCCTCTAGTATAGGCTCCTAATTAAGGCCTGTTTTCTATGAGACACCGTCTATATAAAAGCACTTTCCCTTGTAATTGGTATGTTGCCATCCTTTAGTCATGTCCGACTCTTTGTGACCCCATGGACCAGAGCATGCCAGGCACTCCTGTCTTCCACTGCCTCCCGCAGTTTGGTCAGACTCATGTTGGTAGCTTCGAGAACACTGTCCAACCATCTCGTCCTCTGTTGTCCCCTTCTCCTTGTGCCCTCCATCTTTCCCAACATCAGGGTCTTTTCCAAGGAGTCTTCTCTTCTCATGAGGTGGCCAAAGTCTTGGAGCCTCAGCTTCAGGATCTGTAATTTCAGTGAGCACTCGGGGCTGATTTCCTTCAGAATGGATAGGTTTGGTCTTCTTGCAGTCCATGGGACTCTCAAGAGTCTCCTCCAGCACCATAATTCAAAAACATCAATTCTTCGGCGATCAGCCTTCTTTATGGTCCAGCTCTCACTTCCGTACATCACTACTGGGAAAACCATAGCTTTAACTATACGGACCTTTGTCGGCAAGGTGATGTCTCTGCTTTTTACGATGCTGTCTAGGTTTGTCATCGCTTTTCTCCCAAGAAGCAGGCGTCTTTTAATTTCATGACTGCTGTCACCATCTGCAGTGATCATGGAGCCCAAGAAAGTAAAATCTCTCACTGCCTCCAAACCTCTTAATGAGGTGAAAGAGGAGAGCGCAAAATATGGTCTGAAGCTGCCATCCTTAGCCTGGCTTAAATGTGCCATTCGGTGTATAAAAAAATGTGTATTTGCTCATGCAGGGTTCTATATGCTCAATGTTAGAAAACTGAGATCTGAAATGGGTGGAAATGACCCCCATCAAGGGAGGTGTTTCTGATTCCTTCCCAGATTTCCCCAGCAGGTTTATGTGGCCCCCTCTACAGTTATGCAAAAGTTGATTCCCTTTCTGGGGCTAATTTTCATGGCTCCTAGGGAACATGATAAAGTCTCGGGGAGGCATTTTCTCAGTGTGGCTGACTAACCTGCCCTTCCCTGACCTGGTCTCTGCCCTTCGGAGCTAAGCATTCAAAGGTGCTAGGGAATGGTCAATACTTCTTCAGAATGTAGCCATGTGAGCAAAATGGCAACCTATAATTTATAAGCATTGTTTGAGTTCTTGCTGATATATCAGCAAATGAATGACATTTGCGCAGGGTGGATTGGATTTAAATCAAATTGATTTAAATCACGATTTAAATCACTAGTCAGTAAGGCTTGATTTAAACATTTTTTTTACAGAAGGACTCATTCTTGCTGGTATAATCTTAATATTTACAACCATATGAAGGTTTCATTTTTGGAATAATAAATTTTCAGAGTAGTTTTTACAGTTATATCAAAAATTACTGATTTGGTTATACTACTAGAAATACATAGACAGATAATTATGAAATTATAGTGAGGTTTAATAAGTTAACTGTTTATATTTGGACAACTTTTCTGCTGTACTTTATTGGAGGGAGAAAAATAATCATTTCCTTAATAACCATTTAAACAATTTATTTAACTAAAACAATAACATGATAGCATATGTATCCATGTTTGTTAACTGATGTGGTTAAACATTTTTTTAAAAAAAACTTAGACTGAGTTTTAGCACACTTGATAAACTTAAAACAAATCCTTATTTCCTGATGAATAGCCTTTGGACTACAATGTAACTTAAATAGAATACTATATTTAGAAATATTTTTCCTCCAAAAGCATTTTATTTTAAAAATCCGATTTAAATAAAAAAAAATCTGATTTAAATCAAAAAAATCTGATTTAAATCAAAAAAATCTGATTTAAATCAAAAAAATCTGATTTAAATCAAAAAAATCTGATTTAAATCAAAAAAATCTGTTTTTTTATTTTTTTCCCCTTAAAAATCGTTGATTTTTATCCACCCTGCCTTTGCGTTCCTATATGAACACTCCATCCACAAAATAAGTCACACCTAAAGGAGGAGGCTTGTTGTCCCCCCCCCCTGTAAAAATGTTTTTGCTGTTAGTTTGCTAACCTGATAGATGTGTGTTGATATTTTCTCTCCCTCTTCTTCGTTTCCCCTCATTTTAGGAGAACATATTAATAAACCAACCCCAACCTGGGCAGGTTTCATTTAAAGTTATCGACTTTGGATCAAGCTGCTATGAACACCAAAGAGGTTTGCAGAAAAGTCAAGTAGATGTAATTTTCTTTATTAGATTTCTTAATTTTTGTTTTATTTACTTATGTACTTCATATTCCACATCTTCAGTATAAATTTATAATCCTGGGGCAGCTCACAAGCGAGTAAGAAACAAAGGCACAATGATTTTTTAAAAATAGTTTTTCAAAGTAAAAAGGGAAATCAACACTGGTCTCTGTCCCCCTTTCCTTCCCTCCCTCCTCTGATGCCCTTTCCATAGCTGTCAACTTTTGGATTTGAAAATAAGGGATTTTCCGAAACTTTCGGATTTGAAAATAAGGGATGCTGCAAGGGCCGTGCAATGGCACCAAGTAGCCTCGCCACCCTGCGCTCCAGAGGCTGCGTGCGAACGGGTGAGCGAAAGAGCAAGCGCGTAGACTGGCTATCTGGTTGGGCGTGAGGGTCTGGCTGCACAAGGCATGCAAGCTCCGCCCCCAGTCGGTCTCAGACTCCTTATTGGCAGCCAAGCAACGCCACCCGCGCCCCTGGGAGTATGATTGATACTTGGCCAAAAAATTATTCCTTAAGAGAGCTGTGGACCCAAAAAAGGTTGAAAACCTGTGAACCAGAATTTTAACTTTTGCTATATTGATAGTTCAACACACTGTCTTCTAGAAAAGTATATATAAACTAGTAAATTAAGCCCGTTAAGATAACGGGCGCTAGAAGATATGTGTTGAAACATTTTTTAATACAGAAACAGAAAAGAAAAACAAACCAACAAACACATCCCACATCCCCTTCCTTCCACCCACCCCCCTTAGTTCAACAGCTTTTGGTAACCCTTTTCCCGATTCCTTTTATTTTTCTATTATTATTTTTGTATTCCAAATTCTTCAACTTCAAATTTCTTCATCAACTATAAATCCCATGAACTTCTATTCTGCTGGATTTACTCAAGACCTGCTAGGTTATTCACTTGTTTATACTGGTTCTGAAAATATTCAGCAAACATTTCGCAGTCCTCCTTTATATTCTTTATCAGCCTTTTATCTCTCTCTCTCTGCTTATAATTTTTTAAATTTTTTTTACAATGTCAAACATTCATTTTTACATCCTTAAGCTATCAATGACTCCCCTTCTTCTCTTTCCATGGTTCATTTTACGCATCATATAAATCCCTGCGTACTTTACAAAAGCTATACCATTCCTTATTCCATTAGTGCATCCATCCAAACTTGTCTACACTGTTGAAATTATCTTAACGCCAGCAGCGTTTTCAGCTGCGATTTCTTTTTGTGTGTGTGCTGTTTTAGGCAGCTCGCAGCACTTCACTTGACAGCAAGCAAGGCACATGGGCTTCGCTTTCTGAGCAGGCAGGAAAAGGGTTGCTGCCGCTGCTGCTGCGAGTTTCTTGCAAGCAAGCAAGAAAAGCTTCCCTACTCGGTTAGGTGGTATTTACTCAAACTGGCCCTCCTTCCTCTTTCCCTTGGATTTATAAAACTGAGCTCCTCTGGGAAAGGAGGGGACGCCTGCCAGGTGAAGAGGAGAGGAGGCGGAGAAAACAGAGGACGGGGCCTAGTCCTGGCCGCGTCCCCAACTCAGGCGGAAAGAGAGGAGAGCGCGAGTTTGCGCCAGGAGGAAGGGGAAGCAGAGCAGGTCCCACACTCTGGGGAAGCCGTGAGGGGAGGGGAAGAGAAGTGCAGCCCCCTCTGTCGCCTCCCTAGTCAGCCAGACAGCCGAGGCCCGACGTAGCGGCTGCCCGGCTCCAGGAGGCGCGCGGGACGGCGAGACACCGGCAACAGAAATAGTGTAAAAAGCTGGGGGAGGGAAGGAGGCGGCCGTTGGGAGTCATTAACGACCGTCCAGGCGCGCGGGGGGGGGGTTCGAAGCACAAATCCCCCCTCCCTTCCCGAGAGGCCGCGCGCTCAAAAAAACCGGAGGCTTTTGAGAAAGGGAGGGGAGAGCGGCTGCCTCGGGTCCTGGGGCGAGGCTCCCCTCGCGAAGCCCCGGGTCTCCCTCGCCCTTCCCCCCTCCGAGGCAGCGGCGGCCGCCGAACCACGGGAGCAGGGCGCGCACGCTGAGGAACAAACCATCTCCCTCCGGCAGGGCAGGGGGGTGGTGTGCGTGGGGCGGGGAGGGGCGGGTGAGGAAAACAGCAACGCGGAGGGAGGGAGCGAGGGGTGCTCCGTTGGCGCCGGCCTCCGCCTTTTGCAAAAGTAGCCTCCTATCTCCCCTCAGCTTCCCGCCCTCGGCCACTTCCCTCGGGGAGGGAGGCCGACAGGGGATGCTCCGCTCTCGCTCGATCCGCTCTCTGTGGAGGAGGCGAAGCGGAGAGCTCAGCGGCGGCGGTAGACGCGGGATTGAAGGCCCCCTGCCCAGCCGCAGAGGCTGCGGCGCCCGCGTCGACCAAAGCCGCCCCGCAAACAGCCCAAACTCTCCCGCGCGCAAAAAGCGGAGTTCTCCAAACGCATCCTCTTCGCAGCCACCGACGTCGCCAAGTAAAAGCCGAGCGGCGAAGGCAGCCAGCAACTTTCTTTGAGTGCGGGGCGAGGCAGCCCCTCCCCTCCCGCACTTCCGATTGGTGGCCTCCGACCGTCTCATCTGCATAGTCTCTGCGTCGTCCAATCCGTTTGTCAGTGGGGCGCACGCGCACTTGCGATTTCCACTGACACACGGAAAGTACGGACGGACATAGGCTCTTTATTATATAGGATAAATAGACTGCAGAAAGAATGTAGTTGGTCAAGGGAGCCTTGGGCTCAAAAAGGTTGGAAACTGACAAGACCAAAATGACAGGAGTTAAGAAAGGAGTGCAGGGGCTTGCATCGAGGAGAGAATCGGTGGCAATGGAAGAGGAGATAATTTACATGTCCAATGTTTTTCCCCTGCCTTTTTATTCCAGTGTATACGTATGTCCAGAGCCGATTTTATCGTTCCCCAGAAGTGATTCTTGGTCACCCTTATGCAACCCCTATTGACATGTGGAGCCTAGGGTGCATTATGGCTGAACTCTACACAGGGTACCCACTTTTTCCTGGAGAGAATGAAGTGGAGCAGCTGGCATGCATTATGGAGGTAACTTCTGATTTTAATATTAGCAGGGGTGCAGAAACAACCCAGGCTCTAAAGAACAAGTTTAGCTATACTCAGGAACTTACGCATGCTCACAAAGGGGATTTCTTTCTTTCTTGCAACACCGCAAGTAGTTTTTGAATCTCCTCTAAGATTTGTCACATAAAGTTCCACTTTATTCCTTACTAGTTCGGCTTCATCTGGAAAACTGTGCACTTTTAGAAGGATATGTAGATGTTGGGAGTGTTCAGAGCAGGACAACAGATATGGAAGGTTGAAAGAAGGTTGGGCTGATTTCTCCTGGAGAAGACAAGGCTGAGGTGATAGCATTCTTCAGATATCTGAAAGGGTTTTACATGGAAAACAGCAAGGACTTGTCGCCTGCTACTCCAGAAGGCAAGATTAGGTCTAGTGGACTTAAGGTACAGGAGGGTAGATCTCAGTTGACTATCTACTACAAACATTTAAAACACAAACTAGCATATGTCTCAGAAGATGCACACACACAATTGTTTTTCTGTACAAAATATGTGCTTATGAAATAAAATGTTGCATTTCAAAAATGACTTGCATATAAGTGGCATTACACTGGCATTAGAGTGCCTGTAAAAATGTTTAATATCCCCACAGGAACTCATACAACCCAGAGCACAAAGACCAAAATATCACCTAGTGACGGGAAATTGAAATGTGGGATAATAACACAGACCTGTTGGGTGTTTCAAGGATTACAAGAAAATTATGTGTGTGAAGTGATTTAAACTGGAGACAGTGTGGTGTAGTGGTTAAGAGCGGTGGACTTGTAATCTGGTGAACCGGGTTCGCGTCTCCGCTCCTCCACATGCAGCTGCTGGGTGACCTTGGGCTAGTCACACTTCTTTGAAGTCTCTCAGCCTCACTCACCTCACAGAGTGTTTGTTGTGGGGGAGGAAGGGAAAGGAGAATGTTAGCCGCTTTGAGACTCCTTTGGGTAGTGATAAAGCGGGATATCAAATCCAAACTCTTCTAAACACTCTAACTCCCAAGTATTAAAAGCCCCTTTATGGCATGCAACAGGCCCATAGAGTTGACCCAGAAAAAGAAGTGCAGCACCCTTTGTGAAGAACATGAAACTCAAAATGTACCATTTAACAAATACACTTTCATTTGATTATAAAAGTCAGTTTCTAAATTGAGTTAGATGTACAGAGATTTTATTAGTTCCAGCCCAGTTTTTAAAGATAGTTTAGAACTTTATTTCTGTCTCCTGATACGTTAGTTCTCCCTCCCAGTTTTGTGCCAGGCATAACTTTCATTTTTAGTCGCTGATAACGGCGTTGAGAAGTATCAGATCCAGTACAGGTAGTAACCTCCAGTTAGATTGGAACCATTGATGAGTTCCTCAGAACACTTATTTTTACTGTTTGTGGTAGTTTCCCCCTTTTTTCAACTGACTCTGCAGTAGAATAAAAAAGAGTTCAGCCATCATATCAACTTCAATAACCTTTATTAGGCATAACAGACCAGACAATTTCAGAGCAGACATTGTATAATGTCAGGTTCTCTTATCGGTTGTTCAATAGTAACACCAAGCCGTCTTGTCTTTAAGTCTCTTTATTTCAGTGCAAAGCTATTTACAGTGCAGAGTTCAGTTTATCATGTCTGCTCAGTCACTAGCAGAATCCGGAAGTGCCTCCCTTCTGTTTTGGCGCCAACACCAAAACCTTGGCATCCTAAATTGCCGCCTTCTCCTCCTATGTGAGATATGCGGCGGAACTGACGCCTCTCCCTCCGAGCGAGTCTGCTGGGTGGTGCCAGGTCTCTCAGCAACTCCCTGGACACCTGGCACTCCCTGGCTCCCAGCCACTAACTGCTCCTCCCCCGAAGAGGGGCGGCCAGATTCACTCGAAGATGAATCTGTTGTCAACACAGCCTGCGGCTCCCTGTAAGCACTCAGAGCTGGACTGGCAGGGGTGGGCAGATCCCTGACATATATAAAATATTTAAGCTATAAACTCAACAAAGTAAGGTTTATATTAATTAAATCTTTAACACTAAGATTCACTACTAATCCATAAGAAGTCAGCCATCATATCAACATGTCCTTCATATTAAAGGTGTAAGACCATTAATTTGTTATGTACTTAACAGAGGTGCTCTTCAGGCTGACTTTTTCTGTGTGTTAAAGATACTAGGTCTTCCACCAGCTGATTTCATTCAGACTGCATCAAGAAGACGAACGTTCTTTGGTAAGTCCCTTGCTGCTATTGACTTACTCACATAGTGCCCATCATTAATGGTGGATAGGGCATTTGTGGGAGAAAGACCTTCATGTTGTATGGACTATTGTGCAAGAGGGGTTGGAATGCATATTTATATGCTCTAGATACACACCCCAGCCTCTGAGTGGCAGAGATTTCAAGGGTGCTAGCACACGCCTTCGGTTTCGTTTCCTTGGCATTAAGAGCAGTGCAGACAGCTTGTCCACGATCATTTAGTGCTCGTTGTTCTTCTCATGCCATCTGGGTTTGTGCTTAGCCTCCTTCCGCAGTTTGGGCTCGGACAAAAGTGGGCATGTTGACTCTGTTGCCAAGCTTTGGTCAGTTGAGCCAAAAAATGTCAAGCTATAGCTTGAAAATCTTGCGGCTGATGTTAACTCTAATGCAGGGGTCGGCAAGGTTTTCCGGCCATGGGCTGGATCATTCCCACGAACGATCGTCCGTGGCCCGGACATGGGCAGCGCGACGCCGGAAATGGCGTCTGCGCATGTCCATGACGCCAGAAATCACGTCTGCGCATGTCCGGACGCCAAAAATCGCTTCTGCACAGAAGTGATTTTTGGCGTCTGGGCATGCACAGATGCGGTTTCCAGCGTTGCAGACATGCACAGATGCCATTTCCGGCACCACTCGGTGAGTCCTCGCGCCGCGCTGCGCCAGTTTAGTGCAGAACGCGGGGGACTTGCCGAGCGGGTGGCTCGTAGGCCGCTTAAACGGCTTCCGTGGGCAGGATCAAATCATCTGCCCATACAGCACACAGAAATGGCACAGAGAAGAAGAATGGTGTTTGTTTTTAAAACTTTCTATATTCTATGTTCCATAATATTATATGCAGTTGCTTTAATTAAGTCAGTTTCTAAATTAATGCCCCCTCCACAAATTAAATAGTATTTATTTATTAAATAGTCTCCCCATTTGAGAGTCTACATTATTATTCACCAGCCCCTCTTCACTTCAACCAGCAATCTCACCCCTGGATCCTTTCTTTGCCTGCATGACACAAATTTATAGTTCAGCTCAGCATTTTCTTCTTGGGTGGGACTACCTAAAATACCTTCCTCATTTCCCTCACGGATGGATACTTAATCTTTTAACTGTTGCTGTATTTGCCTGAGTTATTTTATCTTAAAGGTAAAGGGACCCCTGACCATTAGGTCCAGTCGCGGTCGATTCTGGGGTTGCGGCCCTCATCTTGCTTTATTGGCCGAGGGAGCCAGCGTACAGCTTCCGGGTCATGTGGCCAGCATGACTAAGCCGCTTCTGGCGAACCAGAGGAGCACACGGAAACACTGTTTACCTTCCCGCTGGAGCGTTTCCTATTTATCTACTTGCACTTTGACGTGCTTTCAAACTGCTAGGTTGGCAGGAGCAGGGACCGAGCAACGGGAGCTCACCCCATCGCGGGGATTCGAACCACCGACCTTCTGATCTGCAAGCCCTAGGCTCTGTGGTTTAGACCACAGCGCCACCCGCATCCCTATTTTATCTTACAACAAAATAATATTAGTATTTTGGCACTAATTTAGTGGCATGGGGTTTCCAAAACAAGGTACGCCATTTCCAATGTTGGCCTTGTGGATTGTGGAATAGGCCTCCCAGATATATCATTTATTTTATCTTTAGGCACCAAGTTACTTTCTTGTACTTTTGGAAAGTAGTAATACAGTATGGCTGGGGGGACCCTGCCAGATGGGCCGGGTACAAATAAATTATTATTATTATTATTATTATTACTACTACTACTATTATTTTATTATATATTGCTAGTTTACTTTTGCACTGGATTTCCTTTGTTGTAATACATTTCGACCAATGGTTGGGTTTTTTTTTAAATTTTTTGGTGGATTTGAATGTAATTGTTTTATTCTGAATTGTAAACCACCTTGAAGAGATGGAAAGGTGAGATGTGTTTTAAATATTTATTCATTCGCTTGAGGCTTTTGTTGCAGCTTTCGGCTGCAATGCGTAAATATTAAGGCACTAAATAGTTAATCTCCGAGAGATTTTTCTGCAAGTGAAAATTTTGGTTTTGTGAACAACATTGGCACTGTTCTGGATCAGAGGTGCAAACCGTTAGTCTAAAAGCCAGATGCTATGCTGCCAAAATCTTCCCAGGTCTCTGATGGTTCTTCTAATCTTTTAATCAAGGTGGGTTTTAAGTTTACCCACACGGCAAAAAGCTTCATGTGAGCTCTGCACTGTAAGGTACCGGTATTTTTCTGTACATGTGAATTAAGCAAAGTTACACCAGGGGTCATTTTCTACATTACTAGGAATTCCTGGCTCCTAACGGCACCAAATTTGTTATGGAGCCTGACCATAAAAATAAGGAATTGGTTGTTATGGCAAAACTAGTTGAAGGTAGCCCGTTACAATAACGGGCGCTAGAGGAGGAGGAGGAAGCGGCAGCAGAGGCTGGCGGGTGACTGCAGCTGACAGGCGGGCCCGGCGGCGGCTTCGGGCGGGTAGGCCTCGGGTGAAGCCGGGGGCTCGCGTGATCGGCGCGGCCGGGGGAGAGAAGGAGCGTGGCGGCGGCGGCGGCCGGAGGAGGAGGAGGAGGCTCCGTGCAGGGCGGCGGTGCTGCCCCAAGTGACAACGCGCGTGCGCCGCCGCTGCCTCCCGGACACGCCCCCCTCTCCGGCCGCTCCAATGCCTGCGTCCCTGTTGGGGGGGGGAAGTAGAGCTCTCCAATCCGTGCGTCCCTGTGGGACATGTGCACTCGCGCAGTTCCACTGACACACAGTGGACGCAGGGACACTTGAACATTATTATATGTGATGCACTTCCAATTGAATAGGGTGGATCCCAACATTACAGCGTTGGACATCCCTGTTCTAAATAAATATTATCTGGGCAGACTTAAATCTTCTGTGGACTTACTCTTCCAGCATCAAAACTTTAAATATTATGCAAATGTGTATACAGTTTTAAAATGTTGCTTTTCTGTTTTAAAGATTCCAGCGGTACTCCAAAGAATCTTACAAACAGTAGGGGGAGAGTAAGAAACCCGAACTCAAGGGAACTGAGCGCTGTATTGAAAACATATGATGGTGCATTTCTGGATTTTCTGAAAAAGTGCCTTGTGTAAGATAGCTTTCATTTGTTTTGCCCATTGCATATATAGGCTCTTAAATCCTGCTTTTCTGTCCTTAAAAAGGTAAAGGTAAAGGTACCCCTGACCATTAGGTCCAGTCGCGGACGACTCTGGGGTTTCAGCGCTCATCTCGCTCTATAGGCCGAGGGAGCTGGCGTTTGTCTGCAGACAGCTTCCAGGTCATGTGGCCAGCATGGCGAACCAGAGCAGCACACAGAAACGCCGTTTACCTTCCCGCCGGAGCGGTACCTATTTATCTACTTGCACCTCGACGTGCTTTCAAACTGCTAGGTGGGCAGGAGCTGGGACGGAACAACGGGAGCTCACCCCATCGTGGGGATTCAAACTGCCGACCTTCTGATCGGCAAGCCCTAGGCTCTGTGGTTTAGACCACAGCGCCACCTGCGTCCCTCTTTTCTGTCCTTAAGCGTTGGTAAATGTCTGGAGCTCAGTTATGGTAGCCATGTTTATTTTGATTTGCTAATTCCCCATATTGCCAGAGTATGTAATGAAAATGTTTTGCGGAAGGAAGCAGCATATTTCACATGACACTCCAGGAGTTCTTTGGAAGTTGGTCAGAGGTTTCTCAGTTAGTATATAGGTCATGGTGAACAAACTTTCCTGAAAGGCAGCTTGGCTACCACTGCATTATCTCTCCAAAGAATGTCCAACTTTAAAGAACATATTGCATGTGTTCCAAGTGGCTGGTTCACACCATGTGCTAATGGAGAGTTATCCTATTTATGTTTTCCATAAACTTGCTTGGACCCCATGGCAGACATGCAGGGAAGAGGTTCGTTGAGAGACAAGTTTCAAAACCACTAAGTTAGGGTGATACTAGATGGGATCACAGCTGAGTTGGCAGAATTAAAGACATGGTTTTAGAAACATAAGGCCCCTGACCATTAGGTCCAGTCGCGGACAACTCTGGGGTTGCGGCGCTCATCTCACTTTACTGGCCGAGGGAGCCGGCGTACAGCTTCCGGGTCATGTGGCCAGCATGACTAAGCCGCTTCTGGCAGAGGCGTAGCAAGCCCAGGTGGTACCCGGGGTGAATTTTTTTTGTCACCCCTCACCACTTTAATTTAAAAAAAAATGAAAAAAAATTAAAAAGTGTCACCCCCCTCTGATGGTGCCACTTTGCGAGGTTTGGGGGTTTTGTGTGTGTGTGTGTCTATTATCTCTTTTTTTCCAATAAAGTTAAAATAAAAAATGATAATAAAAAAATGATAAAAATTTTTAAAAAAAATTAAAAAATTAAAAGTGTCACCCCCCCTCTGATGGTGCCACTTTGTGAGGTGTGGGGGGTTGTGTGTGTGTGTCTATTATCTCTTTCCCCCCCAATAAAGTTAAAATAAATAATAATAATAATAAAATGATAAAAATTAAAAAAAATTAAAAAAATTAAAAGTGTCACCCCCCCTCTGATGGTGCCACTTTGTGAGGTGTGGGGTTTTGTGTGTGTGTGTGTGTGTGTGTGTGTGTGTGTGTATTATCTCTTTTTTTCAATGAAGTTAAAATTTAATTTTTATTTTTTTTTAAAGTGTCACCCCCCTCTGGGGTGGAACCCGGGGCGGACCGCCCCACTGCTCCCCCTTGCTACGCCCCTGGCTTCTGGCGAACCAGAGCAGCTCACGGAAACGCCGTTTACCTTCCCACCGGAGCAGTACCTATTTATCTACTTGCACTGCATGCTTTCGAAGTGCTAGGTGGGCAGGAGCAGGGACCGAGCAACGGGAGCTCACTCCGTCGCGGGGATTCGAACCGCCGACCTTCTGATTGGCAAGCCCTAGGCTCTGTGGTTTAACCCATCAAACCTACCTGCTTTCCCACAAATCTACCTGCTTTTCCACAGTCACTTGGTGGCTTGGGAATTCTTGGTGGCTGGGTGCAAAGGTGGCTAAAGTTAGATCTATTGCCCTTGAAACTCTGCCTCCCAGGACCCACCTGACTCCTTTCGATGCCTGTTAAAAACTTACCTATGCATTCTAGCATTCCCAAACTGATCTCCTATCATCTATCTTTCCTCTTCATTTTGCCTCCTTTCCGGCTCTAAGGAGAACAGGTCCTCTGCCTGTTTTGGGTGCAGTGCCTATACAGTGGACCCTCGACTTACGAATGTAATCTGTTCCGACGAGAGCGTCGGAACTCGAAAAAATCGTCGAGTCCCCATAGGAATGCGTTGGGGAACGCATTCGTAGCTCGAAAAAATCTTCGCAAGTCTAAAAAACCCTATCTAAAGCGGCCACGGCTTCCGACTGGAAGTCGAAAAATTTCGGAAGCGGCGGCCGCTTTGATCCCTCGTAACTCGAAAAATACGGAAGTCGGGGCATTTGTAAGTCGAGGGATCACTGTATACTAGACACTCAGATTTTTGCAGATAATAATAATAATAATAATAATAATAATAATAATAATAATTTATTATTTGTACCCCGCCCATCTGGCCAGGTCCCCCCAGCCACTCTGGGCGGCTTCCAACAAACACTAAAATACATTAAAATATCACACATTAAAAACTTCCCTAAACAGGGCTGCCTTCAGGTGTTTTCTAAATGTCAGGTAGTTATTTATCTCTTTGACATGGGATGGGAGGGTGTTCCACAGGGCGGCCGCCACTACCGAGAAGGCCCTCTGCCTGGTTCCCTGAAGCTTTGCTTCTCGTAGTGAGGGAACTGCCAGAAGGCCCTTGGCGCTGGACCTCAGTGTCCGGGCTGAACGGTGGGGGTGGAGATGCTCCTTCAGGTATACAGGACCGAGGCCGTTTAGGGCTTTAAAGGTCAGCACCAACACTTTGAATTGTGTTCGGAAACGTACTGGGAGCCAATGTAGATCTCTCAGGACCGGTGTTATGTGGTCATGGCGGCCACGCCCAGTCACCAGTCTAGCTGCCGCATTCTGGATTAATTGCAGTTTCCGGGTCACCTTCAAAGGTAGCCCCACATAGAGCGCATTGCAGTAGTCCAAGCGGGAGATAACTAGAGCATGCACCACTCTGGCGAGACAGTCTGCGGACAGGTAGGGTCTCAGCCTGCGCACCAGATGGAGTTGATAGACAGCTGCCCTGGACACAGAATTAATCTGCGCTTCCATGGACAGCTGTGAGTCTAAAATGACTCCCAGGCTGTGTACCTGGTCCTTCAGGGGCACAGTTATGCCATGTGACGTGCAGTGATGAAACTGCTGTGAAATGACCGCTCCCCACATCAAAGGGGGGGGCGACTTTTGCGTGGTCGCGCACAGCCCCCTGGATCCCAGTGCGGCTCCTGGTAGTTCAGTCTGGCTTCATCCTCCCCAGGCTGGATACCTGGGGTGTCCGCCTATCTCAGTCTACCGCCCAATCCCGCCTGGGGAGGCGTTGCCAGGGGACTGGCCAGGTAAGGGGATAGACAGCCCTGCCCACACAATAGAAGGTGTAGCTTACCTGGGAGGCGGCAGTTGGGCTCCAGAGCTTTTCCCACCCTCCACTCCCTCAATTAAGTCTTCTTTTGCAGGTTAACCTCTTCTCCACAGGTACGTAGGCGCTGCTACGTCAAGGCCGCTGTTGAAGGGCCGGAAATGAATTTTCTTGCATTGGCAGGTTTCGCCTTTCCCATAGCAAAACGTCACAACTTTGGCAGTTTCAGGCCTTGGGCGGAATCCTTTAGTCTATCTTCCTAAATGGGGGGGGGCGTGAGGCGGTGACCCACGCCCCCTTTGTGGCAGTGATACCAGGGTCCCCCGTTAAAGGGGTTTTGGGGGGAGGCATTGCCGAGAGGTCATTACTCTCCCCCTCCAGCGGCGGCGAACGGGGGGCGGGCTCTCTGCTTGAACATACGTTCTCTAGAGCCAGCCCAATCCCCACACATTCTGGTTAACCCTGAAGTCTCCCAGATCCCCGGCTGTGGGGCTGGGAAGGATAAACGCCCAATGCCTGAGCCAAGGTCTCCCTACATCTGAATATTAATAAAGTTGTGGCCAATTTTAATCCCATAGCACGTTGTCTTGAGTCATTATTCCGCTCGGGGGTCGCCTGGGGTTTGGGGACTCCACCTGTCCACGCAAATGCAATTACTTTGCAGTAAGGTCATACCATATGAGTGTGGTGTTTCTGTGTGCTGTCACGTGTAGAACGTCAAGTAATAAACCCCATATGCACATAGCTTTGTATGTATATAATACATGTGCATAATGTTCCATACTGATGTTCTCTATATGTGTGAAACCGGAGATGTTTTTTGGTGATCAGATATTCCAGATTTCACCAGCCCCTTATTTGGCGGAAATCCACTATGTGGAATACCGTAGACTCCTCACAGCCGCTAGGCTAAACGTTCTGGATACGGCAGTTTTGTGGGGAAGATACAGGGGAGTTCCATATGCTCTGAGATTTTGTCCCTGTGCCCTGGGAACGGTTGAGTCAACTGAACATATTCTTTTGACCTGCCCATTTTATGTAGATCTTAGACAAAAACTGATAGCTCCACTCTTATGCCAACTTAACTTAGTAGACAGAGAAAGACAGGTTTTGTTTTTGCTGAGCAATTTTACTGGTACCACAACCCTCTTGGTGGCCAAATTTCTTTTTTTAGCCTTTAAACACCGTAAGGTTAAAATTGACAGTATTGACATGGGTCTAAATGCATAATCTACTTCTCATTGTATGTTTTAGTGTAAAGCTTTCCAAGATGTTTAGACGTTTTAAAATTTTGTATGGATAATGATTGTGCTCTGACGGACGGTCGAATAAACTGTATTGTATTGTATATGTTTTATGTCAAGATGGAAACCTTCCCTGCGCATGACTCCGGAAGATGCAATGCACCACTCCTGGATGCAGGACCCATGGTTACATAAAGCAAAACAAAAGCCCAAGTCTACTACAAAGTCAGGCGACGCAGAGAAGAAGAAGGAAAATGCTCATAAGAGTGCTCAGTCAGAAAGAGGTGGACTCATAGTTCTCTGTTCTTTCTTTCCCCCCCAAATGAATTGTCTTTAAATAGTTATTTCAGAGGGAGGCAAACCAAAACACCAGGAAGCATCTGCCAAGTTCAGCAGCATCTTGAGGTGTGCTTCTCTCTCTTTGGCAGTTTGCATGTTATGGAAACCAGAAAGGCCACTTTATGGGATACTAGTAGCAGAACTCAGCTTCCAAAGAATTCCAGCTCCAAATAAAGAAGCAGCAGCGAGTTTCCATCCCTTATGGTCGAAAAGATATGTTTGAAATAGTCAGTGCTCCCTTTCCTGGCTTTAATGCCCTAGGGAAGCTTTTAATGATTGGTGAATTATTATATGTTAGTATGTTGCTGGAAGCCGCCCAGATTGGCTGGGGAAACCCAGCCGGATGGTTGGAGTATAAATAATAAATTATTATAAATTATTATATTACTACCTGCACCACTCACAGAAACCTCAAGCGGGTACAGGTATCTCTAGCAGAGGCTGCCTCCCTGAGGCATAGCCCTCCCCACAAATCTCAGAGCCACACACTCTTCCCTGTACAACATGCATTTTCCTCTTCTGTCTAAACTCAGGAAAGCTCTGCAAACATTTCAAAGTGTTGGTGCTGACCTTTAAAGCCCTAAACGGCCTCGGTCCAGTATACCTGAAGGAGCGTCTCCACCCCCATCATTCAGCCCGGACACTGAGGTCTAGCGCCGAGGGCCTTCTGGCGGTTCCCTCACTGCGAGAAGCAAAGCTACAGGGAACCAGGCAGAGGGCCTTCTCGGTAGTGGCGCCCACCCTGTGGAACACCCTTCCATGTCAAGGAAATAAGCAGCTATCCTATTTTTAAGAGACAGCTGGAGGCAGCCCTGTTTAGGGAGGCTTTTAATGTTTAATAGATTACGGCATTTTAATGTTCTGTTGGAAGCCGCCCAGAGTGGCTGGGGAAACCCAGCCAGATGGGCGGGGTATAAACAATAAATTATTATTATTATTATTATTATTATTATTATTATTATTATTTATGTCAACCTGCTGTTCTCTGCCCATCGCAATCCCAAAGCATCCCGTTGTGTTATTTGTGTCTTAGGAGAAAAAGGCATGTGTTTGCTGGAGGTTTCTTCTCTTATCTCTTGTTGTCAGGGCTAAGCAGCAGCTTCCTTATTGGCCCAGTAGGACTGCCTTGGAGAATAGTCTGAGCACGCTCAGTGCTGGTTTCCTTAAGGCCACACCTCAAAGCACATTTGTTTTTGTTTTTGTTTTTTTTAAAATAATTTTTATTAGTTTTACAATTTTAAGCCTGGCCCTTTTCCAGGCCAGGTCACATCCATTGTACTAACATTCTCATATGACTTCCTCACATCCACCCCATTGTCTCCATATTTTTTATAATTCCAGATCGAAACAGATTTCTAATTCATCTTAAATTGCTTCATCTCTAAATATTTAACTTTTACATTAACTTACGTCCTCCTCAGCATACTTATATTTCCCTTCAAATACATTTCCCCTTCCGCCTCCCCTCACTCCCTGGGTAAATAGCCTTAATATTAACTCTTTATCTTATCCTTAATAATATGCAATCTTAATAATGTCTCTTAGTCCTTTGCCGTGTCCATAGTTCTTATCCATAAAACCAAAAAAGGAAGAATACTTCTATAGTGTCCCTCCCCCCTCCCCCACGGTTCTGCTGTCCAAAACCATTGTCTCTCTTGTGTGGCAATCTCCAACGTCCCAAGCCAAACCTCCTCTTGAATGGTCAGGCCCTTTGAATCTTCTTTCTGCTGCTTCCTAATGGGTTTAATTTTGCTGATTTTCCTTATGATTACTTTCTTGTTGCTGCGTTTGACAGCTCCATTTTTCCTGTGTTTGGAAAGTTTCCTCTTGCAGCTGGATATTGTTGACTTCTTCTTCTTCTTTTTGGCCTTGACACAAAACTGCCCCTCCTCCTGCAGCTGGGCATCCAGTTTGGCATGCACTTTGTTTAGACATTGTCTTATCTTGTTGGTGGAGTCTCGGGTTTCAGCTCTGTATTCCTCCAGCATTTCCAAAATTTTCCACAAGTTAACATCACTTTCCTCCGCCATGTTTCCGGGCACAGCTTCCCACAGTCACAATAGTCACTTTTCAAAAATTTCTTATCAATGAATAATCCAGTAGTCCAAATCAATCCTTATATCTATCACTTTTCCTCTTCCCCTCAGCTACCCCCAAGACCAGGGGTGGTGAATGGGTTGAATTCCCGTTACAAAGTTTATCTTATGTTATAGTTCAAATGCCTTGGTGACAGTTTCCTGATTCAGTATCTCAATGGCAGGGGACGGACCTCCATTTTGAAGTCCCAAGCCAGTCTCTAATTCTTTCCAAATTGGTTCTTTTTACTCACTTATCCAATTGTTGATCTTGGAGAAATCAGCGTGCTCGGTCACGGACGGTCTCGCAGCTTCACCCGATGGGGGTTGCAGACCCTGGAGCTCCGCCTCCCGCTCACGCTTGGGAGCCCTTGCGAGGGTCTCCCGGGGAGCAGGATCAGCGTGGTGAGCTCAAACGGGTCCTGAAGACCCCGGGACACCCTTCCCGGGGGTTTTGGGGGCCGCGGCGCTGACGCGGGCACCCCTTTTCCAAGTCGGATTGGGGAATGTCAGGACCGACATGTCCCCCCGACCGTCCGCTCCGGCGCGCCGACCGGAAGTCTCTCAAAGCACATTTGTTGCAGCTAGCCAGGAGAAGGTTGTTGTTGCCAGTTTGGATAGCTTGTTTTTATAATTAATATTTGTCAAGAGAGAGCAATGGCGGACAGTTGTATGCATAGATGTCAACTTTCGGATTTGAAAATAAGGGATTTTTCCCAAACTTTCGGATTTGAAAATAAGGGATTTTCCCCAAACTTTCGGATTTGAAAATAAGGGATGCCGCGAGGGCGGTGCAATGGCACCAAGTAGCCTCGCCACCCTGCGCTCCAGAGGCTGCGTGCGAACGGGTGAGCGCAAGAGCGAGTGCATAGACGGCAGGCAGGCTGTCTGTCTGGTTGGGCGTGAGGGTCTGGCTGCACAAGGCATGCAAGCTCCGCCCCCAGTCGGTCTCAGACTCCTTATTGGCAGCCGAGCAACGCAGCTGAGGAGCCTCCCTGGCCGGCAGGGAGGGAGAGGAGCTGCTTCCTTTGAAATCCGGGAAATTGAAGGGATATCAACAATTCGGGATAGCAGCGGGAAACGGCATTGGAATAAGGGAGTTTCCCGCCAAAAAAAGGGAGGGTTGACAGCTATGGTTGTATGTATGTTTCTAGGTTTTTGCCTAATTATTTCCGTTTATTTTTGTGAATAGGGGAGGAGGATTGAGAGGAGAAATGTGGCTTCTGTGTGTGTTGCAACTTCCAACACTTAGATTCACAGAACTGTCAAATTGGAAGGGACCATGAGAGTCATCTAGTCCAGTCCCCCGCAATGCAGGAATCTTTCACCCAACGTGGGACTCGAACCCTGAGCAAATTACATGCTGCTTGATATATAACCTCTATATAAAATAAGTGGTTTGCAAGAAATATTAAAATTATGAATACAGTTAAAAACAATTCTAATCTAGGCCAGCATCCACATGGCTGGATACAAAAGTGTTTTAGGTAAAAGGTAAAGTGACCCCTGACCATCAGGTCCAGTCGTCTCCGACTCTGGGGTTGCGTGCTCATCTCGCTCTATAGGCCGAGGGAGCCGGCGTTTGTCCGAAGACAGCCTCCGGGTCATGTGGCCAGCATGACAAAGCTGCTTCTGGCGAACCAGAGCAGCGCACGGAAACGCCGTTTACCTTCCCGCTGGAGCGGTCCCTATTTATCTACTTGCACTTTAACGTGCTTTCGAACTGCTAGGTGGGCAGGAGCTGGGACCGAGCAATGGGAGCTCACCTCGTCGCAGGGATTCGAACCGCCGACCTTCTGATCAGCAAGCCTGTGGTTTAACCCACAGCGCCACCTGGTCCCAAAACCTTGCTTGAACACCCCTCTTTGCATTTATTGAAGTCCTAAAGCAATTCTGGATTTGCTGCTCCCTAAGGTAATACATTTCCTCTTTAATTTTGTGCCTCCCCTTTTCTGCAGATGAAACCACACGGCACCAGTCTGCTGGAGAAATAAAACCTGACCCCTCTGAAAAGTTGTCCGTTGTAGTTCAGAAATTATCTCCCATCATAACCTCCCAAGAGGCAAACGAAAAGGAAAAGGAGGATTCCAACAAGCAAGAAACTCCAGAAAAAGAAATGGATACCCTGGTGGACAAAACTGTTAAAAGAGAACAGAGAGACCATAGGACTGAGAAGGTCATGCACAAAAATACAAGCATCTTGCCACCCATCAAGTACAAGCAATGACTAGTCCTCTTTGCAGATCATTTGTGGTCTGCTTTTAGGTAACTTTTTTGCTGTAAAATGTTCAAGAACAGAAATTTAACATAACTGTCTGTATACCGTCTGTGCACATTTCTTGGTGTGGAGGAAGATTGCATGATTGGGAATGGGTGCTATTTTGCAGTTCAAATAGAATATATTTTGCTGAGGGACAGAAATTAATTTTGATCAGAACAAGGGTGTGGTTGAACATTTTACTCCTGAGTACTGCAAGGTGAAGACATATGACCTCTGTCTAACCCCTAAGACATTTCTTGCCCAGCTCATGGGCTGTTATTTCAGTTAGGGGTTTGGGTTTTTTAAATGTCATATCGTATTTTATTTATTAAATTTGTATACCGCCATATATCCGTAGGTCTCAGGGTGGTTAAGGACACCAGAAGCGACAGGTGTTTAAAAAACAACAACTTAAAACATTTCCCAGAAAGAGAAAGAAAAAAAATCAGAAAGAGCAGCAAGATAGGGGTACCAGAGTTCTGCATTGTGACCCCAATTCAATATATAGGTAAAGGTAAAGGGACCCCTGACCATTAGGTCCAGTCGTGTCCGACTCTGGGGTTGCGGCACTCATCTCGCTTTATTGGCCGAGAGCCGGCGTACAGCTTCCGGGTCATGTGGCCAGCATGACAAAGCCGCTTCTGGCGAACCAGAGCAGCGCACGGAAACGCCGTTTACCTTCCCGCCAGAGCGGTTCCTATTTATCTACTTGCACTTTGACGTGCTTCGAACTGCTAGGTGGGCAGGAGCTGGGACCGAGCAACGGGAGCTCACCCCGTTGCAGGGATTCGAACCGCTGACCTTCTGATCAGCAAGCCCTAGGCTCTGTGGTTTAACCCATAGTGCCACCTGGGTCCTATTCAATATATAGGAGCTCTATAATTTGCTCCTAAAATTCAATATATAGGAGCTTTATAATTTGCACAAGAGCGATAAAGGGGCATTGTGTGAGACCCCTGTACACACACACACACATTTTAAAAGCCTTTTATATGTGCTACCATTCCAGTTTCCAAGATAATCTCTCACATGAATTTCATAGAGATCTTGAGAAAACAACTTTTTTTGTGTTGTTGAAATCCCATGTTTGTCCTCCGTCTCCAGCGATTGATGCCATTAGGCCACTGGACGTAACTGGCTGCGTTATAACACAAATAAAGTCTGTTATTTACTGTATCATGTTAACATATCAACAAAGATGAGGCATAAAGTTCAACTGAAGGTCCAGAAGATCCAATGGATCAGTTGTCTCTCCAATCAGATCTTGAAGGAAATTCAAACATATACTAGAGCAGTGTTTCTCAACCTTTTCTGGGCCAAGGCACACTTGTTGCATGAAAAAAATCTATAGGCACACCACCATTAGAAAATGTTAAAAAATTTAGAAAAATGACATCATGCATCATTGGCAGGACAACCTCTGCCTGCAAGCAAGGCATCTTTAAATTGAGATTTAATGGTTCATGCAGACAGATAATACACAAAATACTCCAGGGAAGGACCTGATTAGGGCGAAAGGTGTGAGACAAGCCGGGAGAACACAAAGGGAATTAAATAATCATGCATTCTAGTTAGGACTGGCTAGTTTGCATTCTTTTCTGACTCCCAAAATTGAAAATGAAAGTTGGTTAAACTTAAGCAAGCAGACTGATAAGAGCCTAGGTCATTATGAGTGTGATGGAGAAGGAATAATATTTGAGGAGGGAATTTTGCCTTCACAAAGGATGCATGGATCCTGCCCTCTTTTACACCTGACCACCCTGCTGCCAGTGGATTGTGTAATTCTTCCTAGCTGCACACGAATACACGAAATCCCAGCGGCTCGTGGCCAAGGTGGCAGGACCGGGGTGCGCTCCCTCGGTGCCTGCGCCCTGTCCAGCGCCCTGTCCAGCGCCCTGTCCAAAATCAGCGCCCTGTCCAAGGAGAGCTCGGCGGCTCCCTCGCCACAGCAGCAGCCCCACAGCCCCAACCGGCACCGCCAGGAAGTCACAACCGCCGCCTTCGCGCTCCCGAGCGCAGCAACTTCCAAATTCCTGACCCGCGCCCACCAGCGCCTCTTACTTCCCCACCACCTCTTACTTCCCCGCCGCCTTCGCGCTCCCGAGCGCAGCAACTTCAAACCTCCTGACCCGCGCCCCTTACCAGAGTGGATGCCGAGCTCTCTGAGGCGCCGCTCCTTGTCGCTGCGCTGAGGTCGAGGCCGAGCGGGGGGAAACTGAGCAGCAGGCGCTGGGCCTGGACGGCTGCCGGGCTTCAGTGCCCCCCAACAGAAAAATGGCGGCGGCTACCGGCAGCCCTTGCGTCTCCTTCCTCTGTCTTCCTATTGGTCCCTGGCAACCAATCAGAATCGGTGGGGAGCTCCAAGCTGGCGCATGCGCGGTAGGTCGGCGGTGGGTTTCTGCGCTCTCTTTCCCCCACTGCAGCCACTGCTACGCGTTTGCGGCTGCGGCATGGGGTCCCGAACCACGGTTTTCCCGCGGCACAGCAGCCGGTGTCTCGCGGCACACTAGTGTGCCGCGGCACACCGGTTGAGAAACGCTGTACTAGAGTCCATTCCACATACGTTTGTTTATATAGTCCAATTGTAATTCCACAAGACAGAAATTCAAACATATACTAAAGTCCGTTCCACACGCGTTTGTTCATGTAGTCCAAAAACAATTCATAAATTCTTATGAAATTACAATATCCTACATATATACGTTTGAATTTCTGTTTGAAGCTTATCCACCACAAAATATAGGAGACTTGCTGGCCCTAAAGTCTTGGACGTAAGGAACATATTGCCAGAGTAATAAACTTTGTGTGTATTGCATTAAAAGGTGTAAAGGTAAAGGTACCCCTGACAGTTAAGTCCCGCCGTGAATGACTGGGGTTGTGGCGCTCATCTCGCTTTACAGGCCGAGGGAGCCGGCGTTTGTCCGCTTCCGCAGACAGTTTTTCTGGGTCATGTGGCCAGCATGACTAAGCCGCTGCGTAGTTATGTTATAAAGCAGGCTTCCTCAAACTTGGCCCTCCAGATGTTTTGAGACTACAGTTCCCATCATCCCTGACCACTGGTCCTGCTAGCTAGGGATCATGGGAGTTGTAGACCAAAAACATCTGGAGGGCCGAGGTTGAGGAAGCCTGTTCTAAAGGATAGCACTCCAGACATTAGTGAGGTGAGACACTTAAGTATAGGAGAAAATGCTACATGCTACTCCACTCTTCTTATTACTTTAATCCAGGGGCAGGCAACCTAAGGCCCGTGGGCCGGATGCGGTCCAATCGCCTTCTCAATCCGGCCCATGGACGGTCTGGGAATCAGCATGTTTTACATGAATAGAATGTGCTCTTTTATTTAAAAGGCATCTCTGGGTTATTTGTGGGGCATAGGAATTCGTTCACCCCCCCCCAAAAAAAATATAGTCCGGCCCACCACATGGTCTGAGGGATGGTGGACCAGCCCACGGCTGAAAAAGGTTGCTGACCCCTGCTTTAATCATTGAGGTATCCCATGCAGGAAGGGTTGTTGGTGGGAGTTGGGACAGTAGACTGCTGTCAAAGACAACTTCAAGTCCCTAGTTGTGCCATGATGAAACAGGTTCCCAAAGCAAATCTACCAGTTGAGAGGAGCAACAGAAGGTGAAAAAGATGGTAATAAGCTCCCCCGCCTCCCAGGTTTAGGGCTTCCAAATGCAGCAAAATATTATCTGATCCAGCCAACCTATAAGCTTGCTAAGGGTGGGGTCTTTCTGGTGAGCAGGGATGCAGGTGGCTCTTTGTTCTAAACCACTGAGCCTCTTGGGCTTGCCGATTGGAAGGTCAGCAGTGTGAATCCATGTGATGGGGTGAGTTCCTATTGCTCTGTCCCAGCTCCTGCCAACCAATCAGTTCGAAAACATACCAGTGCAAATAGATAAGTAGGTACCACTGTGGTGGTGTTTCTGTGCGCTCTGGCACTCGTCATGGTCCTCGGTGCACCAGAAGCGGTTTAATCATGTTGGCCACATGACCTGGAAAGCTGTCTGTGGACAAACGCCGGCTCCCCTGGCCTGAAAAGCGAGATGAGCGCTGCACCCCATAGTCACCTTTAACTGGACTTAACTGTCCAGGGGTCCTTTAACTTTACCTTTTACTTTTCTGGTGAGTTTCTTGGAACAAAACGATATCTGGATCAGCCTTTCACCAGGAAGCTTCATTTCTGGGTTGTTGTTTTTTGCTGATGTTCCCAGATCATTAACATTAAGCAAAACCAAATTTGTTTTAGCCATGACTTGGTTGGAATCCCATAATAGCAGAAGGTTCCACAACACAGATGATGTTGCAAAATGATTAAGGTAGCTATAAAATCTTGATTGCTGCAATAATATTGAAATTACTGCTTTCTAATGGAAGCATTGGAGGAAGCCATGTGGTTTTGAACTCTAAAAAATGTATTTTGAGCTTAAGAGGAAGAAACAGGAGTGGCATCTGAACTCAGATCACCCACATAATTTTGTAAGCATTCATAAACGATGGCTTGCAGTGTCAACTTTAAGTCTGAGGGTATGGCTGGTCTCTCTGTCAAATAGTGCAGGAAGGGCTCTGTGGCCTCACTAATAAGCCTCTTTGCTCTAGAGCAGGCACGTCCAACAGGTAGATTGTGATCTACCGATAGATCACTGGACATCTGTGGTAGATCACTGGCAGATCACTGGCTCCCCCAAAGAAGCTCAACAACTTTGGCTCCCCCCCGAAAAAGCTCATTTTTTTGCCCTGCAACCCCCCAAAAAGGGCTTTCCTTCCCCCTAAAAAAAAGCTCAACAACAACTTTGACCTGAATGCCTAAAAAACGGGCATTTCCTACTCCCCAAAAAAGCTCAACAACTTTGACCTGAACCCCCAAAAAGCGGGTAGATCACTGCTAGTTTTTAACTCTGTAAGTAGATCAGTCTCTTGGGAGTTGGCCACCCCTGCTCTAGAGAAACTGTAAGAGACGGAATATAATTCAAATAGCATTGGTGACAAAGAATGTAGTATTTAAAACCTTTGCAACAGAATAACTGCTGCAAGAAAAACAATTTAGATCCAGCCTGCTGGATCAGGCTGCCCACCTAAATCCAGCCTCCTGCTCTCCCAGTGGCCAACCAGTTGCCTGGGAAGAAGAGTTTGGATTTGATATCCCGCTTTATCACTTTATCACTATATACTTTATTATTGCTTTCCAAAAGCACAAGAAAGTAACTTGGTGCCTAAAGATAAAATAAATGATATATCTGGGAGGCCTATTCCACAATCCACAAGACCAACACAGAAATGTTCGATCCCCAGCCCATGTAACCCTTGAAGAAGAAGAAGAGTTTTGGTTTGAGATCCCGCCTTATCACTACTCGAAGGAGTCTCAAAGCGGCTCACATTCTCCTTTCCCTTCCTCCCCCCACAACAAACACTCTGTGAGGTGAGTGGGGCTGAGAGACTTCAGAGAAGTGTGACTAGCCCAAGGTCACCCCGCAACTGCATGTGGAGGAGCGGAGACGCGAACCCAGTTCACCAGATTACGAGTCTGCTGCTCTTAACCACTACACCACACTGGCTCTCGTGTGAGAAGCCAGGGAGCAGGACATGAAACCAAGAGCTTCTCTTCCCTCCAGTGGCTTCCAGCAACTGGCATTCAGAAGCATTGCTGCCTCTAACTGTGGAGGTAGAGAACAGCCACCAAAAGCCCTCTCCTCCTCCATGAATTTGTCTAACCTTTTAAAGCCATCCAAGTTGGTGGCCATCACTGGAGGAGCGAGCTCCAAAGTTTGACTCAAATTTCCCGTTTAGTTGAAATGCCTAGGAATGAAGACTGCTCCGCCACCACTTAAGTATTTCCTTTTATTCATTTGACTGCTCAGCAGGGGAAGATTTGGTAAAACTCATAACATCATATCTGACTAATGAGTGCTGTGGAAATTAATGCTGTGACGGAAGAGAAGCCTGCGCCTCGGAGGGGGCAGGGAGAGGCTGCCGTGTTCACAGGTTTTGAAGCAGCCAGTCCAGAACTGGCAGCCGCACAAAGTTGCCCAAGGCCTCCCCCAGCTGCCTTTCCTTCTCATACTTGAGAACTGCCTGCATCACTTCTCCTACGCTGTAGCCTCTTTCCACGGCCACTGTGGAGAGTTGCTGGAGCTGTTGGGGGAAAAGACAGCGATGAGTGCGATTTATTTGGGGGTGCTGGTATTGGTTCATATTCACCCACCAGAACTTTCTTTTCTTTCTTTCTTTTTTAAACTTGTAAATTCTTTATTGATCAATCCTCTTACATTACCATATTAGACATTCATATACAGTGGACCCTCGACTTACGAAGATAATCCGTTCCGACGGAATCTTCGTAGGTCGAAATCATCGTAACTCGAGTCCCCATAGGAATGCTTTGGAGAACGCATTCGTAGGTCGAAAAAACCTTCGCAAGTCGAGGAAACCGCATTTAAAATGGCCGCAACTTCCGATCGGAAGTCGAAAAAATTCGGAAGCGGCGGCCGCTTTGATCCCTCGCAACTCGAAAAACTCGTAAGTCGGGTCATTCGTAAGTCGAGGGATCACTGTAATAGCTTACAATGTAAGTTCTATACACTTTCCCACATCCAAAAACAATAACAATAAAAATAACAAACCATTACAACACCTACTACAGATTATTGGCAACCAGTACTGGGCCAACACTTACCAAAGTAAAAATAATAAAATAAAATAAAATACATATACAACCATAGCAAGAAATAAAGATAACCAACAGAAATCCTTAATTCAGTTAAGAAACCTATACCTATCCGACTTCCTATTGAACCCAACCATATGTTCAGATCGTATCAATGAGTGTACTTCAACTCATTCTCTTATCTCCCAGTATATCATTGTTACACTCTGTCAGGTTCCCTTATCGGTTGCTCAATAGTAAAGACCAAGTCCTTGTCTTTATGTCATTTTATTTGTGCAAGGTATGTACAGTGCAGAGTTCAGTCCAAACATGACTGCCTAGTCACTAGCGGAATCCGGAAGTGCCCCCCTCCTGTTTTGGCGCCAACACCAGAGTCTTGGCACTCTAAATTGCCGCCTTCTCCTCCTACGTAAAGCAGACGCCGGAAACGGCGTCTCTCTCTCTGAGTGAGTCTGCTGGGTGGTGCCAGGTCTCTCTGCCTGCTCCTGGAGACCTCTCACTCCCTGGCTCCCTCCCGATAACAGCTCCTCCCCCGAAGAGGGGCTGGCAGACTTGCTCTGAGATGAATCCGTCGTCAACACAGGCTGAGGCTCTCTGTACTCACTCGGTGCCGGACTAGCAGGGGTGGGCACATCCCTGACACACTCCAATGTCAACTGGTACCCATTTTACAAATCATATTGTTCTTTCTGCTTCCAAGGTTACTCAAATGCTGGCGTAGCTGATCCCACCCGCCAGAACTTTTACATTCGCACCCTCTTGCAGCATCTGCCCAATAGCCCATTTCCAAAATCACATTCTACTCAAGATGGAAGCCCAGTTTATACAATCAGGCCCAGCTTCCACTATACTGCAGCACAGGGGTAAGTTAACATAGTGTCGTCCAGCTTTTCCAAACTAAACTGTTATCCCTAACCGTTACTCATGCTAGCTGGGCCTGATGGATGTTGTAGTCCAAAACATCTGGAAACAGAACATTGCCTAGTCAGTCAATTCTTTAATGCAGTCCAAAGGCCCACAAACAGATTCCAGTACATAAAAATACAAAATACATGCATCCTACTTGAGCGTCGGATAAAACCAAGCTTGTCTCAGACCTTGAACTAATACAAAGTGCTTTCTGATCCTGATCGCCTCAGAAAGAAACTTGGCAACTGCCAAAGATATGCTGGGAATCCTATCCTCAATAGGTGCCTAACATAAAATCGTGTGGGTTTGCAATTAAAGGAATAATCTTTTGTTGTCTGACATGCTCGTATAGTCTGCAGGCCAGTCGAATATGCTGTATAGATTCTTCTACCTGATTTGTACAGGGGCATAATCTGCTAGAGTAAGGAATATCCGCAAATTTGCCTTGAAGCAATTCGGAAGGAAAGTTATTCAGTCTGTCCTTGGTAAAAAGTCTGCGGTATTTGACCACTGTCAAGTTCTTTAGATATTCAGCTATGTAAAGTGTCCCAACATACTGTAAACTCACAGCTCTTGGTGAGCAGGATAAGTGTGAACGGGCCTGCAGATCACCGTACGCAATGAACCACAGTTTTGGTTTAGCGATTTAAAGGCTATGTCGAAGCCCAAGTGTTCAAGAAGAGATGGGGACAGCCCAGTTGAGGAAGCTTTCCGGGCGTTGAGCTGGGACCAGCAACTGACGTAATTGTCCTGAGCTACCTGTTGGAGAGTAGTCCTGTGCCCAGTTTGAAAACATTGACCATAAGCCGGTATTTTAAGGCTGCTCACCAAGCCCTGGTTTTTTGATTTAAATTGGATTTTTAAAATAAAATGCTTTTGGAGGAAAAATCTTTCTAAATATAGTCTTCTATTTAAGTTACATTGTAGTCCGAAGGCTATTCATCAGGAAATAAGGATTTGTTTTAAGTTTATCAAGTGTGCTAAAACTCAGTCTAAGTTTTTTTTAAAAAATGTTTAACCACATCAGTTAACAAACATGGATACATATGCTATCATGTTATTGTTTTAGTTAAATAAATTGTTTAAATGGTTATTAAGGAAATGATTGTTTTTCTCCTTCCAATAAAGTACAGCAGAAAAGTTGTCCAAATATAAACAGTTAACTTCTTAAACCTCACCATAATTTCATAATTATCTGTCTATGTATTTCTAGTAGTATAACCAAATCAGTAATTTTTGATATAACTGTAAAAACTGCTCTGAAAATTCCAAAAATGAAACCTTCATATGGTTGTAAATATTAAGATTATACCAGCAAGAATGAGTCTTTCTGTAAAAAAAATATTTAAATCAAGTCTTACTGACTAGTGATTTAAATCAAGCCTTACTGACTAGTGATTTAAATCGTGATTTAAATCAATTTTATTTAAATCAAATCCACCCTGCTCGCAACACATGCACAACTTAATACTATCCCACGCAAATGCCCCCCCTAGTTTTTCCCCATTTACCTTATTCAGGGTCTCTTCATCATCATCCATGAAGTACAACACGGGGACGTTCAACTGAGAGGCTGCCACCCACTGAAGGATGGCTTGAAGCTGCTTGTTTTGAATGTTCTCCGGAGCATTCTGGTTGGTTACAACCACTTTGCGGCCAGACAGTGTGTCTTCCCCTGACCCGATTCGGCTTTCTGCAGAATCTGCGCCCTTTGCATACAGAGGCCCGCAAGCATCTTCCCCATCTCCCATCTCCCCCAGACCTGACTCAGGATTGCTGTATTTGGCTATCATGAGGCACAGTTTGGTCACTGTATCCACCAGGTTGTCGATGAACGGCCCGCTGCCTCCTTCCTTCCTGTTGACGTCAAACTGATCCATAATCATTTTGGTCAGTCCAGAGATGGCCTCCTCATAGGAGTGGTCTATTTCGGTAGAGCCTGAAGGCCCGGGTCCCTCGGGGCATTTGTAAGCGTTCTTATAGGCCTCGTCTGCCATCAAAGTCCCAGCATTCCCTCCTAATTTGCTGACCGTCTCGTTGATGAGCTTTTGCATGAGCATGACGACGACACTTGACATATCATTCTCGGCATTTATCTCGGACTGCTCGTCGTCACTTTGCTTCAACGAGTCAAACTGCTTTGCTAAAGGTAGTGGGCAGACATTGCCACATTTATCTTGAGACAAGAACCCGAACCCGGGTCCACCTGCCTTGCTGCCCCTGCCACATTCGGCCTCCTTCAATGCATTCTCCTGCTGGACTAGATGATACTGTATCAGCAGTAATGCTGTCACAATCAGGTCTCTCGCCCAAGAATCTGTTGAGAGGTTAGCAAGATCTTGATTTTCTGGATTCCACCCAGCCTTTGATGCCTGGGGATTTGAACAGTCGTCATGTTGTTTCTGGTGCCACATGGTGAGGCCCTCTTTTATGATGTGGTTGCCCACGGTTTCGGCACAGGTCATCTCTTTTTCTTTACAGGATTCTGTTTTGGTGGCAGAAAACCTCATGTTTTGACACTTTCCATCATGTCCGGACCCCGTCTTGAGACTTGCAAAGGCCATGCTCTGAGACTTTCCCCTGTCGCTCACGTGCTTCTGTACAATCAAAGCGTTGTGTAACCGATTCAGCATGGCTTGGACAATTTCAGAGGCCTTCTGACTTCCCTGCGTGAAGAGGCTTCGCTTCACGGCTGAAACAAAGTCGGAGTCGGTCATGAGCGTTCCGGTGACATCGTGTAAGTTCTTCATGCAGGAGTCTATGAAATCAGACACAACCTCTTTGGAGTGCTTCAGAAGAACCTTCTTCAACACTGCACAGGCGATGTTTGAGTCGTTCACCTTCACCTTCATGGTCTTCATAACCGAGACCATCATATCTGAAACCACGTTGTTGGCATAAACCAATATGCCTTTGCTCAGTGGGTGGTTGCACTCGTCTGAACCAAATCGCTTCTTGCGGTTGCAACCCTTGATCCCATCCCTGTAAGGGTCGCTCTTATTGGGTATTTCTGCATTTTCTTCTTTGTAATAAAATGCGGTTTTCTTCTTAGAAGCTGGAGTTTCTTCATATTCGCCTTCACACATCTTGGGTGGTACATTGTGCTTGATGTCCTCCGTACCCACCCCGACAGACCTGTGGCCGTGGTCCCCACCAGGGCCATAAAGCGACTTATGTATGCATGTGCTGTTGCCATCTGACCGGTCATTCATCTCTTTCCGGGCCATAGCTATGGCAAGGTTGGAAAGCCTATTGCAATAAAAAGATACGTCATCTGGATCAGGATTTGTGTTTGGTGAAGTGGAGCCATCGCTTTCTTCATCCTTGGATTCCTTCTGACAAGCAGCCTTCATGGACATGTGGAAGGTGGGTGAAGCCCTGTTGGAGCCGACATTCACACTGAATTCCTCCTCGCAGACACTGAAACCGCCCGGGGAACGTACATTGCGTTGCGGCATGTTTTGCCTCGTTGTGGATGGGTCCCTCGATTTGGCACCCCCTGCGTTGTTACTGGCATTCAACACATTCTGGACTCCGATGGCACAGTTTTCCAGATCTTTTCGGAGCCAGTTTAAGACTTTGAGCGGATCAGAGGCACTTGGCTGACAAAACTTGGCTGAGTCGGTCTAAACAGTAAACAAAAGACAATTTCACAACGGGTTATTGTAGTCAGTAAGTACAACCAGAGTGGTGCATGCTCTAGTTATCTCCCGCTTGGACTACTGCAATGCGCTCTACGTGGGGCTACCTTTGAAGGTGACCCGGAAACTGCAATTAATCCAGAATGCGGCAGCTAGACTGGTGACTGGGAGTGGCCGCCGGGACCACATAACACCGGTCCTGAGAGATCTACATTGGCTCCCAGTACATTTCCAAGCACAATTCAAAGTGTTGGTGCTGACCTTTAAAGCCCTAAACGGCCTCAGTACTGTATACCTGAAGGAGCGTCTCCACCCCCACCGTTCAGCCCGGACACTGAGATCCAGCGCCGAGGGCCTTCTGGTGGTTCCCTCACTGCGAGAAGCAAAGCTACAGGGAACCAGGCAGAGGGCCTTCTCGGTAGTGGCGCCCGCCCTGTGGAACGCCCTCCCAGCAGAGTTTAAAAGGATCAACAATTACTTGACATTTAGAAAACACCTGAAGGCAGCCCTGTTCAGAGAAGTTTTTATTCTGTGATGTGTTAATGTATTTTAATGTTTGCTGGAAGCCGCCCAGAGTGGCTGGGGAGACCCGGCCAGATGGGCGGGGTACAAATAAATTATTATTATTATTATTATTATTATTATTATTATTATTATTATTATAACTTCCTTGCTCTTTTGATTCTGGGAAACACTGAAAAGTCACAAGTGCCATTCTAATGGATATTGACTGTCTAGTCCAGGAAAAAGTGTGCTGCCCGGCATTTTGTCACCCCCCTCAGTGGTGACACCCAGGGCGGTCCGCATCCATCGCACCCCCCCTTCCTCCGCCCCTGCTTACATGTGGAGGAGTGAGGGAAGGCAAAGGAGACAACAGGGTAGGGCTTCCTGTGGGGTTTCCGCCCCTTGTCAGCCAGGTGAAAAAATACAGTGGCCCCTCGACTTACGAATGTAATCCGTTCCGAATAGCCATTCGTAGGTCGGAAAAAATCATAAGTCGAGTCCCCATAGGAATGCATTGGGAGAAAAATATCCAAAAAAATTCGTACGTCGAAAAAAACCGCATCTAAACTTCGTAGGTCGAGGAAACCGCATCTAAAACAGCAACGATTTCCATTCGGAGGTCGAAAAAATTCGTAAGCGCGCGGCCAATTTTTTCACTCCTAACTCAAAAAATACGGAAATCGGGTCAATTGTAAGTCGAGGGACCACTGTAGCTCTACAGTCATACCTCCGGTTGCGAACGTGATCCATGTTCGCAACCCTGCAGCGTTCGCAACCTGAAGCGCCGCATCTGCACACACGGGTGACACAATTCTGCACTTCTGTGCATACGTGTGATGTCATTTTGTGATTCTGCGCATGCGTGAGAGCTGAAACTCGGAAGCAAACCGTTCCGGTACTTCCGGGTTCGGCGGGGTCTGCAACCCAAAAACGTGCAACCTGCAGTGTTCATAACCTGAGGTATGACTGTATATGATTCCCGTGTATCCGTGCTGCCTTTGGAATGTAACCGCAATGTGTGATGCAACTAAGCTATAATTTCATGGGACTTACTCCCAGATAAGCAGATAAGGGATGGGAACCTAGCAGTGGCGTAGGAAACCTCTTGGCTGCCCGGGGCGGCGTTGCTGCGCAGAGGCACCCCCCTGGGGGCGTGGTGTCCTGAGGCATGTGTCGTGACGTTCCGACGCACGTCAGGAGGGACTGCGCATGCCCGGAAATCCTAGAATTTCTGGGCATGCGCAGTCAATCCAGGCCAGCACTGCTGCTCCCGCGGTGACCGGGCGAGCCGCCGAGCAAGCGCCGGCTCGTGGGGCTGCACCGTTCGTCTGTAAAGCAGCACGGAAGGGGTGCTGGGGCTCAGCTTGGGAAGTGGTGGGAGGGGCCGCTGACTGTCACCCCCTCCCCTGGAACCTGGGGTGCCCCGCCCCCTACATCCCGCCCTTCCTACGCTACTGGAACCTAGGGCTTGGCTTAGAGCTAGTACTGGGAGAAGCACGGTTCTTGTGCCTTTAACACCCATGTGGCAGGCAAAAATTCAACAGGCCTTTTCTGGTATGGAAGCAGAACTATGGGGGAAAGCTTCACCAGTTCAGATTCTGTCTGTTAGACATTACATTTGTGGCTGCTGGTTTATTTGGGGGCCTTCCACTCCACCTGCAAAGGAAAACACATTTTATGCAAAGCTGTGTGCTCTTTGTCACTGGGTCAGAGAACCCAATTCACATATAGTATACTGGACGCAGGAAATCCTGTCGGCACCTGAGCTCAAACGTAAAGGATCCAACACATCTTCAGTACTATCACATTAAGAAGCAACAGCGTTAGTCTCCAGAAAGCAATTATGCCGAAATAACTATCAATTTCTTACTGCCCAGTTCTGGTTCTCCTCATCACTTGTGGTATAACGATCAACTTTACACAATCCACTCTGGCTCTGCAACCAGTCAACACCCTCTGTCATCTGCAAGAAAGAGGAATTACAACTAGAGTTAAATTTCCAGGGGGCCATTTTCAGCTTAATTCAGATTTGTTTATTTGTATCTAGTCACCAGACCTTTACGAATCAAAAGGGAACTATGTACAGTGGTCCCTTGACTTACGAAGTACTCGACATCCGTATTTTTTCGACTTACGAATGAAAAAAGTGGCCGCACGCCTACGAATTTTCCGACATCCGAATGGAAATTGTTGCCGGCTTTAGATGCGGTTTTTTTGACTTACGAATTTTTCCGAATATTTTTTCTCCCAATGCATTCCTATGGGAGAAAGTCGCTTTTTTGACTTACGAACTTTTCGACCTACGAATGTCCATTCTGAACGGATTAAATTCGTAAGTCGAGGGACCACAGTATTTGTAAAAAATTAACACAAGTTAATGTCGATAAAAACAAACACAGACTCAAATAAAACTCTGTAAAAGCAGAAGCAAACGTCTGGATGTCAAAATCACAACATTCAATCCCTTTAAAGTTATGTAAACCCTAAATGAAATAAAATGTTAACTTAAAATTCCGAGTCTCCCTGGCAAGACACAACACTCTCCCTTTTTCAAAAAAAATCCCTATCATCTATTACTGGAGGTAGGAAACACAGAGTTTTCAAAGTTACATATCTACAAAAGTCCACAAAGTAGATTCATTACAGTCTCATGGACTAAACTTCAATATATACCGCCCTAAGGTTTGTCCCATTTATTGTTCTCTTGGCATATGATATGAGGGCAGAGTCTCATGTTGTTTACCAGGAGGGAGAGAGAGAGGGGAGGTATAGAGTTGGAAGGGACGCGAGGGTCATCTAGTCCAAGCTTTTGCCGAACATGGGACTCGAACCCACGACCCTTAGATGCTCTACCCACTGAGCTAGAGTGCTGTATTGGCTCTGCTGGCGCAATCGCACAATGCCTCATCCCTCATTTTAAGCAACAGCAAGACCCCTGGCCAGAAGCTAGAACTGCAGCTTTGCTCCACCAGACAAGCTGCTTCTACACAAGGGACATTATTATGCACAAGATCTTCAACTTAAATTAAACCACAAGAACAGGTATGTACAGTGCTTCTTTCTGGGGGGGACGGGGACGCAGGGGTATGCATACCCCTAAACATTTTGTGAATCTTTTGTGGATTTTACTGTATTTATTCCCCCCGATTTGAACTATAAAATGGTGATTTTCTTGAGTCAAAATGAGAGTACCCCTACACATTTTTATTTGTTGTAAAAAGAAAAAAAAAGTACTGGGTATGTATAATTTGTGTACCTTCTAAAATAGCTCAAGATATCACATTTAACTAGGCTTTGGTAAATGCCATCCTAGCTTCTGCAAATCCTTTAAATTACAAGGAAATGTAAGGGAGAAATTGTACCATTTTAGGTACAATACCACGTGCTCTGAGAGCTAGCTACTCTGACTGGCAGTAACCAAGTATTTTCACTAGTGCAAAGAATGTACACTTACACAGCAAAACTTCTTCCTGTGCCCCCAAATCTGCTATGGAGGGTTGGGGGGGGAACAGGGGCGTAGCTAGCTGTTCCGGCACCCGTTGGGGGGCGGGGGGAGCCACCCACGGGGGCGGGGCAGCGATCTGCCCAGGGGGGCAGCGCGGCAAGCTGTCCACAGTCTGCCTGGTGGCCGCAAGCCCCACGCTGCCGTTTCGGGCAGTGCGGGGCCCCGAGCCACCGCGTCACTCTCAGGAAAGATATGTGGCTCTGCCGCGCTGCAAGCCAGGCCCCGCGGTAAGTGCCGCCCCCCTGCGCTGTGGCATTTTGTCACCCCCTCAGGGATGACACCCGGGGCAAACCGCACCCACCGCACCCCCCTTCCTCATAGCTGTCAACTTTCGGATTTGAAAATAAGGGATTCTTTCAAACTTTCGGATTTGAAAATAAGGGATGCCGCGAGGGTGGTGCAATGGCACCAAGTAGCCTCGCCACCCTGCGCTCCAGAGGCTGCACGTGAACGGGTGAGCGAAAGAGCGAGCGCATAGACGGCAGGCAGGCTGGCTGTCTGGTTGGGCGTGAGGGTCTGGCTGCACAAGGCATGCAAGCTCCGCCCCCAGTCGGTCTCAGACTCCTTATTGGCAGCCGAGCAACGCAGCTGAGGAGCCTCCCTGGCCGGCAGGGAGGGAGAGGAGCTGCTTCCTTTGAAATCCGGGAAATTTAAGGGATATCAACAATCCGGGATAGCAGCGGGAAACGGCATTGGAATAAGGGAGTTTCCCACCAAAAAAGGGAGGGTTGACAGCTATGGGATTGGAAGGTTCACAGAACTTTGCAGAACTGTGTCATTGGATACCGCCCTGCGTATTATTATTATTTTTATATACTATCTGGAGGATAATAAAAAGTGTTAAGCAAACAGTATTACAATCACTATCTGAAGCAGATTCTCTTAAAGAGCTATATTTACATTCCACTTTTCCAATCCGAAGTAAGGAGACCGCAAAACCAAAGCAGAACAATATCAAAAATAGCAATGCAAATAATTCAAGGAAACTACAAAACTCATTATTAACTTATCAAAGCACTCTAACAATGAATCACAATACCCCAGTATCTTGAGAAAAATTAGCTACCTAAAACCCCAGCACAAAATGAACTAGTTTGGAACGGCTGCAGAAAAATACAACAAAGATATCAAACACCTTCATGAATGCCAATATTATTTTTCAGTCTCTTATACTTTGGTAACTTTTCTGTCCTTTTTCTTCCTTTTCTAAAAACCCACCATTCTTTTTCATATGATTTGTAGGCCCAAGGCACGACTCTGAAAAGTTGCTGACACTCTCAACTTCCAGGAATGGCTTCCATAAGTTGCCATATACATATATACATAAAAGAATCTATGAGAGAGGAACAAAATAATTGCTGTTGACAGCTCTCCACTAAGTTGTAGGGCGTTAACATCAAATCCAGTACAGCAAATATCCTTGGGCACAATCCATTGGAAAATTATCCTTTCCCAACCCCATTGAAATGAAATTAAGTACCAGGATGCTCTTCTGAAACTCCCATTTACTCTAATCACGCAGGCATGTCCAACAGGTAGATCGCGATCTGCCGGTAGATCACTGGACGTCTGTGGTAGATCACTGGTAGATCACTGGCTTCCCCCAAAGAAGCTAAAAAACTTTGGTTCCCCTAAATAAAGCTCAATGTTTTTGCCCTGCACCCCCCAAAAACGGGGCTTTCCTCCTCCCCAAAAAAGCTCAACAACTTTGAGCTGAACCCCCCAAAAAGGGGGTAGATCACTGCTAGTTTTAAATTCTGTAAGTAGATCACAGTCTCTTGGGAGTTGGCCACCCCTGTTCTAGTAGAATTGTCCTTTGCAATTCTGAGTGCCACTAATTGAGCAAAATTAAAATGTGGAGATTTTCTGAAGATTTTTCTTTTGCCCATCACTCTATATTTCCTGTGCATCTCAGCCATCTCACTTGACAAAGAATTTTTCTGACATAAAATACAGATATTTTGACGAACAGAGTTATTAATTAAGTTGATCTGTGTATTATCCTCGACACTTACACAAAACAAAATAAAAAAATTCCTTCCAGTAGCACCTTAGAGACCAACTAAGTTTGTTCTTGGTATGAGCTTTCGTGTGCATGCACACGAAAGCTCATACCAAGAACAAACTTAGTTGGTCTCTAAGGTGCTACTGGAAGGAATTTTTTTATTTTGTTTTGACTATGACAGACCAACACGGCTATCTACCTGTAACTTACACAAAACTTCCCTCTTGTCTTCCTTTGCCCCCAAATCTGCTATGCAGAATTCACATTCATGCACGAAAGCTAATGTTTATTTATTGTTAACTTGTTAAAGAAATATACAGATCACACATGGAGTATTGTGATCAGTTCTGGGTGCCACCATTTTAAGAAGGATATTGACATGCTGGAACATGTGCAGAGGAGGGTGGCCAAGATGATCAAGGACGTGGAAACCAAACCTTTTGAGGAATGGTTGAAGGAGCTGGGTGCATTTAGCCTGGGAAAAAGGAAATGGCTTTCCTTTGTGCCTTTGGCAGTGACTGCCTAGCAAATTGCCCTATTAAGCTAGCAAATTGCCCTATTAATAAGGTAACAGCTGCTCAATATTCAAGATCCGTGAGCTAGGTCGACACAAAGGCGCACCTGAGAAATTTCCCTATGTGACCTCAGAAAGCGAGAGCACCTGGAAGAAATGCAAATATTCTATTTTTCATTCACTTCTCATTAATTACGGTATTTTTCGCTCTATAAGGCGCACCTGACCATAGGACGCACCTAGTTTTTAGAGGGGAAAAGCCCCAATTTTTTGAGGATCAGCTCAAATTTATGCAGCTTCTTTTGCAAAGCAGAAAAGCCCCATTTTTTGAGGATCAGCTCAAAGTTGTTGAGCTTACTTTGCAAAGGGAAAAAACCCTGTTTTATGGAGTTTAACTCACAGTTCTGCAGCTTCAGGAAAGGGAGCCATTTCTACAGTTTCCAGACAGATAATCTAATCAGCCAGTCACATGTCGCTGGGGAAACAGCCTCCCTCTGCAAGGGGGCGGGGCTGGAATCTCTCTCCCTTATCTCTCTCCCCGATTGCTTGCTGAGCAGCTGCTCAGCCGGCTTCCTTTCAACACCCCCTTCTCTCTCTCTCTTTTTTTTAAAAAAGCACGATCTGCTTTTGCCCCTGGGCAGTTCAGCTCCAGGGACCACACATTCGCTCCATAAGATGCTCAGACATTTCCCCTTACTTTTTAGGAGGAAAAAAGTGTGTCTTATGGAGCGAAAAATACAGTAGGTGGGTCCCACTAGAAGGGAAATTCCCTGCTACACAAACAGGGCTGTCTTAAGCATATCCGGTGCCGTGGTGCAAAGATCCCTTCGGCGCACCCCCCTTCCCAGAGTTGTTGACCTTCTTTTAGGGCTGGAGGAGGCGGGCAGCGGCTGGAGGGCAGCTCCTCCGGCGGGGAAGAGGCGGAGGCTGGATGTGGCGCCTCCCGGCTCAGCTGGCTGCTTCGTGCCGCGGTGGCCACGGCAGGCAGCACACCGAGCGAGCGGGCCTGCGCTGAGTGAGGGTGCGTGTGCCGCTCCCGCCGAGCATCAGCTCGGTCCCCCCCCCCTTTTAACCTTCTGGCACCCCGCAGAATTCGGCACCTGCAGGCTAAAAGGGAAAAAACCGAGCCACCACTCGGCGGGAGCGGCGCACGCACCCTCACTCACTCAGCGCGCTCGTTCAGTGTTCCCTGGACTCTCGCCTGGTGCCCTCCAGAACTTGGCGCCCCGGCGCCCCGTGCCACTAGCCCCTATGGGTAAGACGGGCCTGTACACAAAAGACAAAACAGCAGCCAGGCCATCTGGATCAATCTTTGGAGTGGATGAACAGAAAAGTACAACCCAGCTGGTAAGAATTCATGAGTTCATTCTTTTTCTCTGGGTGCCCCCTGGTCAAATAAGGGCTCTCTTCAGTAGGGTCACCAGGTGGAAAAGAGAACATGCCTTTAGAAGTCATGGAGAAAAAGGAATTTCAGCAGATGTCTCTTATCACCACCCAGTTCTACACCTTTAAATTCCCCATAATGTGCTCACTGCAGAACCAGGAGTCCTTGCCTACCTCTATCACGCGAGCATCCAAAAGAATTCCCACCCACCAAAAAAGCAGAATTTTTGGCCTAAACTTCCAGGATATTCTTTGAAAGCTCCCCACGCTGTGGTCTCCTCTCTTACCCTCCACTTGCCAGAATGCAGACTGACATCACAAAGCACCAGGAGAAACTGGCTTTTCCATGGCAACAGTCAACACTGCAAGGAGGGAACCAGGCTAGCCCAAGGCCGGCATGAGATCTGAAATTAAAGGCCCCTTTAATCATTCCCTTGTGGAAAAGAGAAGCCCTATGCGCCTAAAATATGTGGGAATGTTCAGGGTGGCAAGAGAGGATATATTGTTTATTAATATGCTTCCTAACTTGCGCTAGCAAGTTCCTTTATGTAACAGTTACATTCCCCTTTCTTACTTGCACAGCAGATAGCTGGTTGCAGGCTCGTGTGAGCCTTTCACTATTACAGTGATCCCTCGACTTACGAATGCCCCGACGTCCGTATTTTTCGAGTTACGAGGGATCAAAGGGGCCGCGCGCTTCCGAATTTTTTCGACTTCCAAAAGGAAGTCGCAGCCGTTTTAGATAGGGTTTTCTCGAGTTACGAAGTTTAGATAGGGTTTTTTTCGACCTACGTTTTTTTTCTCCCCAATGCATTCCTATGGGGACTCGACGTACGATTTTTTCGACATCCTACGGTCCCGTCAGAACGGATTACCTTCGTAAGTCGAGGGTCCACTGTATACAATTCAGTCTGTCTCAGATTGAATTGTACGTTCTTGGTAAATTCCCTTGAACCCCTCTTAAAAAGAACAAAGACGCTACAATCTTATTCAAAGATGATAAAATTAGTTTACTCACATCAGTTCACAGTTTGATTCCTAAAGGCAGACTTAGTTACAAATATGTACATGTGGATCTGTTGCATTGGCCGGAAAGGCCTATCTTCTGAGCTACGCCAATAAAACTCAGAGACTTTAGGAGCTAGGAGTCCATTTTGTTTTCTTTATTGCAAAGCAATAAGGGTTACATTGGAATCATTTTCGCAAAGCTGCAACCCCGCCCAAAGGTGTGGGCAGGGGTATTTATAACATTTCAAATAATGGATTTCAATTTCACCAATCATTACTTCATTACTTCATATTAGTTTAGTACGCATGTCCATTACCTAATTTAATACGCAGGCGCAATAAGCATTGCTAAGTGAACCTTGATTCTCAGAGATCTGTTACATTTTGTTAGTACATTTTGTTAGGCTCCCTCGGCTAATAAAGCGAGATGAGCGCTGCAACCCCAGAGTCGGTCAGGGGTCAGGTAAATGGTCAGGGGTCCGTTTACCTTTAATGTGTTGGTATATATGTAATTTCTTGCATAACTTGTTTTCTGTTCCCAGAAAACAACCTGCTTCTGTTAAAATGTAGCATTCTGATATATTTAAGTTTATTTGAAGACCCGGCCGTCTGCCAAAATCTGAAATAAAAGACATTGATTGCTTTGTTGATTGTTCATTTGTTAATAATAAAAGAATATGCAAATGTTAAAATACAGTGCTATGTGTGATTTATTTGGATATTCTCTACTTTGGGGCATTTTTATGAGTTCTGCAGGAAGTTCTAGATAAAAAGCAAATAAAAGTGGAGATAAGGCAGAGCCTTGTTTAATACCATTACAAATAGAATAAATATTACAATCCCTGTCATTGATATGAAGATGAGCCAAATTGTTGCTTTAAAGTTGATTAATAATCCTATATATTTTTCTGGCCAAACTCCTTAAATTTTAATAAGCTTCTTAGAAAATCTCAATTAACTTTATTAAAAGCTTTGGTTGCTTGAATAGAAAGGACTACTGCAGGAGTGTTGCAGTGATTAATTATATTTAATGCTCCCCTTATAGAGTCAGCTATCTGGCTTGATTTAATTATTCAAATTAATAACCTTAGGCGCTGTATGACTTAGTCTACCTGTCAAACTTTAAAAACCTATTTCCACACCTTGATTAATTACAACAATCCATACAACTGGGATATTTACCTGATTTCAAAATTAATATTCCGCCAGGCATCTGTAATAGGTTCACCTTCCAGTAATTATTATTAAATTATTATTAAAAAGTAGTTCAAAATTTGGAATCAAAATATTAATATAGGGTTTTTTATTTATAAAATTCACCTGTCATTTTCACCTGGCGATTGATGCTGCTTAATTGTTTAATTTATTTCATCTTCCGTTATGCTCACGTCTTAAGGCCTTCCCTTTGATTTTGGGTAACTTTAGGTTTAGTTATTTTTTTGTAGAATGTAAGTAATTTAGAAAGTCCTTTACACTGATGGCGAGGGAGTCTTTTATTCCACCCCCCCCTTCTGAAACTGGATTCAAATTCCATCAAAATGTTAGGAAACACCTTATAGTCCTGTATTCTGCATATTTTATTTTCAGAGATATTACTTTTAACATCATTCTTGTTCATCAGTTACCTTAATGATAAAAATGCATCAAAATAATAATAATATAAAAAACAAAACAGAACAGAACAACATGCTGGTCCTTCTTTGATACCTGTGCTTCATATAAAATGAAGCACCCCAATTCCTTCGTTTTTTGTTATTAAAACAAAAAACAAAAACAGATTCGCCCGCCTGCCTGGCCGGCCGAGCGCCAACCGCTTTGCCGAAAACCCGCAGATCAATTCCTGCCCGCTCTGTCGTCCCCGCCCGACGCGCTTCCGGGGAGGCCGCTTCCCTTCGATTGCTCCCCAACTGGCCTCGCGCGGCACCCGTCGCGGGGGCGGGGCGAGGCGACGGGGGCAAGATGGCGGCTTCCGCTCGGTGCTCCCGGCTCCCCTGCAGGGCCCTCCTGACTCCTCCGAGGGCGGGTAAGAGGCGGGGGCGACAACGGCCGGGGGGGGGGGCGCGCGCGAATGGGGCCTCCTCCCTCCGCTCCCTCTTCGTAGCCGGGGGGGGGGGAGAGCGCGGGGTCTCCGAGCGGCCGCCCTTCGGGAAGGTCACGGCGGCGCTTCCTCCGGTCCAGGGATCGGTGAGCCTGCGAGGTCCCCCCGGGCGGCGGGGGCGGGAAGGGCTCGACTGTTCAGTCCGCGACGCCCCGCTTCCCGCCTGCCCTTCGGAACTCCCTGCCACTGGAATCTGAGGCAGGCGCCTTCCCTCTGCTAGGCTAGAGGCAGCAGGACACCTGGGTCTTCTAAGTCAGTGTTCCTCAACCTTGGGTCCCCAGATGTTGTTGGACTACAACTCCCACCATCCATGACCGCTGGTCCTGCTAGCTATGGATGATGGGAGTTGTAGTCCAACAACATCTGGGGACCCAAGGTTGAGGAACACTGTTCTCTGTGGCGAAATCCCGAAAGCCGCTTCTTGCTTCTTTTTAGCTAGATGTACACATACCTCCCCCTTGTTTATCGTCTTTATTCATCTGAATAAAACCTCCCAGACTCCATCAACGGTGTCTGGTAGGGCAGTTTGACAGTCTCAGAGGCAGGGACTGATTTAGGTCGTGATGAATGGTATGTATGTGTATGTGTGGCTGTAAATGTGTATGTGTGGCTGTAAATGTGGGATGGCATTCAATTTCGTTGTACTATGTACAATGACAATAAAGTAAAAACAAAATAAAAAATAAAAAAATTCCTTCCAGTAGCACCTTAAAAGTTAATAAACTAAAAACAAAATAAAAAATAAGAAAATTCCTTCCAGTAGCACCTTATAGACCAACTAAGTTTGTTCTTGGTGTGAGTTTTCGTGTGCATGCACACTTCTTCAGATACCACACGAAAGCTCATACCAAGAAAAAACTTAGTTGGTCTCTAAGGTGCTACTGGAAGGATTTTTTTATTTTGTTTTGACTATGGCAGACCAACACAGCTACCTACCTGTAACTGACAATAAAGTATCTATATCTCTATCTATCTATCTATCTATCTATCTACTGAAGGTAATGGGGCCCTTTATATGTCCAGATGTCCTTTGTCAACAACAAATTGTTAATCGCTAAAAATTGGAAAGGTCGTTGTTTCAGCTACCAAGCTCATCAAGTGGCCTTGAGCAAACTGTGCTGTTTCACTGTTTCTCAGTCTAAACCAGTGTTTCCCAACCTTTGGTCTCTAGCTGTTTTTGGACTACAGTCCCCATCATCCCTGACACCTGGTCTTGCTAGTTAGGGATGATGGGCGTTGTAGTCCAAAAACTGGGAAACACTGGTCCAAACAACTTCTAGTAGTCGGTAGACTATCATGGATTAACTATAACCAGGGATTCTCTGAGCTACTTGGTTAAGTGTGTAGTAACTGTTCATTCACGTATCGCTTCCATTTTCTTGTATTTTAGGCTATGGTGCTTCTCCAGCTGCGTTTCCTGTTCTCCAGCAAGACCGTCAAGTTCATCACGCGGTGATTCCCCATGGAAGGAGTGGGCGCTCCTCTGTCAGTGGCATTGCGGCTACTGTCTTTGGGGCTACAGGCTTCCTGGGACGATACGTCGTCAATCGCCTGGGTAATTTGCTCCAAAATTGAATTGGAGATGTCTGGATATTTAACAGGAAAATGAATCTGATATAGTGTCTCTTGCAAGATGTAAACAAATGTGTAAGTTCGCAAAGCTTAGGGGTTGGACTGGATGACCCTTTGGGTCCCTTCCAACTCTGCAGTTCTATGATTCCTGCTACTGTTGCTAGACACTGGGACCTGGGACTCAACATCTTGTACTGCTTACACATATTTGAAATGTGAAGGTCTTAACCCATTGCAGCTGATTGCATGCCCTGCTGTTCACGAAATGTCCCAATAGTTACCGTGTTCTTTCTGTTACCCATTTCAAGTAAGATGAAAAATGAATGACCTTCGGTCAAGATGCTGGTGGCAGATAGGGATGGGAAGCAGGCTAAATCCCCAAGGAGCCATGGTGGTTCAAGATGGTAGTTCTCAACCCTTTTATCACCTGTACTAAGTGAGTCCACCTCTTAAAGGTCCCCCCCCCCCCACTGTTACAAAGGTTGGGTGTCACCTTCAATCTCTGCCAAGCTGTGGTAAGATTCCAGGGGAGTTCCAGGCACTCACCCAGGGTCTGGTTTTTTTGTGGGTTTTTTTGAGAATCAAGATATGGTGGAGGCTGTCCTAAGAAATACGATTTATTCACATATTTACACATTCAGTCTGCATAGAGGGAGTACAGATCTTCCAGCATTTTATTGTCCCCCACAGCAGTGCAGCTCTGGAGTCCAAAGGCATCTCTTCCAGCCTGCCCAAGATGGGTCTCTGTCTCTGTTACCCCATCTTCTTCCCTACACACCTTGCTAAATATACTTTTATACACTTTTCTGTTTCAGTGTATCTGAAGAAGTGTGCATGCACACAAAAGCTCATACCAATAACAAACTTAGCTGGTCTCTAAGGTGCTACTGGAAGGATTTTTTTTATTTTGTTACACTTTTATTGTTACCTCTCTCTCACACCCAGGTGGCGCTGTGGGTTAAACCACAGAGCCTAGGGCTTGCTGATCAGAAGGTCGGCGGTTCGAATCCCTGCGACGGGGTGAGCTCCCGTTGTTTGGTCCCTGCTCCTGCCAACCTAGCAGTTCGAAAGCATGTCAAAGTGCAAGTAGATAAATAGGTACCGCTCTGGCGGGAAGGTAAAGGGCTTTTCCATGTGCTGCTCTGGTTCGCCAGAAGCGGCTTAGTCATGCTGGCCACATGACCTGGAAGCTGTACGTCGGCTCTCGGCCAATAAAGCGAGATGAGCGCCGCAACCCCAGAGTCGGACACTACTGAACCTAATGGTCAGGGGTCCCTTTACCTCTACTCTCACACCCATCATCTTGGCAACCTCTGTCCCTGCAGGCCCAAGAGTCCTCTTAAGATGGGCCATCCACACCTTTTGTCATGTTAATGCTTCTGCTCAGCCAGGGTGATTTGTGTAAGCCTGGCCAGGGATTCCCTGTCTGGCCCAGTTCTGCAGCATGCATTTTCATTCATATCCCAAATAATAAAAATCCTACCATTTATTAATTTATACCCACCCCAAAACCAATAACACCATGTTGGTTTTGCAACTCACATCTTTTAAGTGCGTTCAAGAACTTGAGTTACTCTCAGCAGGGGAACAGATTTTAAAAAACATTTTAAGTAGGTCAATCAATCAAGTACATCCAGCTGCTCCTTTCCCCTTTTGAAACATCCCTCAGTTTCCAGAGTAGCTTGCTGTGTTGTCGGAAGCTGTGAAACCAAAATTAAAATGTCTGCAGGGTATGTTGTGTTTGGATTGTTGGCTTCCATGAAGCCGCTTTGAAAATACCATTTAAAGAAATAAAAGTTATTGTATTGATTACAGCAGGTAGAGTTACATAGCCAAGCATTGATGTTTTCTGAGTGCCTAAAATAGAACATCCTCAATTAATATCATGCCCTAGTTCTCCTTTTCAAAACCCCTTTCTAATTTTAGGGCGTATTGGCTCCCAAGTCATCATCCCACATCGCTGTGAGCCTTATGATACCATGTACCTTCGACCCATGGGTGACCTGGGACAGCTCCTGTTCATGGTATGCTCTTTGTAATAATCCAGTCTGGTTTATGATCGGCTAGCGTCACTTGCTAAATATTTTTCGCTCCGTAACACACACTATTTTCCCCCTAAAAAGGAAGGGGGAAAGTCTGTGCGCGTTATGGAGCGAAGGCACTGGCCGGCAGCGGGGTCCCTCGGCTGCCACTGCAGTCTAAGCAGAGGGATGCCTCGCTGGGGTGGGAGAGGAACGGGGCGCTGCTTTTGGGATGTCCGTTCCTCTCCCCCCCTCTGCGCCCGCCCCCTTTCCCTCTGTTCTGGCGGGTGTGGAGGGGGGGGGAAGGAACGGACATCCCAAAAGCAGCGCTTTCGGGATGTCCGTTCCTTCCCCGCCCCTGGAGAGCACAAGGAGGGAGGGAGATGCTTCCCCTCTCCTTCCTTCCTTCCTTCCTTCCTTCCTTCCTTCCTTCCTTCCTTCCTTCCTTCCTTCCCTCCCTCCCTCCCTCCCTCCCTCTCTCTCTCTCTTCCCTCCCTCTCTCGCTCCTTCTTTCCCTCTCTCTTCCTCTCTCTCTCTTCCTTCCTTCCCTCTCTTTTCCCTCCCAGCCTTTTAGAGGAGGAAAGCCAGGAAAAAAAATATTTTTCTTGTTTCCCTCCTCTAAAAACGAGGTGCGCGTTATGGTGCGGTGCGCGTTTTGGAGCGGAAAATACGGTAGTTGAAAGTTTGGTATGGGCCATAAATAACATCTTCCTGAAAGGCTTTTTGTACTTTATTTCATTTCTCTCTTGATTTGTGCTGTGGCTATCAGGAATGGGATCCGCGTGACAGAGATTCTACCCGAAGAGCTCTTGAGCACAGCAATGTAGTCATCAATCTTGTGGGCAAAGAGTGGGAAACAAGGTAACTTTCTTCTTTGTCTCTGTTGGATAGATTGTGGTCACCTAGACTGAAGATAGTTATCATATTTTTTTTCTTCCAGAAAGAGAAAAGTAAAACTATATGAGGTTCTAGGGTTCAGTCTGATTCCCCCCCCCCAAAGAAAAGACCTGTTTCTTATGCCTTACATCAGTGTTCCCCAACCTTGGGCCTCCAGCTGTTTTTGGACTACAACTCCCATCATCCCTCGCTAGCAAGACCAGTGGTCAGGGATGATGGGAATTGTAGTCCGAAAACAGCTGGAGGCCCAAGGTTGGGGAACACTGCCTTACATCATGGGTAGGCAAACTAAGGCCCGGGGGCCGTATCCGGCCCAATTTGCCTTCTAAATCCGGCCCGCGGATGGTCCGGGAATCAGTGTGTTTTTACATGAGTAGAATGTGTCATTTTATTTAATAAGCATCTTGGGGCTATTTGTGGGGCATAGGAATTCATTCATTTTTTCCCCTTCAAAATATAGTCCGGCCCTCCACAAGGTCTGAGGGACAGTGGACTGGCCCCCTGCTGAAAAAGTTTGCTGACCCATGCCTTACATTTTCTTTGCGGATGCATCCTAGTGATGCGAAGACCCAGGGGGGAAGCAGGAGGAAGGTTTATTCCCCTGGCACAGATGTTTTTTAATGGAAAACTGTAACACACTTATGAAGTCTTCTAAAGTTAGTGATTTAAAATACTTTAGCTGCCCCTTTCCTCTCTCAAACACAAAAATTGACAGCATTAGGCAATTACAACCCCATGTACAGTTCTCATGCTCAGATTCCTTCATCTTTTGCGCATGAAAGAAACTGCTGTATCTTTGGAAATCTGTAAACCAGATCTAGGAACCAAAAGTCCAAAAGGACAGAGGGGAGGGGACCAGAAGTAGAGGCAGAGGGCCTTCTCGGTGGTGGCGCCCGCCCTGCGGAACGCCCTCCCATCAGATGTCAAGGAGGCAGCCCTGTTTAGGGAAGTTTTTAATGTTTGATGTTTTATTCTGTTTTTAATCTGTTGAGAGCCACCCAGAGTGTCTGGGGAAACCCAGCCGGATGGGCCAAGTATAAATAAGAAATTATTATTATATTATTATAAATAAACGTGTGTCCTGTGGCCTACCAGACCTGTGCCAGCATGGCGGAAAATGAAGGAGGGGTGGGTGGTTTTCTATTTGCTGTTGCTTTTTAGGACTCATTCTTTAGTACTCTCTCAACTTCAGAGCTGGTGTATGTTTCTGCCATGTTGGGGGACTGGGTTGTATCAGGTGTTCAAAGCATCTCATGTCCATTACCTCTGTGATATTTGCAACTGCCCTGGAAGCCATTTTCAGTACAGTGGTACCCCACAAGACGAATGCCTCACAAGACGAAAAACTCGCAAGACGACAGAGTTTTTCGTTTTTGGAGTCGCTTCACAAGACGAAGTTCCCTATGGGCTTGCTTCGCAAGACGAAAACGTCTTGCGAGTTCCCAATGCATTCCTATGGGAAACCGCGCTTCAATGCATTCCTATGGGAAACAGCGCTAAACCGCGCTTCGCAGGACCGTGCTTCGCAAGACGACAAAACTCGCAAGACGACAAAACTCGCAGAACGCATTAATTTCGTCTTGCGAGGCACCACTGTATACGGTACCTTGTCTTCATTTTTCAACGGCTCACCATTTTTGGCTGCCCTTGGTAAGAAAGGCTAACAGCTGATTTCCTGGTTTGGCCCCGTGCTGCTGAGTTGCAGCCAGATAACCCTCCCAATTGTGCAGATAAAGATCAGCTACTGACTTTGAGAAGAAAGCGGAGGCTTGTCATGGTCACAAGAGGGCAGTGGCACCCTTGCCATAATGAGCAAAGCAAACAAAAACACAGCTGCACATGGTTGTTGCTGAAAGAGACAGAGTTACCTTAGGCTACCTGGTAAGTTGTGGGGTTTTGTACTCCTTTAGGATTGCACCCTTAGACACTGTGCTTCACCATCAAAACTGTGATATGATGACCTGCTAAATTTTGCAAGGAGTTTGGTTTTTATTTTGTTTTGTTCTTTATGCTTTATTCCAGCAACTTTAAGTATGAAGACGTCTTTGTCCGTATTCCCAGGGAAATTGCTCAGCTCTCCAAGGAAGCTGGGATAGAAACTCTTGTTCACATTTCTCATCTGAATGCAAACGTGAAAAGTCCTTCAAGATACCTTAGAAATAAAGTAAGTTTTTCACTAGTTTGTGTTTGTTTTTAGATGTTGGTGTTTTGCAATTCCATATTCAGGGTATTCTGTGCAAAAAAAACCCCCCAAAATGGTCCCAACAGGAAGCCGTAATATGATCGGAATTAGGTATATTTAAATCCTGCTGGTCCTTCAAGAATTGCTGTTTCAGGTTTGACAAGGAAGAGAGTGACAAAAAGACTTGAGGGGATGTAAGGAATGGAGACTTCTTAACTTCTGGGGTGAGAAACTCTTCAAGAATTATTGCTGAGATTTTCTGGTTGCTAAGATATCACGCTATATTCCACATAAGTAGTAATTAGATAAGTAGTAAGTAGATTCAGGGTACTCAGTGAATTTCCTAATCCAAAAACTCTTCTAGAGCAAAATGAGGTTTGCGTAGTGTTTGAACAGTTTTAAAACTCTTGTGCAAATTTGTAGGAAAAGTTAACTATTGATTTGAGTGTCTTTTGTCCTTTCTCATGTATGGCTAACACTAATGTGTTCACTTTCTACTATGATTAATTACAATGTCATCTGTAGTTATGTGTGTGTGTGTGTGTGTGTGTGTGTGTGTGTGTGTGTGTGTTTGTGTTTGTGTTAGTTATTGTGTATGTCTGCACCTTTCATACAGATTTCCTAGACACCATAAGGCTGCTTTTGAAAAATATTTCAACAAAATTTGATTTTTGAAAAACTGAGTGGCTCCGATTACTTAAATTTTTGTACACTTACTGGTTGCAAAGAGGAATTTTGGAAAGACACGGTCTGTGGACCCATTCACACTCCCGCTTGTCCTGGGCCTAGAAGGCATGGATATGAGCAGCCCTTTCTAGGTACTGGTCCGAGCAGTTTTGCCTTTGTCCTTCCGCTTTCCCCTAGAAAACCTGCTCTTTAGTGATAAATCAGAACAAACGGCAATCCATTGAAAACCTGCTTGCTGCTTTCTCCAGTTCATTCCTAAACTGGGTTTTCCTAGAGGGCAAACGGAAGTGTAGATAAGCCCTTTGATGGATTTTGTGTCTTTTTACGTCCTTGCTGTCTGCATGGACTTCATTCTGTTTGCTGTTAATTCTTGTGTTTCCTAGGTTACATATTTCATGGTGTTAAATATGTGTTCTGTCTGATAGGCTGGGACATTTTATTATTATTAACTAGTGAATTTAGCCCGTTAAAAACGGGCGCTAGATAGCGACGCGAGGGCTGAGAGGGTGCCCGGCCTCCCTCCGAGGCAGGCGGCCTGGTTCAGGCCGCCGCGCCCCCCTCCACTGGGCGCGCCTCCCTCGGTCACCGCCGGCGGTGGCGGGAGCGGGCGCCGGGCCCGTGGCGGGCGGAGGCCTCCCACCGTCTTTTACCTCAGCTGCGGCGTTGCCTGAGCAGCAGCAGCAGCGGCGACCGGGACCTGAGGCGTGGAGGCGCCCGGCGGCAGCGGGTGGGGCGAGGAGGTTGCGGGGCGGCGTCGGCCGCGCCTCCCTCGGTCACCGCCGGCGGTGGCGGGAGCGGGCGCCGGGCCCGTAGCGGGCGGAGGCCTCCCGCCGTCTTTTACCTCAGCCGCGGCATCGCCTCAGCAGCAGCAGCAGCGGCGACCGGGACCCGAGGCGTGGAGGCGCCCGGTGGCAGCGGGCGGGGCGAGGAGGTTGCGGGGCGGCGTCAGGCCCCCGGGGCAGCCGCGGGCTGCTCGGTCCCGGCTGTTGGCACTGGGCTCGCTCGGCCTGTGCCTGCCGCCGCCGCTGCTGCTCCTCTTTCCCCGGCCGCTGGCAGGCGAGCGAGAGTCCCGCGTCGGGCGGAGCTCCTTGGCGGGCAGGCTCCTCGCGGCGGCCAGGGGAGCTCCAGAACTGCCGCTGCCGCCACCAGCCGAGGCCAAGAGTGTCCGGGCCGGGCGGGGGCCTCGGCAGTATCAGAGGCGGCGGCAGCGGGTGAGCGCAGGCGGCCAGGGACACCCCGGCAGCACGCTCAGCTCCATGCGAGGCAGCGGCAGTGAGGCAACTGACGCCGCGCATGCGCCGCCACCGCCTCTCGGACACGCCCCCCTCTCCAATCCCTGCTCCAATCCCTGTGTCAGAGGGGCGCATGCCCAGTTGCGAATTCCACTGACACACGGACGCGGACGCAGGGACATAGGGAAAATATTATATAGGATAATAATATTTTATTAAGAGAATTTCATTTATAAAAAGAGAGAGCGAGGAACAAAGAATGAAAGAAAAGAAAGCGTGTGAGAATGAAAAAGAAAAGAAAAATACTGTTACATTGCCATATGTTAATATATAGATTTGTATATTCTTGTAAACCTAGGCTGGAATTTATTTATTTTTAATTAAATTATGCCAAAGAGCCCAAGTGTATGCAATGGGTTACCCAAGGGTATCTCTAAATTTTATTATAGTTTCGTAGTACTGTGTATCTTGAACTTGCATGGGAAATTAATCACTTTCTGATGGCAGGCCATTGGAGAGAAGGTTGTGAGGGAAGAATTTCCAGATGCCATCATTATGAAGCCTTCTGAAATGTATGGGAGAGAAGACAGGTTTTTAAACCATTATGCACGTAAGTACACTCCTTGCAGCATAAAACTTGTTTCCTTGAGCAAGGGATGGAATATCTCTTCACGCTGCATTTGTACTGAGTTAAGAGTTGTAGAATTATTGTGAAAATCTGTATTAAGATTTTCTTAAAATCTATTCAGCAATCATCCTTGAGCTTTTGCATCAGATCTTAGCAACTTGTTATGGTGCCAGGAAAGAATGTGTTTGGATTTTAGCCTACTGTACCTTTTATTCCATGGGAAATGTGTTGCATTCATGGGCCAACAGATGAGCTTTCCTGTAAATAGCAGAATCCTAATTGTCTTGCATGGGCTTTGCACAGCTAAGTGAACTAATTTCGCTCTAGCCCACCAGAAAATCCTATCTGTTTCTGAGACTTAAGTTTAGCATTGTGAGTCTACAGTATGCCAAGCCAGTACAGAATATATATAACTTCCTGAAGATGTTTGCTTGGTTTATTTTTAATTTTTAAAAAATGAAACCATATTCCTGAATTTCAGACAGTCGAATTTGGCAAAAGATTCCAAATTCATCTTCTAGAACAGTGCGTCCCAATCTTGGGACTCCAGCTGTTTTTCAGACTACAATTCCCACCATCCCTGACCACTACTCATGCTAGCTAGGGATGATGGGAGTTGTAGTCCAAAAACACCTGGGAACCCAAGTTTGGGAAACACTGTTAAAATGTTGAACATGATGACCTCTGAAATTGAAGGTGTTTTTAGAAAATGTGTTTTAACCCTTTTGTATTTTATATTGTACTATACAAATACATGCCAGTCATTTTAATTACAAATATTAACAGCAGTTGCAGATTATTACAGTGAGTGAAGCATGTAGTTTCTGTAGTAAGTTAAAAAAATGAACATATGCTTCCTATTGATAGTTTCCTTATGAGTATGCAGTTTTGGAGCAACATGAACATAATTTTTTGATGGGTTTATTATGTTCCTTTACTCCTTTCAAACTGATCAGTGCTATCTCAGCGACCCTTACAACAGATTATACCCATCGTAGAGATGGGAAATGGAGCTAGGAATGAATGACTTGTCTGAGGCCACTTGTGGTGTAGTGGTTAAGAGCGGTAGACTCGTAATCTGGTGAACCGGGTTCGCTTCCCCGCTCCTCCACATGCAGCTGCTGGGTGACCTTGGGCTAGTCACATTTCTTTGAAGTCTCTCAGCCCCACTCACCTCACAGGGTGTTTGTTGTGGGGAAGAAAGGGAAAGGAGAATGTTAGCCGCTTTGAGACTCCTTCGGGGAGTGATAAAGCGGGATATCAAATCCAAACTCTTCTCTTCTTGTATGTTCATGGCAGAGACGAATGAATCTTCTGCATCTGCCCCAAGAAAATGTAAACACTTTAATTGAGGATGCTGAAATCTTTCAGCAAGCTGAAGCTCACTCTTTGGATACCAGCCCCTTAACCTTTAGCCTGGAAAAGAGAAGGTTAAGGGGTGATATGATAGCCATGTTCAAATATATAAAAGGATGTCATATGGAGGAAGGAGAAAAGTTGTTTTCTGCTGCTCCTGAGAAGAGGACACGGAGCAGTGGATTCAAACTACAAGAAAGAAGATTCCACCTAAACATTAGAAAGAACCTCCTGACAGTAAGAGCTGTTCGACAGTGGAATTTGCTGCCAAGGAGTGTGGTGGAGTCTCCTTCTTTGGAGGTCTTTAAGCAGAGGCTTGACAGCCACCTGTCAGGAATGCTTTGATGGTGTTTCCTGCTTGGCAGGGGGTTGGACTGGATGGCCCTTGTGGTCTCTTCCAACTCTAGGACAGTGTTTCTCAACCTCCTCGGGGCAACGGCACAGCTGCCCCACGAAAAAAATCTCGCGGCACACCACGACCCGGGGGGCGGGGTGTCCGCGCGCCCTGGCGGGAGGGAGGGGCAAAAACGGAGCGGGAGATCGGCGGGCCAGGCGCCCGCCCCCCCTCCCGCGCCCAGCCCCCCGGCAGCACCTCCACCAGGCCCCGAGCGAGAGAAGGAGCCGGAGCCCGCTCGCCCGCCGCGCAGGATAGCTGCTGCTGCTGCTTCTACGGCCGCCTCACTGACCTCCCGCCCGTCCCCGACCGTGACCGGGGCAGCAGAGGCAGCGGGCGAAGCGCCCGGCAGCCCTGGCGAAGGCGGCGGTCGGCGAGCGGGAAGCGCAGCCGAGGCGACGCCAGCCGCCCGGACCGCCCCGGAAGCGGAAGGGCGGCACAGCAGCCGGTGTCTTCCCCTTCCCGCGGCACAGCAGCCGGTGTCTTGCGGCACACTCCTGTGCCGCGGAACACCGGTTGAAGAACGCTGCTCTAGGATTCTATGAGACAAGATTTGAACCAGGGACTTACAGCTTCATAGATGAGTCTCTCCTGACACCCCACTGCATTGGCATAACATTTTTAAACAATAATGTTCAATTGCCAAATCCAGGACAGCTGTCTACCAGCTCCATCTGGTACGCAGGCTGAGACCCTACCTGCCCGCGGACTGTCTCGCCAGAGTGGTACATGCTCTAGTTATCTCCCGCTTGGACTACGTGGGGCTACCTTTGAAGGTGACCCGGAAACTACAACTAATCCAGAATGCAGCAGCTAGACTGGTGACTGGGAGCGGCCGCCGAGACCACATAACACCGGTCTTGAAAGACCTACACTGGCTCCCAGTACGTTTCCGAGCACAATTCAAAGTGTTGGTGCTGACCTTTAAAGCCCTAAATGGCTTCGGTCCAGTATACCTGAAGGAGCGTCTCCACCCCCATCGGTCAGCCCGGACACTGAGGTCCAGTGCCGAGGGCCTTCTGGCGGTTCCCTTGCTGCGTGAAGCCAAGTTACAGGGAACCAGGCAGAGGGCCTTCTCGGTAGTGGCACCCGCCCTGTGGAACGCCCTCCCTTCAGATGTCAAAGAGAACAACAATTACCAGACCTTTAGAAGACATCTGAAGGCAGCCCTGTTTCGGGAGGCTTTTAATGTTTTATAGATTATTGTATTTTAATGCTTTGTTGAAAGCCGCCCAGAGTGGCTGGGGAAACCCAGCCAGATGGGCGGGGTATAAATAATAAATTATTATTATTATTATTATTATCATTATTATTATTATTGTAGCTGGTATCCAAAGAGTGAGCTTCAGCTTGCGGAAAGATTTGAGCATCCTCGGTTAAAGTGTTTACATTTTCTTGGGGCAGATGCAGAAGATTCATGCAGTGTGCCCTTAGTGCAGGCAATTCTCCTGACACCTTCAGGTGCATTTGAGATCTTTACTTTCCAGCACTATTGTTATTGCTCTTTGATCTCTAACAGCCTCACTTCTATCCTCCAATAATTTATCTATCTTAATTCAGACATGCGCTGGTTTGGGGGCGTGCCTCTGATTGCCATGGGCAAGAAAACGGTGAAGCAGCCTATCTATGTAGGTATTGTTGGAAAATATATTTTATGATCCATATTTCATACCTCTTTCCCTTTTCTATATATTTCATTACATTTTTGACCTTGCTTTTAAAAAAGGTAACTTTAAAATCTTTGCTAATTTTTCTTAAATATTATCCCATAGGTTGTTGATGTAGCAAAGGCTATAATTAAAGCTATTAAGGACCCCGATTCAAAAGGAAAAACGTATGCATTGACTGGGTAGGTTGTTGGTTATTATTATTATTATTATTATTATTATTATTATTATTATTACTCAGACCACCTTAAATCACTGCAAGCATTTCCCAGCTCCCTGTTGTTGTTTTTAAAACTCTGCAGTGGATTTAGATCTGGCTTCCTCAACCTCGGCCCTCCAGATGTTTTGAGACTACAATTCCCATCATCCCTAACCACTGGTCCTGCTAGCTAGGGATCATGGGAGTTGTAGGCCAAAAACATCTGGAGGGCCGAGTTTGGGGATGCCTGATTTAGATGGTATGTCTTCACTACAGATACCTTCTTTTATTGGACATCAGCCAGTAGCTGTTTTCCATAAATTGCAGTTTCAAAAGGCATTTGTATAAGCATTTGGGGAGAATGCTATTTTCCCTGTTCACATGCCTGAACCCCTAATTTTATTATACCCTTAAAGTCTGCATAATTTTACAAGGATATTGTGTTAGTCAGTTGTGAGAAGAGAAGTTCGAGAACCAATGTACCACTGTATGTGTAAAATAAACCATATTTCTTAAAGACGCAACATCTTCGCTGCGTCTTGATTCCCTATGATAACATGACCACCTGGAACCCCGCTTGCTACCACTTGGCAGAGATTGGGGGTGGCGTGCAACCTTTGTGACAAAACTTTTGGCTATATTTTTACATACCGTATTTTTCGCTCCATAAGACGCACTTTTTTCCTCCTAAAAAGTAAGGGGAAATGTCTGTGCGTCTTATGGAGCGAATGTGTGGTCCTTGGAGCTGAACTGCCCAGGGGCAAAAGCAGATCATGCTTTTTTTAAAAAAAAGAGAGAGAGAAGGGGGTGTTGAAAGGAAGCCCGCTGAGCAGCTGCTCAGCAAACAATCGGGGAGAGAGGTAAGGGGGAGAGATTCCAGCCCCGCCCCCTTGCAGAGGGAGGCTGTTTCCCCAGCGACATGTGACTGGCTGATTAGATTATCTGTCTGGAAACTGTAGAAATGGCTCCCTTTCCTGAAGCTGCAGAACTGTGAGTTAAACCCCATAATACGGGGTTTTTTCCCTTTGCAAATAAGCTCAACAACTTTGAGCTGATCCACAAAAAATGGGGCTTCTTTGCAAAAGAAGCTGCAGAAATTTGAGCTGATCCACAAAAAATGGGGCTTTCCCCCTCTAAAAACTAGGTGCGTCCTATGGTCAGGTGCGCCTTATAGAGCGAAAAATACGGTAATTAAGGTTTGGTTTTGGGGGATGGGTTGGTGAAAGCTGCTCATTACCAGTGACCATCGTGGCTAAAATAGCCTGCAGCACATCCTTCCTGGTGGTACCAAGCACCCCATTTTAGACTCAAGGCCTCTTTCTCAAATTTACAACTTAAGATCTCTTTCTTTGCAGCCCTAACAGATACTTCCTTCACGACGTGGTAGAGTATGTTTATGCAGTACTTCACAGAAATTTCTATCCATATCCTATGCCCCGTCCTCTGTATCAGTAAGTCTCAATATGTTTTTTGTTGACAAGTTGTTACCTCTGAGGCTCCAACTACCTGTGTTGGTTGTTTGGTTTTTTCCCCTTGTGTGTGCACACAGATCTGTTCATCTCTGCCATTGAAAGCAGGTAAAGGTAGATAGCCGTGTTGGTCTGTCATAGTCAAAACAAAATAAAATTTAAAAATTCCTTCCAGCTTTCTCAAGCTCTGGGAGGAAGACCTTTCATCGCCTACAGACAGCCACCCAATCTTAAACAACTCCTCACCCACAACAATACTACAACCAGACTTAACACAGACACTGGCACCAGAGCCTGCAATAAACCCAGATGCCAACTTTGCTGCCACATACACCCGGACAACACCATTACTGGCCCCAACAACATCAAACATACCATCTCAGGACTATTTAATTGCTCATCGTCTAACATTGTGTATGCCATCAAATGCCAACAGTGCCCTTCAGCTCTCTATATTGGACAAACAGGCCAAACCCTACGCCAAAGGATAAATGGACATAAATCTGACATCAGGAATCACAAGACAGAGAAACCAGTAGGAGAGCACTTCAATCTCCCAGGATACTCTATACAAGATCTCAAAGTAGCTGTCTTATTGCAAAGGAATTTCAGAAATAGACTGGAAAGAGAAGTTGCTGAATTGCAACTCATTACCAAGCTTAAAACCATGGAGAGACCTGGTCTGAACAAAGACATTGGATTCTTATCTCATTATACATGACAAAGCTATTTTTAACCTTCTCACCCCTTGCTTTTTCCTGTAAGACTAATTGCAGTCGTTAACAGTCGTCAACAGGTTTACCACAGCTATCAGCCTTTCCCCCTTCATGGATCACTGCCTTGTCGTGGCGAAGGGGCTTGAATTACTCAGGGAAGCTATGGACAGGTCAAGATGGACAGGTCGTAGTGGAGAGTTTGGACCAAACGTGATCCACCTGGAGAAGGAACTGGCAAGCCACTCCAGTATCCCTGCCAAGAAAACTCCATGGACAAAACTCCATGCACGCGTGCCTGGCGTGCTCTGGTCCATGGGGTCACGAAGAGTCGGACACGACTGAACGACTGAACAACAACAACAATCAGCCTTTCACCCATTCCCACCACCCTTCTGAGTAATACCCCTCCCCACCCTCTCACTATATATAAGGGTCTGGTGACTTCTGTTTCAGTGTATCTGAAGAAGTGTGCATGCACACGAAAGCTCAGACCAAGAACAAACTTAGTTGGTCTCTAAGGTGCTACTGGAAGGAATTTTTTTATTTTATTTTGTATTGAAAGCAGGTGCGCAGGCTGCATTCTTCCACAGGGGACTAGGCCTGGATTTTGGGGGGGAACACAAGAGAGGTTTACTATCTTTATTGACTATCTCTGTAGGTTTGATTGCAATTGCTGTATGCTTGTTTTTGGGAGTGAGGAGAACCTGGACATCATGACTGTATTTTCTGGCGTATAAGACTACTTTTTAATCCAGGGAAATCTTCTCAAAAGTTGGGGGTCGTCTTATACGCCGGGGGTCGTCTTATAGGGCGGGTGCTGAAAAGCCGCAGGCTCGGAGGAGACGCCGCTATTGTCCCCATCCCGGCCCCACCGCCTCCTCAGCCCCTCTCGCGCCCCCTCACAGGGAGCCAGCGAGCGAGAGACGGGCGGGGGGGCGCACAAAGCAGCCTGGCCCACCTGCTCCTGGTGCGCACGCCCTGCCCCTGAGACACAGGCAGGCAGGCAGGTAGGCGAAAGACGCGCTTCCCTCCCCTCACGGCCACTCTCGCCTTCGCCGCCTCAGCTGCTAGACAAGACGAGCACTCATGGTCAGGGTGGATTTGATTTAAATCAAATTGATTTAAATCACGATTTAAATCACTAGTCAGTAAGGCTTGATTTAAATCACTAGTCAGTAAGACTTGATTTAAATATTTTTTTTACAGAAAGACTCATTCTTGCTGGTATAATCTTAACCATATGAAGGTTTCATTTTTGGAATAATAAATTTTCAGAGTGGTTTTTACAGTTATATCAAAAATTACTGATTTGGTTATACTACTAGAAGTACATAGACAGATAATTATGAAATTATGGTGAGGTTTAATAAGTTAACTGTTTATATTTGGACAACTTTTCTGCTGTACTTTATTGGAAGGAGAAAAATAATCATTTCCTTAACCATTTAAACAATTTATTTAACTAAAACAATAACATGATAGCATATGTATCCATGTTTGTTAACTGATGTGGTTAAACATTTTTTTAAAAAAACTTAGACTGAGTTTTAGCACACTTGATAAACTTAAAACAAATCCTTATTTCCTGATGAATAGCCTTTGGACTACAATGTAACTTAAATTGTTGTTGTTCAGTCGTTCAGTTGTGTCCGACTCTTTGTGACCCCATGGACCAGAGCACGCCAGGCACGCCTATCCTTCACTGCCTCTCGCAGTTTGGCCAAACTCATGTTGGTAGCTTCGAGAACACTGTCCAACCATCTCATCCTCTGTCGTCCCCTTCTCCTTGTGCCCTCAATCTTTCCCAACATCAGGGTCTTTTCTAGGGAGTCTTCTCTTCTCATGAGGTGGCCAAAGTACTGGAGCCTCAACTTCAGGATCTGTCCTTCTAATGAGCACTCAGGGCTGATTTCTTTAAGAATGGATAGGTTTGATCTTCTTGCAGTCCATGGGACTCTCAAGAGTCTCCTCCAGCACCAGAATTCAAAAGCATCAATTCTTCGGCGATCAGCCTTCTTTATGGTCCAGCTCTCACTTCCGTACATTACTACTGGGAAAACCATAGCTTTAATAGTAATTAAAGTAACTTAAATAGAAGACTATATTAAATAGAAGACTATATTCTATTAAGTAACTTAAATAGAAGACTATATTTAGAAAGATTTTTCCTCCAAAAGCATTTTATTTTTAAAAAATCCAATTTAAATAAAAAAAAATCCTATTTTTTTTAAAAAAAATCATTGATTTTTATCCACCCTGCTCATGGTAAAAAAGGCTGCCTCCAGTGTGCGTTGGTGTGTGTTGGAAGAGGGGTAGTCTTATACGGCGAGTATGTTCCCAAACTTTATATTTTAACTGGAAAAGTTGGGGGTCGTCTTATACGCCGGAAAATACGGTAGATGTCATGTGTAGCTTGAGCCTTAATCAGTCTGGGCTCAGGTTCTGCAGTTGAGTTAGGGAGGTGGCATTAAAAATATGTGCCAGGAGAATCTGCCTGCCTTCCGTCGCTCAAGGGGAAGAGAGCCCTAAGCACGAGCATGTAGCCACTCTATTTTGGGACCTCTGAAATGGCAACAAGAATTCTCTCAGGAAAGCTTTTAACTGGTTGTTAATAATAATAATAATAATAATAATAATAATAATCCTATATAATAATCTTCAAGTGTCCCTGCTTTTCCGTGTGTCACGGAAGTGCGTTCTGCGCATGTCACACGGGGATGCAGGGATTGGAGGGGGCGGAGAGGGGGGCGGGACGACGCAGAGACACTTCCGGCCGGGCGAAACTGCGCCGCCGCCATTGCCGGGCCGCCGCCGCCGCTGCCACCTCGACGGAGGAGCCCCGAGGAGGAGGAGGAGGACGGCCGGCCCGGCCTGGAGGCAGCGGCGGCAAGGAGGACGAGGACGCCGCCCCGCAACCTCCTCGCCCCGGCCGCCGCCGCTGGCCGCCTCCGCGCCTCGGGTCCCGCTCGCCCCCGCTAGAGCCCGTTATCAACGGGCTGAATTCAACTAGTAATAATTATAATTTATTACTTATATCCCGCCCGTCTGACTGGGTTTCCCCAGCCACTCTGGGAGGCTCCCAACAGAATAATAATAATAATAATAATAATAATATTTTTTTTATTTGTACCATTACAATAAAATATCAAACATTAAAAACGGATTGTCCCTAAGATGAAGGAGTTAATACCTCCCGGTTCAGAAAGAGTTAACCCACCCTCACTTTGAATGGCAGTTCATTCTTTAGGGGCGGGACAATCCCTGGTTTAAAAGGAGGGAACAGCCGTTTTGACAGCTGAGAAGAGGGACGGTGTGTGTGGTGACAGGGAGAAGAAGGAGGGTGTGGGGCCAGGATAGTGGTGGCATAGGTTAGGATTAGTTTGTCGTGGAACTATAAAGTTACTTTCCAGTAGCACCTTAGAGACCAACTAAGTTTGTTCTTGGTATGAGCTTTCGTGGCACACGAAAGCTCATACCAAGAACAAACTTAGTTGGTCTCTAAGGTGCTACTGGAAAGAAAAAATTTTTTATTTTGTTTTGACTATGACAGACCAACACGGCTATCTACCTGTAACTATAAAGTTACTGTTACTGTGAACAAGATTGTGAACGCATGAATCTTTAAATCGACTGTTCTATAAGAAATAAAGTACAGTTCTTGTTGTGTGCCATAAAGGAATCGTCATTATTAATCCAGCAGGGTATCAAAGGTGTGTACTCGGGAAGGGGGCAAAACTTACCTGAGGAAAGGGTGTTAGTTTGTGTCTCAGAGTCACACAGAAAAGGGGTTAGAAGGTGAAAACCTGGAGTGCCATTAAGTTGCCAGAAGTGTGAAGCAAATTGATACAGTGGGGAGCCGAGATGAGGGTGGCACTGCCTGGTTCCCTGTAGCTTTGCTTCTCGCAGGGAGGGAACCGCCAGAAGGCCCTCAGCGCTGGATCTCAGTGTCCGGGCTGAATGGTGGGGGTGGAGACGCTCCTTCAGGTATACTGGACCGAAGCCATTTAGAGCTTTAAAGGTCAGCACCAACACTTTGAATTGTGCTCGGAAACGTACTGGGAGCCAGTGTAGGTCTTTCAAGACCGGTGTTAATGTGGTCTTGGCGGCCGCTCCCAGTCACCAGTCAAGCTGCCGCATTCTGGATTAATTGTAGGTCACCTTCAAAGGTAGCCCCATGTAGAGCGCAATGCAGTAGTCCAAGCGGGAGATAACTAGAGCATGCACCACTCTGGCGAGACAGTCATCTCAAACATGATGGATGCCCTCCATGAGACTTGCAGAACAGAAATTACTATTACACATTTTCAGGTTTCAGATAATGAATGTTATTAAGGGAATTGTCAAATTCTGCTGATAGGTCGCTCCAGTCCCGTCCTCTCCCAGCAACACTTGATGCACCAGCTCAGTCCTCTGAACACTTCCCCAACTTCAGCACGTGTGTCTTGTGGCTTCAGTTAACTTTTCCTTTCAACAGTTACTTTGGTTGATAGAATTAATAAATACAAAGTAGTCTGTTTTGTCGGGTGGAGCAATTTGAAGGAGAAGCTGAAACTTCACTAGCCAATTTGAGAGAAGAACAGTTTGATCATTGCCTATGTTCAGCCATGGTATTAATTATTGTGGCACTTTGAATTACAGCTTACTTGCAAGATTTTTTGAGCTAAATCCTTTTGAGCCATGGCTAACAAGGGACAAAGTGGATCGGGTAAGATTGCCTTCATTTTCATCTCATTGCTTATCACCTGCGAATCCTAAAGAGGCTAAGAATGGAACAAAATGCAATTAATACAAAATATCAGAATGATAATATATGAACTCTCTCTCTCTCTTTCTGAATACAGAACAAGTTTATCTGTGTGTGTTCTTTCTCGGTGTTATTTTTAGGGTTGAACGCATTCTGACATTACATACGTATGGAGTTTTTATTTTATTAATGGGGTGGAATCAATGTTTAGTTTTTGAGTTGCAACGTATCAGTTATCAGGGGTCAGCAAACTTTTTCAGCAGGTCCACTGTTCCTCAGACCGGGGGGGGGGGGGGCAGACTATATTTTGAAAAAATAAAAATGTACGAATTCCTACAAATAACCCACAAATAACCCAGAGATGCATTTTAAATAAAAGCACACATTCAACTCATGTAAAAACACCAGGCAGGCCCCACAAACAACCCAGAGATGCATTTTAAATAAAAGGACGCATTCTACTCCTGTAAAAACACGCTGATTCCCGGACCGTCCGCGGGCCGGATTGAGAAGGCGATTGGACCCGATCCGGCCCCTAGTTTGCCTACCCATGAATTAAATCTTGAAATGTGCCTTTCTTGAAGCAAACCTCTTATTTGTAGAGGGCGGGGAAGCAGAGGTACTTTTCTTCCACACTTGCCCCCCTAAACTTGATGCCCTCCAGATGTTTCTGTTTACAACTTCAGCCATAATGAAAAACAGTCAAGAATGCTTGGTGTCCAAAACATCTGGAGATCTTTAGGTTGGGAAAGACGGCTCTAGACCGTTGAGTCCATGTAGACGCAGGGGATACGGATGTACCAGATTCAAAGCTAGCAGGGAGCCTTGACTCTGAGCTTTCATTTTTTAAAAGTATTTACCGTCCTAGAGAAAATCTGCCTGGCTGCTCCCACCTTTTGGTGGTTTAGCCAATGAGCAATGTCAGAGCTGTGATTGACAAGAGAATTGTTTGGACGCCAGACAAGAATCCCTGGGGTCCTAAAGAGCTGCTGTTTTCCCCTCCCTTTAGTGCAGTTTTCTTTCCTGCTTCTTTCTTGTTTTCTAGTCTTTGGAACCTATGTAGTTCTAAAGGCTTCATCTCCCGTTACCCTTCCTTTTTTTTTCTTAATAAGCAGGAAGCATCTTTTTTGTGGTGGGTCAATCGGAGATCAGGTATTCCCTAGAAGTTATTGTTTGCAAACCCACAATAAGAGTGGGTGGGTGTTAGAGGACCCTCCCATATGACAAGTGCAAAATGTGGAAACTTTGCAAAGCGCCTTAGGTATGTCTTCTGCTGTGCAGCAACTTAAGCCCAGGCACACATTGAGCTTAAATCCAGACCCAAAAGTTGTCACAATTGCAATTCTAGTCTAATCACAGATAGGAAAATAGACTCCAAACTGTTTTTGGTAATACACTCAGCATTCTTGCCTCTGACCAGGTATGAGAGATAGATGTTAAAATTGGCAAAGTCTTAATTGTATACTTTGCAGCTGAAGGTAACTTTTTATTTCACACTGTTTCACCTGGAACTCTTAATGAACTCTTTGGAATCCAAAGAACCACCCAAAAATAAGATGCCAGCAGTCCAAACCATATTAATAATAATAATAATAATAATAATAATAATAATTATTATTATTATTATTATTATTATTATTATTATTTATTTGTACCCTGTCCATCTGGCCGGGTCTCCCCAGCCACTCTGGGTGGCTTCCAACAAATATCAAAATACAGTGGTCCCTCGCCTAACGAATAACTCGCCTAACGTCTTTTTCGCCTAACGAATGACATCTGGCAAAACAAAATGGCCGCCGGAAACGAATTTCTTCGACTTAAGAAAAGACGTCGCAGCCGCTTTTAATAGGATTTCTTCGACTAACGAATTTTTGAATAGGATTTCTTCGACTAACGAATTTTCCCCCAATGCGTTCCTATGGGGATTCGCCGAACGCATTTTTTCGCCTAACGACGATCGCGTCGGAACGCATTATCTTCGTTAGGTGAGGTACCACTGTACATTAAAATATCACAGATTAAAAACTTCCTACAGGTATTTTCTAAATATCAGGTAGTTCTTTATCGCTTTGACCTCTGCTGGGAGGGCGTTCCACAGGGCGGGCGCCACTACCGAGAAGGCCCTGTGCCTGGTTCCCTGTAGCTTTGCTTTTCGCAGTGAGGGAACCGCCAGAAGGCCCTCGGCGCTGGATCTCAGTGTCTGGGCTGAACGGTGGGGATGCAATATTGCCTACTTGATTTGTAAAGATGCAGCTGTGTGAGAGATGGATTTATAAGATGTCTCACCGTTCACTCATTTCTTCTTTGTTTGTTTGTTTGCAGTTCCATACCACAGACATGAGGTTCCCTGATCTTCCTGGCTTAGAGGACCTGGGTATTGTCCCAACTCCCATAGAACAGAAAGCAATTGAGGTCCTGCGTCGCCACCGCAAATATCGCTGGCTGGAAGCTGAGCTTGAGGAAGCAAAAATAGTCAAGCCTGTTACCGACATGTAATCTCCTTTGAGAGTTTTTCAGACTGGTTACACTGAACTCATTTCTGAAGAAATCTGTACATACAAAGCTAAAACCCTATATAAATCATGTAACCTTTACGATACTAGCGTCAATTGTTTTATTCAGGAGTATGATATGCCAAGAAAATTCTGTATTGTCCCTTTGTAGATTTTCATAATGAGGGTGTCAGACCCCTGCTCAAGAGTATGTATCTATTGGATCTGTGTCCCTTTCAGAAATGTTAAAAATATTGAGCTAAGCACTCCAGATCAGCAGAGGACATAGCTGTCAACCCTCCCTTTTTTGGCGGGAAACTCCCTTATTCCAATGCCGTTTCCCGCTGCTATCCCGGATTGTTGATACCTTAAATTTCCCAGATTTCAAAGGAAGCAGCTCCTCTCCTTCCCTGCTGGCCAGGGAGGCTCCTCAGCTGCGTTGCTCGGCTGCCAATAAGGAGTCTGAGACCGACTGGGGGCAGAGATTGCATGCCTTGTGCAGCCAGACCCTCACGCCCAACCAGACAGCCAGCCTGCCTGCCGTCTATGTGCTCGCTCTTTCGCTCACCTGTTCACGCGCAGCCTCTGGAGCGCAGGGTGGCGAGGCTACTTGGTGCCATTGCACCGCCCTCGTGGCATCCCTTATTTTCAAATCCGAAAGTTTGGAAAAATCCCTTATTTTCAAATCCGAAAGTTTGAAAAAAAACAACACCCTTATTTTTAAATCCGAAAGTTTGAAAAAATCCCTTATTTTCAAATCCAAAAGTTGACAGCTATGGCAGAGGATCAATACTTTAGAAAGGAAGTTGCCTTTGATTTCTCTTCCACATACCTAACAATGAGTGGCAGTGGTTTTTACTCAATTCTGTCAGTGTGTAGGACAAAGGCATTGTGCCTCCTGTATACAGCAGAATTCTGCAATTCCAGATTTCAGTATCAGAATTAGCAGGGCTGGGTTGCAAGGGCTGTTGCTTGTCTACACTTCTTTTATCCTTACAACTGGTCCCAATCCAGTGTCAGCGATGCTGAGCAGTTTCAGCCTTTGTTTGTTTATTAAATTTGTATACCCGCCCTTCATCCGTAGATCTCAAGATGGTTCACGACATAAAATACAATATAAAAACACCCTCTGGACCTCTCATGTAGGAGGCACACAAAGAAGGGCCTCAGAGGATGATCTCAGGGTCTGGGTAGGTTCATGGATGAGGGAGGTCTTGCTCTGAGCCAACCTGGCTTTCAGCAACAGCAGCCACAGACCTGAAGGCTAATATACAAAACCGCGAACAGCTATAGATGAAAATGTATTGAATCATGAACTAAACTGACAATGTCATACAAAAAGCATACATAGGTATTTCCTCAGAGGCAAAAGCCTGTCTATACTTTAAAACATTAAAGTGCTAATTCAAAGTGCAATAAATAGTGTTGGAGATGGTTGTGCAAAGTCCATCAGACGTATGGGTCTATCTTTCCAGTGTTAAAGATGGTTAAGCAAAGTCCATCAAACGTATGGGTCTGTCTTCCCGATGGGTGGCCAGCTTCGAATCTTCCCGTTTCACCAGCAGTTTCGTCAAGGACTGGACTTTATCTTAGATAACAACAGTACATACCATCAACTTTACCAAGAATATAAATAGAATATACATTAAAAAGGCTTATTAAAGACTCATGTACTCACCATCAACATAGAACTAGGATATTCCACATAGCTAAGCTATTCTAAGAAACTCAAACACTCATCATTCAAATAAAGCTACCGTAATACGGACTCTAAACAACTCTCCAGGTTAAATACTTTGCAGACAGGCTAACATTTAAATGAACAGGTAACTTATACTACTACCTATATACTTGATGTAGAAATTTAAAGGTATAGCTCCATTTGAAAAACATCAATACACGTTATGTAAACTTTCAAAAGCTTTTTAAAGGAATATTTAACAATCCTAAAAAGGTTCTAAAAGGCCAAAGCAACATCATTGCCACCAAAATCAACCGGCCACGTACAAAAACTGAATGGATATGCGATTTGTTTGAGCACTGAATTCGTATACAAAGGTTACAAATAAGAAGGTTACGCGCAGATTACAAATAAGAACTAAAATCAATATTAAGATTTAAACCTGTGGGGGCTAAGGACCCAAATCTGTATATCCAGTAGGACTCCTTCTGGTGTAATTTCTTTTTGAGAACTTCTGTGTTTACTTTGGGGATGGTATGCTTGTAAATCACAAACTATTGAAAATCTGTAGGTTTATGATTCGCTTCGACAAAATGTGAAGTGAGGGGTGCTTCCATGATTTTCTTTAGAATGTGAATGTTTCTACTACAGACCTGAAGGCTGGCTGATAAGACAGCTGCAATTCCCCAGGTTGAAGGAGGGGCTGGCATATGGCACAGTCAGTAACTAACTGTGCTGTGTGCCCCAGCCTGTTCCAACTCCATACCTCCTACCTTGAACTAATGTGTTTGCGGGTCCCCCTTGCTCTCCCCTGCTCCTGTCTTCCCAGGCACATCCTATGTCCTTTTATTTAAAACAAAGGCAAAACCAAACCAAATTCTAAAAATTAATACTTTAAAACATTTAGTTGGGGCACTAAAGCCAATAACAGAGCCCCCGACAGCTGCAACCCAGGAGTTTGTTGCAGCTTTTTGCAGCTGGAGTGAGTGTATCCTACTGTTATGGAAATGTTAAGGTACGATTACCCATTAAAGGGGTTCGATTCCGGGTGGAATCCTGAACCCCAGCAGGGCGTTGTTTGAGAACCCCTGCTGCCATAGGAAACAGAGACCAGACCAGAGTTCTAATGAAAAGCAAGGCGGCTGCTAAGCCTGATCAGTTTATTTTAAAGTGTAGAGCTGTTGGCCACAGGGTTCTTGCCCACACGACAGACGATGGAGAAGAACCCCGAACAAAAGAGCCGGCGAACTTTTATACACTTTTGACACAGTACAGAACAAAAGAGATAATAGCATTACGTGGGTGAGGTAAGGGATTTGACCAGGTGTCAGAAGGGAGGGGGGTCATGTTTAGATACAAAAGGTGTTTTTTTCCAGGTGGTCCTTGTCTTTGGGAGCAGTGTTCCCCAACCTTGGGCCTCCAGCTGTTTTCGGACTACAATTCCCATCATCCCTGACCACTGGTCTTGCTAGCGAGGGATGATGGGAGTTGTAGTCCAAAAACAGCTGGAGGCCCAAGGTTGGGGAACACTGTTTGGGAGTGTCCCAACTGTTGGGAGTCGCCTGACAAGATTTTATTTGTGTGCGCATTTCCCCTACAGCTTTATTTGCTTTAACAAAGATCCCTTCTGACTTGGGTGGGTTTGTATATTCTTATGCAAACACGTTGGAAGACCAGCGGGCAAGGATACAGAGAGTCCCAAAAAGTTTAACACACAGTTTGAGATACAAAGGTTACAAAGGAGAAAGGGGGAGGGCTGTGGGGGTGCAGACACAGTCCTGTTTCTCAGGAGAGTGCATTTCTTCCATTAATAAGCCCCACCCCCAACACTACCCACTTCAAGGTGACATGGAGGTTATCACTGTTTTAGCCTCATGGTTTCTCAAGGTTGTTGTTGTTCAGTCGTTCAGTTGTGTCCGACTCTTCGTGACCCCATGGACCAGAGCACGCCAGGCATGCCTATCCTTCACTGCCTCCCGCAGTTTGGCCAAACTCATGTTAGTAGCTTTGAGAACACTGTCCAGCCATCTCGTCCTCTGTCGTCCCCTTCTCCTTGTGCCCTCAATCTTTCCCAACATCAGGGTCTTTTCTAGGGAGTCTTCTCTTCTCATGAGGTGGCCAAAGTACTGGAGCCTCAACTTCAGGATCTGTCCTTCTAGTGAGCATTCAGGGCTAATTTCTTTAATAATGGATAGGTTTGATCTTCTTGCAGTCCATGGGACTCTCAAGGTAGGTCAGGCTTAGAGATGAGACTGACTTTGCTTTGAGCTGGGCAAGGATTTGAATCATTGCCTCCGTGATCCAAGTCAAACACTATTTACACTTATTTGCCTTCAGGGATCACACCGTGCTCTGCCTGATTGTGAGTAAAAACTACTTTTTGTTACTCATGAGTAAGACTGTTGTGTCTTTATTCTTTTAGGAGGGGTCTTACCAGGAATCTTAGAACATATCTCAATCTGGGCAAGCCAGATTGAATTATATAATAATAATAATTTATTATTTTTACCCCGCCCATCTGGCCGAGTTTCCCCAGCCACTCTGGGCGGCTTACAGTCAAATGTTAAAACAATACAGCATTAAATATTAAAAACTTCCCTAAACAGATGTCTTCAGATGTCTTTTAAAAATAGGATAGCTGCTTATTTCCTTGACATCTGATGGAAGGGCATTCCACAGGGCGGGCGCCACTACCGAGAAGGCCCTCTGCCCAGGGGCGTACCCAGGATCAAAACTAGGGGGGGGGGCAAGCCATGGTTGTTCAGGTTTGCTTTGAATGGACGCTGATCATTTTTGCTTCTAGGGCTGCCTTCTAGGGGGGGCAGAAGCCCCCCTCTGCCCCCCCTGGGTACGCCCATGCCTCTGCCTGGTTCCCTGTAACCTCACTTCTCGCAATGAGGGAACCGGCAGAAGGCCCTCGGCGCTGGATCTCAGTGTCCGGGCTGAACGGTGGGGGTGGAGACGCTCCTTCAGGTATGCAGGACCGAGGCCGTTTAGGGCTTTAAAGGTCAGCACCAACACTTTGAATTGTGCTTGGAAACGTACTGGGAGCCAATGTAGATCTCTCAGGACCGGTGTTACGTGGTCTCGGCGGCCGCTCCCAGTCACCAGTCTAGCTGCCACATTCTGGATTAATTGCAGTTTCCGGGTCACCTTCAAAGGTGGCCCCACGTAGAGCACATTGCAGTAGTCCAAGCGGGAGATAACCAGAGCATGCACCACTCTGGCGAGACAGTCTGCGGGCAGGTAGGGTCTCAGCCTGCGTACCAGATGGAGCTGGGAGACAGCCGCCGTGGACACAGAATTAACCTGCACCTCCATGGACAGCTGTGAGTCCAAAATGACTCCCAGGCTGCGCACCTGGTCCTTCAGGGGCACAGTTACCCCATTCAGGACCAGGGAGTCCCCCACACCCATTCGCACCCTGTCCCCCCAAAACTGTACTTCTGTCTTGTCAGGATTCAACCTCAATCTGTTAGCCACCATCCATCCTCCAACCGTCTCCAGGCACTCACACAGGACCTTCACCGCCTTCACTGGTTCTGATTTAAAAGAGAGGTAGAGCTGGGTGTCATCTGCATACTGATGAACACCCAGCCCAAACCCCCTGATGATCTCTCCCAGCGGCTTCATATAGATATTAAAAAGCATGGGGGAGAGGACGGAACCCTGAGGCACCCCACAAGTTGAGAGCCCAGGGGTCTGAACACTCATCCCCCACCACCACTTTTTGAACACGGCCCAGGAGGAAGGAGCGGAACCACTGTATAACAGTGCCCCCAGCTCCCAAACCCTCTAGACGGTCCAGCAGGATGTTATGGTCAGTGGTATCAAAGGCCGCTGAGAGATCCAGCAGAACTAGGAAACAGCTCTCACCTTGTCCCTAGCCCGCCGGAGATCATCAACCAGCGCGAATTGCTTATTGTCTTAAGAAACTCACACAAGTTTGCAACCAGCTCTCTGCTGCGTAAGAAGGGGAATGCACTCTGCTAAGTGGAGAAACTTGCAAGTGCAAGTTAGGAAGGATATTAATAATATATCCTCTCCTGCCACCCTCAACATTCCCACAATATAGACAAGAAGATTGAAACATGGTCACTCCACAACTGCAGTGGCCATTCACTGGTTAAACTTTGCAAAGATAGAAAGATACACTTATTTTGGAACCCTTATTTACAAAGCATCTTTATTAGCCTGCAGAACTGTAGGAGAGCCATTCTCAATATTGCAAAGGAAACCTGGGATATGCAGTTTGCATTAAAAATGCAACAGCCCCCAGCCATTTGACATGTGCTCCTTCCATAAAAGATTAAGAGGTTTTTTTTATATAAAAATTTTTACAGTTCCATTATGGCACAAGAATCCCTCTCTCAAAGCTCAGAGAAGGAATTACAAGAGAAATGGGATGAATTATGTAGAGCTGTATCCCAGTCATCTGACAATATCATCTGCCTCCCCATTAAGGCACAGGAGCAGGTTTATCATGGCACAAAAGTGAGACCTGTCTCAGAATCTTCACATTGCTACTGACCTCAACCTTGGACTAAAATAAAAATTAAATTGTAAACCAATCTGTAGCTATTTCCTCCTCTTGTCTTTGAAAGATCACTGAAAGCATTGGCTTTCCTTTCTTTGCATCCAGTTGTCATGAGTGTCTATGAAATGAGAGATTATTCTCAGAGGACTTCCGCTGCTTGCCCTTTGTGCAAATGTCATTGGACTCCAGGTTTGATCCATAGAGATGGATTTCCATGCATGGACTTCTCCACACTGCTCTTCACTGAGGGCTCTGTAGGTGACAGACACCTTTCAGGTGCTAAGCACTTGAAAGACTTGGGGCACAGTCCCCTGGAACAAATTTCCATTTGTTACTTTACATTAAGTAATAATAATAATAATAATAATAATTTATTATTTTTACCCCGCCCATCTGGCCGAGTTTCCTCAGCCACTCTGGGCGGTTTCCAATCAAATGTTAAAACCATACAGCATTAAATATTAAAAACTTCCCTAAACAGGGCTGCCTTAAGATGTCTTTTAAAAATAGGATAGTTGCTTATTTCCTTGACATCTGCTGGAAGGGCGTTCCACAGGGAGGGCGCCACTACCGAGAAGGCCCTCTGTCTGGTTCCCTGTAACCTCACTTCTCGCAATGAGGGAACCGCCAGAAGGCCCTCGGCGCTGGATCTCAGTGTCCGGGCTGAATGATGGGGGTGGAGATGCTCCTTCAGGTATACAGGACCGAGGCCGTTTAGGGCTTTAAAGGTCAGCACCAACACTTTAAATTGTGCTCGGGGGGGCTGCGGAAGACTCTGGCTCTTGCCATCAGGGCTTACTCTGAGCTACGGAGTATCAACACTGTACATGAATCATAGAATCATAGAGTTGGAAGAGACCCCAAGGGCCATCCAGTCCAACCCCCTGCCAAGCAGGAAACACCATCAAAGCATTCCTGACAGGTGGCTGTCAAGCCTCTGCTTAAAGACCTCCAAAGAAGGAGACTCCACATGGGTTGGGACCTCTGCAAATTGAGATAAGAGGAGGCCACAATCTCACTGGCATTGTGCTTTACAGTGCACCGAGTCATAGCTGTCAACTTTCGGATTTGAAAATAAGGGATTTCCCCAAACTTTCGGATTTGAAAATAAGGGATGCCGCAAGGGCAGTGCAATGGCACCAAGTAGCCTCGCCACCTGCGCTCCAGAGGCTGAGCGCAAACGGGTGAGCGAAAGAGCAAGCGCGTAGACGGCAGGCAGGCAGGCTGTCTGTCTGGTTGGGCGTGAGGGTCTGGCTGCACAAGGCATGCAAGCTCCGCCCCCAGTCGGTCTCAGACTCCTTATTGGCAGCCGAGCAACGCAGCTGAGGAGCCTCCCTGGCCGGCAGGGAGGGAGAGGAGCTACTTCCTTTGAAATCCGGGAAATTTAAGGGATATCAACAATCCGGGATAGCAGCGGGAAACGGCATTGGAATAAGGGAGTTTCCCGCAAAAAAAGGAGGGTTGACAGCTATGCACCCAGTTGCCCTGTAAACAAAGGCTTTTAAAAAAGGCCTCAGCTGCTATTTAACTGCATTCACACAGTCAGGATAATGTGTTATTTAGCTCTATGTGTGGTGTAGTGGTTAAGAGCAGTAGACTTGTAATCTGGTGAACCGGGTTCGCGTCCCCTCTCCTCCACATGCAGCTGCTGGGTGACCTTGGGCTAGTCACACTTCTCTGAAGTCTCTCAGCCCCACTCACCTCACAGAGTGTTTGTTGTGGGGGAGAAAAGGAAAGGAGAATGTTAGCCGCTTTGAGACTCCTTCGGGTAGCGATAAAGCGGGATATCAAATCCAAACTCTTCTTCTTCCCAGTTACTTGCTCTCACTGAAAGCATCTCTGACACTATTGCTACTGACTCTGTTGAAAGACCCTCTTCCCACAAACCACACCCCAAAGGCTGCAGCAGCAGTGTTGGCCTACTTGCCCAATTCTGCCAGTTCTAGCCCCCACCCCCTGCCAAACTCAAGGGCCAGGGAACTCGGACTCATAAAATTGTATGGTTGGAAGGGACTCCAAGAGTTCATCTTGTCCAATCCCCTACAATGCAGGTAATCCACCATACAGGCCAAACCTGTATGGTGTCTAATATGGTCTGCAAGGCGTTTTCCCTCAAACCATACCCACCCCACCTCTGACATCATATGTGACATCAGTTCTGGGGCAAGTACTGCTGTGGCTTCAAGGGAACAAATGGGAACTGAAAACGAGCTCCTGGTTGTTCCTTTGCGGGGGCCCATCGGCTGATAGTTGGGGAGGGTGGGACTTGTTCTGGGAGGGGGAAGCACACTGCTCCTTGAACCTCTGGTTTCCAAAGGCTTAAAGAGCAGCATGGAACCTCTGGAAACTGGAGATTCAAAGAGCAGTGTGGAGTACATTTCGCCTGGAGAAGAGGAGACTCTTCAATCCTGATTCTATGATGTCACAGAGACAATATGTGATTGACAGTTGGGCATGCCCACCCACTTGTCGAATTTGGCCCTCCGCCAACTAGAAAAGTTTATCCACCACTGATGCATAGGTAAAGGTAAAGGGACCCCTGACCATTGGGTCCAGTCGCGGACGACTCTGGGGTTGCGGCGCTCATCTCGCTTTACTGGCCGAGGGAGCCGGTGTACAGTTTCCGGGTCATGTGGCCAGCATGACTAAGCCGCTTCTGGTGAACCAGAGCAGCGCACGGAAACGCCGTTTACCTTCCCGCCGCAGCGGTACCTATTTATCTACTTGCACTTTGACGTGCTTTCGAACTGCTAGGTTGGCAGGAGCAACCTGCCAAGCAACGGGAGCTCACCCCGTCGCAGGGATTCGAACCACAGAACTTCTGATCAGCAAGCCCTAGGCTCTGTGGTTTAGACCACAGCACCACCAATGTCCCTTCTGAGCAAGGCAGAATAGAATGTTGCTATTACTTCCCTTGATCTGGACACCAGACTTCTGTTGATGCAGCCTAGCCCATTATTAGCTTTCTTTGCTGCTGCATCACACTGATGACTCATGTTAAGCTTGTGCTTCATCCTTTTCACATGTACTGCTAGCAAGCCAGGTGACCCCCATCTTATATTTGTGCATCTGGTTTTTCCTGCCTAAGTGCAGAACCTTTCTTTTGTCCCAATAGTAATTAATTTTGTTA